>OZ023159.1:20663706-21411206 GCA_963678695.2 Diplodus puntazzo | reverse complement strand
GTTCGGTTCATCTGAAGCTTAGAGTAAAATAAAAGGGTTGGAGTACAGCCACAGAGAGTAACTAACAGTCCGCAAGGTGCCCGCATCATATTTACAGCGTCTGCATGTGCCTTGTTGGTCTACTGGTTCTGTGACTTATTGACCCCCTTATCTTCCTCTGAGTTGGAAATAATGTGCAAACGAGGGAGACTCAAATTGAGTTATATTTCCCCCCGAAACGAGTCTCCGATGGAAACTTACAGCAAGATGAGGCGAGGTTCTTTAACCAACAGAGCACACAAAGAGGCTGGAGAAGTCAACAAAGAAGGCCTCCAGCAGGAAAACAAAAAAATCCTTCATGCAAATCTCTTCTCCCCGCGCACCTCTGATGCAAGATCCACAACACCGCAGCCGACAGGTAGGTAGCCGCAGAAGTGGGTCAGTTAAACAGGTCAGGATGGATGAATGAGGGAAACGTATTCTTCGTACGATCTAATTAATACCTCCAAGACTTTTCCTGAGCTATTTTTTCCCCCCCTGTCTGCTAGTGTTTGGGTTTGAAACCACACTGACGCCACCAAACAAGCCACCAGCGGCCCGCGGCCAGACCATTAGTCTGAGCGAGAAGGGAAAAGGGCTGAGACCCATCTGTCACGCCACCAGATGAGGAGATTAGAATGGAGGCGATGTAAAGAGAAACTAATTTGTATATAACAAGAGAGAAATTGCAAGGTAAAGGTGCACTGAACAGTGCCTCAGGGTATCTGCATGCTTAATGAGTTCTTTGGAATCGAGCGCGTGGGGGGGAGGGGGGGACTTTCACGGCCTCGTCAGCCCTAAATATCCACAAATACTTTGCCTGCTCGTTTATAATTAGAAGCGGGCTTTATCATCATGTGTGACAATGTCGAAGTCTCATTAATATTCTCGCTGTATTGACGAACTATACAACGCTCCTCGGCAGACGCAGAGGGATGATCACGATGACCGTTGACTCCCTCTGCAGCGCGGGTCCCCCAAGACGAGCTGGGAGAGCCGGAGTAAAGGCAGACAAAAGAGGAAATAAGTGACGCAGACAAGCAGAAAAGAACGGGTAACACCGAAGATCGACCCACATCACGGTTGGGAAGGACGAGTAGATATTCATATTGCAAGTTTTAATGGAGTGAGACAATTAAAACAGAGCTCATCCTTATCTCAGGGTCAGGAAAAAAATGTATTCATAGCCGCTCATCAAGCAGTGCAGAGACGTACCAAAACAGGCAAGCAGCGTCTAACAAGCTGATATTTTTTTTCTTTTACAGCCTAAAATACCAAACTCATTTCCATCTTTGCTAACTGCAGGCAACATAATGAACCCAATCATGGCGATTTTCCACAGGTATTTCACTCGGAGACATCTGCATCCTGGAATGAAAGGAGATACTAATTTGGCTGGAAGGACCGAGGAGGATTTTGTGATTCTGCAGGGGGGGGGTTACGACTGTCATGAGTGTGGGTGCATGAATTCGAGTCAAACACACATACGCCAGCAACCTAGTGCAGCACAAGCAACGTTTCCAAGTTTTTCAAAATCCTATACACCCCCTGCCACCGCGCCAAGTCCCCGGAGACTGGAAGAAATTTTAATCACACTTAACATATGTAAAAGGTGAGGTGACACACTATCAAATGAATGGCATCGTGAAGAGGAGCAGAAAAGAGTCATGTCACGAGGATTTGTACTGAAGATCTGGTGAATGAGACGCATTCCCACAGGAGCAGGCGCGCTGCTGCGCCGCACCCCCACACATCGAGGCTGAGTGGTGGGATTTCACCTCTTTGAGGAGGTGTTTCGTAAGAAAAGAGTCAATGGATCCTCCTGGCAGGACAACTCTGCACAACTTACTGATAAACATACTCACAGAGCGTGCAGGTACTGTGTTCATGTGCACATTTAGACTCTGTTTCTATGCGCTGTCTTCCTGTTCATGTGCCAGAATTCTAACGTGCTTACGGAAACGCACCTTTTTCAGACCATACTGAGATTCTCGTGTAGGCAAAAACACTCATCCTAGGGAAAAAAAAAGGAAGTTTACTCCTACATGAGGGCGTAGAGCTGCAGAGTCTTCTATGAATGAAAGTATGTTCACTATTCATTTTATACTTACGTGTGTACTCGTAGTATAAGCAAGATTTTCTTTACTGCGGTGGAGACAGTCCAGTTACTTGGAGTAAGTTAATTTACACGAATGAACAAAAACCTGGTATATCAGCCGTTTTCAGACGCTTCGGAGAATACAAGCATGATTTGGCACCAAATTCAGTCGGCAAAGCTGGAGAGCTAAGATCTCCATATGGTATTTTTAGACCTTACTAATGCCTTTGGCGGTACACCACATCAACTATTGTGGATTGGTTTTGATTTGCAGAGTTCCAGGCATTCGGTATTTTCTAGGTTTTCAGAGATGACTCACAAAGCAGAGTGTGCTGGATCACGGGAATATAATTGTATGACCGGTGATCATTCAAAAATAAAGGTTTGTGGTAGGTGAAGCAAGGGAACAGAGAGGGTTTGTACAACATATCCATCAGGTTACATATGAGCAATGTTCTTCCGGAAGGCATGGCTTTGGTGAGTTCAAAAGATGTCTGGGTTGAAACTGGGCAAGAAATACTGAGACTTACTGTGTTGTTAAGGGCCACTTTACTTTGAAATGTAGTCTTTTCAACAATGAGACAGCAGTTAAACTTAGAAATCTAAAGAAAACTTAGTTTTTTCAGCAAACTGTAGTCCAGTTTTAACAAGTGTTTTAGTCTAAACCACCTAAAAGCAGATCAAGTCATCACCTAGACCAGAGTGCATTGAGACCAAAGCAAGTCCAAGACTTTGAGGGGTTGAAACCAAGACCAGTGCGAGTCCCACATTGGATGACACACTTACAATAAAAAGTGGAACATGCAAACCATAGGCACTGAAAGATCCCCATCCACATGACCATAGACCAAGACCAATCTTGAGTAGTACAACACGGAGGAAAAACAGCGCTGTAGTAAAACGATACAAGAGGCTGACTTTTTGATGCATTTAAAGGTTTACCGAACTCGATAAACACTGCACAACAGCGTATTGTACTCAGAATGCGGATAAACTCTGGAAAGTTATCCCAGAAGCAACTATTTTATGTTTTGATCACAATGATAACAGTAGAAATACTGTGTTCATGTTACCAACTAATCTATCAGGGATGCACACTTGTGTGTATTTGGCCAGTGTTGCACCAGTTAATGCTTAGTTGTGACCCTGCATTGTTTTGGCCAGAGCCCGTATGGCAGCCTGACTGTACCAATGGATACACGAAAGTCGGTCAGCCCAGCTTTGGAGAAGCCAACCATTCTAATGAGTAGTATTTGGCAGACTAAGGAGGTGAGGCACAACATGTCTCCACAGCAATATAGGTTATTTGTCAGTGCCTACCAGAAAGATTCATGTGAGATACTAATCGAAGATATGTTTCAGAAACAAAAGAGATAATGGGATGCTAACTGTAGCCTCTGGTGTCAAAGTTGAATGCTTTGTATGCCCATCAACCACAACTCTTCTTCTTCTTCTTAAAGCGGTATTTACTGTTGGCGCCGCTGTTGCAAAGACAACTGGATCACTTTCCGGTTTCCTCAGTCACACTCATCAATGACACGGGACAAAACATTGGTTTATTCATTAATTTAGTTTGTAACAGAGACGTGAAAGCAGATAGAAATGGAGCCAATGAAGCCTTAACATTCCTGGGAGATTTCATACCTGGTGGCAGACTAAGTAGCATAGTGAAAGTGAGCTTTATGGGGAACCTAATGGTGTCATTTTTTCTGTAGCCATTACACTGTGTGATCAACATTTACCCTACAACGATATACTACAACTTGCCCATTGCCAGGTTTTAAGAGGGCAGTCATTCTTGTCAAGAAAATGTGAGCACTGATCATTTTAAATGTTTAACAGAGAAACATTTTTTTTCTGATGAGGACAATCTCATCATAAGAGTGACATTTTGAGAGACTGAATACACAGAAAGGTCAGGATTATGAAGTGCTGATGCTCACACTTTGATTTATGAGTGGCTTTTATGTCAGAGACTGAACATCAAAGAGGCGTTGCCGCGGTTTCTGGACACTATCTACAAATCTATCCAAGGGGAAGTATTTTAAATCCATGAGGGCGAGGTTACGGATAAGGCTCAAAGTATTTAAAGAAGCTCAACAGGTGGAGTTAGCACTCAGGTGTAGGGATTTTGTGGGGCAGGTGCAACAAGACACAGGGAGAGAACAGGGGGTCACACAAAGGGCGACCTTCACGGAGCAAAACCTCCTCAGGGAAAAGCAGGCTGGTTGTGGAGGAAATACATCAGCAGGAGGAAACAGCAACGTGGGTTACAGTTGTTCCTCAGGCGAAACAGTCCCCATGACGTCACTCCACTGAAATGTCAGTGTATATATAGGTGAGGTCTCTTTCTTTCCTCTTTGTTTAGTTCTACAGTTCATCCAAGCACAGTAAGCCTGATAATTTGTCCAGGAACAGAACTCGTGAGCTGATGGAGGGCAATTCATTTGTCATCAGATGTGAATATATTGGCGCATTTGACCGGAGTCTTAAGAAGAATAGGGCTAAAGGATTTCTGTGCTGGCATATTTTAGAACAGGTATGGTGGGAAGAGATTAGCACATGGGAGTAGATTTGAGGAGCAGTCGATAAGCCCACAGGAAATAGCAAGCTCCACCATAGCCGGTGCAGATAACACACACAATGGGTGGTTTAGTCGGAGGAGCTAGCAGTGTCATGGCAGGAGACAGCGGATGAGGCATGTGAAACGAAGTACAAGGAGGTGTTAGATATGGGGCGCTGGGGTTGGAAAGTTAGGGTGTGATAAAGTGGAGGCTGGTCGCTAAGAGTTCGTGGCAAAGTTACTTTTGACCTCAAATAACATTTCACTTGGAACGTTTATTGGGCACCTGTGAACAGAGCTGAACATCAGTAATGGCAACGATTGGAGCCAAAGATTGTTCATGAAGCACGGGCCTTAGCATTGTTTGTAGCATACCTGGCCGTGACTACAGCCAGCATAGCTTCAATAAGCCTATACTGTTATAGAGAATAATGATACTGGGGTATTTATTAATTTATATCAGTTTATCTTTGGCAGTCAGAAGTAAATGTGACTGTAACTTTTGTCTGTGTCAATCATGATCAGTCGAAATCATGGCCTCTTAAAGTGTTTGAATAGTTACAGAACAAAGAAATCATCAAGACTTAGCCAGATAGCTAATGAGCTACCATATAAAGTCGTAGCTCAAGCTAATGTTACGCTAGCCCGTCCATCCTACACATACATGGCCATTTCCATATTGAAGAAGGTCAAGACGAGAGGATTATGTTTGACATAAATGACTTAAATGTGATACCCACCCAGGAGCCAGTATACCACGTACTTAAATACTCTTTACATTGAACAATATTGAAAACCTAAGCAAGTAAGCCTAGAATTACCAGGGACAAGTCAAATCATGTGACTGATCTAGCAGGTTGCTGATCAGAGGAGCACTGTTAGGAGAATGAATTGAGTGTCTGAATGGAGGCCCTGGATTTTGACAAGAGGGTTTGTGTGCTTGTTCTGTATTCAAGCCCCTGGCAGATGCTGTGCAGTCCACGTCAACTCCCTTCACTCTGCAGTGAACCTTTTCCAATTTGCTGCAAGACGAGCGTGTGCAGGCGTGACGTCACCTGCGATCCCTCGAGACTGGGTAAATGACAAAAGATGTGATTCTTCCAATCTCATCCCCTTTTCTCTCCAGTGTTGAGACAGAGGTTGCAATGACGGAGAATCTGTCTGTCGGCTTCCCTGATGCCCCTGCAGAACCTCCAACCCTCTGAGCCCCCGAGGGAGAGTTGGCTCCTACTGATGCCTCTCTGTCACAACACTGACAAGCCATGGTGGCCATTCTCCAACACAACCCAGGGGTGACAGAGCAGTGAAGAAGCCCCCCTGACCTCAGCGCCACTCACTCTGTCAGAGAGCTGTCAGTCTCGGGGCCCCCAACAGCACCGGAAGGGATTCACATTAATGGGTTAACGCGGTGACACACAACACACACCAGGCACAAAACAAAATATGTGCGCACGGGGAGGGCAACACACCGCTTTCGCCCACACACACACAAAAACCTTGTCACTCAAGCAAACGGGGTATGTGATCTGACACAAGACGGAGGGTGCTTATGTAACACTTTATTTTTTTCAAAGGTGTAATTGGATGTCTGTTTGGGTCGGGTGAAGGAGGCTCTTGGCAGTGGCAATATCAAAGCTGACATTCATCAAAGTCTGCCAAAATAACTAACACGATGTTATTTCTGGATGGGAAAAAAAATCTGAAAAAAATGTGACTTGATATTCATTTATTTTACATGAAAATAACATATGTTGCAACGTTTCTATGACAATGCATATCTGGTAATATAGATACTGTAACTTCACCCAAAGTTTCATTTGAAATACTGTTCACTGTCCGTGTTAAACACAGACAAGGAAGAAAAACGACTATATTTTCTTCACATTATAATTCCCCAAAATAAATTGCTTTCAGAGGGAAAGAGCACATTAATTCAAAAAGACACATTAATTCAAAATAGATGCAAATTCATGTTTCGAAAAAGTGGTTGTCTTCACAAAGAAAAAAAAAAGATGATAGATGTGACACAAGCTCACATCTGAAAATCACATTTCCTTCATCCAGTTCAAATTCTAGGCAGCACCTTGTACAAATGGTCATTGCTCCATTTTTGAGAGCAGAGCATAGTGCACCCGGTGTCTTATGTATAGACACCTCAAGGGTTCAACAGCCTGAGGCAGCCAGAGATACAGTCTGTTACATGACTTCTAGTGTATATCAGATGTAAACACAAATACTAAAGCCCCATGTTCAACACTTCATCTTCATTCACCATAAAAAGTTGCAAAACAAAATGAACAAACATGGAGATTAAAAAAACAAAACAAAAAAAGACAACAAAAATCTTATCTGTAACAGTTAATTTGTATTGTGTTGAGCTTAATATCCACCACAGCCCATCAACTCACACTGTTTGCGATAAATGGCTGTTTAAATGTAGTATAGCAAAGAAATGCCCTGTTTTTGCTGCTTGAGTATTCATTTTTTTCATGTAACTATGTAAGTGAAACAAGAAAACTAAGGCAGCATGAAGTCATTAACTGACATGGAGAAATTGTTCAGCGTTAGCGTAGAAGGCATTCTAGGACAGCACAGTACTTTGCTGTCTTACTACTAAATATCAGGTATTTGGGTCGGGATAAGGGCGGCATATCAGCAATGTAATCACCTCATTCTCCTGTTTAACTTTACCCCTTAGTGGTTTATTTTCTATTTGTGCGCATAACAGTTAGGCAATCCAATTATGTAGGTCGCCCTATCTGAACATGATAACATAACCATTCTTAACTCCACAAATAAAAAAACAGAGTGGAACCAGAGCAGTCAAAGCCATTCAATTCTTTTCCTTAACCCATGCCCAAATTCACGTCGAAGCAGAATGTGCTGTAGTCGACACACTCTTATTGTAAACACATACACATTTTTCATGATTCCCAGATTTAGTGCAGGAACGTTACGCATGCGTCAATGTGTGTGTGTAACACATGAGGCCCCTGGAGTCGGTACAGATCAAGGCAGTGGTCTTCTTTTTTCTGTCTGTAGTTTTTCATGGTGGTTTCCCATAAAGTGAAGCATAAGGCTTTGTAGTGTGGCCAATCATTTGAACTGACCAGGAATGCAGAATCATGAGGTTTCTTGGCAGTTGTGCATCCCCACCTTTACAGGTGTGATGCTTAGAGCTCCTCAAAGAAGGCCACCCTGGACTTGGTGCTCTGTAGTGTCAGCTGTGGAGGAGATAACGAAAGATCTGATAAGGTTGTTTATCTGTGGCGGAGGTAAACAAGAACAGAATATATTGCAGCAAGCAAAATAGGTAACCGAATGGAAATCCAACACAGCAGCTTGGATGGGTCTCTGAGGAGCTGGTTGCACTTCAAGTTTTCTAACCCTCTAACCCTAACCTTAAAATCATGGACTGTTTCTTTAGAGCCTTCTCTTGTGCCAGGATGAAGCAGCATCTATTGTCTATTCCATGTTCGTACTATTGTATTAGTGCACATTGTGAGAAAGGAAACAAATAATAGATGTGTATAAAATGGCTGAAGTGAAATACACATTTGTGCAATCAGCTTCTTACACAGAAAAGCACCAAGGGACTGTTGTAATGCGTCGTTCAAACTGTTCTGAAGTGGGCGGTACTCGGTTGGAAGATGATTCTAACCATATTTTTCAACTTTGATTGTTTCTTGAATGAATATTTGATGTTGAAGAGATATACTTGAGAATGTCAGCTGAGAAGAATTTGAGAAGTATAATCATGACAAAAAAAAATATTTCCATGTGATATTAAATGATTCTCTGAGAATTATACATTGATTAGTCAGGCTGATTGTTGGCATTCGAAACAGCACAGGAGTTTATTTCAATTAATCTCTCCTAAATTGCACCTTAGATTTACAGACATGCATATTTAATCCAGTTATGCTTCTGATGAATAGCACATTCCAGCAAAACACGTGATTTGACTTGTTTCCCTTGACTAATCAAATGACTAAGTGATCATGAGGAGAGGATAATTGAAGAGTCTGAAGACTTGCGTGTGTTTACTAAAAACATACCTGCTCCCCCAAGGTTATTCTGCTTGTAATGAATATACTGATGGCATGTGAAGGCATGCAGTGCTGTTTATACATCTTATAATGAAAGAAAAAGCAGGTTCGATTAGAGTTTGAAACCGTCCCTGATGGACAAAGTAAGCTGTAGGGTTTCAAGACTCTCTGCTACTGCAGAGACAATCAAAGGTATAGGGAGGGTAGGATGAATAGAAGATCAATGCCAGTCAGAGAGAGTACTATTAATTGTTTTCCTCTCCAGGTTTAAATGAGCTGCTGATGGATTAATCCAGACTACTGGCCGGGCTGCAACCCATTCAGCACTGCTAACTATCAGCTCATCTAACACTGCATAAGCGAGCACTACTTAAATTGGCTGGGCAAACTTTTCCTCTGTCCAACATCTGTCAGGTAAAGGCAATTAAAGCAGCTGCCAAAGTAAATATTAGACCGGGGGTGGGAGGACAGTTTGGGAGTTCCAGGTTATTTCTGAGGAATGTGTAGATGGAGGGACTTAAGCAAATCCACACAGAGAATGTGTGGGAGGGATGGATTTGCAGCATGATGGTTATGGATGAAACTTCCATTGTCCCTGCTGACAGGCAGCCTGAACTACATGTGTGAGCCCTCGCCCTTTTTTTTCATTTATTCGTTTTTTTGTTCACACAGAGATCACATAATACTGCCAAAATGAAGCCTTGTTAATGCTGTCTTTTTATAGCATGCCGGTGTTTAACAAGCAAAAGAGGAGTGATGGGAGTGCGACAGCATCTGCATCTAGTATTAGGTTTCACGTTTGTGTCCATTAGTGCTTTCTAAACATTGACAATGGTATAACATGGCCATAACAACACATTAACTGTTATCTGGTGTTTGATCATCTTCTGCTCAGACCGTAATCAGCACCCAAACTTGGTTATCCCCCTAAATTGCTGACATTTGTGGTTGCTGTTCTTCTTTTAGTTAGATGCTAACTGCTGCTAACTGATTTTTTAATCTCCCATGAATGAATGGGATGATTGATGAATGAAATCAAGGTGTTTCCAGAAAAGAAATCCTTCTGTCTGTTGTTTCAATATGCAGTAGGACACAATGAAGGTAATCATGCTGGCTGACCTCCTTTATATGTAACACAGTCTGAGGAGTTTTTATATTTGGCTGTCCATCCAGAGTGAAACTTCACACAGAATCACTGCAGCTCTAATTTTGTGATTCAGTTGTTGAGAATAAGCTCTCCTGGCAGGCCCAATGCTAACAGAGCAGAACCTAGGGTCTGGTTGCCTGGTGCAAAGGCGCTGGGCCATGTTAAGGGGCCATTCATTAATCATCCAGAGGGGAGAAGGCGTCTGGATGGGGAAAGCTGTGCCCGGGGATGCAGCAGGTCCTGATGCTTCTGGCTCAGAGATCTGTCACTCCACGTTCCCTCTGCTCTTCTTTCCCCACCGTATCCCCCTCATCCTGTCCTCCTTCGGTCGGCCAACTTCATAGCGCCTTCTTAGCACTTCAACGTGGCTCAGCCTCCCACAAACTCCTTATCCTAGGAACATTTCTGCTAAACCTCAGCCTCCCCTAAACTTCTTGCCTCTTTAGGCAAAGCTGATTTAGCTTCCTCACTCTCGACTCCTCATCCCTTCTCCCTGCAAAGCCATGTGCCCCCGCCCCCACCCTCGATAACAAGATGAATGCCGACCGCCTCTGGTTCAATTAAACCAACACTTTTAACTTAGCTCCTTTTCCCCCACCACATGCCAGAGGTGCCCCCATCCATCCAAATGACTAATCACCGAGCGAAAATCAATTAGCGCTCCCTTAACAAGTGTATTTTACACTGGCAGATAAAAAAAGGAGGAGGGGTAGGCACAATGTGCTGAGAAAATGGCTAAAATTGTCATTCGATACTTTCATTAAAATCACAGGGAGATAGTGACGTGCGAAGATAAAGGACAAAGAGTCTAATCTGCCAGTTCATCAGAGGACAATGAAAATATATTCTACTTTTTTATAACACTTCCTTCGCCTCTGACCAATCAATTTAAGAATATCCCTCAAGCTGAAGGAGTCTGTCACTTTTTTTGTCAAGACTTGCAATATCCACATCAGGCCAATTCTTGAGTAAGACGAAACCGCTTTTCTTACAGATGGAGTCGACATAAGATGCATACAAAAACACAGATTTCCCTTCAAGTTCTCATCTATGATTTTCTTTAAAAATACATTTAAGACCGGTAATCACTGTGCACTTTCGGAGGTTATAGTAGAAAAAGGAATGATTGCTCCACCTCCCCCGGCAGACTCCATCAAAGAAGAAACATGAGGCTGAAAAATGAACCCCGGGCCAAGTGAAGACCGCTGCTATTAAGTGATGCTCTGTGAATCAATACCCCGCCTTGAAATAATATGATGGTTACGCGTGGGTGTTGTATGAGGGAGGACTATCAATGTTTTTGAGACAGTTATCTGGAAGATGATATAAGATCAGTATTAAGAACACATTTACATTTCACCAGCTCATGTCTCCAGCTGATCGGACAGCTGTTGAATGGCAAAGAAGCAACTTGTAAATGCAGCCAAGATGCATCTGATAGACACGGGTGTGTTTTATCCGTCGGACGATGATTTAAAAGGCATCTTCACACACAGACACAATTTGCAAAGATATGATACAATTCAAAGCAGATTTGGTATAATTCAGTTGTGATCGGTATTTGATATATTTACTTTGTTTTTTCAAACTAAAAGTGTGAATTAATGTTGATGACGGGTCTCAGTCATCCAGGTAATTTCAAGTGCTGTATCCGTAGGCAACTATACTGAAACGAGTCCAGTTGCCCATACAGCACTTAGACTTAATTTAATCAATTACTGTCTCAACTTGTATCTAAAATGCTGAATCAGAAATACATCTGGTGATACGACAGCTTTTTTGTCCATCATGGGCAGTTTCAAACTCTAATCGAACCTGCTTTTTTTTCATTACAAGATGTATTAACAGCGCTGCATGCCTTCACACACCATCAGTATATTCATTACAAGCAGAATAACCTTGGGGGAGCAGGTATGTTTTAGTACACACACACAAGTGTGCAGACTCTTCAATTATCCTCTCCTCATGATCACTTAGTCATTTGATTAGTCTGGTAACATGCCAAAATGTGCTGTAATGTGCAAGTAGAGCAGGGAAGTAAAAGACTGTTGGTGAGTAAACAATGTTGAAATCAAAATACTAGCAATGTTTGATAAGGCAAAAAATTCAACTGATTTGTTGACAAGACAGGCGAGTGAATATTAAACTTTTGTTGACTTGAAAACTGCACCTTTAACTCCAGCATACATGTCATTTTTCAGAATTTAGTAATTGATAACTAGGAAGTTTTAGCACATGACCCACTAAATAAAAACAGTTTTGCCTTCAATCAAAAGGAGTTGAAGCAAGTTGCACAGCTGCTAACATAACAGTTCCTTACTCCTCTCGCTAACTTTATTCAAACATGGCTTTCTTATTCAAGTGTGCTGAGGTTTGCATTATTTATGATTCCCTTTATGCGTCTGAAGACAGGGGAATCTAATGTAAAGATTTCAGGTAGCATTATACAGAGTTGATGCATCATTTCATTCAGTGTTTTGATGTTGTGGATGGATTTACTTAGGTTTGTGTTCAGGGAATGAAGCAATATAACGGGGGAGTGGCGGGTTGAAGCCATACTGAAGGAGGGTAAAAGAAGAGAAAGTTGCTTGTAAAAATTGTTTTTGACAGCTGCCACCTTTATTTTTTTTTATTTCAGCAGAATTTGGGTCAGGTCTGTGTTTGTATATTGATGTAGTCGAATTTCTGGTTCTTGGATTGTTTTTCTGATAAGTAGCAGTTAATATTTACAGCTGGATTTGTGAAATAACCCATAACAGTTAGATGTAATCAGATTTCTGTTTGGCAACAAAGGACTAATAGACAATTGTTGTGCATACAAGGTACTAAAAGAACTACAAATGCTTGACTGTGTATTTTGAAGGCATGTGTTATAATGTATGTTATGCGTCCACTATGCAAGCAGCTGAGCTGGTAGATACCTTTTTGAAGTTGCTGTGCTTGCTGGTCCCCTGCTCGGTGTTCTGGTTGTGAATGATGTCTAGAGGAGTCTCCCTCTCCTTCAGCTTTAGACTTTCAATCTCCGTCTTCAGCTCATTGAGCTGCTCCTGCAGGTGCTTGCTCTTCTCCATGTACTCTACCCTGAAAATAAGCAAAGTGCATGTTAGAAGACACTATATTTAATTTTGCTTTCAATGCTTTTTCTTGAGACAAAAGTTAACTTTGTTGAACAGTTTGGCATGCATATCTCCATTTACAATTAATTGACATTCTTCACCTGTCTTCATTAGTCTTTTGGATTTCTTTTGTTTTAGTCCTTTTATGTCCCCTTTAGATCCGACTTTAATAGCTAGTACTTTCATGGGTATTATGGGTTTCCTTATTTTACTCCTCTAAATAAGGGCAGACTGAGAGATATATATATATTTGAGGATTTGCCAAAATCAGTTAGACTAGTAGCTTTTGAAAATAAAAGCTAAGTGAACTCAAAGGCCTCCACCAAGACAGCAGTAAAAATTAAACACAAAAAAACATGCCAAAGAATCTGTTTCTTTGCAAGCTTTGATCAAAGGAACTCTGTTCATGGTTTTCTGTTTGAAACCAAATTATGAGAAATGTACAGTTACATGGGTATATAAAATAGTAGGTTTGTAAAAGATTAAAAAAGTTGTAAAAAAGTTTTTCCAAAATAATT
Organism: Diplodus puntazzo; assembly: GCA_963678695.2. Taxonomy (NCBI): domain Eukaryota; kingdom Metazoa; phylum Chordata; class Actinopteri; order Spariformes; family Sparidae; genus Diplodus; species Diplodus puntazzo. The sequence goes on along the minus strand of OZ023159.1, from coordinate 21,397,697 downwards.
AAGAAAAAACGGGGAACACTTTCCATACTTCTGGGAAAAATATCACTGGATAACTTTTTTTTATAGTTATACAATTGATTCTATTTTCTATGCAAACCTAAACTCCATTGCAGTCTTTCTTCAAGTAGTAAATGAGCAGTTGCCCACCAATTCTGAACCTGTAACCTCTCTGCTGAATGGCTTTTATCTTAAAAACCTAATTACCTAATTACATGACAACAAAGACCTGAGTAATATATTCCACTGCACAGCCAGGGTCATACTTGTCTCAACATAATTTCTCCTGCCTGCAATCACTGACACCAAGAGCTAGAGAAACAAAACACTGAAAGCTGCCCATGACACCAGTGACAGGTATTGCTAAGGGTCAATTACTTACCTGAACTCCTGAATGAAAATGTGCATATTAAAAAGTGAGAGTGTTCCTCCAAGTATAATCCTGCACTGTGTTGGTCTTAACACATTTTAAGAGCATTTTAAATTATTCCATGTAGATATTTGTCAGTGAATAAATTCCTTCGGCTGATTAAAAATTAAATCACGCCAATTAGGCTCAACCAAAGAACCAAAAAGTGTCAAATGCATACTTTGCGGAGCCCAGAAATATTAAGTAGCATCAGCAGAGTTGGGACATGGCCGCTTACTTCTCCTTCTCGATCTCCATGGAGAGGCGTTTCATGTCGGTATCTTTAAAGTCAAAGCTGAGGTTTTCCCTGCTGAAGCTCAGGTCGGGAGGCATGCTGTCAGATGGTAGTCCAGGGGACTGGAAAGGGAGATGCAAGGAGAGGTAAGGGCAAAGACAAAAATGTAGACCAATTGACAGGGAATAACAGTAAATGAGGCAGAAAAAAAGAAGTGGCAGAGGTGGAGAAAGAAAAAGAGGAAATGGCGGGGAAGGGTAAAATAAATACATGAAGTTAAAGGTCACATTTTAAATAGGCAAGAGGAAGAATGCATGAAAAAGATGTGATCAAGTATGACACAATGTAGATATAAGGAACACAGGAGATAGGGGGAAAAAAGATGACCACTTTGATGGTCACAGACCATAAATACATGCGTGAAATATATATATGATTTTAGATCCTGAACAAATGTCTGAAATGCATTGGCCACATGCACCTCAGGCCTCGGCCGGAGACCAAGTGGACCTAATACACAATATAAATGTAAATCCATTGGTTGGAATGCGAATCCAAACTATATGGTGGATATAGTCAAAACAAATTCAGTCTGGACTCGCACAGAGGGCAATCTGACCAAGGCAGACGGAAATGGGAATGGAAAATCTTGTGAATTTGTGTGTTTGTGTGTGTGTTTGTAGACTTTTCCCTAAATAACAATGTGTTACAGTAGCAACATGTCTTTTGTATGTATGTGCATCAGTGTGTGTGTGCGTGTGTGTTGAGGCTCTTCATTCATAAGCTTACAAGCGATTAGTTCTCTATCGATGGCTATCATCTTGATATGTATCTGTGTGTGCATGTGTGTGCGTGAACATGAGTGTGAGCAGATGAATGTGTACTGTGTGGGTTTTTATCATGTTGGAGGCTCTTGCGTAGGCTGCCTTATGCACTGCCTGTTCTTATGCAAGTCTCCTGTTCCATTTGGCTTTGCGGAGCTACATTTGCGTGTGCGTGTGCGTATGTGCGTGAGCATATGTGTGTGCTTTTAGCAGTCAATCTAAAACTATGTTCTACGTTCGTGGTCATTTCCATTCCACAAATAGGAGCTGATACTATCAGTAGGAATGCACAGTATTTTTCTCTGGGATGTACAGTTGGAGTATATCCATGTACTGTTTAATGTATATATTTAGCATATTTGTTTTATGGAATGCTGTATTTAGGCTGTTACTTTTAACTGTAATACTGTTATACTACAACACTTTACTTTGAATTTATCAATTTATCTTTGTCTTTAAAAAATAAAACAAATGCCCATCATGATTTACCAGAAACCAAAGTGGCATCTTGATTGCTCACTTCATCAGACCAATAAGAAAGTAAGATTATTATCTTAATGTTGCTCATATTTATTGACACATTTTGAGGCTATCAAAAAATGTACCAAGGGACTACAGATTAAAAATAAATCATTCAAATATTATCAGAATTTCCATCGATTTCCTTCTTGCCATTGACTAAATACTGTGTACCCTGTACACGTTTTAAGTATGTGTGTTTATGCTCCAGGCCTGTTACCGTATAGAGAGCCCTGCTGGTGATCTCCAGCAGCTTGTGCTTTGCCCTTCGCTCTGACTCCTTGGCCTCCTGCAGGTCCTGTTTCAGCTGGTCAGCCTCCTTGGCCCTGAGGGACGAACAGACAGAAAGTGCTTTAATTCACCTCCCAGTCCTTCAGAGGAAATAGAATTATCTAAATAGAATCCAAAATGATCTTAGATAATCGGTACATCGGTACACGGCGAACCAGGAAAGTCACTTTGTTATTATGCAGGTGATCAATGGATCACCCCAGCACACAATAATTTCAGACTCCATTATGCCACCATCGGGTTTGCACACAGAGGTGCAAGAACGTAATATGCAGGTGATTACATTTATTTTGATTGTGTTCCTGAACACTCAGCAGTTCCTCGTTGATGTGGGGGAGCTATGTGCCTCAAGGGTTTGAGTGGACGTAGTCATTTACATGTTGAGTGCCATGGGTTTAAATTTCTCTGGTGATGAAAGTGCTTATCCAGAAATTGCAGTTACTGGCAAGTGGTTAATGGTGTCCATTTGAAATGATTGCCTAATAAATTGTGAAGTAGAGGCTGTGAAGTGGTATTCTTAGTATCCGTGTATGATGTTTTATTGTGAAAATTATTTAGGTTCTTTGCTACAATGAACTGGCATCTATCAAGCGTTACAGAGTGCTGATAAAGGATCACTCATCTCCTTATCCACCTGACCTCTAAAGAAATAAAAAGTCAGCAGCTATTATAACTACTTGATGTGAACTAGGGTGTATAAAAAAAGAAAAAAAAAAAAGAAAAGATTTCTAAGGTACAGTTAACACACAGATAGCAAAGCATGGAGCTTCAATGTGTAGCAAAAGCGTTTGATAGGGTCTGTCGCCATCAGTCAATACTACTGCTTACAATTAACCAACACCAAATTAACTGCTGCATCCCAGACCTAGGAGGAGGGCTGCAGAACAAAAGCTTCCTCCCTTTTTCCTTCTGAGTGCGGCTGTGTAGCCGTAACCACACGACTACCTGCTTCTCGGCTGAAGTGCAAGAACAAAGCCTTTAAAATTAAATGATTTTAAACAAGTTAGAAGTTCTTATTCTTTGATCCGGCAATTTAAATGCATGCTGTGTTACTTAGCTCTGTGCTCGGAGCGTATCGACTTACTTCTCTTCTGCTGAGCACACTGAAGAGCAGCGGTGTGTTCGTGCACCTTGACATTAAACAGTATGGCAACTTGAAAACATTTTGGGAGGCTCATGGTTTGACAGGGTTATTTAGGAACTGTGCTTTGATGCCCCTGTAAGACAGCTCCCTCAGTATGGGGTATTCGCATTACAAAGGGGGGGGGCGCTCTTGGAAAGTAAGGAATATGTAGGAATAAGTTGTTTAAGGATCTAAAAAGTGGCGCATGTTCTGCATGTGAATGAGTGTGAGACAGTGTTGACCGAGACAAAGCCACATAGAGGACAAGCTGGATCAAAATCATATTCATTGCAGCAAGGGCACATTCACCCTCCTTGTTCATCCACACATTGCTCCTTCCGCCTCCCCCCTACCTCCTCTCCGACTCCTCAGCCATCTTGAGGGCCACCATCTCTGCCTCCAGCATCTTCTGCTCCATGAGCCGGCGCTCCTCCTGGCCACGGATGGCAGTCACTTTGATGCGCTGCATCTCCGTCTCAGCCTCAGCAGCTTTCTGGGCCAGCAGCTTGGCCTCCTCCTCTGCGATCTGGGCCTTTTCAGCCAGCAGGTCCGCCGTCTGCTCCGAACGCAGCTGGAGAGGAGGAGTAGGAGGAGGAGGAGGAGGAGGAGGAGGAAGAGGAGGTGGAGGAGGAGGAAGGGCAAACACAAGAAGTTGAAAATGGCAGAGGAGACGGGAAAATGGAGCAAAGAAAGAGATGTGCATGAATACAGAGTAAGTGAGGCAACAGCGAGAGACAATAACGGGGAAGAACGACATAAACAGCATATACACTGACAAAGAACTGGGAGAAGGTGCAGTGAAGATGGTGTGAATATGATTTGTTTAGAATGTGACATAGCCAACAAAATGGTGGATTTCACATTAATCTACCCAATCTTACCAGTGCCTCATTGGCCATATGAGCCTCATCCTGCAGCTGGATCAACCTCCTCTCCAGCTCGTCCCTGGCTCTCTCTGCCTCCTCTCGCAGCTGCTTCTCCCTCTGCAGGCGCTGCCTCTCTACCTGAACACACACGAGTAGAGTTTGGATGAGAAAAAGAGGATATGGTGGGAAATATGGTCAATGAATGAAAGAAACTGAATAAAAAATAGCTGGAATATGGACATCCCATGGACAAATGGATCTGACAGAATAAAATGATTTATCTTGCTGCATACAGCTCCTAATATTGGCCAACAACTTTTGACATCTTTTTTGTTTTGCCATTGTCAGTACCTGTTTTCTAGCCCTCTCCTCTCTGGCCTGAGCCTTCATCTGCTGCACTTCAAGCGAATCCACACGCCGCCGCCGCATGAACAGGTCATGGTTCCCTATACACAGCTGGAGGATCTGCACAAGAGAGACAAAACCGGGAAGAATGATTCTTCACTTTCACTTAGAAAAAGTTGTTTTGTCTGTGGCTAGTAAATATCAACTTTCTGCCAGCCACTTCAACAGTCTCAAATCCATAATTTTGACTTGTTTTTCAATCTCAGCTGAACTCACCAACTTGTTGACTCTTAGCCGTGAGGAGTTGAACTTGAAAACATTGGTTTTCTTGTCCAGAGGTTTTATGGTAAACTGAAGAATGAGAACAGGAACACCAGATTGTTTAAATTGATTAAACCATGAAAGAAAAAAAGACATCTGTCAGGTAGAGGCTGGGCAATAACCTGAAAATCTATATTACAATACTGACAAGGATATTTTCCAATACTTAAGAATTAAACAAAAAATAATAAAAACTACAGTTTAAAGAAGTAAACATGTTATAAAAACTTAAGTTAAAACACAGAGCTAAATTTCTCTCTCAAACAAAATAAATATCTGAAACTTATAGCATAACACACAATATGATTCCCTAAAATTCTATAAAGTACCATTCTAGTAGCAAACCTCTGACTACTGTCCTACTAAACTTTAAAATGAAGTATAACCCCAATACCAAAAAAGTTGAGATGCGGTATAAAACATAATAGACAATTGTGATCATTTTCTTATTCATTTTACTCAATTAAAGAAAAAAAGATAATATATTTATGTTGGAAGCAAGGTGGGACAAGGTCAACAAAAGACTGGAAACATTGTGAAATAAAAACAACTGTTTCAGTGGTAACAGCTGACAGTATCATGATTGGGTATGAAAGGGGCATCTTTGAAATGCTCAGCCATTCACACGCAAGGCTGGGGCGAGGCTCAACACATTTACAAATAATAACATTATTTATGTTTTACACAGCATCACAACTTTCAGGGAATTGAGGTTCTCCCACCTCCTTGTCGCTGTAGGAGATGTTACGGATCTCATTCCAAGGGAAGGAGCACTTGGGTGTCAGCCTATTGTCGGGCTCGTAGATGTGCAGACCAAGGGCGTCCACTCCCAGAAGTAGATCGGTTCCCTTTTTATTCTAAAACGCATTGGGAGAGTAAACAAAGCTTTTCTTTCTAGCTGTCTGTTCAGGGACACCAGCTAGCAGCTGTGGGAACACCCCTGCAGCCAACATTCAATTCTACCTGCTTCACACAGAAGTGGCATTGTGGTGGCTCTGCTTGCCAAAACAATTTGTTCAGGCTGAGCTGAACAATGCCAGTTGAGGGGTTTTATATGCAGTCTGGGCTTGTTTACTTGAAAAGTAATGCTACAGTGAATTACTTAAGCTGAGGCTGACTTGTTGGTGGTATTTTAGAAATGTCTCAGCCTTTAAGAGAGTGCGTTGATCAAGGCCAGAGACACCTAAAGTGACAATGTAGGAGTTGTTGCAGGTTATTTTCTGCTTTGAATCACCTGGAAAAGATCCAGTGCCAAAAAGAAGCCCTTGATTTACCCAAAACATACAAATATGTTTGAAATTTGTTCAACAGCCAAATAACAGACTCAACTAAGGGATAATTTAAAACAACAGAGCCAGACTGCTACTCCCCAACTTCATTTCATAACACCACAGTGAAATTGACACGCCTGCTAATCTCTCATATTGGCTTACTTTGTAAAGATATAGCGAAGCATCATTGGCTCACCCTGATTAAAAAGTAATTGACGCCATACATGTCCAGGTCCTGAGCTATTTTTAAATACTCCATCTCAGCTTCATCCCTGGTTCAAAGGCAGACGGAGAGAGAAAGAGATTGAGAGGGATCCAAGGGAATGGTGAAGAGAGGGAGGGAAGGGCAGGAGGAGAGGAGATGCAGAAGTGGAGAGAAAAACGAGATCAGACCTTGTTTTCCTCAGCTTTTGTGTGTAGCATCTGTCATATTGTGTGATCTATAAAAACTCTGCCACAGAGCTCTTCCGAGGGTGAATACATAAGCACAGCACTGACACAAAAAACGCAACGATAATTCGCTAACAGGCTTTAGAGGTCATGCTTGATGGAAAAGAAAACTTATTCTGATGCCTCCAAGTCTCTGAACACTTTGAAGGAGAGGAAACAAATGCATCAAACTCTTCTCTTCCCCTTTGCAGCCTGGTTGGCAGATCTGCTGTGATTTCAGGGTCAACTCAGCAAAAAAAGTACATTAGCATTCTTTGATGACTGAGGAGAAATCAGGGCATGCTTCCGCCTAAACTTTTAATAACTTGCTGTTTGATACGGGTGGTTGGGAAATTGATGATTTAAGCTTCATCAAAGTTTTAACAGGCAAGAGAGCATTGTGCCAAGTAAACAAAATCTAATCTAGGTTGGATGCAGAGTACATTCTGACTTCAGAGCGGGTTGAATTTAAATGTTAATGATTGATTGATGCTGTGGAAGAGTAACACATTAGGGTTGCACTCCATAAAAAATAAATAAAAGATGCACATGGATAGTCAGGCAGTTACTTTGATTTTGTGCGCACACCAGTTTTTCAATAATCAATTTCTTATCTGGTTTGAAAAAAACATGAGCCAAAATAAAGAAGAAAAACACGTTTAACTGTATTGGGGCTGGACATCAAAGCTTGATACTGTTCGCTGAGAATATTCGTTGATATTATGGAGAATCAAAAATTGTCAAATACCAAGGCCTAGTACAAAATTAACTAGTCAGATTCGCTAACATTTGCTAATTTCCACTAAATGCAAAGTACAGCTGAGGCTGATGGGATTGTCATTAGTTTCTTTGGGTATGTGGTCATTAACCAATGCACTGGAGAAATTAAATTCTTGTCCTGGGAAAGTCTGGGATTGCCAAAGTTATTACAGTTCATCTTGAATGAATCCTGCAACAAATGCAAACCTTGTGATGGCACAGGAGAGAAAGTAAGTGGATCACAAAAGTCGTGGATCACATACGTGGAAGCCGGAGGCCACTCCCATCAGGGAGACATTTCATCAAAGGATAAAGGCTTTTCCTTTAATTTGTCATTTGTCTGTATCTTCAAGAAACCATGAAAGTATGTACTACATGTCATGATAATCAATCCTACAATATAACAAAGTCCAGGTGCAATATTGGCGCTACAGTAGCATCAAAACAAGCTAAACGGTACCAAGCTGTAGTTCCATCAGAGGACCAGTGACCGCCCTCCTGTGCCCCCACTACACTGCATCACTTACTAAACAATTGAAATGCTAAAGGTGTGAGGACTACCAACTCCCCACACTCTCCACTGGGGTTCAAAGGGTTATTGATCAGCACCGGTGACTCAATTACTTTTTACAAGTGCTGAGGGTTTGCTGGCTTTTAGCACTCACTTTCCAGCCCAGAACTCCCCACCCACGGGAGTTTTAAGACTCTCCACATCCCTTACAGTTACACCCTATCCACTTTTAAATTAGCTCAACTTAGTGGTGGCGCAAAGTGCAACATCAAAACGACTGACTCTCATTCTCGTGTCTTTTTAGATTTATGAAAGCAGTTACAGCAGTGTAATTCTTATACTGCAGCTCACTAAATGGTCCTCTTTCGAAAAACAGCTACATGAATTGTGTTCCTCTTGGGAAAAAATATATGTAATTACACCTAATTGATGAGTTACAGGCTGTGGTACGTCGTGGTGTTGGTGTATTTTCCTGGCCAAAAACAGATGTTAAAAGGTTTACTCATTAATGCTACTTAAAAAAAAACTCCCCTCTAGAAAACAACTTCTATGTGGCTCTTTTTGCCTCTCTCCACCAAAATGGACTTCAGCTTTGCATAAAACATTTCTTGCGGAATCAAGTTTTTAAGTACATCTTATGTGAACTCAAATCTGAAATTTGCTGATGACAGTGGAACTTCGCAGTGGTATAGTTCAATGCAGCAGTTCTTTTTACCTCGTCCTGCCCCTGTGCTCCGCATAACACGCTGTGATCCTCTCCTCCCACATTTCTGCAGTCATCTGGTACAAGTTAATCACCTGAAATGGAGAAACATCCATGAATGCACCGAGAAAATACAGTACACGCTGAAGTGCCTCATATCACAGTGTAGGTACGGGCTTAGTTAAGAGGAATAGGTAAACATCTTCCCTCATGAATGGCAATGAATGACAATAACAATAAAGCCTCGTTCTTACGTAAACACAGGTGTCACTCACCCTCTTTGGCAGCAGTTCCTCCTCAGCTAGGAAGCCAGGTTTGTGGACATTGGGGTCGTAGTCTCCGTACTGAAAAATGGAGCAAAAACGCCAAGAGGATTAAAATCACTCCAAACTAATGGCTGATATCCACCTTCCCTCCAATAACAGACTGGACTATTCCTCTCCTGGGAGCTGTTCTTGATGAAACTACACAGCCTGTAAGAAAAGAGTGTCTTGGAGAATGAATGGAGGCTGGTCTGCCATCGTGTCATTAACGTGCACCGCACACCCAGTGGCCCAGTTGTTGGAAGACGGAGTAAATGATGCTATTAGAGATATCTCTGAGAAAACCGAGGCTGATCACTTATCATCACAGAGCGGGGATACACATTATATCATGCATGTTTGGAGACAGATACGGATGGATTAGGCATGACTGAGTGGCTATGGGGAATTTCCTCTGGGCTGCTGTAAGACTAGTGGAAGGAGATGAATTATACATGTAGCTACAGATTAAAAAGTGTGCTATGACTGTAGATTGATCCAACTAGGTTAAATGGAATGTTTGCCTATATGTATGTACTGCTGTATGTGCTGTGCATGTTTTTTTTAATACAGTCGTAAAAATCTAGTTGCACCATTCCTTGGCAGTTTGATTATTGTTATTTTGTTGTTTAATTATTGGTTTAAATTACTACAGGTAATTTAGGTAGGCAATCTTTGTATATTTAAAGCCCTTTCACATTTTTCCACAGTACTATTGGAGCACTGAGACAGTCCAGAGACACATTTGTGCCAAAATTAGACAAATGTGCAAATAGAGAAGCTGAGATCTACTCTTTAGAGCTCACCGAAAATATAAAACAGAACGTGATGTCCCTTCCAAGCAGTCTAAGGTCATATGATTCTACATGAGCTGATGCTCAGACCAGATTCCAATCTGTAAAATATTTTTTCTCCCCTCAGTTCATCCATCTCCTACCCTTCATTGATATTTTTGCTTATTTGTTTATTATTGCAATTAATGATAATACTATAATGCTGTCTTGCCATATTGTATGAGAAATTAATTAATGAAGTGTTAAAAAATATTATGTCAAATCTAACTTTTCAAATTTTAGGCCTAACTGCCAAATCCCCACCCAAATCTGGTTCAAACTGTGTGTATGAGATTCACAGGACATCCTCACAAATGTACATACTTCCTACTGGCGAATCTTTTGAGTATGAATGCTATCCTTGGTTCAAAGTAATGGTTTTTAGAAGAAGCATTCTCATTTTTGACACCAAAAGTGGTACCTTATCCTCTTGTCATGACTTTCTATCTCTAAAACTACTGACCTCTTTGCTTGTACCCCGGTGGAAAATAGGTGGTCTAAAAACACTCATTCCCTATAACATTACTACTGAGGTTTAACAAACTTAAAAAAAAAGAGAGAGAAAAGAAGAAACTCTCTTTTGCTGCTCAGGTGTCATTGCAAATGCACTCCAAATATCATTGTGGTGCCTCCAAAACAAAAAGACAACAACACAACAACTAAAAAAGGAATGGACTGCAAACCAAATCACATATTTTGCTGTTATATGACATTGGGTGTTGAGAAAAATACATCGTAAAGTGTTAAAACAGTGACAAGAGATCACAACTGCAATTTAAAGCAAATCTGTTGCTTTACGTTTGCACACAACAAATCAGCAGCTTTTGACAACTGGAATAAATAAATTCTATAGCTGCGTGGTTTTGTTGTGTAGTGTTACTTTTATTACGTTGATTAATTGGATTTCATTTTTGTGCACACCAGTCTATAAACAGTACTTAACAGACCTGAATTTAATAAGCTCACCACACAGAGGAGAACAGCAGCGCAGTGGCCACCAGAGTGGAGAAGCCGAGGGCCATTTAATTAGATCCTTTCCCTTCAATTTCAAAGTTTCCACTCCCAGAGTTCCTCACCTGTTTATTTGTTACTGCTTCATAATTAACAAATAGACTTATAGAGGCATTGTGGAACCAACTGAGGTTTCGCTCAGGTAGAGACAGAGTGGCATTACTGACAGTCAAAGTGTCCCAGATGCTTTCTAAGTACACATCTATCCTCACATCTATTATTTCAGATAACCCCAAAGTGACAGCAACGGTTATGTGTCACTATTTTCACTTGACAATTATCAACAGCTGCACAACGGTGACCACTGACTAATAGATACCAGCAGATTGTGTTCAATAGTTTCTAAAATTAGGAAATGTTTTTCTCACAGTCCAGTTAGCTTGAAGAAAATCAATTTTCAGTACAGTTGTGAGAAAGGTTTCTCATATCTAGCCGAGAAAACACATTCTTACCAATGAAAGGCATTATTGTTGTGTAACAGGCACACTAGACTTTTTCTGGTTAGCTTTAGTTAGGCTACTAACCATGCAACATGGAAGGCTACGAGCAAACTAAAGGCTTTGCAAATTGCACAACATGTCGAGGTTCCGAAATGTTTTTAGTGTCTCTCAGTACATATCAACTGGAATGCCATGACATTTGGTACAGGCATTCGTGAACCGTAACCCTGCTTTTCCCCCAGCCATAAGATCAAAGTTGCCCAATATTGAAATACCTACAAAACTAATGAGATTCCTATCAGCCTCAGCTGTTCTTTATGTTTCTTGCTAATTACTAAAAGTCAGCATGCAAACACACAAAGATGGGGAGCTTGGTAAACATAACATCTGGTCAAAGTTAGCATTTAGCTTAAAAAAAATAGTTAAAATTGTTTAATAACGGTTAATTCCTTTTTCATTTAGCCCATGTGGACTACACATTTACAGTTAATGTAAGAACAGATACTATCATTAAACCACAACAAGAACAAAGAAATCACCTGCTTTTATACAGACACTTACAAATGATCTGGGCTAAATTGAAAGAGTCTCTTAAATTGGCTGTTTTTGCTAATTTTCTCTTCATGTTTCTACGTCTCACTATCTCTTGTGCCAATGCTGGCTCACCTATGCTGATATGGACAACAACATTATCACAGTTGAGTCAGGCAAGGGAGGCGGGGGATTTACATCAAGGCAAAGCCGACAAATTCCAATGAGTATTAAATAACATATTTTGTGGTCCAGTTTGAAACCGAGAAGTGCAACTCTATTAAGGCTCACATGCTGTGAGGTAAGAAAAACACCTGTAAAAATTCAGTGAGTCCCACTTTTGTCATCCATGCCTATTAGCTTGTCATAACCCTCTCCACTTAGCCTGACACGCAACACCCTGTTGTGGTGTTGACCTCACACCCTACTAAACCTCCCTGGCGGAGTGACTCCCTCTGCACTTTTTCCAGACCAACCGCTTCTTGATATTCCCTTTCGACATCTCCTTGTACCACTGCACCCATTCAGCATACAAAGCAGGAGGTACTGAAACCTCTGCAGAGCCACAGAGGCTGAACTGTTGGCTCACAGAGCATAGAAAAATACCCTTAGAAAAGTTAGTATGGCTTTTAAATCTGATGAATTTGAACATTTTATATATTAGCAAAGTATTGTTCTCACATGTTGGGAATTTTATTGATTTTCTTTAAACCAGTGTAGGCTGTGATGTATATCAACCTCTACCTTTTTTGTGGAGGATTGTCACCATGGGATCCTACTGCACAGTTATGTATCTCTGTTTAAGTTCCCAGGTTAAACACTTAAAAAGAAGTCAGTCAGAGTATTTGTGTGCACACAAATTCCTCCACTATTCCTAACTTCTATTATCCCCTCCATTCATGCACTCTGTAACTCATACAAGGTAATGGTAGCTTTTATGGCTTCCGACTGTTTGTAATGAATAATACGTCACTCTTTCCTCCGACTAGAAACAGATTACACACACAGATTCTGTGTGCAACTGTCCGTATCTTAACAGAGCTGTGATTTACATTGTTTAGAGAAAAAATATATTTTAAATATTAATGCCTACTAGGAATATGCCTTTACTTTCTCCTTACTGCTTTCTTCAGGCTGGCTTAATCATGATTTAAGATAAGCAAAAGTACCAAAGTGTATCCCACTGTGTGATATACTCAACTTCACGGGTTATACTGTGGTACTACACAAAAAACAACTCATGACTAGAAAAAGAGAAGGAAAATGTTTGCCAAAAACCTCTCAGCAGCTGCACTGCTAAACAAGTACCTGTCTCCTTTTTAAAACGCCAATTTACTCCCATTGGCTCTAATCGAAGCGGACTGCTGATTAAATGAAAACAGATTGTGGCCCCATATTTTTTTGCTGTTTCCTGATCGAGGGTGCTGACAGCGGAGAGAGGACGTCTCAAGCTCATTTGCCGATTTTTCTTTATCCTAACAGGCTCTTTTAACCTAGGCCATTTAAATTGGCATGGGAAAGGAAAATCTCTGAGGGCTCCTGGCCAAATCTTTACGGTAGAGCTCCAGCCTCACCAGACCCTGTCCGCCTGTCAAAAAGCTGCACCTCACTCTCCCTATCTTTTTCAAGGGGATTTGAGAGATGGGATCCTTCAACCAAAACGATTCAGATCGCCTAAGGTTTATTAAGGGAGCTTTTTTCCTGTGGAGTGATTTCCATGGACTCCAGGTAACTTATTTGATCCTGAACCAATAAATCAATAGAGGTTTTTATACAGCATCTTGCATACAGAGTAATGGATTCTGAATGAATGAATGCTAAATAATGAAAGCACACACAATGAAACAATGTCAACAGACAAATTAATACATAAGAGGTCAATCATTCATATGTAAAGGAAGAGAAATAAGTTATAACTACAATTACCGCCTCACAGTTGTAATCCTTCACCAACAAGTCAAGATGTAGTTTACATATATGTCTGTGCCTGTGCATAAATGCTTTGTTCTACAAAGCGCATTGGCTATTAGACTGAAAACATAATACACATGCACTTAGCAGGGCTGCATGGTCACAATTTTCATTATTAGTTAAATACATATGACCTTAAGAAGTTTATATAAGAACAGAATCGAGGGGTGCAAATCAAAAACAACATTGAAGTCCTCTTCTGTTTTAAACAAGCTGTGAATGAGGGCCTGCTATGTGATCAAGTTCTAACTTGGAAGTGGAAGGGACAAATCAAATCCATCTTGGATAACCCTTGTCATCCTCTCTGCAATGGCATTGGTAGCTTGAGGCTGAGAAAGGAATGAAGAGCAAAATCAAAGCCACCTTGGATATCCTCTTACACCCTCTTGTGGCAACTCATTCATCCCACCCAGGTTTAAAACAGGGGGCTTCGGGTGCTTATTTGTGCCCACTGCTATCAAACTGTGCAACAGCAGTGGAGACGACTGACTATGGGTTGTGGCTAAACACATGTTTTGTAAGGTCGCAGAGTTCTTTGACTGGCAAATTCTAATCAATCCTTGAGTCTAAGTGGACGTTTGTACCAGATATAATGAAGGAGAATGGGACGGACAGATAGATAATCTGATATAAAAAACACTAACCAAATAATACCAACAGAGTACAAGCGACAGTCATAAACAGAGTCTTGGAATTAGCCAGTCTGACCGGGTCAGGTTTTAGCTAGGCTGTCACTTTTGAGAGATCCCCATTCATACTTCTCTGCCACTACTTTGCTCATGTCAACATACATGGCCTACGCTACAAATCTTTACAAATTATATTAGCATTCACCTCAGGGGTTATTGTGTGTAGAGGCATTCCTTAACTGACCCCTTTCAGTACATAAGAGCAGGAGATGCTTCTTCTTCTGAAGCTAATTTCAGCCACTTCTATCTGCAGTTTTCTTATTTCAGACATTATCCAGAGATTATGAACTTGAGTAACATATTAACTTATCCTGAGCCCCCGTGTTTTACATCAAAGACATTTCATGTAAGGCCTCCGACGCACTCCATGAAAAAGTAAAGTAAATCTAAAAATCAATACCAAAACTAGCTGAATTTAAGGTGTGATGTGTGCCCTTCTGGTCTCTATCAGGGCTCAGACGGTAGAGCTCAGGGTCAATTGTAGATGATTTATGTCTTATATATATAGGCAAGAGATAGACAAGAGAAGAATACGTCCACCAAGCTCCCTAGTGCTAAAACATGCAATCTCCCTGCATTGTCTTAAGAGAGAAGAAAAGAGAGAACCACACTATAGCAATACATTTTTTAGATGATGAACAAACAATCGAAATGCATGAAATGTCCCCGAAATGAACCACAGGTTCTCAAAAGAATTGTTTATCCAGATTTCTATAATAGACAGCAATCTACAGCCACAATGAAATCACGAGGAAAGAAGGAGGTTAATCCAGTTGAGGACAGTTCCAGATATACGTATTCCCTCAATCCCTCAGTCAGTAAAATAATGACATAACACTCTTTTCTCGCACGGCTTCTGCTGTGATGACAGAAAAACTGTAAAATTGCTGGGTCTGAACTGCTTTTCTTTAAAATCTGCGTTCTTTAAAGCAGTTACAGAAAGCACCCGATATTAGTGAATGATTCACAGCTGTTAGCTCCTCATCAGAAAAATCTTTCAAAAAGTAAGCTTGGGAGGAGAAGAAGTATCCATGTGGCCATGAACATTTTAAAGTAAAGGAGAATAAACCATGAAAGAATACACACAGCTGAATTACTATCTTCATTGAAAGTAACTCAGAATGCAATCTTAAGTTACGAAAAGGTACACTTACCTTGGCGTGGACGGCATAGGAGGCCAGCAGCACGGAGGCCTCGGGTGGACAGTGAATCTCCTCCTCAAGGATCTTCTTCTTCACCTAAGGAGTTACCAAGTATGATCAGCTGTGCACATATCTATCTGAATAGCAAAGCTGTCTTCATTCCATCTTTCTAACAGAAAAAAAGAGCCATGCAGGTAATGTATGGTCTATGACATTTAAGTGTTTGTTAGAGAAACTTGTCACTGCTGTATGTATAAACATCAATGAAGTTTGCATCAGGTAATGTTTTCTTCCACTGAGTTTGAGTAATACATCTCCTTTATATTGATTTCCATGATGGGAGCAAAATGATTCTTGTGAGATGAAGGACTTGAATCAGATTGACAGATGATCTTGACTCAGACACAATGACAAAAGACTTGATGCTTTAGAGAGAAGAGTGACAGCACAGGGTGAAACTTACAACAACTTTGTGATGACTGTGCTTTAGAACAGAAAAGCGCAGTGCTCATGTACCACTCTTCAGTAGCAACAAAATAAATGTATTATATCTGCAAAAATGGGTGAATCAACTCTAAACTTATTCTGCCACAGTACAGTGGTGCTTGCACATTTTAAAGATGTCTGGATGGAAGGAAAACTGTGCCAAATAAATATTGTAGGACTTATGTATCATAGCCGCATGGGAACCTATTAGACACCAAGCCAGGAACATCTAGCCTAGCCAACATTATTTCATTCTATCATTAAAGTGCTCCAAGAGTATCAGCTTGCTAGTCAGCAGACCATAATAACATGACAGACATGTCCAAGTAAAGCTCCAAATCACACAGTTAGAGGAGAGGGCCACCCATTCCGGGATAGCTGAGTCTACGTGTGTGAACTCACTCCAGTGAGTAAGAGACACAGATTCAAGGTTTAGGTCTCCAATTCATAGAAGAGTGTTGATTTAACTGTCATGGTTTACAGTCATAACAGGAATTCCTAAAATGGGTGACAATCCTCTTTAACAAGGCTGCTAGTTTAAATTGCTGTGTCTCACCAGGTGTCACTACCTGAGCTCCTTCACCTGTCAACTTAACTGAATTACGAACTGCTGTTACTACGTATAGAGCACAAAACCAGATTGTAAGGAGTTATACAAGTGTGCAATTTTCAAACCTTATCATATGCAGAGTCATGCTATCTTCTCTTGTTTTGAACTAACAAAGGTATGGAGCCAGAGGTGTCAGCCTGAAATCGTGGCAAGCGCTAAGAGGCCAAGGCTGCAATCTGGTTTACAAATGAGACAATGTTGTTGCTAAGATTGCAGGGCCGAGGTGACGGAGACGTGCGTGATGTCTGTTTGTTTAAGTGGTCTAAAGTGTGTGACAAGGTGTGTGTGTGTGTTTGTATCCGGGTCGGTGATCATTTCTGATAAGCACTAATCCAGCTGTCATGCCTGTGACACTATCTGAACAGAGGCCTGCTCCTGACATTACGGGAATTAATGAGAGCAAAGTAATAAGGAGGCAGGCGATAGGAGGCACTACACATTTGTATTCTTCTCCCCTTGTAGCTGTGTACCGTTTTAACTGTTCAGTAATTTGTCATCTGTAGTCTCCCTTTTTTCTTTGAGCAAGGTTTCCCTCTGAAATAAATAAATCGCTTCAACCACCTCTAAACGGATTAGGGACACAGAGAGACTTTTTTCACATGTGTTAAGTAGATAAGTGCTTCTATCCAAATGTTGAAGAACATAAACCGCACCACTGTCTCAAGCCTGAACCAGCACAATGGCTGGATATGATAGGAGGAATGCTATGTGGGGGGACAAGAATCCCATGGAGGATATGTCATTAACTGGGCCAATAACTGAGCCCTTAAAGCCTAATTGGTAATTGATAAATGTGGTTGGTAGCATTGGATGATGGGAGCACAGTTACAAATCTCATCTCGTGTGAGGGGAATGGTGTGGCAGGCTCAGCAGGAATTCCCTGGAGAGTATTAAGTGGAGAGAAAGGGCAGCGGTAATATGTTGCGCATTGATTCCACATGGCTGCACACAATAAGGCCGGGACAATGGACAGAAAGTGTATTGGAGAGTGCTCTTCTGGTTCACCTTATAAGAAACTCGGTGGACATGTGCCCCCTGTCGGGACTGGATCAAAATAGTAAGGAAGCCGCGGACACAGGGCATCAGTCAAATGCCTGCAGTGCTTAGATGAAATGGATTATCCTACATTTAGAGAGCATTTTTTTTAAAGATCCTAAAAATCATTCATCATGTTCTCACTCGCCTGTTTTTTTGCTTTCTTCAAGCATTCATTTTGATTAATCTAGTGCCATAGAATGATAACAGACACTTCTAAGAAGATTCCCTTCATCCCTCTGTGAAGATTTCAATCAAGGAAAGAGAGATCTTGAAAAAGTGTCTGCCCACTAACCAGGCAAAATCCACAGCTTCTTCTCAGAGGCATGTTGAATTTCTGGTTTACATGTAGGGCCGTAGCAATTTCAACTCAGCAAGCAGCGTCTGACAGTCAGTGTGAATGTACAAAGAGCCTTGCTGTTAGGCCCTCATGGCATGATGCACAAACGACAAAAGTAGAAAAGTCATGTCTGCACACTAAATAATGCTCCCATGAACATTTATCACCTCCAAATGTGATGTTTTGGGCTCAGGCTCTTCCTCAGACATGTAATTAGCACAGAGACGCACCTTACATGTACAGTGGGCTCACCTGACAAGTCATGTGACCACAGAATACATTAAATACTAGACATCTCATAAACAACGTATGAGGTTATCTAAACCACCTAAATGTACCACAACGACATCATCAGGTAAATCAGTCATGTTATTATACTATTATTATTGTACTTACTTAGATTATACTTATCAGTTGGCTTTGGCTAGCATTCAGTGTATTTCTGGTATTTTGTATCATATGACCTGTCAGGTGACCCCACTGTTCAGGTGCTTGTAAGATTCATGTAAGCTCAGCTGACTTTTTATATTTTTTCTTCTGTCCAGCACCTACTGATGCACAAATGAAACACAGAGGAAGACAACAAGGTATATACAGTATATCTAAAGAACTAAAAGACATTCACTGCTAATACTGAATATTGTTCAATCTGATTTACCTTGAAATGGACAAAACAAAATTATGTATAATTACCTGTAGGAAGAAGAGATGTTGTGTGATGTCTTGCACTAGCTCCTCCTCAGCATTTTCAGGGTAAAACTTGGCCAGGAAATGAAGCGTAATTGGTTCCTCCTTTGGTACCTCCTGGTCCAGAACCTACAACAATGATGCAAAGAAATCAACAATTGCACAGTGGCGCCATTCATTCCCTTTTCATGCTGGCTACATCTTTATTGGTGAAGTTTACATGGCTCATGGCTGTTACAAAACCAGAATATCATGAGAATCACTTGCCCTCTTTTCCATCTTTAGCCAAGCCTCCGTGTCCTTGATGTTGTACCGGAGCCCAAAAAACCATGTCTCCCTCAGTCCCTGAGTTTGGCACACCAAGTCAAAAAGGTCTTTTCCTTTCCACTTGACCTGAAACATATTTTAGTGTTTAATTTTCTCAGAAGAGAAACCAGAGAATTCTACATTACTAGAATTACTTGAATTGAGACAGAGAGAGGCAGCCTACAAAACAAATCTAAAAAGCAAAGAAACCCTGTTAAAGCAAAATATTGACAATAAGGGCCATCATTCATTGACTGGCCCTTAGCAAGAGAATTCTTTATCAGGTTAAATATTTACAGCCATTTATAAGATGCTGTGTCTAGTGAATCCACATATATTTGTATTTTCCTCATAACCTCAGTCTCTGGTGGGAAGAAGGGAGCTATGCGTGTTTTCCTCATCCAGCTGAGGGCTACGACGGAGGCATATCTGGCGCACATATCTAATTTAGATAGCTTTCATCTCTAGCCTCTCAGCTAACTCAGGGTGCAAGCTTCTGTCAAGTGCGTTCAAGGTTGTCGTGGAAAAAACAAAACAAATTAAAAACTAGTAGAAATTAGGATATCAGCTTCATCATGCAGCGGGAATGCCAACTGGGAAGAAGAAAAGAAATCCAAAATTCCCACACAAAGCTTACTGAGCATTTTGTTATATGACCAATCCCTGTTAAATGCTATTTACAAAACCCATAATTGATACAATTATCATCTCTGCACAGAAAATTGAAACCTGCAACTAAAATTATGCTGCTCTGTGTGTAATTACCATCTGCAAACTTTGGTGGGGTTCCTCCCCTATAAATATAGAGGTGGTGTCTGCAAGTCAATTTGATGTCTTTCACCTCTGGTATATCATCGTGTCACATGCTAAACCAAAAAGACTGTGAGAAGGCCAGAAATATACATGAAAGGGGCATAAATCGGGGTGTTTTTGAATGTTTGCACTGCTGGGGGATACCCACAGCATTTCAAGTCATGTAACGTTACTGCAGTGAGGTTTGCCACCGGCTTAAATGTTCATGGTTCCATTTCTGCATTAGACAGATATAAATTACAACAGATAAAGTCTCCTGTAGAATAAACCCATTTGGCTTCGTGGTTACTTGCTGCCATCTAGTGTCGAAAAGTGAAACTATTTTTATGTCTCGTGAGCGACCATCATTGCCATGATGCCTTGATCAACTCTGTACCTGCAGGTTAAATCATTTGTCATTACAGATTATGGTTAAGCAGATGTAGCATTGCAAAGCATGAATAGGAAAGCAGCACAGTAGCCATTTGAAGTTGTGGTCAGGGCCAGTGCAAATGTGCACAGTCTTTGATGCAAGTTGAATGATATCCTGCTCACATACTCACCTCACAGCTGAACTCCATGTCGGACTCCATTGTGCAGATCCTGACGTTGAAGTTCTTGGCTTGTTTTCTCATCAGTGAGCTAAATCCCATTTTCGCTGCTAAGGCACTTGCCATGGCGAATATCTTTTGAGCTAACTACTCGATTATTCGAAGTCGTTAATCGCTACAAATTAAGTTCCCTGTCAAGGCATTGTGTCTATTGCACTCTATGGCGTAGACGGCAGGTAAGTCATTTGGCAAGACTTAGTTATCACAGATGTGCATGAGTTGCGTTCAAAGCAAGTTCCATCAAAGTTTATAGAGTTTCACTGATATTGTCTTTGTATATTAATGTCTCGAACAAGCAACGTGTTTGCTGGTATTTCTGTAATTTCACGCTAGCGAGCACATAAATGGTTAATTAGCATTAACTAGCTGATAACTACAGTGTTTACACTCCTTCCAGCTAAGGTTAGCTAGGATAACGTAAATACAAACTAAATTAGCTAACGTTAACTAACATTACTTCTCCAGTAACTTACAAGTCCTTATCTCGCGTTGAAAGTAAAGTTTTCTGTACCGTAGAATCCGTTAATGTTTACATCTCTGCGTCCGAGAAAGTATTAAGCCGATATATTCCCCCTGAAGAGTTTAAAACACTCAGGTCATTGCATGTAAACTACTCTGGAAAAGAAGAGCTAGCAACTGCTGCTAACCACATTAGTTAGCGATCTCATCCGAAAAAAAACGGTGCTGCATTCAAGTGCCATTCAGAATGTTGGAGTATCGTTGTTACAAAAAATGTTTTAAGTCAGAACAAATTAAATGTCAACAGACAGATACTTAATTCATTTTTCAAGCAAAAAAGCAAAGCATTCCTAAATCCTATCTTCTCAATCATGACTTTGCTGCCTTTAGTTGTCTTATCAGATCATGATGAGATTATCCTGGAGAAAACTAAATTGGAATGGGTATTTTTCACCATTTTCTGACTTTTTAGAGACCAAACTAAAGCCTGAGAATGTAACTGACAGATTATAGAGTTATCTAGTTAAAGATCTAGTTGTTGACAAGGACACATTATGATTTTTTTTCCTGCCAAAGACAAGTACTACAAAAAACACCTGAAAACCTGCAGTGTTCTTGTTGCCTGAACGTAGCACAGCTTCTCTCTTCCTCTTGACCTAACAACCAATCGCAATGCACTGCACCTCATATGCCCCGCCCACAGCTCTGCCCCCTGCGCCATAAAGGGGCGGAGTCTAGGCAATGAGGTAATCGGGGTAAACAGTAAAGATGGCGACGTCTGTAGCCGGAGAGGGGCAACCAAGTCTAAATGGGATTATTTCCGAGCCCCAAACCAAAAGACTGACCGACCTGCCGACCGAGTTGCTCGAATACATCCTGTGCTTCCCTGTCCTCAAACATGTCGACATTTGTAACGTTTCCTGCTGCTGCAAGCGGCTGCACGACGTTTGCCATGGAAGGGGGAAGGTCTGGGGACACCAGTACAAACTCAGGTGCTATGATTTTTTTTGTGCGTTATTTCTTCGAAGTTCTGGCTTCTGGTGGGATTTCACCACTATCTACCACCACTAATCTCCCTGTCCATATTTTATGTGTCTTGTTCGGAGCCTTATATCGCTCATTCGTCTTCTCAAAGGTAGTTTCGTTTATTGCGGACTCACAGGCAGCTGTCAGCCGCTGACATTCTGCTGATGCACTAAAATTCATCATCACGCCAGGCCAGTGGCAGGCTTCTCCTCTGCAGACCACTCTGAAGGATGCAAATTAGAGCGTTTCAATATTTCACAAGCTGCATGTTATACTCCATATTAACCCTCGAACAGCCAAAAATGATTTGGTGTGACCTTGAATGTTGCATGTCGCCTGTGAAGTACAGGAGATTGCAGCTCTTGCCAAAGTCTGAGCCCTCCTCCTGACTGACTTGGCTGATGCTCTCCTAATTGCTGTTGTTTGTGCAAAGACAAAACCATGTCTGCAGCAGGATGGCAAACTGTTCCAGTGGCGTGTCACATCAGACAATCAGATGCTAAACTAATTCTGTGCATGTCCAAAAGTGTGACTGAAATATAATTTTTGCTGCCTTCATCAACAGATGGCCAAGACTGCAGAGGTTTTACCGTCAGAACGAGTGCTGTGACTGGCTCAGAGAATACAGAACGCGCCACAGAGTTGGAATACAAATACGAAGGACAGTGGAATCAATCTCAAAGAGGTTCTTCACAGAAGTCGTAAGTAATCAATTTGCAATCCAGAATATGGCTGGCGTGGACGTATGTTTGTGCAAGACGATGTGCGCTTTCCATGTTCCGCACTAACCAAGAGATCTGTAACGCAGCCTTGCGTTGGCCAGGTGCTGGGAGACAGCTTTGCAGAGATTGAGTCACTCGGGATGCCAGAGCACTTCTGCGAAGATGAGCTCCTCTTCATACTCAACTCTGACAAGAGGTGAGTGCAACACTTTGCCCACAGTCAATCCTCAATGCTCGTCACTACCACACAGTTATTAATGGGGTTGGGTGTGTGTTAATCTCGTTAATCCTCTCTGAGGCTTCTGTGATTGTAAAAGCTTTAGTGTTGCTGCACTGTTGGACCATTAACTTCCCTCTCTTGTGTTCTGCTCCCGTTATTAGGAAAAGCTTGACCTTAAAGTACTATGCAAAGAAAATCCTTTACTTCCTGAGACAGCAGAACATCCTGAAGAGTTTGAAGACCTTCCTGGAGCAGCCTGCAGATCAGCAGTCTGCTTTAGAGGGTGAGGCATGAATTAGGGCTTCATCGGTTAAAGGATCCAATATTCAGCGTTTTTCTGATCACTGACAGCAGTGGGTTTTTTGTCCGATTGCTGCTAAAATAAATTAAAGCTCTCAATCTGCAAAGTAACCAGTAAATATAGTTAGCAAATTAACGTAGTGGAGTAAGCAACTGCAATATTTGCCTTAAAATGTAGTGAAGTAGGGGAAAATGGAAATAATCAAAAGTACAGTTACCTCAAAATTGAACTCAAGTACACTACTTGAGTAAATTCTACTTGGTAACATTCCATCACTAGTTATTTTAGATGTTGAAAAAAATTCATCATACTGCAAATGTATATTTTTTTATTGGTCATCTTGATTATTAATAGTCTCATCAGTATCAGCCCTGAAAAATCATATCAGTCAATCCCCAGCATGAATACAGACTTCATGTAAAACAACTCAAGTTGCCCTGAGTCCTGTTTAGCCTAGACAGCCATATGCAAATAGTATATATAGTATCTTTTTGTTGCTTAGTTTTTGTGGTTGAAGTGTTTGTTGTTATAGAAGCAGTATAACCACTTTGCAAGACAGCAATAGCAATTCGCTGTTTAATTTTAGTTTCTTCTGTGTTTTTTTTTTATTTTTAAAATTCAGCTCTTGATTATGCATTCTCTCTCCTGGTCTTTTCCTTCAGGTGCCGTACTTGTGGACCAGTATTGTAACCCACTGGCTGATGTAACACTGAGCAGCATATCAGCCCAGCTGGATGAGATCGCAGAGAAAGTGAAGAAGATGCTGAGAATCAAGAACTCATCTCACCCCAGCCTGCGGGTCGCTCAAGGTAAGCTTTCAAAACCAGCCAAACTCCAAAAGAAAAGCTTACCTTGAGCGGGTCGCTCAAGGTAAGCTTTCAAAACCAGCCAAACTCCAAAAGAAAAGTTACATTTTGGGACTTTCATTCGTTGTTGTTGTTATTATTACTCGTATCTTTGCTCTAGCGTTTGTTTTGTTTTTTTCTGTCCAAAATCCATCAGTCCTAGATACTTAAAGCCTGAAGGCATGGACTTTAATTCCGAGCACAGTTTGAACAAAAATCTATACCAGTGTATACATGGGCAAATATGTCAAATGTACAACGTGCACATTTTCCCGTTTCTGACAGATTTCTTATGAAGTTTCTTCTCTTTTGTACGATGTAGGGGACTGTGTTGTGGTTGAGGACTTCGAGCTCCAGAGGCAAGTGGTGTGTGCCCTAAACTCAGTCCTGTATGAGCAGCTTCAATACAAAGGCAACGAGTTTGACTACTACAACCCTCTCAACTCTTACATCCACCAGGTAGACCCTCTGTTAATTATGTGTATTGTATGTCACAAGCTTTTCACGAATTTCTTAGTGATAATATTAATTTCAGAACTGACCTGCCCTTCTTGTGTGTTTTATGTAGGTGCTACTACGCCATACAGGCATTCCCATAAGCCTCTCTGTTCTCTACATGACATTAGCCCGGAAGCTGGGTGTTCAGCTGGAGCCTGTCAACTTTCCCAATCACTTCTTGCTGCGCTGGTGCCAAAAACCAACAGGGTGCGGTTTGAAATGAATAGCTCCTAAATACCTCATAATATTGTCTGACAGTAGAGCTGTCATTGACATACTTACTGTAATGAGTCCACAAAGAGAATTGAGCTTGAAAAACCTAAATATCTGGAACCAACCACAGAATTTTTAAAGCACTATCCGTCTTGTTTTTAGTAGATTTTGGAAGCCCTAAACACTATAAACTTGAAGTGGAGGTATTCAAGAGGCATTCATATTTGCAAGTACAAAGTATGAAGTAGTTTTATTCGGCCATCACACATAATACAATAAGTCACTTTGTATAACATGCTGTGAACAAACAAATGTCTTGACTGCATCACAGACAGGACACATCTTCATGTAAACATACTATTAGATGAGAAAGTAACTCTGTTCGGACAAGGGACTGCAAAGTGGAGGCGCTATTTCAACAGACCTCTGGAAGGTCCTGCAGGTGGTCACCTCATCTCCCTGGCATTCTTTAGTTTGCAATCCATCTATTTTGAATTAATACTTGTCCCCAACTCCAAATACTACATAAAGATATTCTAGGACTGCCTGTCAACAAGCTAAGTCATTCTTGAGTATATTTAATTTATCCCGAAAATTAAAGTTCACCACGATGAACTTATCCCTCAATATGTGATTTAAAATCTTTTGTTTCTACGTCCCTATTCAAAATCCCACTATTTATTCTTGATTCATTCCGGTTTTGATGTCAGCTGGGTCATAACAAAGAGCTACATTTGATTATTCGGACATGATGTATGATGGATCTTTGTTAAATATATTGACATTTTCAAATTATTTAAATTTGTTTCTTCAGGAGTGAGGACATCTATGACTTCGTCTACATCGATGCCTTTGGCAAAGGCAAGCAGCTGACCGCCAAGGAGTGCGAGTACCTCATTGGCCACCAGGTGACGGCAGATTACTATAGTGCCATTAGCACCACTGAGGTGCTACTCAGGATGGTGGGAAACCTGCTGAACATCGGCAAAAGAGGGTAAGAGAAGCTTCACATCTGACTGTTGTCTAAAAATGGGATACATCGTTTGATACCATTTAATTGTTGATAGAATTGACCTAATACATGTAATATCATGCTCTGGTTGAGTTACAATACAGTGCACTGCGGTGTGTTTCAGGGAGGGTAATGAGAAATCCTACCAGCTGCTGAGAGACTCTCTGGATCTCTACCTCACTATCAACCCAGATAATGTGCAGTACCTGCTGCTGCAGGCTCGCCTCTACTTCCACCTGGGCATCTGGCCAGAAAAGGTCAGGACACACAAAGCAGATAATTTTCTCTCTAAAGCTCGAATAGAATTGCAAAAATTTTAAATTCATATTCAGCCAATAGTATTTCACCTCACCACTAATGTTTGTCCTCCGTCCCAGGTGCTAGACATCCTGCAGCACATTCAGGCGTTGGACCCCTCCCAGCATGGGGCAGTGGGTTACCTGGTGCAGCACACACTGGAGCACATCCAGCACAAGAAACATCCTGTTACGCCTGAGGTGAAGAAGCGTAGCGCTCCCGAACACCTAGAGGTCCGGTATTCAGTGGGCCTCATCATGAAACACAAAAGGTGAGAAAAGCGGCCCTAGTGTGTAGGGATGCACCGATCCGATATTAAGATCGGATATCGGCTCCGATATTGACAAAACGGCTGGATCGGGGATCGGTAAAATGAAACGGATCCACCGGCCGATCCAATTTTTTTTTTTTCGCCGTCGCAGCACATCCTACGTCATTCATCAGCGTCAGTGTGTCGCATGCTGGAAGAGCGCAAGTTGCTGTTTGACCAACTCTTTATTAGTTTATTCTCAGGTTCAGCTGCTATGTTTTATTTTGTATTCCTGTTTGCAGGACGTTACACGTACTCACGTCACATTTCTCCGCTGATTAGCTGTTAGCCCCGCCATCAGCTGTTAGCCTCACCGGTCAGCTGTTAGCCTAGCAACGCTAACTTTCAAACCGACGTACTCAGTACTATGTGGGCTGTCCATCGTTGCTCCGTTGGTCCTCCCTCCACCACAACCTCAGGGTTATTCACCGCCGGGCTGCTTTGTCTCGGAGCCTCCAGACGCTAGTTTGTTTACAGACGGTGCTACTGACTTCGGGGCTAGTGTTCCCTCCGTGCTGACTGACAGGCGCTACGTACATACATTCATTCTTTGTTTTGTTTGTTCCACTTTGTTACGTGTGTCCTTGGGTACCCTGACAGGCGCTATATAAATTAAATGTATTATTATTATTATTATTATTATTATTATTGTTATTGTTATTATTATTATTATTATTAATGTTATTATTATTAATGTTACACATGTTTACAATGTTCGGTAACTGTTTGATTATTTTGTCTTAGTTAGGAAAGTCTGGTGCCTTTAGTCCCTTTCACATGGTGGAAGGTATACAGTTTATTATTAATTCAACAATGGTATCGGATCGGTATCGGGTATCGGCTGATATGCTCAGTCCAGTATCGGTATCGGATTGGATCGGAAAAAACTGGATCGGTGCATCTCTACTAATGTGTTGCATAGCAATCCTCTTCTCTGTTAACACATGTCTTAGTAACACTTCAGTGTATCTGTCCTGTTGGATCTCTCCCACCAGGTCGGGTTATAACTGCGTGATCTATGGCTGGGACCCAAAGTGTACCATGAGTCAGGAGTGGATAACCACCATGAGGGTCCACCAGCTATCCAACGGGGCCAACCAGCCTTTCTACAACGTCCTCGTACAGGACGGAACCTGTCGCTACGCAGCACAGGGTACGGATCATATACACTACATGATGATGAGGGAAACATCTTTTCATGGTGAACGAAAATGAAAGTTTGATAGATGATCTTGGGAAGGAACATATCATTGCACCATCCAGGCAGCAACTACTAATAACTCAAGTTAAACAACCCGAAAAATAAATCTGGATTTGTCGAAGCCAGAAAAGTTCCCAGTTATGTGCATTCGCTGTTTCAAGAAGGTGTAACAAGAAGCATATCTGAGAGTGACAGACTAAAAATGTTGCAAGCACACATAGTATTACTGGTCCTTTTGGAAGAAATTAGATACGAGCATATAACAGTATTGAGCATAGATTTAAATGGAATGTTATCTACTATTAAAAACAGATAAAAAAGGAAACTGCTCGTTCATAAGATTGATGAAAGTCATCACCACAAACAAAGAAAAGCTTGAAGCTTTCAGTTCTTCATCTCATAGAGACAAACTGTTATGTGGGTGATGAAACTATTCTAACTGCACTTTGGAAAAATAAATCAATGTTATGTGTACTTGCACATCGGTAGGTGCCAGTAGAGATGATCTTGCAGATTTTGCAATATCCTGCTCTTAAAGTTCACAATGCAGTGTCACGTGAAGTTCATAGTGTAGATGCTGATCTAGAAGTGTTCATATATTAGTCCAATATTTAAAAACACTGACAGCCAAAGCATGCAAGCTGATTCAAGGTGATAACTTCAGTGGTGCTGTATCACCTTTTTTGTCCACTTATACATTTTCCACACTTAAAGGCTGATGCCTATATTACTCTGTGCTTACCTGCTCAGTCAAAGCAGCTTCACTCTGCTGATGCTGCTACAGGGCTTTCATTGTTATAACAACACTGATTTCTAAAAAGTTGGGACCAGTTTGAACACATAATTTATTTAATGGTTTCACTCATCAACTATATTGATGTTGTTTTTTTTACATATATTCTTTTACACTGTTAACTTTTTAATGCCTGCAACACTTTTCAAACAAGTTGGGACAGGAGCAGTAAAAGACTGGGAAAGTTGTGGATTGCTAAAAAAACGGGGTTAACTGATGACAGGTGATCGGATCATGATTGGGTATGAAAGGGCATCCTCGCACGGCTCAGTCGTTGACAAGCAAGGATGGGGCAACGGTCATCACTTTGTCAAACACATGATTGTATAAATGATATTACTTTAGGGGCTCAGTAGACACAGTTCTGTTTTTAGTTACGTCTTACACAGCGCTCCAACTTTAGAGTCGTCTGTGTTATCTCTGTTCTCTCCGCCACCTTGACGTTTATCTGGAGCTTCCAGTCTCTATGTCTGTGTTCGCTCAGTCTGCTTTGCTGGAACTGATGAGACATTTTCTTGATAAACAAACTATTTCAATATGTGAGTTGTCTGACTGACCTTGTCTTTCATTCCTCACCTCAACTGTTTATGCACATTCTCTCTGATCAGAGTGTCACACGTTTCCATTGTTGCTCCTCAGAGAACCTGGAGCCCCATTCAGCCCCCCTGGAGATCGGCCACCCCGAGGTGGGACGCTACTTCTCCGAGTTTGCCGACACCCACTATGCTGCCAACGAAGAACTGCAGACACGATACCCCGAGGACATGAATGAAACTTTGGGCACGGTGCAGGAGCTTTACCACAGACTGATTCCTGGCTCTGGAAACCAGGAGCAAGCTCCTGCCACAGACCAAAACAATCACCAAGCCATGTCTATGTAGCAAAGCAGCCGTGTCCAACACCCTGCTGACCCTGGCTAACCAATCACTGGTCACCCATTCTTAAATCACAATCCACTTAGCTGCCACTTTTCTTGCACATACTCCAGTATACAGTATTTTCAGAAACGGATGATTCAGTGTCAAATGTGGCTTTGTGCCACAGTAATGTTCCTGTATAGATCTGGAATTTTTAACATTTCCTGGAAAGGTCTGGGAAAAGACCAAAAAGTCTGGAAGCGTGCTGCAAGGATAGCTACGGATTTAAACATCCTAAATACCACAGTGTATTTGTTGAGAAAACAAAGCTCTCACTGTGGAGCGATAAGGCCTAGTTGGCTGTCCATGATCCAGGATGCAGGGGACTGAGTTTGTAAAAATAATGGATAAGTAAACCTTGGGGGGGGGGCGGTCGAACTTAGACTTGAAACACACAGTTAAGCTGAGGAGTAATTTCAGGATGGGTGTCCAGGCGCTGTAAATCTCCCTTTTACCTGAAAACCAAGGAATGCTCCATTACCCAGAGCTCCCCTGACCCCCGACCACACCTCCCTGCACCCAGGACCAGTCAAAAAAGAACCCAGGATACAGTATAGTCCAAACCTGCAGTTACAGCGCCACACAGAAGACTATAAAGAAAGACTTTGTACATTGACTATTACATCTCCCATCTTTTAATCAAGTTTCATGCACTTATGGAAGTTTAACTTTCACATTTCTAGATTATCGTTTTTGTTCCTGTATATTAACAAGTGAAACATGTAGGATGTCATGGCTCATCAGTGTTGTTGAGCTGTTCATTTGGAGGGGGGGGGACAAAACAAAAGTGAGACCACTGACTTGAAACAGACATGACTCTGAGCTTTGGCGAAATTACAAGAAAATAAAGCGTTTCAAGTTTTTTTTTTTTTTCTAGCTTCTTTCTGACTTATTTTACAGAACCATAATCATTTGTCTTCTTTTTGCAAAGCATAACGCCGTGATTTACTGACTCACCAAAAGAAAAAAATGAAATAAAATCAGCGGATTTATCTACAGGCTGTGTGGTTGTAGGACCTTGGGGATGCCACATGTTTTCAGGACAGTTTACAATTGCAGCGACCTGCCCACAGCAGCGCGTCAAGCCTCGGCTGCGCACAAAAGTTGAGCCAGTCGAACCAGATTGTGCGTCCCGACGCACCGGTCGAACAGCAGCGACGATGGGAGCTTCGCAGACGCGCTCGAACCACGAGCACCAGCACCTGACGGATAAAACGGGATGTAAGTAAGAAAAGGAAAAAAAAAAATCAAACCGGAACTTTCTTTCATCTAGAATCTATAGTGCTGCTGATCCAGTGGGCGGTGGTGATTGTGTTAAATCGCTCAGTTTTAAGGCGCAACAGTCTGGTGCCGGTGATAAATAAGAGATAATAAGCAGATGACTGGACAAATGTAAACCAGTAGGATTATTTGGAACGAGTGGTTTTTATGAAAGTTGATAATAGGAAAGTTAAATGCAGCTTTGATCGGTGAACAACACGCAGTGCTTTAGCTCATGTGACTATTTGTGAATGAGCGCACTCTGTGTACTTCAAAATAAACTATGTGCTGTTATGGGACAGGACTACATTTTTTCTCCCAAACAATCCATCCCTTAAGTTGAAATCCTACTTGTTACTTTACAGAAAGTAACATCAGCTGGATTCCAAGTTGCTTTAACACAGCTCATCTGTTGTCTTCATCCCATGTGTGGACAGACAAGCTCAACCAAGAAAATGAAACACAAACAGCCGAAAGTGTGTAGATCTATTTTTAGGAAGGGCAGGATCCTGAAGGGAAATCTCTTTATGCAGCGGCATGCAGTCTGAATAAGGAGGATAAGGGTTTTGTCCCAGATTGAGCCCAACTTTATTGATGTGTGAGACTTTGACCTGTTTTATTACCTTTGTTTCCTCAAGGTGTGGCTTTGACCCTCCTGTCTTTGGGCCCAGCGGAGATTTGTATGAATTTCATGCTCTCGAAACACTGATGAAATGTTTCATCACATTAACTGACCTATAGCTGCCCACAGATTGTATTGCTATTTTTTCTTCTCTACTTGGTTGAGTGGTCTGATGTCATTTCAGTTAATTGTGTGTTACATTTGCACATGTTGATCCTGCACAATTACTGTAACAGTCACACGTCCACTCTGACCAACAAACTTGTTCCTGCATGAGACTGTATATCCGTCTCCCCAGACACACAGCAGCTACAGTTGCCACTGCAAACATCCACCTCGCAGCACCTGAGAGAAGGTAGAAAGAGTCAAAATAAACACAAGTGTTTACCGAAACAATTGAAAAAGGCCAAACCCATCTTGATATGGGAGCAGGCAGGTCAGATGATGACGGTTGGACCTTTCAGTGTGTAGTCACTAGTCCACACGGTGAGTTAATGATTCAAGGAGCACTTTAAAATGGTGTAAAAGTGCCAATCGCACCTGTGCAAATGGTGTTTGCTCGGCCATTAAACTGATGGCAGAGCTGAACCTGATCAGTTCGGTAAAAATAAGTCTCACCGTTTAATCATAATCCAGTAAAGTACAATTAAAAGAAACCAAGAAGAGGGAGAGATTGTATGTTTTCAGAAATAATTATCTGTTTAGTACAGGGTCATTGCATGTTGAAAACAACTGAAGGAGTGTGTGAGGCCTACTGATGTGGATTAATAACGTGTGTATCATTGACGTACCTTCATGTTGTTGTTGTCTCCTCAGTTTCACTGGAGCAGATTAAAAACCTCCACAAAAGATTCCAGCAGCTGAGCGGAAATGAAGAGACAATAAGGTAAAATGTTCAAGACAAATGCCTGCACATGTGTGCTCAGCTGCATGTGGTTTTCATGGAAGCCATTCAGCCTCTGCAGTCACCCCTAAAGATGAAGCAGCACCTGCTTGGTGGCTGGAGTGATGAATTGTGGGTGTATCTGGTATCTCTGGTACGGGCACAAACAAGCATATGGTGACACACGCAGGCTGATCTAATGCAAACGCAGACATATTGGGCAAATACAATATGTTGATGCACCAGGCATTCATGCATAAACACACACACGGAGCTGCCAAAGTGGCTTGCTCGACACTATAGATCACAGGTTCCTTCCCTTTTAAAAAGAAACAGGGAACACACGTTGCACATAGCAGGTTAGACAGTTTACCTTCAGATAGAGTTACTCCCCATAAATAATACTGAGTATTGTTAAAACATGCCGGTACAGTGGTGTCTGTTTTATGGTAAACAACTTTCTCTTGTCGCACTGCAGTAAAGAAGACTTGGACCGCATACCAGCCCTCGCCAATAATCCAATCAAAAAGCAAATTATTGATGCATTCTTCGACAAAAGGTGAGTAGAGTCCAAATACACCAAACTCTGTCTCTCCACCCACTGGTGACTAGCCCTTTTAACAGATATTATTAGCAGTATCATAATACTATTTCAAATACATTCAAAACACTTTCAAAAACAAACCTCTATCATATGATGTTTTAAAGAATAAGTCTTTTAACGCTCATAATTATCAAAAGGTCAGTCTGTCTAAGCAACATTACTTCCCAACCTACTTCCTTGGTAAATATTACAGGTGCAATATGTAAGAACTTGAGTTTTAAAAGTTCAAAAATGAAGCAAAATCATCAACAGAATGTGAAAACATATTTTTGATGTCATGTCAAAGATGTATTTGTGTTGTGCTGCAGAGATATCTACTGAAGTAGCATGGTAACCAGCTAGCCCCTGTGCCTCAAAAACCTCAGTCCATATCTCCCAAGCAAGCTATGTAAACACCAACACTGCCCCTTTAAATCTGGCTAGCTGCACTGCTAACTGAGCTAACTGGCTGACAGTAACAATCATGCCATGGAATAGAATACATGGCTAACCAGACGTCAGCAGTTACTCTGGTGATATGATGCCACATTAGCTGCATAACACAAGCTGTAAAAGCAGCAATGAATTTATCGCTTTCTTATGTGTTAAACCATGATTCTTTTTCTTATTAGTTAAACATAATTCATAGGAAATGTTCGATATCATGGGAAATGTTGCTTTTGTGGCAATTATTAGATGAGAGGATTGATGCCACTCTCACGTCTGTACATTAAAGGACGCTGCCTCCAGCAGTAGGTTAGCGTAGCGTAGCACAAGGTTTGACAAGGACAACAAGGAAATCAGCAGTTCCTCATACTTTACCCTAGTTTAACAGGACAAACAGCAACATAGACTGTCTGATAAACTCATGTGACTGTGGTTCACAAGCACACAAGTCTTAATTGGGCCAAAAGCAAACACACATCCGTAAACTTTTTCTTTTGGTGCGATCTTTCTGGGTATGATTGCATCCATAGAGTCTGATGATCAAAATGTAATTTATTTCTGCCATTTGCACATAATTGGTCTATTTACAGACATCGAAATAGCCAATTTTGTTCAATGTTAATGCACAGTGCCTGAATGTTGATTTCTTCTGTTTGTGACTCAGGAACCAGCATCAGGGTGAAGTGGGCTCCTGCGAGGAGATTGGCTTCGAGCAGTTCCTCATGGTCATGTCCCATTTCCGCCCTCCCACTTTGAAGACAACAGATGAGGAGAAGGAAGCAATGAGAGAAGAGAAGCTGCGCTGTGAGTCTACACCGCACTTCTTTTTTTATTGCAACAGCATTAGATACAAGCAAAGCAGATACACTAGCTGGTTAAGATTCTCATGTTTGGGGCTAGGACCGGCTTTCTCCCCTGTGTCTCCCTTTTTGCATGTAACGCAATTACAGAATAGCAGGAAAAAAGTGCACCAGTCTGTGCAGATAGCCTGACAAATCAGTGACGTCTCATTTCAGTCACCACAAAGTGTGTGTTGATGCATAGTTGCAGGTGTGAGGACTGGATTTCTCACTGCGTGGTAGCCACCTTGTACATATTCATGGCCAGAATGGCAGCCTCACAAACCAAAGTAGAACCCAATCCAATTTCTAGCCACCGGTTTGACGCCCAAATTCAGCCTCAGATATTATTATACCATTATCGTGATCAGTTTGTCATGTTGATCCATTTCAGGATGAACGATTTGAATTAGGTGTACCTTCCTCTCCTCAACCTGCCATGTTTGATTTGTGACTTCCTGCCCTTCCCAGTATAACTTAAACAAACTCCATGAGTGTCATAAGTGGGCAGCTAAACTAAGCGCCCCCCTTAAAGCTCAGATTTTGGCTGGACACTGAACTGATGCTGTGCACATTCCTGAACGAGGTTGTGTTTGCTTAAATTAAAGCAAATTTACTGACACTGTGTGGAGCCATTGTTCCCATTGTTCTATGCAAGATATCATTTATATCCTCGGCTCACTCCTGCCCCATAAAAGGCTTTAAATTATTAACAGGTTAGGCTCACATTGTTTCAAGTTGTTCCTTGTTCATGCAGTTTCGACTTCTTCACCTAACCCACACAGTATGATAAAGCTGTGCTGTGGTTGGTGGGTACATGAGGGACTCGAGCTACATATGTAAATGTGCAGAGTGGACGGTGCTAAATGCAGGGAGCTGAAGGGGAAGATTTAGGTGGCTGGTGACACATTTTTTGCCCTCCAAGCCGGATAATCCAGCCATGTATAATAACTTGTTATCTACTAATGTGGTAAACTGGGGTGTGTCTCTAATTGTAGCCATGACCCTTTTCTTTAATCCTCTAATCGGCTGACATCAACAGCCGCCATTTACTGGTCATGTTTTGGATCACTCAAACTTCTAAATTCTGTTACCATTTAATTGAAGAGTGATTTGTTGTGCAGACATTAAGTGAAGGTAGTCAATTTTAATCAAGCACAACTTCTGAGTTTTTCCACTGCACATTAGTTTCTCAGCTATATTCACTTGGGTGGTTTAGGGGAGCCCTTGTAGCTCAGTTGGCAGAGCGTTTGTGGTATTTCCTGTCACTCCTTAGCTGTCTTCTCCAATACAGCTCCTAAAAGGTGAAACAAATAAAATACAATAAAAAGGTGGGGGGGGGGCAATGGCTCTTTTTCCACTAAAGAGCCATTGCCCCTCTGAGCTTCTCAGAGGGGCAAATACAGGGCTTTAATTGTAATGGAGTATGTTTACTTTGCTATATTGATAGTAGTTTTACTTTAGATATTAATCTGAATACTTCTACCACCATTGCTAAACATGTGTTTACACTGAGTAGAAAACAAGGACATGCCGATCTGTTTGTGTTTTGCATGGCTTAGGGAAATTGGTGTCTAGGGAAATGTGCCTGATCATGACCAGCCCCCCTTTTTTTTCTTGAATGACCATAAATCAACACAGCTCTCCCTGCTGTCATGATGATATATTTATTTTATCCTCAGGAACTTTATGAAACAAAAGAAGACGAGCCAGTTTGGCATTTAAACTCTATCGACTGTTCAGAAATAATGTCTGCAGTACAGTTAATGTCGTTGGTTGTGGCCCGAGGAAGAAGCCGGCATTTTTCCTTGTTAGTGCCGCATGACTGTTGAACATGAAGTATTGTCATGGGACTGCGTCTTGTAAATGTCACTGTAAGGAAAGTAGTGACATTTTTAAGTGATTTTTATTGTTTTTTTTTGTTTTTTTTTATTTTACATTCAGCAGTGGTAGTTCTGACATGGCCTAAAGGGGACATGTTTGTTATTCTGCTCTTAGCTCTGCATCTTCATTAACTTTCCTCTAATCAAAACTTCCTCTGGGCTATTATCGAGATCCTTTCTACTTTGATCCCAATGATGGAAATTTCCTAAGAAATTTGACTAACCACTACAATTTCCATTCTGTCTCCCCAGTCCTGTTCAACATGCATGACACGGACAACGATGGCACCATCACTCTGGAGGAATACAGGAAGGTAAGAAAACAAACACTTATTTAAAGTTGCCAAGACAAAGCAATTTTCCATATAAAAAAGTATGGTATATCCATACATCCATACTAGTCTTTACAATGTTTTTGAAACATGTTTTAGTGAACTGATCAGATGTAATATGAGAGTTTCTTACGAGGCTGCCATGTTGGATCAAGGGAGGGACTCGCATACACGAAAGTAGCCTAGTTAATCACACACACACACACACACACACACACACACACACACACACACACACACACACACACACACACACACACACACACAAACACACAGGGAGAGTGATGTCATTCTCTGTTCAGGATACCATTACTCCTCGATATATTTACATACAGCTGTTTGCTGCTTTTATTAACATTTAAAAGCCGTTATGCTTAATCTTTTGAGAATAACTGTAATTAAAAGGGTGTAGGCTACATGCACTTTTGCTTACTCACTAGTATTGCCCAGGATGACATATAGTTGAGGTATTCTGGCAATTACATGATGTCAGTAAACTCTAAAGTATTAGGTTGAAGTTGTCCCGACGAAAACAGGTGCAAAACAGCCGTGCAACACAATGGTGAATCAAGCAATCCATACACACTCAGACCGAGAAGTGATAGACGAGATGTAATCACACAAAACAAGTGTGGGTTGACAGCTAGCTGTTAGCAAGCAATCAAAATACAATAACAAGCTGGCAGACTTTATGTGCTACTGTTATCTGAATGTATGAAGTCAGACTCTGTGGCAGTTAAATCAAGGACTCTTGTTGAGCAGTTCCCTTTAAACTTAACTCTCTGTGTTCTGATGAGGTTGCATTTTAATCTTGGTTTAAAAAAAAACAGCATACTGCTCCCTTAGTATGACATTTTTTTTTATTTTTTCAGTAAAGAGACAAGCAGGGATGATTCAAATGTTAAGTTACTAACAGGATTTCAGTTTTAATTTTAGATGGACGTGGGATTGAGAATTTGATTTCATTGGTTGTATGGATTCTGATGAAAATCGAGGCCAAAGCAAGCTTTCAAATTATTTTGGAAACATCAGTTAATGAGCTGGACAACATTCAATCCACCTGTAACCTTTGGCATTGTTTAATCAAAACCAGCTGAGTAGCAACATTCGTGCACGCTGTACATACAGTAGTTTACTAATGATGTTACTCGGATGCCAAGTGTTGCCCCATGCGACTCGAAGACTGATGCTGTTTCAACCCCAATGTGGGTTTAAAGACTAACAATGTTCTTCTCGTCCAAGGTAGTAGAGGAGCTTCTGTCAAAAAGCGGAGCCATCGGGCAAGAAGCTGCCAAGGCGATAGCAGATGCTGCCATGTTGGAAGTGGCGAGCACAAATGTGCCCCACATGGTAATGGAAGTTAGCAGAACTAAAGTGTTACAATAAATTCTCACAGCTGAATATCTGCAGCAAAGTAACTGTCTCTTTGTCACTTCAGGCCCCAGATGATTTCTACGAGGGAATTACGTTTGAGCATTTTCAACAGGTTTGCACTTCTACAACTTTAATTTTCCACCTGATCAAAACATATGGACCCCCCCCCCCTTTTTGTTTGAGCATGGGTTACTTATGATGTAATTTTCTCTGTCCACAGATTCTAAAAGGGCTTGAGATGGAGTCGAGGATGAACATTCGCTTTTTGGATGTAGACACTACAACAATGCGTTGTGGGAAATCAACTTCTTGAAGGAATTCTTCTTGTAAAGAAATGTTAATGTTGCTGCTGTTTTTAGCAGAACCTCTCCAGTCCTTAAATGGAATGAAGCCCAGAACTTTTTATATGCACTAAGATTTTTTGGGATATGAAGGGAAATAATTATAGGCTAATAACATCATGTAAAAGTACATTTTTATAAATACCGTCTGCTGCGGAGTAAGGTTTTAAACCTAAAGATGCAGTTTTAGAAAACTGTTAATTCAATTTTAAAGCATTGTGATCCCTTTTGTGTATCAAGCATCACATATTTCAAATAGATTTCTTTCCCGTCTTTTGCCACACTTAATAATCAGGGTTCACACTAACACACTACCTCTTTCTCTATCTTTTATGTAACCAGCATGTAAATGAGAAGGATTCTTTATATTAAGTCAAAAGGTTCCCAATTCAGATGAAGTCAGTCGTGCTCAGTGGCTGCTCTGGCATTCACGGGTCATCTGTTGGGGCTAACATCCCAAGCGTGAGACTGCAGGGCACATACCATTCTCTTCTGTAGCTCCAGAATAGTTGCAGGTTCAATGTATCCATTCCTCCGAGACTCTGTGTAGCCAGCCACTGCTGTTCTACCATGAAAAGCAACTATTCTTGACAGCAAGCAAATCGGTTAAATACTTAACTTTCCCTAAAATCTATTATTACAGAATTTGCACTGAATTGTATTAATACAATTAATAAACATCATTATAAATTGCATGTGTAAGATGTCCTTTTTTGTGATCTTTTTTTTTATAAGAACTGACAACAAATACACAAAGTAAGAATCTAATTAAGTAAATGAGGTAGAAATATACATTTTTTTATTGCTGTGATGTTGCACAGCAGAACTGAATGGAATCCAAAAAGCCAAACATCATTTAAAAATTAATTAATTTTACAGTCACGGTGTACAAAGATGTGATCCTGTGCAACATCCGGGAAGCACAATTCAACGTTTTAAACCGATGCATCACAAACAGAGATACTTTAAAAATTAAGTGTTACATTTCCAAAAGTATTTGACAAGGGTGATAAAAATGGAAAGTAGTAAAACAAAATGATACAGTTTGGGGAATTAAACTGTCAAAGGTAGAAAGTTTCTGTTTGTCAGTTCAGTCAAAAACTGAGCCTGGTTGCAGTGAAGAGAACTGCATGTCAGTGGGATGGATGAGAGCCTGACAGCCTGTCGTAAGGCATCGCCAGGCCGATGTTGTAGTTGTAGCCAGATGACTCGTTGAAGTCGGACCTGCAGATGGGCAGGACGTGATCCTGTGATAACGCATCCTCAGAGAAGTCGTAGTGGCAGATGACTCCCCTGTGTCTGAAGGAAGAAAACAAAAATTACTTATTTGATTTGTTCAAATACTGTTCAGACTGGATGCTTGACTGTTGAACAGAAAAATACTCCCACTTTTTTCGGGATGTTTCATTTTCTGCAACAACTTGTAACACAGGAGCAGCAGGTTGTCTGTGAAATGTGCTCCCAATGTGAGGAATGGTTAAATTAAGAAAGGCTAGCAGCCATCTTAATCACTATCTCATGTATGATAAAGTATTGATATTACTTTGACAATAACAATTATTTATTGCCACATAAAGGAATAGTGACATTTTTGAGAAGTACATGAATTTGTTTTCTTGCCAAGAGTAAAGTGAGAAGATCAGTCTCATGTGTTTACAGTAAATTTAAAACCTTAGCACACAGCTAGTTAGTGTAGCTTAGCTTAGCTTAACTTGGCATTACATAAAAACTAGAAACAAGGTGATAAAATTGACATCTCGAAAGATGCTCACTGATCAATATGTCTCGTCATCATCTTTTTTTCTTTAATCTGTACAAAAGGGTAAAACAACTATTTGGGATTTTACAGGCTGTTATGTGTCAGACTATTTCTTGGCCAGGACCAGGGACTAAAGGGTGTCAGTTTATGGGTTTTCCCGTGGACAGTCATATATTTACCGTACAAGCCTGCCAGTGATTTCAATCTTTTCTCTGCAAGAAAACAAAAATATCCCGATTTCCCAAAATATCACATAATCCTTTAAGAATGTTACTAGTTGGATTTGCATTATACAAAAAGGTTCAGAGCAGCTGTCAATTGTCCAAAAATCTGACTCAGAGGCAGTGTAAGCTCGCCGGAAATGGCAAGTGGAAGTAGAGAAAAGATCCGAGTGTGGGAGGGAGTTCAGTGAGTTCAGTGACCTGCGATGAGCTGTAAGGTCATCGTCTGTGATGCAGGCCCCCCGCGGCACCTTGTCATCGGGGATGTTGGCTGTTACCAAGGTGCTGGTGTTGAAGCGTACATGCCTTACAGGATGCCTGCAGCCAAGATAGAAAACAACACCTTCAGTATGACATACATGTTGGTCTTTTTGCACAAATAGGTCCTAAAAATGTCTAAATTCGGATTTTAGCACTTAAATGATGTGCAATTAATGTTTTCTGGTCATTGAAAAGCAAAAAGCTGCACACAATTACATTTTTCTGTTACTTGGCTCATGTGGATGTGGCGCTTAATTGGCAAATAAAAGAAACAATATCTCATTTGTGAAAGTTGGCAATAAATTTTTCGGGAAACAACAAGACAGCAAAAACCAAGAAAACAAAATCCGCGCTTTGTACATGTCTTAATTAACTCAAATCTCATAGGCACACTCCTCAGCTGTAATGTGTTAGAAACAAACGGCAAAGCTCAGTTACAAAAACAGATGTCACCTTTTCAAAACGGTTTCACTGCACGTGTGTTTTGTCTTTCCCCCCTTCTCTAATCCCACCTGTTGTGCATCTCCCACAGCTTCGCTCCCATCCTCATCTCCCACACGCACACCAATCCTTCGCCTCCGCCACTCACGATCTTCCAGTCGTCTGCCTGCACCGAGGTGACACCTAAGTGGTGGGCGTACAGGGACGCCACGGAGGAGCCGGCTCGTAGGTCGAACACCCTCACCCTGAATGACACCATAGATGAACAAAAATGAGAAAGTGCTGCTTAGTTTTGAAATGTCATCGCAGTTAGGTAGGTCAGTTATGGGTCAGTTGGGTCGTTGCAGGTCATTTCTGAAAACACTGCAGTATCTTGTGAAACGAAATAAGTTTTGTATTTGCGTCTCCTTGTTTTTCCTCTAACAGTTGAGTTGTGAGTCCAGTAAAAGAAAAACAAGCAAAGTGAGTACAACAGTATCAGTCACTTCCATTGAAGCGTGGTAATTCCAGATTTCACTTCCTGTTAGCAGAGGCGGAGGAGTCCAGGGCCGCACAAGAGAGAGCACAGTTTGTCAAACAGCGCATTCATTTACAGACAAAGGGACATTATCCTCACTCTTGAAGGAACTTTTCAACTTCCAGCCAAGAGACCAAAGACAATCTGAAGCACATGTGCCAAGGCAAATACAATTCCACTCTTATTTGCTCTGGTCTTCACCAAAATATCACATGATTTAAACTTGTGATATCAGGATATATTTACCACTTTTTTACTGGGAAGGGGACCAGTAAGAACAACACACGTCTGTTATTACAGAGAGAGTGTTGCATACAGACAGAAACCAAAGAGAGCTAAAGCTTGTAAAGCTAATATTTTTTTAAATGCTCTTTACTTTGTTATCTTTATTATCTAAATTAATTTAAGTTACTTTTTTTGTTTTAATATCTTTGTCTTTATTTTTTGATTGCTCATATATTGAACTTAAATATCCTGATCTGTTTTTCAGTCATTTCTATGACAAACCTGATAAATTCCGCAGTTGGATACGTGTTATATATTCTTTTATGATATTATAATTACTATTATTATGGTCATTACTAGAGAGATATCTGTATTAGTGCTTATTATGGATAACTGGCAGTAAGAGCAGGATTTCTGGGTTTCATGAGCAAACACAGGCCCAGGGGACCTGCAGCTCCATCTGTTGTCACTGTGGCTTTATTGCAGCTGAAAGCATCCAGGACATGACTCCATCCAGGCTCAACCTTCCTCCAAGACTTCATTACCATAATCAGATTCACTTTGGGGACTCGGACAGATTTCATTTCCGCTTCCAAAATCTTTGTAAAAGAGTCAGAGTTAAATGGCTAAATGGGCACCGTGGACTTGTTGTCTGCAGATAGTTTCACCTGTCTAGAGGCATTACGTGATGGAAGCACGTTTAAACAATGAGGACCGAACATTACTGGCAGACCTTAAGGAACCATAAATCTAATGCTGGAGGCGGCTCTGTCTTCAGTGAGCTGTCAGTGGCCAGACTCCTCTTCATTAATCAGGACGAGCTCTGTCTAATAAGAGGAGTGAGGGAGAGGCTCGGATAGCTCCAGTTAGTCTCACACATCTACACTCAGTGTGTCATCTTTATACGCCGAGGATCAGGTTTCATGGAAACCTGGGAGTTGATGATTCCAAGTAGTCTTATTTGACAGTAGCTCTTACAACCTGTGAGTTAAGACCAACTGTATCCTTCTTTCTTCCAAGATCAGAGAGTCAAGAATGAGGCCGTGGGGTTTAAATA
The DNA here is from genome assembly GCA_963678695.2 of Diplodus puntazzo. Classification (NCBI taxonomy): domain Eukaryota; kingdom Metazoa; phylum Chordata; class Actinopteri; order Spariformes; family Sparidae; genus Diplodus; species Diplodus puntazzo. The sequence goes on along the minus strand of OZ023159.1, from coordinate 21,355,449 downwards.
TGAACAGGAGAGAGCACTCTACTCTTTAGCATTGAACACATAGCTAGAGAGAAGTTTGAAGGGCATTACATATTATGTGTTTTTTTGTTGTTGCTTGAAACAGCATATTACAGAGGCAGAGCAGAGCTTTCTTCAACTACTTTTAGAGTCCACTGAGAAAAAAGTCAAAACTACAGCAAAACCTGTAGTATATAGAACCACTTTATTGTTCTATATACAGACCAGCGCATTTCAGCACACAAATTGAAGTTTTGACTTCTTTAGACTTTTCTACAAACCAATTTCTAACGTGCTCACAATGTCAAAATTAAATTCTTTATAAGGTATAAAGGTTTATGATGTTCAACATCTTAGTTAGCATGGTAATGTTGATAATCATCACAAAAACTGAGGCTGACGGGAATGTCATTCATTGTTTCGGTATTTTAAGTATAGTAGTGGTTGTCACATTCAAATTGTTACCAGAAGTAAAGTGAGTACAATTCATCTCGAGCAGATATAGACTTTCATGGGCAATCATGGTTGTCAAGAGATTTATTTTAAAATCACAACCCAGCCCTGGTCTGTACAAAATTTTGGGCCAAACCATCCAATAAAAGTTGCTTTTTTTGTCCGTGTGTGTGCTTACAGTGATATCACACCATTCTGAAGTTGGACCATATTTTACAAAATGAAAATCATGCTGTATTTAAGAGAACTGACACTAGTGATTTAGACAATAAACTCATCAGGAAACTTTTTACTGAGGTAATAAATACAATCAGAAGTAGAGTAATTTCTTCATACGTTTACATTCAATCAGAGTTCTTGTTGCTACCACTTATGTTTCCCTGTGCTGGCCATTAAAAAGAATGCAGTTTCAAGGCACACCGGCTTCATTTTTAAAAAACATCCACTTATTAAACTGTCCATGTATTTTCCCTGGATACGTATGAGAGGTTTAATTCAAGGTTAAAGTGGCGGACCCAGACCAACAGGCCAGCGTTACCATCCCTGGAGCCACGCTGCTGGTGGGACTAAAAATGACGCCATGGATATTTCAAGTTTCTAAATCGGCAGGACAAAGTTGAGTCAAGTCCGAGAGTTCAGCAAAGTGCTTTTGAGGCTAGACTCCAGAAGTGCAGTCCAGCATAATAAGTGACAGCCACAGGTATGAACATGCACTATTCCTTCCCCGTCTCTTACTGTACCCAGTTTTGCTCTTTGGCCACATCTTTCTCGTTTGCGCAGATGTGGCCGTCTTCCAAACAGCCCTTATCAGGACCACTAATTTTCTCCCTGGATCGTACAAAAAACAGAGGGACAAAAATCATTTGGACAAAAGGAAGGGATGCATTAGGCCTTGGCCTTCAGCCACGCTGTCAGAGCGCCAAGATTGCCGACTGTCCCTCACTCTCCACCATTTCCATTTGTCTTCAATTGTGCATCAGCTGGGGCCAAAGTGGAAGAGCCAGGCTGGTGTGTAAATCTCTCTGAACAAAACTACACATCTATCACAAAGAAAAAAAACAAAAGTGAGCCAGAGAACAATCAGAACAATGCTCAGTGTTTTCTTCTGGCATTCGACGAAACACTTTTAGAGGAGCAATTTTGTTGTACAGTCATAACTGGTAAGAAAAGGGATACAAAACCATAGATCCTAAACAATATGATATGGTCTGTCCTTCGCTTTAAGCCAACTACTTAACAGCCAGATGGATTTGGTGCTGAATAGAAACAGTGGGGGCAGCTTTGGACCAAGACGCGCCAGGGATTTTTGTTTTCCTGCCAGCTCGTGCACCGCAGCAGCCGCTAACAAGTACAGAATGGATGAGAATGGCTCTTTTATGCGTCTTTTTCTCATCTGGAGAGCCAGGTTAGTGATGTGGCAAGTGTGTGCCTGGATGCATGGATGCGTGTGTTGCTGGTCGGGAAGACGGCCAGATTTTTTTCTTGTATAGTATCCCAGGTAATAGAACAGACAGACAGACATCTGTATTCAACAAAAACAACAAAACGTCTCACATTCAAGTATTTCAATGCGTCTGTTTTATTTATTTTTTTTTTTACAAGCTTTTAGATGCATTAATAATGCAAAATTGGAATAGAGCCTTGTCTTCTCACACACACTTTCCTAACACCTGTTCTGCCACTGCAGCTCAGCTTTCCTCATTAGGTGTCACTATGAAAAAAAAAACTATTAAGAGGCGCTCCCTTTCAGCTGAAGTTCTTGGCTCAGTTTCAACTATTTGTGATGTTTAAATACATCAAAGAGTGTCATTATTGGGAGATTCTGTCCTTGTGCATGATCTCCATCTCTATCCGTGTGAAAGTGTGTGTTTTTTGTGTCCCTACCTTCTGTCTTTGTTGCCACACACCAGCAGATGAGGAGACGCGTCTCTCAGGTTGATGCAAGTGAAATCTCCCGGGGAGCTGCCGACACAAGCCACAGGTTTGCCCGTCTCTAGGCAGTAGACATGGACCTGGGAAAGCAAGTGTCCACGTAAAACATCAATCATTCAGAATATTAAACTATGTCAACCTCCAAATGCAGAACCATGACATGTGTAAGCCCGGAGTCTGACATACTGAAACTTGAAGCCTCTGAGGGTTTGACGTCAGTGTTTAATGAGCTGTCTTAACGTTAACACAATACAGCAGGAGGGTTTATCAGGTTTCCCCATGTTGGTCTTGTTCCTAGAACATCAAAATTAAAAAACAGGATAACTTCTCTCATGTGCGTATTTTCCAGTCTTTTACCCTTGTCACAAAGCTTTGATGTCACAAAAACATGATTGGTCAGTTGCATGGTCCTGGAGCAACATCAATTATCATGTTCCAGAAACAAAACCAACACAGTAAAATCAACTGTCTTAAAGGTCTTATTTGTAAGAAAAGTAGATTTTTGAGTCTCTTTCCCAACTTAGACACTGGCGCATCGGGAATTTAGCCGGCCAGACCTACAACCCCAATGTGTCAGTTCCATGAGTTGGGAACAAGATAAGATCAATTATGAACTTTTCTTACAAATGGGACCTTTAAATGCACAAACAAGGAGCTTTAGGAACCAAACCGTAAGATGATTGTGACTGTTCATATCAGTTGCCTGAACTCAGTCCAACTTATGTGACCAGACTAAAGGCCAAAAAGCCAGAAACTAAACTTCATCATGGAATAAAATAAGTGTCTGTAGATGTTTATTGGTTTAAGACAGTAATTGAAAAGGATTTGCTAGCAAATACAAAAAAAAATACTTTGTTCAACCCAATGACAATTGTCCAATTTGTTTTCTGCCTCGTAACATTGGGTAATTATTATAAGAAGTGCTACAATTCATATAAACCTAAATTAAAGCTTAAAGTCTGCTCTTTTACCTCACTGTCTAATAAGCTAGACTGATAACTTGGTGGTGCAGCATAGCGAACTAAGTGGACACGCTCCATTTTAGATATAAAAGGCTCGTTCTAAGGTAAGGAAAGCACAATGATTGAGTTTTAGGTGATTATACACTAATCAAAACATAAATCTGAAAAAAAAATATATATATAACGATTTTAAAAACATAAACTAGCACACTCAGCTTTCAGCTCATTAAAGTCCTCTTTTTTTTTACCTTCGATTCCCCACTTTATAGTTTTTATCGTGCAGAACAAACAGCTCGCTGAAGTGATACTTTCCGAGTTAATTAAAAACTAAAAGCAGAACTTAAGTGATGAATCTCGGGGTAATGAGCCTTGGGGGTGTAGATCAGTTATGGACAGAGATGCAAACCCATTGCCTCTGGCTGCAGCAAACTTTCTTTATCAACTTACAATGATGTCATCTGGAGCTGTCCTAATTGGTCAATTAGCAGCTGCTGTTCCCTCATCCAAATGAGACAGAACAAACAGGATAACCGCCAGGCAAAATTGACTTTGAATAATTAAAACGATAAAGAAATTAAACCAAGCGATGGAGGGAGAACGACAGCCAGAAGGTAGAAGAGAAAAAGAAAAAGAGAGAGAGAGAGAGAGAGAGAGAGAGAGATGGAGGGACAATGACAAAGATAAAGAAGTTTGAAGGAAGGGAGGCATGATGTAAGCCTTCAGGAGGTGCCAGTAATTTTTGTGTGTCCCTGATTTGGGCCAAGCAGAGCTTTAATTGTGTACCACCCCGGGGCAAGGCACAAATCACACCGGACTTTGAAATGACAGTTTGATAGAATTTGGACAGGGGAAGAGAGGGGGATGAGTTGAGAAAGAGGGAGGAGGAAGCAGGGGGAGGGGTGCCGAAATGAGGTTCAGCCTGCTGTTCTCGATGAATCATTACAGCTTCTGGAAGATATTTTTTAATAAATATCAGCCCACTAAAATGAAGAAATGCGGCTGAGGGAGCTGCTTTGTGATCACATCGGGGGGCTGTTTAGAGACTACAGCATTATGTCCTGAGGAAGAACAATCACGAGCATGACTACAGAGGAGTTGTTAGGTTAATGCACTTGCTGGAGCCCTTGTGGGTGCTTGCAGACAAAAGGACAGTCTAATGGCGGCTTGCACTGGGACGCTAAAGCAATTACTCGCTCTGCTTTTAGAATGATGAAGACTTCCACAATTATTGCTGCACTTTTGAAAAATGTTGCCGTTGCCATTGTCGTTGAACAAATTTGGCTAAAGAGTAGAGTTTGATTAATTTTAAGTGGAATATCATAAAACCAGGAAGGAAGAACATGTGGAGTGGAGGGTTGAATGTCGGCAAAAGAAGACTCCACCGGCTGAATTCGCTCTGTTTAAAGCTCCATCGAGAACAGAGAAAAGTAGAAAGGTTTCAGGCTGCTGGCGTTCAGTGGCCCTGGATTTTGCCCATCCCTGTCATGCACAAACACCCACATCTAGAATAAATATGGATTCAGAGCTACATTTGGTTTCAACAACATGTGGACAAACAGAGATTAGCACAGTGGACCAGATGCGCGATAACGGCAGGCTTCTGCTTCATGTTATTTGGCTGCAGGCTCTCAAACTTGCTTTAAGTAAGTCGCTTATTTTTGAAAGTCTTCCAAAGCTCAGATGCCACCGTTGGATACATGCACTTGTTATTTTTCAAGGAAGCAATCTTTGTGTTATTTAGCACATTTCCACAGTTGCGGAGAAGCCTGTGTGCGGTTGAATTTTATTTTGCCGTGGACAAACCAGTAGGCCAGTAGCAAAGGAACAAGAATGCAAAAAGCCAAATCCCGAACAGTGGTTTAGTTGAGCTTTTTGGCTCATTAGTGGTTTGTGGTTGGAAGCGATTGGCTGTTTCTCAAGCTAACTAAACAAAGGCAAGATGAATAAAGTAGAGAAGAAGCCACCCTGGTGTCATTCTGAAGGCACAAACTTCCTGAATGGCAACATACACGTGGTAAGGTCATACAAAAAGTACAAGAGTGTTGCTGTGTGGGTATATTCTTAGTTGGGTGTGTAAGTGTTTGTAGTCAGCTAGTTTTAGCCAAGGTAGTCAGGGTGAGGTGGTGTGTATCCATCTCAGTTCAGCAGTATATCCCCTCAGATGTCTAACACGAGAATACTCCCACAGAGGTTGATTCCCAACCTTCACAATGAAGATCCTCACTAGACATTATATTCCCTGGCGGTCTCAAACAGTGTAATGGCCACAGGGCGGCAACCGAAAGTACAAGATAGCACATAATGGCTAGTCTAGAATGGACAGTTCAACCCCAAATCAAAAACGCTTATTTTCCCTCTCGTTTATCCATCTAGGTTGTTTTGGTGTGAGTTGCCGACTTTTGCCAACATCAGCTCTGGAGATGTCTGCCTTCTCTCGAAGATAATGGAACTAGATGGCACTCAACAAATACTCACCCAACAGCAATGTCTCTTCCCGTTACACAAAGCGATCTACAGACCGAGCCCCTTGCCATGAGTTGATGCACATTTCCCAGCCTCTGATGTGATGGCTTTAAGTATTCTATGCTCACATTCGATTCACTCACACATGAGCTGGATGGCTGAAATGTCTAGCTGTGTCGCTGGAGCTTGTTAAAAGACACATTTTTTACTTGTTTCTCTTTCTTCCGTTTCTTTTCTTTTTGTAACCAGGGAAACTGTTCAGGGTTTTACTGATGTCTTAGTCCTGATCTGATCCATGCTGTGTCTATCCATACATCTACAAACCCCATGTCCATACATGCTGTACATCAAACCGCTCATTCAGCCTTCCGCAGCCCTCCGAACTTGAGGTAATGAGAGGATGACAGGGTTTCTGACAGCACTTGTGCTGTGTGTTAGATTCACTGCCGTGATAGCTTGCCAGTGGAGATGCCAGCATGTGTTGAATGCCCAGCCACGAGCTGGGTGGATGCCTGGGTGCCCCCCCAGTCCACTGGCAAGAAGGTTGCCAGTAGTAATGAGGATCTGGAGACTGGCTCCGACCACACACACACACACACACACACACACTTAAACACACCCACTGACAACACCAACAAAGATTGGGAAGAGTTGAAGCCAAAGCCACAAGCTAAATGACAAACGCATGCCAAAATATGATAAAGAACCTTCTATCATCGACACAAAGCAGCTTTGTTGCTTTAAGCCGTCAGATATTTGAAACGAAACTGCAACAGACTCAGTGATCACCGCTGAGTCTGAATCAAGATGACAAAAACAAGACAATGTGGTTGAGTTCATCGGAGTCAAAATGCTGTAAATTAAAATGTTTCACTTTCTTGCCAGGCAGAAAGGTGTGAGATGACTTCCTTGGATGACAGCTCCATGCATTTTGACAGATTTTAATGAAGCATATGTTCTCCTACTAAAGGTTGCGTAAAACATATCTGGCATCACCAACTGTTGCAGCCAATTTATGCTTTGTCTTCCTCGCAGGATGAAATTGCTGTCAGAAGTGTGATGAGAGCGACAGACAGGTTAATTAAATTTGTGAAATGTTTTAATTAGTAAGAGAGGTATGCAAATCATGAATTGGCGTAATTTAGATGGAAGTGTGGGCTAAGTGTGTATCTGTATAGCAAGAAAAAAATGTTAGTATGAAAGCAACTGCAGCTTTTTTCCTTAATTCTTAAAGTTGACAGAGTTTACTGACTTTTATTTCATTGTCCACTGAGCTTCATTTATCAACTCAACTAACGTCGTTAGTAGAGTTTATCAACTCTACTAACGACAGTAAGTAGAAAGATTCAAACAAACAAGATTAACAGTTCATGGAAATAAAAACTACGATAATAAATAATAAAACTTTAACAACCAATGAGCATTTTCTGATAATCAATTGATCTGTCGATTATTTTAACAGTTTACCTATATTGTCTGTGAGAAAAGCAGCTGGTACTCACACTGAAGGTCTCTGATCGATCCAAACCACCAATCATTTAATTCATTAATTCTAATTATTTTAGTTTTGAATTAAATTATTAAACTCATTCACTGGTTCAATACCGAGACCGGCAGGATAAATCTGTGTGGGGTAAATGAAAGGGAGCATCTACACCTCCCTCATTACCAATACTGTGGTGCCCTTGAGCAAGCCACTTAACCTCAACTGCTCCAGTGGAGCTGCGTCCGGCTTTTCCAGGCATTGCTCTCAGTAAAAGCTCCTTCAATGATTTAAATTAAAAAATAAATCCAGTAGGTAAGGTCCAATAAATCTGTTTCAAGACAAACTGTAGCCCCTGAAATACGTCCATTTAAAGAAAACTCCACAGCCTGATACATGCAAAATGTATGTTTCTCTCCTCACTGTGCAGCTGAATGTCAGAACCTGTGACATCTGAACTCCTTGTTTCTTACTGATAAAAATAATAACAAAAAATAGTCAGTAGATTTTTTGCTCTTACATCAGCCAATGTAGCTTTGCTGTGTGATAAGTGAGGCTGTTATCTCCCTCACTGCTACTCTCTCCTTGGTCCACTATGTGGTGCTTTAGTATTGCTACTGAATCAGAGCTGCTGGATGTCAGCTGTGCTTTACTAACAGGCAGTGATGTCAGCGAGAAGCTTTGCCAAAAACATGTCAATCACAAACAGAGTGTTGCGCACACGCATGCATGCACACACACACACACACACACACACACACACAGTGGTAGAGACCGTTTTAAAGCCACCACTTGTCCAGTCTCTACGGCAACTAACATCTGATTTTTACATCAAACAATAATCTTTGGATGCAGCTGCTCTTTTTACCGTTTGTTTTATCCATTAACGATGACAAAAGAAATATCTTGCTGTGGTGAACTTGGAAACATAATGACTGCAGCATAGCTGCCTCCTGATCCCAACAGAATAGTTCGTCTTGTGGCTCTTTGTACTCTCTAAATAAAGGCTTAAGAGTCAATTAGGTGGCATGAGGTCCTTAGAAACACAATATTATTAGAAGCAAACAGATGCAGCTTGGGGAGCAGCAGTTTATCAAAGTACCCACGAAGGCTGTAGTAATTAGAAGCAGTGCCCAAGGAGGGCTTGTCGCTATTTATGATAGACGTTTCTACTATAAACAAACCCCCTACAGATGCATGACATTTATTTCTAAGGGGACCCAAAGTAGTAATGATCACATTGTCAAAGGACCTAGTTTACATTTACACAGATGAGCTGTACTGACATTATAGAACCGTCTTTGTTTGGAGAGATACATTTCAAATCAGCTAAAAGTATGGATCAGAAAAAAAAGTGTGCTCCACATTTAAGAGGCACATTTTCTCCAAAAGAGAATAATTCATTCAAGCGAGAGCCCTGAAGATGTTTTTTCAGCTACACAGCAGTGATTAAACTGATGGTGGCCTCATGCCAAAGCCTCACCTCACTGCTCTCCTCTCAGTGAAATGCGTTCCTAAAAGAAAATGTGTGTCCATCCATTTGGGGAGGGAAATTATTTACTTCCCATTTTTTTATGATGCACCTGTTGAGAGCACAAATGACCTTGTTAACTATATTGGATTTTCATTTCATTTCAATTAGTACGTTCTTTCGATTTATTTATTTGAAGACATCTAAAATCCAGCTACAAATCCAAGTTCAAAAGCTTTGCAATCTACTTTGTCAACATTCAAGGTTTTTTTTTTTTTTAGCTTTATTTGTAACTCTGAGACTTTTTCCATTTCCCAAAAGCACAAAAAGAGGCCTTGATACAGCTCCATCAATTCCATTAACACACAAACGCAAGATCGACAGTCCATATTCTGCACATACTAGAGAGCTGCTCACAATTGACTAGACAATCATCATCACAATGTGTGAATTGGTAGTAGTTGGCAAACATAGTCAATTCAAAAACACAGCTAGTCTTTTCCTGATTGAGTTGGTGCATAACTCAACAGGTAAGTGTTTAACCTTAACACTGTTGTTACACTTGTTACGTATTGTAATATTTTAACTTTCAGTATTTCTTTTGAGGGTTTTTTTGTAAATCATTAGCTCACTTGGCTTGAAGTAGTCTGATGCATAGACTTGTGATTAAGGATCTGGACCCATATCGGTGATTCTGTGAATCTACACTGCTCTTCATGCAAAACACGATATCAGATCAAATAGTCAAATTGCAAGATCTCCCTGCTCCAAACAGGGTGGTGGATAAAAATATTATGTTACAATGTATTCAGCTGGATTTTCTCAGATAGTTGTAGTAAGAACTGATCAGCCTTGAAGTGTAAATGAAGCAACATGGGCAGCAGATGGAGCCAAGAATCTAGACGTACGATCTTTTTAAACACTCTTTCATTAACATAGTTTTTTGCTTGTTTTCTGTGAGAAATGTGCCACTGGGTTCCATGAAATTTTTAAAAACAAAACTTTTAGAAGTAATAGTGCTCCTTTTTTCTTTTTAAATGAACACAATGGTTTCAAATACTCCAAGACAACAAAACATAAGCCGATGGGACCCATTTCAGCACCATACCAGCAAGCCTCAGCTCTGCAGTTCTTTGTTAATATTGCCCTGAATCTGTGCAGGGACGCCAAACCAACCTTGTTTCCTCCATCATGCATGAGCCAGTCCGTGCGCTTCACTCCAAATGCAACCTGTGAGTCGGAGGCATCCAGGCAGGTCACAGGATGACCGTAGACGGAGTGGAGCGTCCGTGGCTCCTCCTCCCGGGGGTCCAACAAGTAAACGGTCTCCCCTGCTGTCAGAGCCGCGAGCGGGTGCTGCTGCCCCCTGCCGGGCACCACAACCAGGCTCTCCACCTGCCGTACACACAAGATGGAGACGCATTTACTCATGCAGCAGTTTATAAATACAGTATTAAGATTCAACTCATTTCATGCATTTGAGGTATTGCCAATACTCACGAGGAAAGAAATAATGTCAAATGTCTTTTTTAAAATGACTAAAGTTGCAGCATGTAAGTACATTATCTAGAGCATGTGTAGAAATAACTGTTTTGATGTTATGAAGTCAAAATATTGTGTTGAAGAGAATCTACTAATCTACAAAACTATCTACTGAAGTTAGCATGCTAACCAGCTAGTCCTTGCCTGACCAGGTCCAAAGCTCCTGTTCTAGTGGTGTAAGCACAAACACTCACCCTGTGCCTCAAGCTCCCAGTTCGGACTGCTAACTGCACCGCTAACTGAGCTAACCAGCTAACAGCAACAACACTTAGAAGCAGTTAGTGGTGACTCTAGTGGTAAGCTTCCCCCTATTTGTTTTGAGTATGAATGACAATTGGTTTTCAGTTTATCATGAAGCTACATGTTAATTGTATAATTCACGGTTGCGAATGAAAAGTATCTTAATTAATTGGAGAAATTAATGAATGTATAAACAATTTTGGAAACAATATTCCAAAACCCAAAGACATTCAATTTACACTGATATAAATCTGAAAATGTGTGAAGCACAACCTATTAATTAACACAATCACACATCAGCGTGGAGCATTTCATATCTGCAGGGAATCTAACTTACAATCTTGGGTAGCTGAGCCTGGCACACTGTCCTCCAGTAGCCCCGATCGTCTGCACGGTTCAGTCGAACGTCGGGCCCGGCAGCGGTGCCCAGGATGGGGCTGTCGGGGCTCAGAGCCAGGGCCCGGATCCTCCCTGGGATCTGGTAGTGGTGGATGGGCTCTCCACCGGTCTCTGTGCTCCACAGGTCCACACAGCCTTCAGCCAAGACAGTGAAAAATGTAGCACCTTGACTACTGAGGAAGGAGGCTTAGCTGTGTACTTGAATATTTATTTAAGTGACCAAAAAGGGCTCATAGTCTAACACAGGATCACGCTGCATAAAACAGAAAAATGCAACACTAACCGTCTTCATAAGCAGCAGCAGCCACTGTGCCGTTGACCTGGACGTGACTAACATGAGGTCTGGGCTCAGAGTTAGCTGACAGGCTGTTAGTCTTCAGGTACGAGGCCGCCGCATCCCAGTGCAGCGTATCCCACAGCCTCACATCACCAGACGTGTACCTGAAACACAAAACAAGCACACTGATCACACACAACTCAAATGTTTAGGTTTGTACCAAAAAGGCAGATGGATGTAACAGCAGGATTGTTGCCCGTTTTCCATCCCAGACTGAGAAGTTTGTGTCTTCGAGGATACCTGACGTCACCCTCTCACCGCTGAATCATTTCCCCTCTCACACTCTCCTCACTTTCCTCACTCTGACTTGTTGTTATTTTGTTTTTCAAAAATCGTTACATCATGATCTTTCGAGGATTACAGGGGTGTTGTTTGGGCGGAACAATGCTGAACATTTCACCCCTTACTGGTTTATCTGACTGGAGCCCTCGCTAGAAGTCTCCTACGCAGTTATGAAAAAACTCTGAATGTATGAATCCATTGACTCCCTTACAGAAATTATGTTATTATTTTCCTCTGACAACAACTTGCCTATTCAGTTATGGAAAAAAAAATTCTGAGTTTGTATTATTACCTCATTAATATTGTAAATATTAAAATTCTGAGTTTGAATGTTTTCTCTGAAAATACATGGTGCCCCTTAAAGATATGCAATTTAAAAGTGTGTAACACATAGAATCCCAAATTCTCATATTAGGGAAGGTGTGATCCCTTGGACATCACTTTTTAAATCTGTTGTTAAATATCTGTCGACAAAACACAAACTAATTAATCTACAATTTGCTGTGTCCAGCACATAAACTATGTACCAGTGCTTTTTCCTGGAAAAATATGGTGAGTGCATGTTAAGAGTTGAAACTATTTATTCAATGAGTAGTAGACTGACAAATAATGATGATTAATGATGACGTGATAATTGTTTGAGTTGTTTGAGCCAACATTTTCTTGTTCCAGCTTCATGAGTGTCAGAAAGTTGCTTTTCTCTGGAATATGTGATAGTAAAGAGAAGATCTTTGAGTTTTACACTGTTTGTTGGGCAAAAGAAGACATTCTAAGAAGTCATCTTGGCCTCTGGAAAACTGAGATGCTTGGTATTTTCTGAATTTTTTGCAGTATGTAAGTATTTTATCTAGAGCATTTGTAGAAATAACAGTTTTGATGTTATGAAGTCAATATATTGTGTTGAAGAGAATCTACTAATCTACAACGCTATCTACTGAATTTAGCATGCTAACCAGCTAGCCCTTGCCTGTCAAGGTCCAAAGCTCCTGTTCTAGTGGTGTTAGCACAAACACTCACCTTGTGCCTCAAGCTCCCAGTCCGGACTGCTAACTGCATGGCTAACTGAGCTAACCAGCAACAGCTAGAAGCAGTTAGTGGTGACTCTAGTGGTAAGCTTCCTACTATTTGTTTAGAGTATGAATGACAGGTGGTTTTCAGTTCCTCATGAAACTACGTATTTATTGCACAATTTACGGTTGCGAGTGAAAAGTATCTTAATTCATTGGATAACATAATGAATGTATAACAATTCGGTCGGTAAAAACATTAACAACTCCAGAATCATTTTGATGGTTCAGTGTCTTGTAACAGGGTGAATGGTGTCTCTGTCGCTATCACTTGTTTTTGAACTGTATAACTTCAGTGAGAGGGTCGGATCATAGCGTTACATACATGTTTACTTCAACATACACGTTTTCAACACATAGCATTGTTATGACATTGTGAGTTTTGTTCTTAGTCAGCACCTACACTACATCTGACAAACTGTAACAGACCTGGGGATCTGTATTTACGATAAGTTCAGCAAAATGCTAATTTCTGAATAATGTTGCTCAACAAACAGAGAAAAACAGTAAGCAGATTAAACATTAATGAAAATACTTGTTAGTTGCAGCCAATACTTCATTTTTTCCTCTTGAAGAAACTATGGCTTTCTCTTTTTCTATTTATATGAGCAGTACTGTCTACATGATTGCGCCACAGAGACGGCCGCAACTGCAGCAGTGTCGAAGTCAACAGAGGTCTGCATCAATTACACACATCTCATAACTTGTCGTGTTCATGACGTACGCACCTTAAATACTACACCCAGTAAAAGTCAAGATTAAACAGACTGGCATGTGACCTCACCTCAACCTATGTGTGTTTCTTCCCCCCTACTCAAGTAAGAACCCAGTCACCCCCTGCCACTCAGCAGGCTTCTGTTCTGTTCGCTCTGCGCCCGAGTCGACGAGCTCTCGCCGTGGGAGACGACAAACTGCCAGCGTTGCCACCTCCACAGATACCATCATGTCTGAGCAAGTATCCGCCTCGCAGCCACCGCGAGTGACACAGTGACAGCAAGTGTGACAGAGGGTGTACATGTGTGCGTCCGTATGTGTGTGTGTGACTGGCAATCGCATGGTTTTGGCAGGAAGTAAACAATAGGAATACACACTTTCGCTTAATTGGTACGTCACCTTGGTGCCAGCGAAGACCAGGATGATGATGCTGAATCTCATCCAAGTGCTTCTGTCAAAACTTTTACGTGCGGGGAAACTTTGTGCACACATTGCTTCGATCTTCATGCGAGGAAGAATCAACAGACTTGGCCTTTATGTCACCGTGTGACTCCAAGTGTTGTTGGGTTAATGAGGCAGTGTCTCCTGTTGCCTTTCAAGCGCCAAATCTCATTCCACTGGTTTTAGGGAAAACATTGTTTTGGATGCAACTGAATCATCATTGATTCTTTTTAGCTCAACAAATATAAGTACTTTCACTTAGCTTAACGACCCTTGAAGTACCAATAATGGGGAAAGTATCGATGCTGTAAAATTGTTGATAAAGAGGGTAACAAGAGAAAGATTTAAGAGCAAGCTTGCAGTGATTTATTTCATGTCTACACTGTTTTGGTACTGCATGTCCTGAATCTGCTCATCCGTAAAGATACAAACACACCGTCTTCTCCCAATGAGACACGGCAGGACCGAGGGGAATCTAATCACACCGCTCCCTGTAGATGTTGCACATCTCCTTGTGGGCAGTCTATCAGGCTCCTGTGGGCACTCACAATCTATCACTGCCTCACCACGGTTGTTTCAGGGCAAAGCTGCAATTTACACTTTTACTCACCAATGAGGTGGTATAAGAAGCTAGAGGTATGAAGATATCCAAAAACGTGACAAAGTGAAAACTGAACCGCATCGTTAACTAAATCTGATCAATCGTGACTAACACAAAGTGTTCATTTTTGCTAACACTGTCAAGGTTTAAAGGTTTAAATATACAATATGTAACTACTGCTGCCAGGGGACGCTCTATCTGAAGCACAGAGGATGCTCAGAGATTACTTTACTCCTGTTTATCAACCTCACCATTTGAACAATGTTAGAAACCTTTGGGATCATGTCCCAGTACAGAACTCATCAGAATTTAAAAAAAGGTCTGGTCATTTTCTAGACATTTTAATGCATAATAATTCCTACATATTATATCTTTAAAGGTCTGTAGCCAAATGCATTGCTACTCTGACCACGTTCACAAAATATGTTTACTCATCTGACTTTCTCTTATTCTTCTTCGGACTTGCCATAAAAAAAAACTTGATTCACAATAATATATATTATATTGATATATTACAAAAATAAATGTTGATTCATTTTTTATGATAAATTACTTCAGACTATCTGCTCTAAAATCTGTAAAATCTTATTTTCTTCAAAACCTACATAATGCCCCTTTAATACATTGTGAATTCATCAAAAATTCAACACTATAACATATCACAGTGAGCCGTGATGTCACTATATCATCACAACTCTAAATATTAGCTCTCAAAACCAGTGGCGGGGTAAAGGAAACCCCAGGGGGCCATAAAGGGGTTCATCTAAAAGGGGAATAATTCGTTTTCACTATAATTCCATACACACACAACACAATGTATGATTATTCTGATCACGCGTTGTGATAAAACATCTCAAAGTGGAAACCTTATAAGATGGGGACTGGTGGACTGGGGACCTTAATTGGTCTCAGTTAGGGGGTCATAAAGTTTGACAACTCCCAACTTGCCATTGACTTCCTGCTACAATGAATTTTGGCTGTCACTCACCATTACATTGTATCCGTCAGTGATACGAAACACATTCTGTCTAAATGTGATATATTTCTAATTAAACAACCAGTCATAAATCACAAGGTTTATAACCAAGAGTGACAGGGTACACAAGCACGGCGGATGAATTCAGAGTGTATACGAGCAGTGGGAGTTGCAGCACATGTTAACGCACGTCAGATGTCAGAAGCATGTCGGGAGTCCTTGAACTCACCCGGCCAGGACGAAGCTGTCACAAGAGCTGACGTCACACAGCACCTTCCCCAGCTCGAACTGCAGCTGGCTGATGGAACCCACTCGGTTCTAGAGAGAGAATATGAAAGAGCTGAAAACACACACTGTTCCATCCATAACACCAATACACTATGTTGCAAGAGTAGAACTGTAATTCAACTATGAATCACTTGGATGGAGAAGACGAAGACTTTCAAAATCTTTGTTATAATTGATCTAAAATAAAAAACAGAGGAGAACTTTCCCATGATGTTAAATCTCATTTTGAATGGTGTTTATTACATCTTATTATTTTCAAAATACAAAAACAATATAGTCTGGGGTCTACTGGAGTTTCCACACTGATTTGTGCAGACTAACTCATGTGTGGGCCTGTGTGGAAAAACAAACAGTGATTCTGATTCACCACAGTGGAACAGCCCAAGCCCACCTTCCAGTTGGAGCACACCGCTTTGGCCGAGTTCCTGCAGTCTCGCAGCGTGCTCTTCCAGCAGGGGGAGTCGGACACGCTGGCATCCTGATGGTAACCCTCCCCCATGCACATCTTGAACCACAGGACGTCGTCCTCTGCGAGGACTCTCCATGCCCTGCTCACCTGGGATGAGATTGGATGGCGTGACGGTGGATTGAGTCAGCATATATTACAGCCTTGCATCACTTGATTTATTTGTGCTTAACGAGCCCGGCTGACTGCCAGATGGACCCTGTGCACCAGGTGGTGTGGGTCGGGCCACGGAAGATCTAAAATGTACTATTTTGTAGTAATTTAAGTCACATAAGGTATTAAAGCTGCTTGAAGCAGTCCTGCATGTTGGGTTCCTCACAACCACACAGTTTACAGGAAGGGCACAAGAGGGCAAGTTTGCTGGATTTTATGAATTTTAACTTGCACTTTTTCCGCAGAGGGAGATTCTTTGTTTTTTGCTCCACGTCTCCAAGCTGCAGGCTCGCTCACAGCCTACCCCAAACCAAAACTTTACCTCATTTCAACCAAAACTAACTTAATCAATCTGAAATTGTTACATCTAAAGATGTGGTTCCTTATTTTTTTCTTTTTTATTTGTGATGCCTCAAAGTGAAATTAAACATTTGTAGCCTCGGCTTAAAGGCTGCACAAGTTTATGTTAGATGTTCGATAATCAAATTGTGATTACCACCTCCAAGACTTCATATGAAGGATTGTTACAGGGTTGATTCTGTGAAACTAACCAATATTTCAAAAGAAAATAGTGATAATTATATTATAATGATATTTAATTATATCAAAAACAAAAGAACATTCATCTTAGTGTTGCATTTTTGTTTGTTTGCTTGTTTTGCCTTGAGTGTATTCTTCATATCATTTCTTCAGACGGTCCATATACAAAAAATGAATACAATCCTGATTCCAAAAAAGTTGGTAAAACGTAAATAAAAACAGGACACAAACGTTTGCAAACAACTATATTAATACTGTAATATCATTTATAAAATCATGTGTTTCACCAAGTGGTGAACTTCACCTCATCCTTGCTTGTGAATATCTTTTTGAGTCATACCCAATCACGATACTATCACCTGTAACC
Source organism: Diplodus puntazzo (assembly GCA_963678695.2). Classification (NCBI taxonomy): domain Eukaryota; kingdom Metazoa; phylum Chordata; class Actinopteri; order Spariformes; family Sparidae; genus Diplodus; species Diplodus puntazzo. Next base: position 21,338,275 of record OZ023159.1, on the reverse strand, counting down.
AATAAACCTGTTAACCTGTGGAATGTTCCAAACGGGTGTTTTTTGGAACGTTCAACTTTCCCAGTCTGTAGTTGTACCTGTCCCAACTTCTTTTTTGAACATGCTGCTACCATCTAATTTAGAAAAAGGTTGCTTTTACAGAAATCAATGAAGTTAATGAGGCAAAACTTTGAATATATTGTCGTTGTACTATTTTCAGAGCACATGTCAAAAAGGAATAGCAAACTGGACTGAAAAAGGATTGATGTTTGAATCAGAAGCTCTCTGAGCAAACTGCTCAAGAAGACAAACAGAGCTCAATTTCAAAAAGACTGTTTCAGTTCAGCTGTCACAGAGAGCGGTTTAGGAAATCATTCTTACCTTTCACCGATCAGGTCAAGTGAACACGCTACTGCACAACAACCTGTATGTAATGTATTTATCAAACACTTATTGTATACAGTTTTAGCACTTTTTAAAAATCTTTGTTGGTAAAAATGATTTTATTGATGCTGTGGCTCAGGGGTAGAGCCAGCATCCTGTTATTGGAAAGTCCCTGGTTTGATTCCCCTGGTCTGCATGTCAAAGTGTCCTTGGGCATGACACTGAACCCCAAACTGCTCCTGATGTGCTGGTCGCCAACTTGCTTGGCAGGCACTACTATCAGTGTATGAATGTATGTATGAATTACTGCAAGTCGCTTTGGACAAAAGCCTCTGCTAAATGCCCTAAAATGTAAATGATGCTGTGACATAACAATTTTCCCTGTGGGATCGATAAAGCATGTCGGTCTGTCTGTCTTGTGTCTGTATAAATGGAAATTCCTGTATCTTGTACAGTCTTTCACTGGCCATGCTGGTCAAGTACTTTGTCAAAATGATCACGCTTTATGTGTCATTTCATGATGTCAAGCTGTTGCCAAGAACAGCTGTGCGATAGCAGCTTACCTGTGCACATCGGCCCAGCTCTGTGAGGCTGAGATACTGGAATATCTTCAAGGCTAACTCGTACGGCAGCTCAATATCAAAGAAGGGAATGTCATTGACTTCATTCTGCGAAAGAAAGAACGGAAACAGACTTGTTATCCTGTTCAGCCACCATCCTCACCGTCAGCCCCCATTTTTGTTATCACACCGTCCTCTTACCAGATCATGAATGAGCTGATCCAGCAGCTTCACGTCCTTCTTGACCTTCCTGTGAGGATGCTGCTGCAGGGATGCACTGCAGGCACTGGTCATGCTGTTATACTGCCTCTTTCTCCTGGTTCTCTCCTCCTGGATCCTCTCCAGCAGGGGGCTGGTCCTCCCACCCAGCAAACTGTGTGCAATGGACACATACTCAGGCTGATCCTCTGAGTCTGCTGCAGCCTTACCTCCTTCTCCTCTTCCAGCAACACATGCTTCGTCCTCAGTGTGAGACCCCTCTTCTGGTTTTGAGGGACTACAGGCCTCGTTTAGTTTTTGTTTCGAGTCTTCAAAATACCTATTTTTCGAGGAGTCTTTCTGGCCCGAGGAATCCCCCGAATGCGAAGTGGCACAAACAGGTCCCTCTGTTTTGCTCGTTAATTCTTGTTTCCAACGCTCCCTGAACGCAGCAAGTTCTTCCCCGGCCATATTTCTCTATCGTCATTGACGACACATACTTTACAGTGTTAAAGAGCGTTGTCGTATCAATTTATTGGTTTAAAAGATCAGTTGAGGGAAGCCACAGCTCGTCACTGACACAAAACAAGCGCATGTCCTTCCGTATAAACAGACCGAGGAGGGACAAGGCGCCGCTGCACAGACGTTCCGGGAGTTTTTTAATTCCGCATTTTTATTATAGAAGCGGCAGTTTCTCGGGAATAATATACGTCTCTGTGGCCACAACCGGCAATTCTACTGAACTTTAATGCAAATATAGCCTATCCCAATGCCAGCAGGGTAGTCATATTTGAAAACAATACACAATGCATCTTTTCCAGCTGAAACACAAGACAAGAGAACACAATGTCCCAAAACGACCAATAACAAAAGACTCCTCAGATCGAACCAGGCAGGAGAGATTCAAGAGTTAACCACTGCATCGCTCTTTTGGGAAAAGATGATGTAAACCCCTCACCATGTGACACTGTCATGAATAATACAGTAGAGAGAGAGAGAGAGAGAGAGAGAGAGAGAGAGAGAGAGAGAGAGAGAGAGAGAGAGAGAGAGAGAGAGAGAGAAAGGGGGAGAGAAAGTGGGGCGCAAACACGGTAAAGGTTTCATGAGAGAGGAGAAGGAGGGCCATTTATCTCCGAGACTTAAAGAGAGAAGACTGGTTCCCTTTGTCAAATAAGATGTGCTGGCTGCCGACAGACCAGCCTTTGCTCCTGCCCGGTGACTCCACCTGCAGCGGCCGCCGGCCCTCCCGGTGCTCCGTGGCTCAGCTGCTCGCGTCGCGCCTGCGGACGATCGGGGACCAGCTGGAGAAGAGCTGGGCGGCCGGCGAGACCGAGAGCCGGTTCGTCTGCGGGGACAGGGGGACGGAGCTGGTGAGCGGGCGAGGCCACCTGAGGAGCCTCCTGAGCACAGCGATACACTTCACCGTGCTCGTGCTGGCGGTCGCGAGGCGACACCTGTAGGGCGCGAGGCGGCAACACCAGCAACAGGTGCGTAAACAGCCTGAGTTACGTCACCTGTGCAGGTCTTAAATTGAGTTAACGGCCGTAACGAGTAAGGCATAGAGTAGGTATGAGCAAAAAGCTGTTTCTGTAAAGGCGTTAATGTGCGTGGAAACTTGTTACAGACAAAACAAAACAAAAGTCTGAAGCCTGGTGTGTGTGAGCACCTGGCTGCAGGAGGTTAATGGTGGTAAAGTAAAGTTGTGAGGTCCTACAGACAGTTTTCTCTTCTGTCGCTGGGCCGAGAAAAATTCCAATTCTTCAAGTTCTGGGTTGTGTGCAAATGTCCAAAGATGTATATAAAAACAATTCCCCTTAAAAGTTCTGAAATGTATCCACCTCACAACACTGAAAGCTTAATAACCATGAGAGGGGGAAAACACCACAAAGACGTTAAAGTAGCCTGACGTGAACCACCAGGCGCTAAATAGATTTTTGTATTTAAACACCTTTTTAGCATACAAATCAAAAATACTTTTCAGCCTCCTCCTGTGAAGCACTGGTCGCACATTAAATCTAAATCCTGCATGCGTTTGATTCTGATTGCATGCCTAAAGGACATCATTTTAACAGTCTTGCGTGTGGATTTCATACTTAATTTATTCATTCTATGTGTATATTAAACCATACATTTGCGTCTCCTTCCGACCAGCCAGTGTGGTCATCTTTTCCAGTTTCCTGTTGGAACAGAGTGTTGCACTAGCGGCGTAACTCTTTTGTGGATGGGGCGGTGCATGAGGTGTGCGTAAGGTGTGAGTGGGCGAGCGAGTGTGAGGGAGTGTGTGTACATGCAGAGCGCAGCTAGTGAGTGAATGAGAGAAAGATAAGGAGTGACTTAACAGTGGTAGCGACAAGCGCAGGCTGTATAGTGTATGTTGTTGTTGGTGGCGAATAAACGCTACGGCTCCTCAAAACAGACAGCAAAGCTTCCTGGCATTATTTCACCGACCAGCGACTCGTGAAAGGGGGTTCACCCCGAAGGCTCAGAGAGACTTCGGCCCTGGAGAAGACCTCTCTCCTGCGCTCCCCGACCACGGTCTGGAAGCCGAGCAGGAACGGTGTTACAAGAGTGTTTCAACTTGGCTGGCTGAAATGATAAAAAAAATGTGTGTATTCTAGATACTTAATGTGCATTTATAACATGGGAATCAATCAATCAATCAATCAATCAATACGAAACAGATGTGGCTTATTAGTCCTCAAAGTTGTTGAATTTTTTTTTTTTATTTTTTTTTTTCAAACATTTATTTTTTGTTTACCTCATGTAATTTAAGTGCATATTTATATTCTGTCTTGCGCAGATGGTGCCTTTAGGACTCCGCATGAGTAACGGGCTCACATCATTTGCACTAGCAGCAAGAGATGCAGGAGGATGCGGTCCAGGAGGAGTTGTGCCCGACAGAAGAGGAGGAGGAGGAGGAGGAAGAGGGGTTAAATGTGTGTTTTATGGTCGGGACTTTGTGTCTCACTAAAAATATTTCATGAAGACTCAGTCAGGCCCGATCTGGATGCACTCTGAGTTTCATACCGATCCGACACGCTGAACCCCAGCAGCCCCTGCAGCCAGTCGGTTGCACGTCCTGCCCCCTGCGTGACTCTCCGATTCAGTCATCCCAGTAACAAAACGGTGATGTAATCCTCCCCTGGTAGAGCGGAGGGAAAAGCTTACTAATAGGACTCCCTTTTGCATTTGCAGCTCCCACAGTGCGAGAGCATGCAAAGGAGTTAAACTGATTAGACCTTCATAAATGCATCTAAGGCTACAAATAGTGCAGCTATCCTGAAAAATGCACTGAAAAAGACCTGTTTCTGAGCTTCATAATGCAATTTTTTTTTTTTAAATTTATATAAGCTATACTGTACGTGTACATGTCAATAATGAGAGGGATGAATGATTTTTTATAGATGTTTTCTACAGTGTTTAGATGATGTTTACACATTCTCCTGTGCTTTTGCATTATCTTTCGCAGGCAGTGTTCAGTGGCTTTTTTTATCCTAAATAAGATACAGGACCTGTGCATAGGAAGCTGTTAATGCTGTCTGGGATTTCTGGGAATAAGCTTTCTCTCATATGTCACGTGTAATGTGAGCAGAATTACTGAAGCTGTCCTTTTATAAAGTGTGTGCTATTTATACTTGAATATTTCATATGGATTTTTAGCAGTTAAAAGTAATAAAAGATCTTTCTGAAATAAATCCTCTGTGGTTGCGTCACTGTAACAAGAAATACGCTCCATAAGGTGAGCTAAAGTGTTTTATTTTTTTTTTAATGGAAATCATCTGCACTGCAGTGCATTCAGCATTCAAGTCACACCTTCTATTATGCAAACAATTAATTAAAAGGAAATGATTCACATTAACAATATTCACTAAAACAACAATGAACTGCAGTTTGCAACACGGCCAACTTTCAGACATGAGCTCCCACTGTCGAATATTTAAATGCACAACACTTGATACAAATCTACAAAATGTTATGATGCCATAAACAGCTGCACTATTTACTGTTTACATTCTGGCTAATTAAATGTTACACACAACATTCATTACTCAATATCTAAATAACTTTTATTATCCTACAGACAGCGCAAATGTTTGCACTGATTTCCTACAACCATTCCGAGACATTTTCTTTATTCCTAAGGGCGACGATCCCATTTTCAAATGAATATCATAAAACTAAATAGCAACATCATTTATTGGTTGAATTGATATAAATATACAGATATGACAAAACCGAAAGAATACAAAACAATAATTTTGCATCAAATTGATGCCAAATAGAGTGCTAATGTTGTGATGACTTACATTATCACCACAATAAATCAAAGTAACATTCTTTAAGTGTTGTTCAGTGTCAAATAAAATGTTGTTCAAAGTTCACAACAGTGGCTAAATCTACTTACACAAAATGTGACTTTTGCCATAACTCCATGACAACCGTCCAAGTGTAAAACTCATAATAGTCCAGCTTGTGTCTTTTAAGTGATATCATGTTGATAATTTGGTTTGTGCATGTGGCCTCTACCACCAGCTTCATGTGTCCACACTGAAGATAATGTGATTTACACAATTCCTAATACATACTGCAATCATGTTTACCCTGATTCATAGAGGTGCGGTGCTAAGATAAACAGAGTTAGACACAATATTGTCTAACTTGCATTACAGCACCGGCACATCTTTACGGGTGCATGTGATATGTTGTCAGTGCTCAGTAGATCTGGAAGTGAGCCGAGGTGGTGCCGTCCTTCCAGCATCGCAGGGTCTCAATGACAGTAGAGCGACACAGCGGGCATGTCCTCTCCCGGTCGAACCACAAACACAAGCACTCCTCGCAGAAGACGTGCTGCAGAGGAACATAATGTACACGTACAGTTTAATTTCCGTAAGGGAGAAGTAGTACAGTGTTAACTGTGTGGTAAACAATACAAGGGTTGGATCCACCCCGCAGCTATGAGCACTGTTCAGTGACTGATACGAATCCTTTGACCCACCACTTACTTTATCAAATAATAATAGTAGGAGTATACAGGAGGAAATACACAAGGAAATGTAGGTATGCAATTGTTTAAATGATTTGTTTACTTTCACATTTATACTTTAAAGTACAATGTGTGAGAATTGGCCACCTGTGGAATTCATACTCCAAACAAAAGGGGGGCAGCATATCACCAGAGTAATCGCTAATTGTTGACTATGTCTGGCCTGCATATCCCCTGTTGTGTTGTCGTAAGGCAGCAGTTGCGTTTTAGCTCTCCACTGTATCCTATCGTTTTTCTGACATGACTCTGGTGGGGAGCCTTTTAAATCACGATGTTATGATGGTCAGGGATTAGTAGTCGATGCCTGTCAGCCATTGCCGATGGGTGATGGCAGCTTTCATGGGCCCAGCCCTGTTGGGTCATATGTCTAGCTCAACACACTTCTGACCACACCAGACTACACCCATCAGTGATGATGGCTGAGGACAGAGGTTTAGCAAACCTTATGACTCTGTGGTTGACAGAACTTTCAACCACAGAGGGCAGTAAAATGCTACTACTAAATTTGATTTATACATGTCTTGACCTTCTTCTTACTAATTAACTGAAACCTTACCTGACAGAGAAGGGCTATGGGGTCTCTGAAATCAGCCTGACAAATAGCACAGACGTCGCCCGCCTCGCTGCACTGCTGACTGCCTGCCCTAACCCCATAACTCTGGATGAGACACAAAAAAAAGTGAAATTTCACAACACAAAGTTCAACATAACTCAATTTCTGTGACTGAAGTTAGTCAGAATCTGACCTGGGAGCTGCAGAGCATGACCAAGGCCTTGCGTATGGCAGACACACGTCCACAGATGTCAAAGGACTGCAAAACAATACAGATGAAGCACAATTAGTTTTTTTATTTATTTAATAAGAACGGCAATAAACCTCATCACATGGTGGCCATTTTTCTCCAATTCACGCACAGGGTGGGAAACCTAAATGCTGGAATAATGTTATACTGCTCTGTTGTTGTATAAACATAGCCAATCTGACAAATTGTTGTCATTTACAGCTTTCCAATCGTTCAGCAACTAAAAAGATAGTGGATATTGTAAATCTGGGGACACAATAGGCCATATTTCAAGGTAGAACAACATTGTGTGGTAACTTGTTGGCCGATGCATTCATCAGCTTCTTAACTAGCATTACTGTTTGATCACACCATGTGTTTGACTCCCAAGTTTAGAAAATTGTCTTCAAGATATGTGCGGTATTTCTGAATTAATTTACACATTCCTTAATCATACTGCATCAAAACAGTACTGTATTAAACAGTAAAGTTAGCTAGAATGTGGCAGAATGCTAATGTTAGCTGCTGTCTAATAGAAGCTAATCACTTAACAAACCAGTTGCTTACCTTGAAATTATGGTCCAATGTCCCTTCAGATTAAACTAACTGTTGACTTTATAGAAGTTTATTTTATTAACCTGAGTGTGATGTCAAAGGAAGATGGCCGCCATATGATATGGTCTGTTCCAACTGTCTGGCTTTCTTTTACTCTTAACTAAATGTCAACAACCCTTAGAGTCTACAGCCATGTGTTGGGAAAATGCTCGCTTCACACTGTCAATGCTAACTTGCTACTGTTCAGACAAAAATGTTTCCTATGTCTATCATCTTAGTATAGAATGCTGGGGGGAGCATGACCATGACCACAAATGTCAACCTGATGGTTGTGCTAGAGGACAGGTCAAGAGAATAATGAAATTAAGTACGGATTCAACCGCTGGGGACCACGAATGTCAGTATAAAAGAAAAGAAAGAGAAGAAAAGAAGTGGACAACTCTAAGCGACTGACAGAAAGACCAACAGACCAACATCGACATCCCTAGAAATAGAAAAAGGCATACATTTATGTTTCTTAACAGAAACAAGATAGCACTCACCAGTTTTGTGAGTTTTAAGTGGCAAAATATTCCAAATGTCTAGGAATGCATGTGTACTCTGTTCCGTTTACATTAAAGCTAGAACTGGAAAATTATAACTTCCTCTACCTACAGCATAACAAGAGTGAATCAACAACTGATGCACACAATGGCATCAGCACTCAGTAATATCGTCACACTGCTAATATGGTGTGATCTTGGAAAACCCAGACTGCACCGTAGCACACACACCCTCATCCTCCTGACAAAAAGTCTTCTAAAAATAAATTACCAAAGAAAACTAGAATGCCACTCAGCATATTTTAATCTTCTCAATCCAGAATTTTATTTGGGTTAATTATACTCACTCACGGATACGAGACACCTAAATACACCTGATTGTCATCAAGATCCATGTATTTTTCTCCAAGAAAACAACTATAATTTTCTTTTCTCTACAAACAACAGATATTACTCAATCCACTAAGACAAGTCCAACATTACAAACTGCATCCGGTGAATCACTAGTGTATTAAAAGAAGCCTGGACTATAATTGTCAGCACACAGTACACAACACATGACAATGACAACTTCACTGTGTACATAATTCACTACTGCATCAATGGGAGTTTTAGTTCAACTTAGTTTAACTTCTTCAGGTTCCCATTTGATTTCCTGAGCACAAACTGACTCATGCCTGTAAAAACGGCTTTCTCCTGACGTCTTTTTAAGTTCTCTTTTCAACTGTTCAGTGACTGACTCAGTTGTTTTTTCTCGATGACCTCCAACAGCTTTACAAAAAGTGGCTGAGAGTGTGACGATACATATCTGAAAAACTAATAGTAGGATTTCCACAAACCTTGCAGATACTCCGGGTCTCAAACAGGTGAACTGAAACTTTTCTGATGAAACACTTTTTTACATTAAACAAGAACACAAGTAAAAGTCTACAGCCATGCTAACAGCTGTGTGAAGCATTGTGGGTTGAGCTGAATGCCAGCATGTTAACTGTTAAAATGCTCACAACGACAGTGCTAATGTGCTAATGTTCCTGTGGTGGAGTGTCCTTACAGAGTTGTTTAGGAAATGTCTGAGCTCTGAGTTTCAGAGCTTGTTGATTATTGATCAAACCGGCCTTCATGTTGGTTGCTAGGGCTAGGTGAGCCCAGGTGCGAATGGTTGTTAAGCTGTCTTGTAATACACCAAAATATTGCACAAATTAATTGTCATTTACCCTGAGAGGGACATGTACAAAATGCCATGGCAATGCATACAATAGTCATTAGGATTCATCCTCTGGGCGCCATAAATGTCTATTAGCGATTCATCCAATAGCTGTTCTCAAACATTTTCAGTCTGAAACACAGTGGTGGACTGACGGACCAAAAGGGCCGTCACTGCCATTATTATTACCACGCCGTTGGCATGACTAACACAATTGCCATTATACTTATTATTTCTGCATACACTCCTGCTCCATGAGAGGCTAAACCCTAATGAATTTTACTGCCTCATGGACTTCTCCCCCACGCCACCCAGGTGCCGAAATGCTAACTGTGCACACACAATATCTCAAACATTATTATATAAATTAGAAATAAGATCACTTTTAAACTTGCTGAAACCATTCATGTCCCAAAACTAAGGTTATTTTTTTAACCTGATTGGCCCAATGACCGTTTGTCTAGCACCACCTTTAAAACCTACTTCAGCCACTAAATCTCTACGAGCAACAATATCATCATGATCTAGGTTAATCATATTCAGCCCAGGTTACCTTGCAAAGGCTGTAGATAATGATGAGCGTGGCTCCCAGGAAGTAACTGTTGGAGGGGTCTTCTCCCATGATGTACTTGTACCACAGCTGGATGGGCACCAGGGCCCGAAACAGCTGGCTCAGCTCCTCAATCAGCAGGTAGAACTTACCCTGGAAAAACACACCAAGTTACAAACTATAATAGGTGAGGAGCCCTTTTTAAATGAAACTTTGTGTCCATAACTAGGTGACGGTGACTGTGCCCACTTAATATTGTCTTTTTTAAAGACAAAACAACTAAAGAAAAAGGGACTTCAGCAGTCTCAGCCCAAGTTTTAACCCAATGAAAAACACTGAATTGCGACAATATGTATTCTTTCTTTGATCCTCTCAGAAACTGTCCAAAAAGCAGAAAGACATCAACAGCTTCGGGGCACTCTTCTATCTAGTGAAGAGCAGTGCGGTATTAAAAGCTTAAAACAGCATGCCTCCAGCCCAAACATGGCTGCTCTCCAGGGCTCCGCAGTTTCACAGCAGTACAGGCAATTTCCCCACACTGCAAGGGAAACTGGCAGCAGCTCTTTCCACCTGCTACCCGGTGCCCACATTAAACCCAGCCCTACGGGGGCTTGATAGCTGCCTTTAAAAGGACCTCCCCTCTCCTAAATAATCACATAAATGAACTTCTGCCTAAGTCCTCACTGCCACAAAGTGTGTTAAGTGAACTTGGGACGGTTAAGAACAGAGGCAACTAGAATGGAGGCAGACTTGATTCCCCGATGGCCCCCGTGGCATCCCAGCTTGCATAATGACTTCCTGGATGTTATCTGACAAAGATTGATGACTGTGAGCAGAGAGCCACAAGCAGCCAGGTTGGTAGGGGAGGAAGACCTCTGCCAGTGGCTAATTCATCTTCCTTATTGTCCCTTCAGCCCCATATCCCACAGTGCCCATCACGCCCACGCAAAAAACTGTCAAATCTAAAGTTTGGACAGAAGCCAAAGAGTTTGAGTAAGCTCCACTGCGGGCCTTGTCTGAGTCGTTTCCTGCTTGGTTGCATCACTCGCTTCAATGTCTTTATCCAATCCACAACCACACACACACAACCAGACAGACATATATACATACATACATACATACATACATACATACATACATACATACATACATACATAGCTGTTCATTCTAATCTGCAAGAACATTATAATTACATCTATATTTTTTTGTTTACTCTAGGGCAGTGGTGTCAAAGTGATCCAGTAAAGGGCCGCTGTGGCTGCAGGTTTTCATTCCAACCAAGCAAGAACACACCTGATCCAAATCAGGTGTGTTTCTTTTCAACCAAGCAAGAACACACCTGATTTGGATCAGGTGTGTTCTTGCTTGGTTGGAATGAAAACCTGCAGCCACAGCGGCCCTTTACTGGATCACTTTGACACCACTGCTCTAGGGGTAAGTGGTTGGGGGATTTATTTAGTTTTAATTTTTTATGTATAAAATCTTCCCTACTGCATTACTCAGAAAAAACTCAGCTAAACAGTGTTGCCAATACTGTCACGTCTTTTTCTATGGGCTATCTTCAAAAGGTGTCTTGTGAAGTTTTGTTATAAACAAACACGTTACATTCATGTTCATTGTTTCATATCAAAACACACTGTATGCATCCTTGAGGCCTCGTGTTAAGTGCATTGTCCTACCTCATAAAATGTTTGCAAAGCCGATTTTGTTTTATAAGATCTTTAGTCAAGGCATTGTTTACTTCCATGTTTTTTGTTAAAAGTCTTTTTCTTCACTGCCTTTCACTTTTTGCTGCTTTACTGCCACCAATTATTGATCAGTGGAACCAACAACAGGATGTGAATCATGTCATCCGCCTGTAGAGCTGCAAGCCTTTAATAAGCTAATCGATTGTTTCAAAGAAATATCTTTTGGTTTTAGTTTTAATGAAAGTAAACACAAAACTGCCTGAATCTACACAGCACACTCAACAATACAAACATGGAAAGGGAAAAGGAGAAAGTTAATGATTACATAATGTTGCTTTAACTGTTGATACAATTCAGTGATTCAACAAGCAAAGATTCCACACATTCACTGGTTCCACAATTTGTTCCCTTTCTCTGTTTTACACCATTTTAAATGTAATTAATTTAGGTTTAACAAACAAGCTTAAGGTGTCACCTTGAAATGTCAGTTTGTGAACATATTTTTTCAATCTTTTATGACATTTTAGAAACAATTATTAATCAATCAAGTATTCAGTTGCTTAAAATAATTTTTACATGCAACTCATGCTGCTGTTGCACATTTTCCTTAAACATTAAATCTTTCTCAAAGCCAACAGAGCGGATATGTGGAGCAACACCAACATAGCAAAAAATAAACTAAAGATCAATATTAGAGAGACCAAATTTAGGAAATACTGCATGTGCCAAAAGACTCTCTGACAAAAGAACCTCTTGCACAACAACAATGCAAATACTTTATCCACAAAAGCACTTGATGTTACACGATTAAAAGGACCCATACATTAGCAGTAGATATGAGCCCCCTAAGACTTTAAAACAAAGCCGTCATGGAACTTCTGTATGCGTGCACCACTGGTGCAGACTCGCGCTGACGGCAGTGATTATGTGGGATCATTAGTGTATCCATGGTTGGATGCAGTAATGAACCACACATGCTGAACATGTGACGTCATGGTGTTCGGAATAAAGAACACCATTTGGGCCCATGAACTAGTAAATGTGATGATAGAATCAATGATTCCCTCAGACTCAACATGTGTCCCATCAAAACTGTCAAATTCTGTATCTGTGTGTAGTACATCTGTGTGTGTGTGAGAGGGTATGTGTGTGTGAGAGGAGGCTACAGGTAATGGTCCAGCTCCAGGGAGGGATGACCTCACCCGTGCAAACCCCCTTGAGGGCAAATGAGCTCAGTTGCTGGCTGCCGTGGTTCTGATAGGCCTGCAGGTCTGTTTATCAGTGGAAAATTTAATCCTAATACTTTGTAAACCCTCTCCTCCTCCTCCTCCTGCCATCCAACACACAAACACACACACACCAGGAATATGAGCTGCACCTGTAAGGAAATCAAAGTCTATATCTGTGTTTGTGTGTGTGAGTGTGTCTGCAGTCATATTCCGTTGCCTCAGGCCAGACTAACCACGCACGCAGACACCCACATGCACAAGCTCACCTAAGGAGTACCATTTAAAAACCTTATGAATACAAAACAGTTTCACACTGTGACCCTTCAGCAGTTTCTTCACTCAGTGGAGTATTTCATCATAGTTCAGCAATTATTTTTTTATTCAAATCATCAACCAAGTTTTACAACTTCGACTGTGAATTTCCTGTGACTCAATGTCAGTTGATCAGAAACCATTTGATATCACAGATATTATTATTATTTTTTTCTTTTACAGAACATAATGCAGAAAATTATGATTGGGGTAATTCATTCATAATTATTAAATTCCCAGTGAAGTTAAATATTTCAGTTTGTTGTCATTTTGGACAATTAGTTTTAGTGTTAAACTGGAAAATGTTTGTGTTAAACTTTAGAACACTTAGATCTTTTTGGATGGGCTCCAAAATTTACCTCTGCATGAGTTAAAATGACATTATGTAACTGATTTTAGGTTTTCTAAATTAAAAGCTGGTCTATGTCATCAATTGTTTTAGTTTTTTTGTTTTCAGCTGATCTAATGTACAAACATGCATGAACTAGTTGGGAAAAACTCTACAAGGATTAATTGCAGTTTGAACAAACATCAAATGCTAATAATAACAACAACGAACAAACAACAATTATTTTATGAATTAATACAATTACTATTATTAAAGTTGTTTAATCCTCCAGCTGTGTATTGTCCAGTTGCGAACTACTGCTGTCCAAATCCTACAGAACTTCTGTTTACAATGATGTAAAATAGATAACACAAAGGATACAAATGTTTGTTTTTTTGCATTTTTGTTTTATAATTTAAAATGATCAATAAAAAAAACAACTAATGACTACTTGATCATCATTTCAGCCCTTCATATAATGAAGCGAGTGTTTCCCATGAAATTATGTCAAATGAATCAATAAAAGTCACATATTCTGCAGATGTAATAAGGATCAGAGGAATTAAAAGTGGGTTACTTACCCTGGATTTGAAGGCCAGGATTATTTTCGGCAAAAATAGGATCAAGCATTTTAAGCCAATCGTGAAGTACTTGAGGACAAAGTCAGTGATGCCCACCGCCCAGATCAGATCAAAAAAGTCGAAGCTATTGAGGTTGGGCTTGGCAAATATGAGGCTAGAAGAAAAAAAACAACGAGATGAGTTGTCACAGGGAGGTCTAGTGTCTTTACCCGGGGTGGTAGAGCGACAAGCAACAGCAAGGCAAATGTTTAACATAATGTAAGAATCAAAATAATAGTAACAGAAAGACATGAAATACTCACAGGACAAGATCAGACAAGTACAGGAACAATCCCTAAAGGAAATGGAGGTAAAAATAAAATGGCTTGAACACAAAATGAATGAAAAAAATAAAAATATATAAAGCAAATCCAAAACATAAGACGGCAGCCAAAGAAACACACAGCTTATGTCTAATTACCTGTAGGTAAACCTACCTGTTGTGCAGCTCCTCTTGACTAAATGTGTAGTAGATATACACTATATTCCCTGCAAGAAACATGACGATCCACAGAGCAACAAATACAGAACGCTCCTCCTGGCGACATAAGAGAGACACACAGACATTACAATACATTTCTTTACATTTTCTTCACCTTTTTGAATGTTTGTTGTCATATTTGTCATTACCTTTGGTAATGTTAAAATCTTTGAAAACTATCCTCAATTTGACAAAAAACAGTGATTAAAAAAAATGGAGCACCAAGTAAAAGTATATATATATATATATATATATATATATATATATATATATATATATATACATATATACATATACGTTTAGCCAAAATAGATTTTTGTCAATAACTTAAAAGGATGAGGCTGGTGATACTGTATATTTTTCTAATTGACAAAAACTCCCATGAAAAGATGGAATCTTTGTCTATGTATCCACAGCCTGATATGTCTTATCTCTTGCTGTCCAAAAACCTATTCCAGCTTGGAAGTAAATATACAGTAGTTGTTTACCCGTAATGACACTTGGTGCCTAAACGTGGAATTGGCGTAGGCGAATGTGCTGGCCATGCCCACACACACAGCAATACCTGCAGGAGAGAGGTGCACAATCATCACTAAAACGGAACAATTACTGCTAATGATTTTATGTTGTATGACATGTTAAACATCATTACTTAATAAACTCATGTACCCAGCTTATGCTGAAAGCAGACTTTAGCCAGCAGAATGAGGATGAAGGGGAAGCCCCTCTGCAGCCACGTGACTACTGCCTTCAGTTCAGACAGTGCAGGGGCCGGGGTGGATGGGTCTTCCTGGGACTCCTCCCTGGAGCTATGCCTCTCAGAGGCGGCTGCCGTGGTCGCCTGGTGGAGCAGAGAGGAGGTCCTGTGCTGCAGGGGATGGTGGTGGTGTAGGTGGTGGTGGTGGTGATGGTGGTGCTGGGGCGGCCGAGGGAGAAAAGGTCCACCGTCTGTGCGGTGGGGGCCACCTTCTTCTCTGGACGATGCAGTCATCTGGATAAAAACTTCAGGGGGGGAGCCCAGGACTAATCCGGCTGCCTGGAACTGGGCGGAGGAGACAGAGCTGGAGGGAACACCCACAAGGCCGGAGAAGATCTGCTGGGGTGAAGCGGGTGAGTCGGGTTTCAGGCAGTCGAACACACCACCCTCATCCAGGCTGCTCTCTGATCCAAGAGTTTGGCTTCGACTCCTGCGTGGAGAAGGAGAAAGCCAGGAAGGTGGCTATGCTTATTTTTCATACCACATATTGCATATTCTTTAAATATATCATATTTTGTGTTGTGTTGTCATATGTGTGTGTATGGGAATGGAAGGCGAATTAATAATCCACTTAAACACTGCTTTGGCTCCAGGCAAACATTTGATTGTTGCAGTGAGACGGTGGACAAATCTGGGATAACAAATGTACCTTTTAAGACAACCTGCTGCAGTGTAACAGGTTAAAAAATAAGGTTTGACTAAATCCACTTAGGTTTTGTGTTGGGAGCACTTCGAGACCAAATCAGCTGCAAGTTATTACCACATCCGTGAAAAACAACCCCAGACTGTCTGCAAGTGGACAGTCTGTGCCATGCTGAAACGTTACATTTGGCTCGTATATTCGACAAAGGGGGTTTGAAACAGCAGCTGTGAAGCTCTTAAGAGCTTTTCTTCCCACCTTTCAGAGGGCATGCCATCCGTGTTGCTGCTGTGTCTCCTCTGCATGGCATACCGCTCATCACCACATGGCCCGGCCCTGCAGGTGCAAGACAACATCAACAGTGTATGACTGACAGACAGCCCGGCTGCTTACACCCTGTTTCTTCAGCTATTCAGCTTTGTTTGCGTTCAACACGTTAGACAGTAAGCTGCAAAACAATGTAGACGCCTTTACCTGAATGAGTTCAGTGAATTGCTCTTCAGCTCTTGTCATGTTTGCTTTCAGGGTTAGCTAGGTTGGTGTTGCTTCCAGGGATGCACCGACGGTCCACCAGCAGCGGCGGCTCGAAAAACTTCCTGTATGACGTCAGCGAGGGCGCCTATCTGCCAATCAGCGTCCTCCTTCCGGCCACAGCACATCCGTGTTGGAAATTTGTTTTGCTCACGGTGGATGGCAGATGTCGCTGGATAAATATCATGATCACTGCTCGCCAGACGTAATGCGGGACATTGCAAAATCGTCTTCCTCAAAGGAGACGAAACTGCGTCACTAGACTGCGTCATAGTATATTATTTCTTTCTTTATGTATCAGCGTATAGCTTATCTAAGACAGAAAGCTAATGCTAACGACAGCTAGCTTGCAGGCTAACAAAGCTGTCTTTTAGGATGAAATGCCGTTAGCCTTCGTGCCCAGCAGTTACGTGTTTCGAGCTTCAGTCCACACTCTATATTTACAGTAATTGTCCGTTTTGCGCAATTGCGAGAGTTAAACCTGCAGCATGGGTTAGCTAACGAGGCTGACTCTACTCTGAAAATAACACAACTTCACCTATTGGTACGCGTGTGGCTGTTTTCTTATATGTGTGCTGTCAGAGTAAGCTAGCTAACGTCGGTTGACAGCGCTCGTTTTGTTTTTCAGTTTTTGAGTCACGTTGGCACACATTATTATACGCTCTTGACATTAACGTAGTTCAGGGAATTGATGCCCGTGGAGGTTTGATGTTTTGGACCGACACTGTCACCGACACCTCCCCCAGAAAACCATGCTATGATGGTGCTACGGCGGTTACTGAGAAAACGCTGGGTGCTAGGAGTAGTTTTCGGACTGTCTCTCATCTACTTTCTCACCAGCACGCTCAAACAGGTACAGAAACTCCCACCACACTGAAGCAAAAGGTAATCTGTCTGTCTAGCAGGGTGGCCAATCTTAGCAAATAATAGGAAGAGAAATAACCAGATATATAGCTAGAAATAACCTGATGAGCATGTCTGTGTTTGTCTCAAACAATAAATCACCGGACAAATCAGGGCTCCACCTCACAAAATCATATGAACCCAATATTGCCTCAGAGCAGCCATGCCTACTAACTTGTAATATTGCCTTCAATGGCTTAATATATGAGATTAAAAAGGGATAACTACCTTCATTGTAATGATAGAGAAAACATCTATATCGCTATTTTTAAGGGTCTGTATTAAACTGACTGAAATGTGACTGACATTACATGGCCAGGTAGATTAGCTGGTCAGATTTCTTGTTTTTGATCTGATAGATTCTGATTTTAGGGCGGCAACTAATGACCGTGGAACGTCTTTGGAGTTGGTGGAGACTAGTTAATAAAAAGTGGAAACAAACTCCAATGGGTTACCTTCTCCCTGCATTTTATGGTTTAACACAGTAATTGATTCTAGAGCCCGATATTGTCGACCACTTGGCCTATCACATATATGTCAGTATTGGCCTATATGTTGCCCAATATGAAAAGACTTGTTTTAGAGATAATAATGAAGAAAAAAGATCCAGGGGATAATTTATAATCAGTAGAATCCAGGTGAAGTTTACTGTTTCAGTACTCTGATGTCATTTTAGAAAATTAAATCTTTTGTTAAACATCAAAATATCCTTCCTCTGCTACAATTTTTTGTCAATATGTAAATATTGTCAATATATTAACAACATTAGTAGTCATCCTATATATTGATGTTGGAATTTAGTTGCTGATGAGATGAGATGAGATGAGATGTACCTTCATTGATCCACCGTAAAGGAAATTCAGTTTGATATTTTAATATCGGTGTCAGCATCTGCCCTGAAATTTAGTATTGGTCGGACATGAACCGATTTAAAAAGTAACAGAAACTAGACAGATTTATCAATGATGAAAATAACTGTTAGGTACAACTGTCAAATTGCTACAATTATATAGTGCTTTTAGCAATATGCCTCTCATCACGCACATGCTCACCACAATCAGAAACAGATTTGGGCTTCAGTGCCTACAGGACACGAGAATACTTTAACATGTAGAGAGGAGAGGATGACCTGATCTAACTCCCAAGAGCCTCAGCTGACATATTTCAGAAAAAAGTATTTTTTGTCTTTAAAATTGCATCCACAATTTCTGACCTAGTCCAAAATTACATTTTTTTTTTTTTTTTTTGACATATCAACAATTTAAAACCTAAATATATTGAGTTTACTTTCACGGGTGGCTAAAATTCTTCATTGACTTTTTTTTTTTACATGATTATTAATCTTCTTTGTTTTATTGGCTGAGCTCTAATTAAAATTAGAACTTTGCAACATTTTGATTGTATTTATTAGGCAATGATCCTCTCTAACAATGAAAATGAGGTCCAGCACATTATGTTTTAATTTTTATAATACAAATAATGATATCTGTATTTATGTATCACTTATCAAAACAAAGTGCTTGTGTTACAAAATATTTCTCACAGCAAGCAAAGAACACATAATGCATAACATTGAAACACTTAAAAACACAGCAATAAAAGAAGGAAATCAATGACTCACATAAAAAAAAAAGATGAACCGAGTAAAAAACTAGAATAAGATGAAATCAGGGAAGGCAGTGTGAGAAAGTTAAGCTCAGATTTAAAAGAAGCCATGACTAATATTTGGGTGTCATATCAGCACTATGTTTGAACTTTGCAGGAGGAGCGGACCATACGGGACCGCACGCTCTTAGAGGTTAGAGATTCGGACCATCGCATCCCCTGGAAAGTCCGTTTCAACCTGGGAAACAGCAGCCGACAGATTACTCAGTGCCGAAACTCCATCCAGGGCAAGACACTGCTCACAGACGAACTCGGTGAGTAATGCAGCCGTTACTCATCCCCATACAGTGATGATAACACAACAGCTCCATGGGAATGTTTTGGGGCCTTTTAATCAGTGTTTATGCTTATCTGTGTTAATGTTTTACAGGTTATGTCTGCGAGAGAAAAGACCTGCTGGTTAACGGCTGCTGTAATGTGAATGCTCCCAGCAGCAGACAGTACATCTGCAAAAGCTGCCTCGCCAATGGCTGCTGTAGCATCTACGAGTATTGCGTGTCTTGTTGCCTCCAGCCTGATAAGGTAATCTATTGTATCAAGGATGTTCAGGGACTTGGGTTGTTACTGTCATCAGAAAATGCTGCACACACAATGCATTTGTAATTCTACATTTAAACAGAAGATTTTAAAATGCAAGACTACAGATACTGTATGTCTCAAAGTTGAGTATTTATTTTTAATTTTTGTGTACAGCAGTGACAATAAGAGATGAAAAAGAGCAGATTTAACCGATACAATCTGCATTTTGTGTTTTACACATGCTCAAATTCTTATCTGTGTACACTTTTTCAGCAACCTCTCCTTGAGCGCTTCCTGAATCGCGCCGCTGAAGGTTTCCAGAACCTCTTCACTGCTGTGGAGGATCATTTTGAGCTGTGTCTGGCCAAGTGCAGGACCTCTTCACAAGTATGTTATGAGATAAATAAAAGTGTAAACTATTGACACTGATACACTGCAATCATAACTTTCGAAACACAGGCAGAAACACTTTCAAACTGATCTGTTTGCTTGATTAGTCAAAACGGTTGTCTCACAGATACCCATCCACACCTCCTGCCTGTTTCTTGACAATTAAAGTCGACATGTCACTCAGCTGTCAATGCTAGACAGAGGATATGCGAAACTTTCTATAATGCATCACCATGACTCAATGCAGTTGTTTCAGCAAGAACTGGAGGCGACACCTTTGGTCTGTTCTCTTTATGAGTATTATTATTTTAGATTTATGTCATACAGAGATTCTCCGGATATTACAATGTGTTTTGACATTCATTCTGTACTTTCTTTGACCTTCGCTCTCCAATATCAGTTGCTTTGAAAACTCAGAAGTTGTATTGTCAGTTGCTCTCCATAACAGCACCTAACACATTCCTCAAATCAGTGTTTTATGATTCCTGGAGCTCAATAAAAGTTTTATTTTATTACAGGCCTAGTTTACTTTCAAAAATGGACATATAAATGCACTTGTGTTCTTTGTAAATGTATTATATGTTTATTAAGCAGCACAAATTAAAGTTCTATCCTAACAAATAAATACTTGAATTTATAACCTTTTCTTCTTTTTTCCTCTGATGCAGAGTGTCCAACATGAAAACACCTACCGAAACCCTCAAGCAAAGTACTGCTACGGAGAAAGTCCTCCAGAGCTCCTTCCCGTATGAACCTCTCGAGGTTAGGATGTACAGGAATAAAACCAGTAAAGCGTTCTTGTTTGGAAACCCATCAGCGCTTGGAAAATAAGAAACTCTCCGCAAATGAACTGCTGTCTTGGTCAATTCTGCATTAAACAGTGTCAAAGACATGAAGACATCCAAGACCAACCTCAAAAATGGACAAATTCTCTATGTGATTTGATTATTTACACTTCATAAGTGCATAGAACGCTTCATACATTCATCCGTGATGATCATCAGGTCTTCATAGCAGGCAGCTCATCCGTCAGAATCCACTTCAGACCAGTTCATTTCATAAAATCAGCTTCATTTTAAAAGAAGGTAACCGCTGTTTCATGTTCTGTTTAATATTTAAAAACAGCCAAGAATGTGTCATTTTTTTTCTGTGTATAGTGCATGCATATGAAACTGCTATTTAATAAAAGTGACTGTGAAGTGGATTGGCTTATAGCTTTTTATCAATGGTGACATTCGGAATTTCTTAAATAGCTGCTTTGATTTATCAATGGAATATGTGTGTAGTTTACAGGCAGGCTGGATATTTTAAAGCTACCAAATCCCAAAATATAATCATGTATTTTAAAGCTTGCCAAAGAAAATAATGTGCTAGACAAAAGGAAAAAGTAATGATCACAAATTTGCATTATTTTAATAGAAATCATGCAAAATAAGAAGGCATAGTTAGCTGTTTTGTAAAAAAAAAAAAAAAAAGGAAAGAAAAAAAGTGGCAGAAGACAGTTTCATGTAGATTTTCTGTGGCAGTCTCAAATGCGCAGGGAACTGTGTAGAATCACTAGAAACCGACCATGTTGTCAAAACTATATAAAAGCTCAGAAGCTCATTCTGACCCACAACAACAATTTGGAACTTCTATTGAATATTAATTGATCACTTAATTTGAGGAGAACGAGGCCCACATTAATCTTTGTTTCAGTGTTGTTCTCTCGCATTGCTTTGATGGGAGTTTTGACAGACTTATCTGCCTCAGCGTGCACGGGTCCATCTGTCCACAGATTTCATCGTGGAGCGCGGTGATTGGAGTCCAACCCGGTGGCTATTTGGAGGAGATTCTTATCAGCCCCTCTCTCTACCTCAGGCAACGTAGCCCCGCTCACAGGGGATAGATGGTCGGAGCAAAACAATTAATCATTATGAAGGCTGAGAAAACAAACTGCTGTAATTAAGAAATGTATTAGAGCCCCTTTTCATTTGCCTCTTTGGCGAGTTGATTAATGACTGTCACGTGGGAACGATGTCATTTGCTGTACAGTATCAAGTTTATTTGAACAAAGCCATTTTCTGATACAGCTTTTAGACAGATAGTTAAACATTTTTTGGAAATACAAGTGCGGTCATGCCAAGAGTTTGATAAAAAGATTGATGGCACTTTCATGTGAGATATACAGTGTGTGCACCTAGCAGCTGGTCAGTTTAGCTTAGCATAAAGACTGGAAATGGAGAACAGCTAGCCTGACTAAGATTTCTTTTTTCTTTTGGTTAGGTGAAAAAATAAAAACAAACAAGATATAAAATGTTAATAAGTTAGAGGTCCCAGTAGGTTACTTTGTTACAGTCTGCTTAGCTATGCAAGGCTAGTTATTTCCAGTCTTTATGCTAGGTCGAGCTACCCAGCTGCTATCGACAGGCGCACATTAACCGGACACATGAGAGTGACATTGATATTCTCAATGAACTCTTTGTAAGAAAGTGAATATTTGATTTTAATTTATTGAACACCACATAACAGAGAATATTAACAAAGACATGTAAATGATAGCAGAATATGGAAGGGAGGCCATAAGCCTCAGAGGCTTGTCATCAGGTCATGGCCTGTTATGATAAAATCGAACAAAAACTACTGATTACAATTTGAATGCAAACATGACGCTTTATGAAATAAAAGTCATCGTCCTATAACATGATATGTCACACTGAAAAGTAGGCTGATATGAAAAACTGGAAAAAAACAAACTAACTGATAAACGATAAGAAAAGTGACATAAACAAGTGAAACAAAGAAATATCCATCTGTTTGTCTGTCTATGACTCTAATAATAACAAAGAAGAAGCCTTAATTAGAGTATAATCATAATAATAATAATTAATAAGAAGAAATTTCAACAGTTATTTTAAACATTTTCATATTCTTTTATGATACAGGTCCTACATCTTGTACTAAAAAATTGATAGATCAGCCTGGCCTGTTTCCCAAAAAGTCATTGTATTTCTGTAAATAGTTTAAAAAAAAAAAGTTTTAAAAATGCAAAAATTGTGACTTAACCAACTATTTTATAAGCTATACTCAAGGCGACACCAATACTAATTTTGTTAAACCTGATCACTTCCTACAGGGTATGAAAATTGAGGCGCAGTTTTTAAATGCACTTAAAAACATAACTCTCTTTAAATGCTCTATGGGCCACATTTCAAATAAAAAACAATATTGAAAAAGCTTTTTACCATTAAAGAAGAGCTGCCATGATCTGTAACCCTGTCTGCCTCACAAACTGAGATCTGCTTGTTTAAAAAAAAACTTTACAAGAGGTATCCACTCCCCTCAAAGTAGCTCTGATGGTTTGCCTCATTACCTACATGTTTCACCTTGTTTTTCCCTATGACCTTTGAAATCTGGACTGGCAGCTTAGACTCCAGCCAGTGCAGATAGTCCCTGGCCATCTTCAACAGCGTGCGACTCCACTGTTTCCTGTCAAACGCAGGCTTGGGCATTTTAGGTGGGGGTGGCGTCGGGGAGCATTCCCCTTCGAGGACTTCTTTCAAACACACTGCGAGCATTTTGACCCTGGAGATGGTTTCCGTGAGCTTCGCGTGAAGTGAAGCGTCTAAGGGGTTCAAGTTATTCTTTTGGTCCTGCAGAACTTTCTCCAGGCCGTGAACCATGAAGAGGATGCTGCACTGAACTTTTGACCCGTTCAAAGAAGAGTTCTGATTCACCTCCAGCTCAGGGAATCCCGGGAGCCAAGTGCCGAGGTTCTTCCCATTGGCTTCGTCCTGAAAGAGAAGACCAGCACTAAATTAAAAGGTCCACTTTTTAAGAAAGTGATTTTTGAGACTTTTCAACTTTAAAGAAACTATCAACTTTAACACAAAGTAAACCTTTATTTGGAAGATTTCTTCAGCTCATCACATGACATATCCAACATAACTGTTATTTTTTATTGTACTTTTACTTAATTTACTCACATTTACCACATTTTTCTTTGCAGCCATAGTTACTAGTTGCTTTTCAAATTAAAATGTTTCCTAAATCCCAGCCTTAGAGATCATGAAGAGATGCATTTTTACAAATTGAAACTTTTTGAGAGTTTGATCTAAAGCAATGTTTCACTATGACATCTAAAGTCTAAAACATATAGTGGGTAAAATTTGATTCACCTCAAATGAACACAACATTAAACTGCTGCTTACATTGCAATGAATCAATTTAACTATAATTATTGGACTGCTAAACCTATTTTAGGACTGAAATGTGTCACTATTACTACCAATATTTATGTAAAATCACACTAAATGTCTCTTCCACTGCTGCCTGCACAAAACAGACAATCTTTTCATGTTTATCACTTCTGCTGCTGAAACTGAAAATGTCCAAACTAGAGGCAGAAAACCAGTGTGATGAAGACAAAGACTACTCTTCCCTCGGATGCGCTTCAAAGACACACAGGATTGTGTTACTTACAAAACTTGTCAGACTCCCGATGACTAGACTCTCGGTGAGGGCTGTCAGCTTTCTTGCCCTGCATGAAACTCCAGCAGGATATTTCTTCGGTGCATGTCTTGCATCCAAGCTCTGCATCAGAATCATCATGCAGGCACACAGCACTTCAAGAAAACCTGCAAATGCACATCACGCACATTAAAAAAAGTTTGTGTGAAACACTGATGAAGGAATGAATGAGGAAAAAGTGGGTGACATGGCATACCGTACCTGATCTGTATTTCATTCTGACTCTGCTCAACTTTGCAAATATGGCAAGGACTTGATTCCTAAACTTATGCACACCCGATCACCAAAGACCATTTTTATATTTGCTCAGCTCTGAAAAGAGGCGTGTGAAAGATGCACTGGAGATTAACATCCACTATCTCTAACTTGGCCATATCCTTTGATGAGAAAAGTAAAATTGGCAAACCGATCAAGATAGGGTTTATTTGACAGGTCAACACCTTACGCAGTACTTTTTGTCACTTCCACTGAAGGAAACGCTGACTGAAGACAAAGAACTATGTGTGCAACAGAACTCTTGTGAAAGGTTTATTCATTTCCAGCGCAGAGATGTTCATAAAAAGAAAAACCTTGGGTCCAGTCTTTGCTCTGGGGAAATGATTTGGTGTGTACGAAGAGAAAAACAGAGATCATTTTATTGCTGGCTTTTATTTACCTCGCACAATCTGCACACAACAGTGAACCTGTAGTTTGTAGAAGCGTCCAACACCGAAGATCAACAGCAATTTCATCTTTACATCCGTTCAGGTTAAACACTTTTCTCAGACAAACAGCCGTCTTTGTTGCACGTCAGTTGCTCATCACACACCTTGTGACGGCATGTTTTTGCGCGATGATTGATTCATTCCTCCTCTGATCCCCCTCACACATTACTTCCTCTGCGTAGATGTGACGCCAACCACAGACCCGACAATATCCTTTCATGTCGACCTGGTTCAGTTCTGTTTAACCCTCCGACTGCGTCTTCTACACGGCTGGTTCGATATGATATAGTCTGACAGTAAGTTGTCCGATCTTTAGCGTGAAAGCGGAATGAAAATTGTTTTGTTTTATTTTTCACAAATGATAAAAAACAAGCTGATACAGAATATTACATCATCTGAACGGCTTTATTAGGTTTAGCTAGAATAGGTTGTTGGAAATATCACAATATCACAAACTTAACAGCACAGGCGGAGGTTATGGCTGCAGTTACTTATATTTACTGTGATATACCTTGATACAGTGGTGGGCTCTCTTGGATGCCTTTATGTTAGATAAAAAATGAAAACATGGCCTCTACAAACCCCTGGAAAAAACACAAGGGTTCTCTTCTAGAAAATGAAAGGATGCAGCACCATATAGGTGGCCCTAAATGCCAGAAAGGGGTTTATTGAGAAAAATGTTTCTCCATGAATGCATGATGTCACTTTTTCTTGCCCCTGCCTCACAGACACATTAATCGAAAAGGCAGGAGTCAGGGCAACATTATTTTATTTTTATAACAATAACTTGAACATGAACAAAGCAGAGATAAATAACAAAATGAACACTGCGCTTTTCAAAGATGATATAAATAAATAAATAAATAAATAAATATAAGTAAAAACTGAAGAAAGGACAAACAGAACAGCTGCCCTACATCTTCCCATTACTGACTACGCAGCCTCGTTTAACTGGAACGTACCACCTGCTCAGGTGAACCTTTTCTGAACTAAACACACATCATCCCACTCGAAATAATAAATAAAACATTCATTTAAGATTTTTCTGGTGCACCAGCTTTATCAAAGTATCATTTCCTGCACGATGGTCACACCTTTCCCTCCAAACATGTCAGTACTCAATAACTCAATCATGTGCGCCCACACTCGAATAAATAACATGACACACACAAACTGTTAACGCTGGTTAAAAGGATGGGAGGCTTCACATAAGATTGTTATGTAGCCCCCTCTTCTCATATAGTACTTTGCTGTACTTGCTTTTATTCCTTCCTGCCATGAACACTGAAGATAAGTGCTACATTGTATAAGTAAAGTGCTATTGTCCAAAAAGGTAAAGAATAAATAATAAGAATATTTAGATTAGCATTGTTTTCAAAAAGCTTTTTTTTTTTAAGAAAATAGATACACATTCAATTTGTGATTATAATTTCAGCTACATCTCAGTCGGCTGCCCATACATTAAATACACATTAATTCACTTCCAAAACAAATAAATATCAATAAATTACAATACGTGTAAGTATACAGATTAAAATATGCCCATCGGATCTGAAAGGATTGACTGCCTGTGCTCTCATGGGCGGCCTTCATGGTGCACCTTACAGACCTCCTCTGCTCTCAGTAACTGCAGCACTTCAGTAGCCCACTCCTTCACTCTGACAATGACACTCAATCCATATAACTTTTTTGTGAAGTCGTCACCGTGGGACAGCTTTGGTGGGTCTGGCTTTTTCGGCAGAGGGATTTTCGGGTCGGTATTCCTGAATACGATCTTTAATCTGTGTGGAAGGTCGCTGAGTCTGCGCTGGACCTTTGACAGGAGGTCATCAACAGTTTTGTCTTTGAGAGAATGTTGCCCCTGATATTCTTTCACCTTTGACATGTGCATTTCAAAAAGCTCATCCTTGATGTAGATGTCCTGCAGCTTCTCAGCGATGGTGTCACCAGATATCGTGGAATCGGGGACATCATCCCAAACTGATAGATTAATGTTATGAAATTTTGCCTGTAAGAGATAAGTGAATTCCTCATAAGTCTGGAGTGAACCTTGTAAAATAACATTTTTTTACATAAAGGAGAGAAAATCAGCTGGCAGTTCAGAGCCGATGGTGATACAAATACTGACCAAACAAATTAAAATATAGAAATATCGACTGAACTCAATACAGCATTGCTCTGTCTGAAGTACTTTTAAACTGTAAGTGGCAGAGTCTACCATTCCCATGCTGGATTCAAAAAGCTTTTGCATGAAATCCACACGTTATTATTATTTTCTTACTTAATGAAGACCACAACTCACTTTAAGACCAACATGCCCAGAAGCACAAACTTGCAAATACTGCACTGTGCTGTGCGCCACTCCGCACCAGATGTAAGATTGAGCCCTATGTGTCAATAACAATAAAACATCAATACAGGTCCCATATTTTGGAGAGCAGGACTTCCATGTCGACGTCTTTTTTTGTTTATAAAGCATATCTGAGTACTACAAATGCTGTGAAAATATCAAAATCCACAGAGAAATGTCTACAGTCCTAATTCAGAAACTGTGCCTTAAATGAGCTGTTACAGCTTGATGCCATGCTCTCAGCACAGTCATGTTTGGTTGGTACCTGCTCTGGCCTGTGAGAACTGACCAATCAGGCACTAAAACTAAAACATTCATGTAGGCCAAAATTCTACCGCGATGTTCTGTCGGGAGGTGCGGTGACCGGAACCAGCGGTGAGTAAAGAAAACTTTAAGTGATACATGTCATTTTTTAAACTAAGGATGCTGGTGCATCTCCTTCTGCCACTGTGTGAAATGGCCATTTGATATCATCTCACATCGAGTGCAGGCCCCTGAATCGAATTGAACGGAAACTGCAAATGCAGCACTTTCACTTTGTAAACACAGCCAGTAACCAAAGATCTGCACAAGAACATGGCAAAAATTAGGAACAGGAAACCATCCGCTCGCAATGTGGTAAACCGACCAGAAGCACACTCTACTCAACTCTGCGGAATAAACTTCATAGGCCGCTTTCCATTTAACCTCACATTAGGAAGTGGCCCTTACAGCCATATTTCTGACGAAGCAGCTGCTTAAGGAGTGTTTCCTGTCGTATCAAACTGCATTTTCTCAGTGCAAGGATCACTTAAGGATTAAGGACCACTCTTTAGTGCAGCTTTAAACTGACTGTCTCTGGGGGTAGATGTGAGGGCAAACCTCTTTGCATCTGTAAAAAGGGATGTCCACATTTTGCCGATTCAGCACTGCATTCAACCTGCTACAAGGCTGTACTTGGCAGAAAAATGTCCTCGGAGGCCTGAGTGTCGAGGACGGGTACAACAAGTGATGCAACAGATCGTACAGGAAATACTGTGTGTCATACTTAGCAATACTTACATATTCATCCTGCAGCTTTTTTGCTTCATGTTCCAATAACTTTGTAAGATCCACGGTCCCTCCTACAGCATCATCACAGCTGGATGTTGTGGTTGTGGTAATCGGAAAAGTAAACCCCGGCCTCCACTGGACTCCGAGGAGCACCAGGACAAGTGCTAAGGAAAGATTTCAAGAGGACCGGTGAGAAATCATTTTGGTTCTTCAAGGTAGTTTCTTTTCACGGGCGAGTTAGGAAGCAGATAAAAGTTCACTTTAAGCCAAAAATCGAATCGAGAACTGATGCTTGCAATTAATTAGATAAAAACAGGAAAGGGCATCATCACTTCGACGAATTCAACAGAATTCTGCTTGTACAGATCTATTTGATAATGCCTCCAGTAGCTCCATGTTGTGGGTATTGCTGTTTGGTTTCAGTAAATCCCTTCACGTCGCTGCGAGTATTGCCTGCTTTTTAGGATGAAGCTTCCGTTTAAGCGGTAGTTCAGTCCCAGTTAATTCCTAGTATAAAAAGTATGCTGGATGAATTACAAGAAAACATAAAATATGTAGATATAATCAGTCCCAAATACTTAACACAGCACGCGTATGTCTGAACAAGACTGTCTTAAATGCAAACAAAAACAAAATCTTATTATGTCATTATTCAAGGCACATATACATATTCAACTGCTCTATAAAATATTATAAAGATATTTACCATAGTAGCCCAGAGGTCCACCAAGTCTACAAGTCATAGCGACAGAAGTTGTGATTTGCTTAATGCGCTGCAATTCTTGATAGACAAATCACTTAGAAGCAGCCAGGTGTAACTTCTTTTCACGGGTCAATGGTTTATATACACACACTGTCTGACTACACCCACCCACCCCCGCTGACAGCTCACACGCTATTAGGAATGACAAAATTCCGTGATGACACTCATTTGTGACAGCGTGCCGCTTGCCTCAGCCTCAGAGGTGTGGCATCACTGCTTCATGGGCTCCTCAGACAACATCTTGAAGGCGTCCCCAATACTTACTAAGCTTCAATACATACATTATTAATGTATTAACCCCCAATGTGGTGTTCATGAGGTGATTAATGATGATGCATGGAAAAAATCAAAGGTTGTGAAGGTTCCATTCATTAAGAGTAATTCAAAACAATCTGAAAACGGAAAAAAAAACTATAGAGGTCTCTAGGTGTTGTTGAACTAATTGTTCGCATGTATCAGGCAAATTGATCTTGAATTTCTTTTTCAAGCCATCAGTTACACTTCCATGTCAGCTACACTACTTTTTCCCCTTTCCGAAAACATGACAAAACAATTTCCACTCGTTGGTGGAATCTAAGATGCATCCCCTCAAAATCCAAACCTATGGTATCAGTTTGAAGTGAGAGCCATGCAGAGTTCTTCAGTTTCTCTCCAACACTTTCTGAGATAGTGGCAAGTATGAATCCATCCTCCAAAGTTCAGCTTAAAAATGTATTTGGTTTATTCTCCTGGTATGATCTTTCATTATAAGCTGCCTTATGTGTCTCTGTGTCCATGTGCACTTTAAACATGTTTAATTGTATTTTATCTCCAAAGTTTTGGAGAGCAGCTCCTCTAACAGGTGGATGCTGTCTCATGGCACTAGTGGGTCTAAATGCACCCTTACACACTAATGAATCATTAACACTGGATCAAACCTGCAGCTAAAAAAATAGTAATTTTTTTCTCACTTGTTCCTGTTAAAACCACAAATAACAGCCTAGCTTTGTATATTTATGACTCATATGCTCTTAGTCATATTTAATGGAAAATGTTTTTGTGCCGTGAGCCGTCATTCATGCTGATGAATTTAACTTGCGCCAAGAAGTCAACAGAGTACCTATTTTCAGTGGTCTTTATTGAATGAAGCAGCACAAAAAATTACAAATGTTTACAGAATATTTTTTTACTTCAAATTTTACAAAATGTAGTTGTACCAAAGAAAACATCTAAGTGACATTACCTAAAGTAAAAGTTTATTGTGCAAATAACAACAAAGTAAGACATAGTGTTATTGACCTTGGGTAATACTATGGTTAAGAAATAATGACCTCTTAAAAAAAACACACTCACCAAGCCTACTGTCCTGCTTGACAGCATTTGTAGTAGTTTAAATATATAAGTACTACCAGCGCCTTTATTTCAAACCAAAAACGAGTGAGCCCCATTGTCAAAAAAATAGAAATTCCCATTTCACTTTTGCATGAAAATAAGATCGACATTCTCAGAACTGCCTTTCATTTCAAGCTTCATGCTTTCAGTTTCACAAAAAAGGGAAACTGCTATTCTTGCAAATGGCCTTTGATTAAAAAAAAGGGTTTAGACACATGGCATAATGATATGAACTTTGCTGGAAGACTGCGTTTTGTGTTTAAGTTGTGTGAAATGCATTTTTCATCTGAACAACTCAACTTCAGACCAAACCTCGAGAGTTCCTGTATTAGAGAGGAGTCTATCATACATGTTCATACGTCTGATTTTGTGCTTGTGCAAATGTGTGTGTGTGTTTGTGTGTGTGTCTGTGTTTAGGACTGATTGTGCATTTTGATGTGCATGTGTGAGCCTGTAAGCCCCCTGGAATTCAGTGCATCCTGCCTTAGAAAAAGGAAAGACAGGAGGCCTCACAGACAAACTCCATGTGCACACCGTAGAGAAGCGCTTCTGGTGGTCATGGCAAGTTCATAGGAGTTAATACTGCTGGCGATGCAGTGCTAGTCTAGGCACGGGGTTAGCCTCTCTTCCTGCTGGCCTGCCACCCCTGGCTACCGGAGCTGGAGTGAGGGGTGGCACATTGATCCAGGATCATCCAGCTCAGACAGGGCTTCAGGAATCAACTCGTGGCTGGTTCTTTCCTCTGATGCTGGAGCATGTCCGTCACACTAACGATGTCCTCCTCAGGGACCTAGAAAATATTAGAGCAAAGTTTTACAATGAGAAAATTGTGCATGGAACTTCTCAAATGCCAAAATACATACAAAGAATCATGATTATAAACAAGTGGAAAAGGATTATGCAACCAAAGCAGGAAACATAGATGTGTTTTGCTGTCTTGCCTTTTTCCCAGTAGAGCGAACAGACTGAGACAAGGCTTCACATTTCGTGATCCCTATCAAAGTTTCTTTCATTTTTCATTTCCTTGTCAAAATGTTTCTTCAGGATTGTTCTCCTTGTCAAAACTGGGTCTTTGAAACCCTGTGATTTTATTGTGAACAAGGGCCGAAATGTCACATGAATGTCATTACACTATTTGGATCCATCACATGCAGTGCTTCCACTGAAATGCATTGGTATTAACTGGAATCTCCCCTCAACTTTGTTCAAGATAAAACTATTCTGACTAATTCACTGAAATATGAGACAAACTGTGACCTCCCCATCATCCCATATGCACATGTTCTTTCACATGTTCTAGTGACGTGGCTTCGCTCTACAGGCAGGAAGCCATTTCTGTTACTGTAGCTATTAAATCCAGAGCTTTCTAAATGACTTTCATCTTTTTTCTTTATAAAAACTTTGATTATGCAGATTTGTGCAAGAAAAGTATGGATTATAAGAAGACGGTTGTATAGAATATATATAGTTGTCATGATATGAGACAACACGAGTAACATCAGCTTGGGGTTCAGTATCTTGCCCAAGGACACTTTCACATGCAGACCATGGGAATCGAACCTTCCGATAACAAGTTGTTGGCTCTACCCCTGAGCCCCCCCCCCAAAGTGTCTCAGATTTTGGATATCGTTATATTGTGATACGGTTTAAGTGTTTTCTTTTCCTGGTTTTAAAGACTGCATTACAGTAAAGTGATGCCATTTTCTGAACTTACTAAGCTAATGTACTTGTTCTTATACTTCTGTTTACTCATTTAGTCATTATATTCCCAACACTGATGATTAATAATCAAAAATGTCATTGGGTTACCTTTTTGTGAAAGTACTAGTAGTAACCCCTACAATATTGTTGCATAATCCATACTGATTTTGAGCATATTTTTGCTGAAAATATTGTGCTTTTCTATCGCCCAGGCCTTATATTTATTCAGGGATTTGAAGATGATTTAAAAATATCGAGGTATATTTCATATATCGCCTAAAAATATTACCTTAACGCCACACCACCTTGCAAATGATGGACTTTCAGCTTTCAACGTTCTTGCCGTGTTTGACAGTTTCGATTTTTGTTTTTGGATCACACGTCATTCCACAAACTTTTCTCTATAGTGATGAAGATTTGAACTATATCTGTCAAAGTGTCAAATGACTTTCCAATCTAGTACAAAGCTAAGGCATTGCAGAAATGATCCCCCTCGTTGCATTTATTTACAAGTGTTTTCTCCGAAGTGGATGAGTGGCAGATACTGTGATGTCACAGCTAGTTCAGCCTAATAATAACTAATTCCAATGATAAAAACTGAACTGTGGTTAACACTAATTCCACCTCATGTTTACACGGTTCCGGTAAGTATAGAGTTTCATGTCAGTGACAAAGACTGATGACTTCCTCTTACTAAGATACCCTATGGCTAAGCTCAATGACATGCTAGGTTGTGCAATACAGCTATAAACGTGGCTTTAACATTCTTTCTGAAAACATTCTGAAAAACCAGTGAATACACACGGAATACCCAAAGATTCAACACCATCACGAGTCGCACCCTTTATTCACCTTTGACCAATTAAAGAGCCTAGCTATCCAAGACCAGACGCTTGTGTGAATACTCTGCATAGTGATGCAAAGAGGTGGGAGCAGAAGAGCAGAGGGATACAGGATTTCCACTAATGCTGTAATCGAAGACACATAATGTAATTCATCACTGGTGCACCAAGATTTTATAATCGACTCTGTTTCACCTAAACTGAAGAAAAGTCTTCAAACTGACCCACAAATGTACAGAAACCGCAAAACAGTAACCACAACACAGTCTTACACAGTCTTATCATAAAAAAAACAAAACATCGGCCTTCTCCACTGTTAATTGACAGCGGAAGGGTGATTATAAATAATGCATACATCTCTCTCTCTCTCTCTCATTGATGTGGGAGGGAATTTCAGCTTTGCTGATTGACTCGCTGTCTGATTTTCTGCGATAAGTTTCTGGGTAACGATCCAGATAAACTTTTTCTTGGTAAGTTTTAGATAAATCGACGTCTAAATGTAGATAATTCAGTTCGCAGGAGATGCTGACTAAGGTGGCAGACAGATGCGGCCAACGCAACTACTGTATAGTAAAAGGGAAAACAAAAGCAATATTGAGGTAACCATGCAGTAACTGTGTGGAGTTTCAGCATCAAATATAAATTAGCACACACCATAAGTACATATTAAGAGTTAGTCAAAGTGTTTATTGCTGAAAAAAGATTTCAACATTATGCTATGCATTAAAAACTCTCAAACTCTTAACATTGAGGACAAACGTATGTCTTTCTGTACTGGTTCGGTCAAGTTCAGACTCCAGACAGGCAGAAAGAGGCAAAATGACTTAGGTAGATAACAGCTTTTTATTTTTTAATGGTTGATGAAAAAAATACAGATCCAAAAGGATAATTTTTAAGCATTCTTAAGCATTCCTCTTGATACAACCTCACAGGAATGCTGTTTAATGTGACGGATGCTCGTTCTTTATCTGTCTACATCTCCCACATTTAGAAACACCGACCAAACCTGAAATCCTCAAATATCTGAGCTAAAAATAATCATTACTTGAGTCACAAATGTATTCAGTTTTCGTTTTTGGCTTTTATGACAGCAACAGTGGAGTCATAACTAATGACGTGAACATGCTGGACTCACCAGAGCGTGGTCGAAGCTGAAGGTGCTTATGTAATAGGCAGAGATGTCGCTGTCAGCCAGGGGCTGAGAAATCTGGGCAACTATTCCACACTCATCTGAAGGAACACGGAGAGAGTGAAGCAGACAAGACAATTGAATTAGTGTCACAAACATGATTTCTGACTGGAATACATTGTTAATGGTTTTGTGTAGTTTTTTGTAGGCTATTTGTTGTTTGTGCTGTCATTGTTGTTTTACATATTGCGTGTCTTGTACGAATCTCTTTTCCATATGTGACATGTGAGTGTAAGTTTGAGACAACCTTGAAAGCAATATAATACATCTCAAGGAGTTTATCCTGAGAAAACATTTTATTAAGCCAGATTTAAGATCTTTAATTACATAAAAAATTCACTAGAAGATACTATTTTTTTTAACTTTTTTTTTTTTTTTTTTTTTTTTTACAATTGTTACCACTTCAAGACTCTACTGTATTAAAAGTCATCGAAAAACAGACAAAAAGACAACATAACTCACAGTGGCCACATTCAAATATGTTTAACAAAAACTACCCAGTCCCTTACATATCTTACAGCGCAACAAACAAAATAATAAAATATAGCCGCAAGCGGCAATCCGCGGGTTCTAACCTCTTTTGCCCCAAACCGGCCACCCTGACCCTCATCCCCTGCAGTCGATGACATCGGCCGCCGTGTCCCTCAAAGATGATAAGCCCCAGATTTCTTCAAATTGGCTTTTCGGCTACATGCTAATGGCATTTATAGCGCCCCCTATAGGCTGAGCTCAACATGCTCTGTTAGGCAGATTCCCAGTCCTGTTTCGAACCTACGCACCAAGTTTTCTGATGATAGGACAAAGGCTGTGGGAATTACGGCCAATAATTCCTAAGCCCAGCCCATTGCGACAATACATTGGTCCGTGGCGGCCATGTTTTTTGACCAATCTGGTTCATTTATAGTAGAAATGTGTCTTGTCACCCCCCGAAGCCATATACCAAATTTGGTGTTGATAGAGTCAATATTTCAAAAGTTCTATTCAATTTACTGTTTTTCGCATTATGCTAATTAGCAAAACATCTGTAATAGTGGCTTTCTTGGTGTAATAGGCTTTTTTGTAGCGGACCATCAGGAGGACATCTATGAAAAATTTCAAGTCAATAGCACTTATGGCTTGACGGGGAGAGCCTTTCGAAGTTCACCCCCTGTTTTATAGCGCCCCCATCTGACGGATCAGGATGAAATTTTTGGAGCAGCATGTGGACGTCATTTACACTCAACGTACCAAGTTTTGTGTGTCCGGGTCCTTCCAGCTCGCCATAAATGAATAAAACGCAAACAATGATGGTTAATGACGAATAGGCCACGCCCACTTTCACCAATCAACATGGCACTCAAGATATTAGCTAATACTCGCCCCTAGAGTATGCATACCAAATTTGGTGGAATTCCGTCCAATGGTCTTTGAGATACGCATGTGTAGCATTTATAGCGCCCCCTATAGGTTGAGCTCCACATGCTTTAGTTGGCAGATTCCCAGTACAGTTGTGAACCTACCCACCAAGTTTTGTGATGATAGGGCAAAGGGTGTGGGAGTTATGGCCAATCATGTCTAAGCCCCGCCCATTGCGACAATACATTGGTTCGTGGCGGCCATGTTTTTCGACCAATCTGGCTCATTTATAGTAGAAATATGTCTTTCCATCTCCCGAAGCGGTATTCCAAATTTGGTATCGATACAGTCAATCTTTCAAAAGTTCTATTCATTTGACTGTTTTTCACATTATGCTAATTAGCAAAAAATCTAAGTAGGCGGAGCTTCATGGTCCAAGAGCCTTTTTTGTAGAGCACATGGAGCTGGACTTGTGTGTCAAATTTCAAGTCAATCGGACGTACGGTGTGAGGGGCGTGGCCTTCCCAAAAACGCATTTTCAAGCCTTAGTTACAGCGCCACCATCTGGCTGACTGGGCTCATATTTTAATAAAAGTTGATGCAAATCATTTCCAATCATTGAGCCAAGTTTCAAGTTTCTGGCCCATTCCAGCTCACGGGAATTTGAGCTCAAGCGGCAGACAACAAATAATAAAAATAATAAATATAGCCGCAAGCGGCAATCCGCGGGTTCTAACCTCTTTTGCCCCAAACCGGCCACCCTGACCCTCATCCCCTGCAGTCGATGACATCGGCCGCCGTGTCCCTCAAAGATCTGTGCAACACACAGGCATGATAAGCCCCAGATTTCTTCAAATTTGGTTTTCAGCTACATGCTAATGGCATTTATAGCGCCCCCTATAGGCTGAGCTCAACATGCTTTTGTAGACAGATTACTAGTCCTGTTGTGAACCTACCCACCAAGTTTTGTGATGATAGGACAAAGGGTGTGGGAGTTATGGCCAATCATGTCTATGCCCCGCCCATTGTGACAATACATTGGTCCGTGGCGGCCATGTTTTTTGACCAATCTGGCTCATTTACAGTAGAAACATGTCTTTTCATTCCCCAAAGCCATATACCAAATTCGGTGTTGATAGAGTCAATCTTTCAAAAGTTCTATTCATTTTACTGTTTTTAACATCATGCAAATTAGAAAAAAATCTGTAATAGCGGCTTTCTTGGTGCAATAGGCTTTTTTGTAGAGGACTATCAGGAGGACATGTTTGAAAAATTTCAAGTCAGTAGCACTTATGGCTTCGCAGGGAGAGCCTTTCGAAGTTCACACCCTGTGTTATAGTGCCCCCATCTGACGGATTCGCATCCCATCTGACGGATTCGCATCAAATTTTTGGAGCAGCATTTGGACGTCATTTATACTCAACGTACCAAGTTTCGTGTCTCTGGGTCCTTCCAGCTTGCCATAAATTGATAAAACGCAAACAATGATAGTTAGTGACGAATAGGCCACGCCCACTTTCACCTATCAACATGGCACTCAAGATATAAGTTAATACTCGCCCCTAGAGCATGCATGCCAAATTTGGTTGAATTCTGTCAAATGGTCTCTGAGATACACATGTGTAACATTTATAGCGCCCCCTATAGGTTGAGCTCAACATGCTTTGGTAGGCAGATTCCCAGTACAGTTGTGAACCTACCCACCAAGTTTTGTGATGATAGGGCAAAGGGCGTGGGAGTTATGGCCAATTATGTCTAAGCCCCGCCCATTGCGACAATACATTGGTCCGTGGCGGCCATGCTTTTTGACGAATCTGGCTCATTTATAGTAGAAATATGTCTGTCCATCCCCCGAAGCCGTATACCAAATTTGGTGTTGATAGAGTCAATCTTTCAAAAGTTCTATTCATTTTACTGTTTTTCACATTATGCTAATTAGCAAAAAATCTAAGTAGGCGGAGCTTCATGGTCCAAGAGGCTTTTTTGTAGAGCACATGGAGCTGGACTTGTGTGTCAAATTTCAAGTCAATTAGACGTACGGTGTGAGGGGCGTGGCCTTCCCAAAAACGCATTTTCAAGCCTTCGTTACAGCGCCACCATCTGGCTGACTGGGCTCATATTTTAATAAAAGTTGATGCAAATCATTTCCAATCATTGGGCCAAGTTTCAAGTTTCTGGCCCATTCCAGCTCACGGGAATTTGAGCTCAAGCGGCAGACAACAAATAATAATAATAATAATAATAAACCGGCACAATCTTAGAAGGGTTCTACCCCTTCGGGGTTAGAACCCTAATAAACCGGCACAATCTTAGAAGGGTTCTACCCCTTCGGGGTTAGAACCCTAATAATTTATTAGTCACAGGATGTATGTGCACACACACACACACACACACACACACACACACACACACACACACACACACACACACACACACACACTTAAAATCAAATTTTTAACATTAACAATGCCCACAATTACTATTACCGCGGTGTATTTCTCCCAGACACACTGACAAATTCATACATCATATACCATGTGAGTCACATAGAACAGTGATAAAAACTAGTCATTTTAATCTCCTATTGAAAAGAACTATTTTTTCTTTGCATCAAAATGTTAAAGATATTGTTACTGTAGAGTCATGGCAGTGCCATTTAGTTTAGCCCAATCCCAGTGTCCCCCCTTGGGCCTTAAGCCCTGAGCCCTTTGGGACGAGGATAACATCACTCAGAAAGTCTTTAAGTGAGAGAGTCTGCAATGGGCTAAAATTGTATAATAGGAACAGGACAGCGCTTTGTGGTGTTAACCCTGGAGGTTCTGGATTTTTTTATATTATGTTTAAATATATAGCCTTATAATAAAAAAAAAAACAGGGAAAGAACATAAACACAAATAGAAACAAAACCAGAGGTTTCAGGGCAAGAAGTTCCATAATGTTTCAAAAGTGTATTATTTTTTTTTTGTTGTGAGTTTTGTTGTTAGAAATCTTAAATAGAAAATTAGTTCTTGGAGAAAATGTCAGATGTTGTGTTTTGAAAGTTTCCATCTGTGAATTAAAAAACGTTTTTGGTTGTCCCCTGGTAACCCACGGTAACCCTGTGTTAACTGGTAAGACGTTATAAGACGTTAAGTTGACGGGAATGCGCCACAAAGTCTGTGAGTCTGTGAGCGGGCATATTGGGATTGGGCCTGAGATATTTCTATAGGCATTGATAGACCATGGATAGGACATCATTAACTTACTCTGTATGATAGGTATGCAGACTTTATTTAGATTATTCACACATTTGGTCAGATTTGGACCACCTGTAAACCTTAACGATTTCTAATCTGAGTTACGGCACCAGTCAGACACCAAATTAACTTGATTAATCGTGGCAGGGGAAGCAGTACCCGAAGCAA
The DNA here is from genome assembly GCA_963678695.2 of Diplodus puntazzo. Taxonomy (NCBI): domain Eukaryota; kingdom Metazoa; phylum Chordata; class Actinopteri; order Spariformes; family Sparidae; genus Diplodus; species Diplodus puntazzo. The sequence continues at coordinate 21,299,214 of OZ023159.1, read as the reverse complement.
TGGTTATAGAGTAAATTGATAATTTTTGTATGATATATCAAAAAGGGAGTTGCCTTACCAAAGCCCAGCGGTTGTCCCCCTATACGAACCATTCTCCACAGCTCCCCAGAGGAACTTGTGAAGAGAAGATCAGCGGGAAACCTAGAGCACAAAGATCAGGCACGTATTTTGTATTCCACGTATTTCAAAGCTGTTTCAAAGATGAACGGGGGAAAACCCTCCTCTAGCAAACGCCAGATAAAGGCTTGCAAATACTGATACTGCAACATCACAACTCCTACAAAACAATGAAAAAACAGGGCATTAATGTGAAGTGGAGTAAATTAAGAACTGCATTAAAAAGTGTCATCATAGAACTTTTATGGTTCTGAAATGATCAGAACTGGGGTAAGCTGTACTTGACAAGTATTTTACTACCTTTATTAACTCCGATGCAACGTTTGCTTCATTTGCTGACAGTGTGCAAATCATGACACTAAAACAGCTGGATGCAAAGGTGAAGTTGCCTTACTGTCTCTGAGCCTCAGTGTCCATCACCAGTGAGATGTAGCCATCAATGAGGGAGAAGGAGAAGAATTTTATACAGTCCAAGTCCTGGCTGGGAGATGACTGTGCGTCCTCTTTAGGACTAGAGAGGAGGAGAAACACTCGATTAGACAAAAATTATTTTATTTTTTTAATATAAAATGCTTTTGATTCTAAAACTTAAAAAACAAACAAACAAAAGAATTGTATGAAATTGTGCCTGCACAATAATCCTCTGTATTTACAATATCTCACTTATCAAATGCTTAATGTGTCTCATTTCAAAGTTTGCAGAAATCATATCAGTGCTCATTGAACTGATGTGAAATAATTATGTGCCCTAACTGCCATGTTTAATGTCAAAGTTGCAAGAACCATTAACCTGTGAGCTGCTGTCTAGTTTGCATCATGTGCTGCCACCTTGTGTTGTTAAGAGGAATTGCAGTGGTGTTTGCAAGTGGTGTCTCACCTGTTGGAGTAAAAGAGGACGTCGATGAGTGTGGTGGCGATGGACGGCAGTGTGTCCGGGTCCAGAGACATGACACAGAATTGGTTCAGTGGGATCAGCACCGGGTGGACTGTGGGCTGGATGGCTGAAACAGCATGGACAGTGTTAGTTTGTAGTGTGCGCATTGTGTAATACCACATCTTGCTTATGTTTTAAATCAAATTAAAAATCGTATTTTTATTTTAATATATCTAGCTATCTCCTGACATTTTAACCCATTAAATAGTTTCACAAATTCCTAGTTTTAAAAAGCTTTAGGGAGGACCATTTTGAGTTCTTCTCCTAGATGAGGAGTTTTAAAGCCTGACACTGTAGAAGCCGTACACATTTTGTTTGGTCCACATTTGTTAACATTCTGGCACCATTAAAAGTGAATTAGCTATTAGAATTTCCTGTTTCACTTGACTACTTTGATACAGAAGAAACGGAAAAAATGTTTGTATGATATGATGTATTCTGAGCAGATGTGTGTTCAGATGGATTTATTTTATGAATTACGTTACATAATTTGATTGGTCCTTACCAAAGTGACCACATTAAAGACTGATTTAGTGGTGAGAAATCAATAACTCGCCACCATCTCTGTCAAGATGCAATTAGGTCACTACTGTGCCTACAGTTCGTCAGGACAATCTGCATTCTACAAAACAAAACAGTTGTGGATGAAAAGTTTCCGAACTAGTCTAACAGCATGTCGACCAAAATACACGTTGTTCTTATATGTTGAGACAAAGACGACATCTTAGAGATGCAAAGATATGAAAGATTGTGAGAGGGTTGACACATTTTTTTATGCATGTTCTACCCTCACTGCACAGCATGTCCTGTAATGTATGGTCCTTCCTGTAAAGGGAAGAGTAATTCAATGTAGTTCCTTTATGTTCTACCAGGCCTGTTTGCATTGTTTCATTATATAATGTCATATACTGGGATGTTTGTTCAAGTCAAACATGGCTTTGTTTAGCACAAACTCACAAGCACTCTTGTTTCTGTAATTTAAAAGCAACACTTTGTAACTTTCAAATGATTCTGGCAAAAAGATAGTTGATTTCTAAATCCCATTCCCAAATACTGACACGAGGCGTCCGAACCGAGCCGTTTACCCAAGCGCTGGTTTTCGACAACCTGGAAATGAGACTCAGCCCTGTGATGAGCTGGTGTACCGCAATTGGTTCCAGATAATGGATGGATGGAGGGATGGAGGGATGGATGGATGGAATGAGACTCAACAATCAACAGTCTCTCTCCAGAAAGAACATATATTTTATTCCTTCGGTTGACCCATTAGCAATTCAACCTTGACCCTTTACTACTAAAGGCGCTGATCAGACATTATGAGCAACAACCTCTTAATGTCTATTTTATAAAATGTACATGCTTTATATGTAGAATTGGATTTCTGAAAGGAAAGGACGAGCTTACCCCATGCCTATTTAAATGTTTAAATTGGCTTATGCACAGTTCTTTGTTTGTAAAGTGGTTTATTAAACTTTCATTTTCTGGTGTCGATGTGAAAAATATTACAGTGCCGTCTTACAGAGGCAACAACAGTTGTGCATTTAATACCAACCATGAAATATACAGTATGTTCGTGTTTGAACCATAAAGTACAAATATAACTTCCTTTAGTTCAATTATAGACATGCAGAGTTACACAAATGTTATTCTGACCTCAGCAGGGAGAGTGCCAGATTGACTTCTATTGAAAAATGACTCACACTCTTTCTCAGTCATGACATCAACACCTAAAACTGTTTTACGGTGTAGTGCACAGAGGTTTCATCATCTATGTGTGACAAGTTTCTGAAGACTGGTCTTCTAACAAGCTGTTTGCACACTCTTACTTAAGTAGTTTTTATCATTAGTAATTCCTACAACATCTCTACTTGAGTTACTCCTTCAGTCCCAGAGAAAAAGCAATGATGTACCGTTCACTCACATATCTCTTCAGTGATCTGTGCCAATGCTTTAAGATCACCTCATATGTATTTGAAGTCTTTACACTGTGCACAAAGAGCCTGAGGGTGGTGCTAGAGGATCTGAACCCAGTCCTCTGAGATGAGCTCAATTCATATATTTGTTTATATACTAGACAGAACCATGACCTTTACCTTCTTTACCGTTCCTCTGGAGGCCGTTGGATACATCCAGACAATGCATGGGGACAGACTCTCCTCCCACCTCCTTGTACATATTGAACTCCTCCTCCAGAGTGCTGATGACTACAGACAGGTCTTTCTCTTTCACCTACACAACACAGATTTGAAACAGAAATATTGATGGTTTTAGAGCTAACTCGTCATTTGACTATAGACTACAAGGAGTTCATTTGCAGGATATCTGTATATGTGGTGTCATTTCAGGGTACAGCACTGACTCACTTTGAGGGGATACTCAAGCTCACTCAGCGTGTCGACCATTAATATACTTGCTGACTAAACGTCTGTCAAGGTGTTATCTATTTTTGCCCACTTAACACTTTCGCATGTAATACATCAACTAACTTTCCAGTGCGCTCAGCTCTGCCTCTGTTTTCCTTGACTGCAAAACTGGTGAGTGGGCAAAAAGCAGACACCGTGGCTCCTTTTGTCTGACAGAGCTCAGTGGGGGGAAAGGCTGCACTGCGAGATAAGAGGTGAGGAGTTCTTACACATTGAGAGAGTTTGAAAAATTGCCCCAGGCGTCTCTGAATGAAACAGCCAACAGCCTAGAGAGCCTCTTTCTCTATGCGGAATAAAGTGGAGCAAAAATACCAAAAAAAGACTAAACTAGATAGAACTCACCAGGATAAAATCGGTCTGATAAGTGGATAGCATGAAGACGGAGACGTGCTGCTGGGCCAGAGGGGCGATGACCGACTTGGCGATCTTGGTCACGCCGACTGCCTGAGAGCTGCTGGAGGCGTTGCCATTGGAGACCACATTGAGCGGCAGCCAGATGGAGCCCTCTACCTTGAGATGCTCTGAAGGCTGGAGCTCTGAGTGGGGTCAAGAATCAGTGAGTCAGTGGGCATACGAACACAGCATGACTTTGTGATAGGGTATTATAGTAATCTATCTAGGTATCTATCTAGGTAACTTTCAACAGCATTTCAGTGACTTCATTTCACTGTGCAGCACGTCCGAAAGACACGTTTAAAAGGTGCAATATGTTAAATTTAACCATCTGTCGAATTCACACTCAAAACAAATAGGGGGCAGCATATTAGTAGATTAAACGCTTTTCCTGCTATATGTAGCTGCTGCAAACAGGGCAGGTCCAGCTGGTTAGTGTGCAAACGTTAGTAAATATCTCTGCAACACAGTAAATTTTACTTCTTCTAATTCTATTGATAATTTAAGTACACTTTTGAATATTTCCAAATAAAATCTCACATATTGCACCTTTAAAATACAGTCATTTGGATGCAGCTGATGCTGTTTTAAAGGGGCATTTCATCCCATATTTGTGTGTTTGACTTCAGATCCGACCTGTCAAATATTTGAGAGAACACATGCATCATAAACTGGGGCTGTGCAGTTTCAAACAGGAGAGCATTTGTAATACTGGGGAGGGTTGATGAAACAGCGACCGAGTTGCTCAGTGAGCAATGTAGGATGCAGTATTTTTGGAACTTGACCCATAGGAGGGACTAAAAATGTCTCGGCCTTTGTACCGCCCTTTTTGACAATTATTTTTTCAATCGGTCTCTTGCAGGTCCCCAAATCTTGCAATTCAAATGACTTAACCTGAGGTAACCAGGCAGATTAACACCATCTCCTTTTCTTTACAAAAAAGAATTGGTTTTAACATACTTTGAAACACAAACCACAACAATAAGGGTGTAACTGCAACACAAATGAAACAAATTCCAATACCAAATACAAGTTCCCCGGAGGTAAGGCTCATGCTGCAGGTGCAAACCTCCCCAAATTGTGTGATTCACACAGTATTGACTACTTCTGAAACTGGCAAACTGGTAAACATCATAGCTTGAAAGGAGCCAAACCAGCAGCACCAGGAATACAGTTTCATGCACATTTAAAAAACCCACAAAAAAACCCACTGAAAACTATTCTAAACTGCACCAGAGAGGAGGAACAGCAGTCGAATTTCTAAAGTGATAACAATAGTCATTTGGTAAGTTTTCAACGCCTGCACATCATCACAAATTTGTCACCGCTCATGCATCTTTATGTTCGTGAACGTGTGAACTCTGTGGCAGCTTTAAGTAACAACTTCCGCTTGTTTTGCTGCTCAGTCTAATGCACACACACTTCCTCTCCTCCACCTCCTCTCTCTTCCTCTACCCTTACTAGACTCTTACTATCTAAACCACATGGTAACACAAGTACAATTTATAGCCAAGAAAGACCAACACCTACAGCACCACAACATGCTTGGCTATAAAGTGTGATCTGATATCAACCATTACTGCTCTCAGGCACACAGATCTACGGAAGAGATGAACAGGGTGAACCCTCAGGCTGTAACAAATCAAGACTCTGAGCCTAAATGGAAAAGCAGGATATTTCAATCTTTGTTCTGAAACAAGACTTGAGTGAAATCTGGAGGCTACATGGGAAACAGGTGTCTATCCAGGAAGTGAACAAGAAGCTGAAAGAGATATTGGAGATGTGCACGGCAACCTTTAACAATAAGTGCCACTTGAATAACAGGTCTTAACTATTAATCATTCAAAGGGTTCTCACTCTTCGTGCACTGCAAAATGGTTTAAGAGAGCGGAGAACTTCTGAATACCAAACTTTGTATGCTTGAAATGCAACTTTGTTTAAAGCCCTGAAAACCATCAGAAGTGGCACTCATTCATCAGACTGAAAAACATAACCAAATGCTGTCTACCTCCTGCAGTTAACACTGCTTTCCCTTCTTCTTTACTCCCCTTCAAAGAGCCACTGTTCTGGTTGGCGTAATTTGTCACAGACGGCCCCTTGTGGCTTCGCTACACCAGCTTTCCCCTCTTAAAATAGGCACTTAGAAGGAGAGCAAGGGAGACAAGGAGAGAAACAGAGCACCCGGAGGCGATATATGCCTTTAACAAATACGTCTGTGTAAATGGACCAGACAAAAATAATGGCTGCCTGACTTAAAGTTATACTGTTGACTATGTCCTAAGGAGGTGGTCAGAGAGGAGGTTGCAAAACACTGAGAGAAACTTAACTATGAATCTATCCATTATCTTTTGATTAGCCTGAAAACTGCTTAGGAAATTGCTAAAATTGCCTGACCTACTGTCAGACAACATGCAAATAATCCACTTTAAGTTTCTGAAAAGGAAAAGAAGGGAAATATATGTAGACTTTTGGGAAGTTCCAATCTAAAAAACTTGTGACATAAACTGGAACTGCACAAGTATATTGCTGCCAAGTCCCAACAGCCCTCTTTCGTACTCACGCAGATACCAGCCACCTAAGTACACCTGATGTCAGCAAGATCCATTCAGTATTCCCTGAGAAATTAATGACAATGTTGGAAAAGGCCCTATCCCAGTGTGTTAAAAAAACAAAGAGACAAAGGATTTCTGGATCTGTCAAAAGTTAACGGGGTCGATTCTGGGCTGAGACCTCTGATCCTCCATCCAAGTTTTGTGGAAATCTGCAGTCTTTCATGTAAACCTGACGACAAATAAACCAAACAACCAACCAACCAATACACAGACACAGGTGAAAACCTAACCTCCTTGGCAAAGGTAATAAACCTATTGAAAAAAAACAAAAACAAAAAACTGGTGGCAGTTAATCTTATTTGTTCAAAATTTTACTTTAATCTGAGACATTCAACTATGCTTTTCTATTGAAATGCATTGAAGTTGTGACAAATATTTAATTAGGGTATTTAACTTCAAGTGCAGCTTTAACTTTTGACCCCAAACAGTGTATCTTAAAACTTTTTTAAGCTGTCGAGACTTATTTTTGCAGAGAATTTGGGTCATGTACAGCTCTGTTTTCCTAGATTGTGTGGCCGTATACACCCATCCTAACTCGAGAGGTCTGTTTGAGGGAAACAAAGAAGGAAGGAAGTAACATTGGACTGTTAAAACACAAAGTGCTATGCTGCAATTCAAGACCAGATATTATTTATGAGCTACCATGTTTTAAGATTAGTGGCACATTAATACAGAAAGTGACACAATTTGTTGGAGATTCTCCCAGCTGAGAAATATTAAAACAAATAGAATACAGTGGTTTAAGATTACACAAAAAAAAAATACTGCATCTTAGGATAAACATTTGCTTTTTCTCTGTTAAAAGGGCAGTGCAGCAATTTCAATATAGTTGGGGAACTAGTGAAAAAAGACTGCCCCCCCACCCAAAAGTGTAAAAACTGATGCAGTAGAAAAAGATTGATCCTACATATCCTATGCGATGCCCACGCCCAGATAACCTTGGTGAAATCATTAGCATCACTTGCCGACTTGACAAAGTTAAAAAGTTCTCCCCGTTACTACTAAACTGATTTTTATGTGCGAAATTGGTGGAGTTCCCCCTTTAAGTTTCCAAACTCAAAGTTGGCAGTAGCTTCCCTAAATGTCTGTTTGGTTGACGTTCATCAGTACATGTCTTGCATCATCTTCTGTCCGTGCAATTTCATGTATTCTAGCTGCCAAACATGATACTTCAAAAATGTTGTGTACTTCATGGCGAAGGCACAAGAGTGGTCAGAGTGTGAGAGGACAAATCTGAGATACGTATGTGCGCACAAGGGTGTTTTACCTTTGAATCCTTCCTCGTCAAGGACAACTGTGTAGTTCTCTGGTGTCTCCGTCAGACTGAAAAACTTACATCTGAAATGAGACAGGAAGTACAGATAGAGACCGACACGTGGTTGGAAAGGGAGGAAAACATGAAATGCAGGAGGAAAAGGAGAGAAGAAGGAGAATGGGAGTTAGGATACAGTCTTATTCATTTGTACCCAACCTAAGATTCAGATTATCATGATGACAGTTGGATAGGGTTCTCCAAAATTCACATCGATTCCAGGACTGTCTGTCACTCTAGTAGTGCTAGCCCAAGCTCTGTATTATGCCTGCCTCACTCCTTTGTCTTCAGCCCATAGTTGGGAACACACCAAACTGGGCCATTGCTTTAGTTACCAACTGCTGCATTCAAAGAAAGACCAGGCAACACACTCTGAATGTCTTCATATGCGAGTTTCAGAATTAATGTTTTTGTATATGCATCTGCGGTGAAAGTCAAGTTTATAACTTGCTGAAATGTCTCCACCACTGATTCTCGATCTTTGAAAGTTTCTCTAGCTGCCTTCTCCTATCCTGTTCTATAAAAAGAGACACTTTGGTTAAATATTTGAAAAGATGGTGCCACTGTGCTAGCCGATACAACCCACTGGGGTTAAAAAGTTACAAAGAAAAGACAGCAAAAAAACAGCTTGCATAAAGGTGTTGTTGTTTTGGACCTCATAACTGCTTGCACACAAGACTGAACCTTTAAATTCTTTGATAACAGTTAGCTTTTATCTGTTCTGGTCTTTGGGTCTTCATCGGGCTCTGGGCCAAAAGCATTTGCTTTCAAAGGTTTGTTGCTTGGTCTGGCCTTAGCGTTAAGTTTTATTGAATGTTGCCTTTATGAAAGAAAAAGTTAAATAAATAAATAAATAAATACATAAAGTAAATCGGTCCATGGGATGTGGTATTGGCTGAGGAAAGAACTATTCTGTGAACATTAATTAGATTACTTCTGTTTTCTAGGCCAGTATTTAAATCAAGTTTCTGGATTTGATAAATTCCAGTTGTTCTACATCCAAACAAATATCTTTGGTATGTGTAACCGCAAAGAAAAGGGAGACTGTGGTCGGATTGTAGGCAGAGAGAACTGATTACTGTTTAACTGAGGAGTTGGACTTGCTTTGTAGCCTCTAGTTCAGTTGGATATTAATGGCAACTTTGACAGTCCAGACTATCGGCTTTCAATGCACTCTCAACTCAAACTCCTAAGGGCTTCTGTTTTGGCTTTTTTGACTTTCTGGGGAAGTTTTTCTATCAGTGTTTTCTACCAAAACCAGATATTTTTAATGGAAAGTCATGTCCATGTTTTTTTTTGTGTACACATAAACTGTTTTTCATAGGAGGGCATACCATCTCCAGCTGTTTTTACTAATGAAGAAAACAGGTAGTTTATGCCAAACCAAGACGATTTCTTAACCCTAACAAGTGTTTTTTGGGTGTTAACCTGACCCTCAGCGTCATGTCAAGAGAAGAACTTCAAAAAATAAACTAAAACAAGGGTAAAGTTGCAACATAAAGAAAAACAACTTCTGTTCTGTTTTTGCTGGCTTATCTTAACATATAGACCACAAACTGCACTAGAAATTTACTAAAAACAAATGAATCCCTTTGTTTTAATGTTCTTACCAATTTTATTTTTTGAATCCCTGAAAAAAGGAGGTGCTACATATTCCTGTTATTCTTAAAACATCTCACTGAGATACACCTTCCTCTGCCTCTGCTTATCAGTCAGCTGGGGCTATTACAGTAGAGGCCTGAGTGAGACAGTCAAACTCCTGAGTCAGCAAAAAGTAATCCCTGCAATGAGATGGGACAATCACCCCACAGAGAGACAAAAAGAGAACACTGTAACACTAACTATCAGCTGTGCTAGCGAGCTGAGCCAGCCCATTGTGTTATAATAACCCCCTTATTTCCTGTTGACCCTTTACCTTCCCCATCTCGCAGTTTCCTGCAGGTTGTGTGAGCCAGGCATCTATCCTGCGAGTGAGAATGATCCAAGTGGCGAGCTTTATCACATGTGATGTGCTTTTAGAGAAGATAATGAAGGCTCTCATATTACACCTGTAAGGCAGCTAAACCCCAGCAACGTATTGGTTGTGAGTTGTCGAGCAAACCCAGGGCCAGTCCATCTCTGTGACAACTGTGCTCATTTGGTTTCCTGTTTGTGAGGTACAGCTAAGAAGGATGAGATGCCTCACCAAAGCTTCATTACAGCCCATTAGCAAGCACACCGGAAAATCACTCAGTCTAAGTAGGGTTGCTTTTACCTACAATAAGTAAAATATCGTTATTTATCAGTGAAAAGCATCCTGCCCTTACACTTCTAGCTACCCTCTGTCTCAACATCAACACATAAAGGGGGGAAGAATAGAAAGGTTGAGGATTATAGAGCCCAAAGAACGCACAAAGTTCCAACAGGGCTGGTTTGTACGAAGTGTTGTCCGACCCTGGCATTAATCATGTGTGGTCAGATCATGATGATAGTGCCTTTTCAACAGCAACTACAAGCAAACTACAAAGTGCACCTGTGGACAGAAGTTAGTGCAAAACAACCTACGCAAGCGAGTGCCCCTGTTTGGGAGGTGAAGTGTCGGAGACCAGAGGTCATACTCAGCTCAGAGAGCACAGATGAAAGCGAATAAGCAAAATTGAATGAACAAGTGGTTTAGCTGTGATGTTTCAATCGGCAAAAGATGAATAACAGAAAACTGTGTGGGCTTGGGAAGATGGGTTATATGCAGCGAAGCCAAGCACAGGAGGGAAGGCTACCAACATTACATAAAACTTTGTAAGAAAGATGATTTTTGATTTTCACTCCCAACTTGTTTAATACTGATGCTTTAAGCTTCTCTTTTCTCATTTCTTCCTCTTCACCCTCCCATTTCTCCAAAAAGTCTGTATAATCAAGAAAAAAAATACAGACTTCTACCAGCCCTCCCTTTTAAATAACAAAGACTGATTAAATAAATCAATTACACAAAAACGTCTGATAGATTATGGGTGAGTCATTTATCAATTTATTGCTGAACATTTGCAAGTTTTAGCTTCACTAATATGAAATTAAGCTGTTTCCATTCTTTTCCTTCAGTTTTGGACTGTTGGAACATGAGACGGGCAATTGCCCCTCCTTTGCACATTGCGTGGACTCAGTGATTAATCAACTAATCAAACATGTTTGTACAGCACTCTGTAACAGGGCCGCATAGCCTGTGTATTATCAGTGGTGGTAATGAGTTGAAAGAACAAGCTCCTTTTAGTGAGGCATGAAGTCACATGAAAAGGAGAGGGAAAATAAACCAAAGAGAAGAGGAAGCAACAGGTAGCGAGGGAGTGGCCAAGTGGGGAAGATGAAAACGAGGCACACAAGACTCTGGACTTTGATCCAGCTGCACAAATCGACGGGTGGTAGCAGCGGCGAAGTAGTGAGGGCCGATGGTGGTGGGGTCTCTGCAACTGATGCTCCAGCTGAGGAAACACGATAAGAGCGAAGCAAACTGATGTTGTTGACGTGGGAGGAGTTAGCCTTGAGCTTTCTCAGCCTCATCGCCAGTGGACGACCAAAACGATCTGCTACCATCGGAGCTTCCTTAAAAAAAAAAAAAAAGATCTACAGCTTTCTCACGAGCTCTTCTTTTTGCAGAACAATGGGGATGTTTTTTTCATAGAAATCCCTCCTTGTTATTAGAGGGGGGCCGCCTTGTGTAAACACGGGGATCGAGAGCCCCAACCATGACAGATCAGTGAAGCAGACAAGTGGAAAACTCCCCACTGGGTTTCTGGCTCAGCTGAGGCATTGTTCCAACCCATGCTCTCGTTAGTGAGCCGCCAGAAAGAAGAAAGGAGGACTGTGTGGAGCCTGCGGGGCTGCATCCATGCTACAGTAAGGCCGATAGACTGGGCTGATACCGGGCAACTAAGGACAGTGTAAGAATAAAAACTCACCATTTGCAATCCCATGATTCATATTTTTTCACCCATCATGAGAGGATTCATTCACATCTGTCTGTGTTTACATTTATCCACTTTTTGCAAGAATGTGAGAAGTTGGACACACACACTCTGAAAACTGCGGTATTCTCCTGTCTTTAAACGTCCTAACTGTCCTCACTGTCAAGTCATGAATCATTTAATAACAGGTTTTATCTCTAGAGAGGCAAAGTGTTTGTCTACTTTCGTCCAGTGCACCACAGGTGTCGTAATGACTCAGTTGTGTTGGATGATGTTTGAGGAAAACACCCTCGTACAATTTGGGATATGGCTGGCCCCTAAAAGTGATTACCTCTTTAAAATTCAGCTCAGGACTGCTTTCAAATCACTTTGTGCGCATTCTCTGGGAGTTCTTCTCTAATGAATAGCAGGGGCCTGAAAGAGGGAGATGGCTACAACCGACCGCAGCACTCGGGCTTGTTTTTGCTCCACGATTGTTTTGAGTTGCCATGAACTCAGTTCTTCACCACTCCCCAGTCTGCATTGTCTATAGTTTGACCAGAGGAAGAAAAAAAAAAAAACGACGAAATAACCCTGCAACAAAAAAATAACAGGAAAAACAAGGCAAAAAATACATCCACGCCACAGTACGGTGACATAACTCCAAAGCAAGCCCAACAAAACGCTGAAAAGCAGACAGGCCTGCTAATCCAAGGAAGTGCAGCCTGCATGCTTTTTTTTCTGGCTCATTCTGGGCTCGGGCTGCTTTGTTTTTTTCACAGACACCGAATGCTTAACAGAGCATGCCAAGTTGAAAAATGTAGGCTCATACTTCCCGAAATTACGTCCCGACTGAGAGACTGGATGCAATTCTTGAACGTTTTGAATTACTCATCACAAACCTGTTGTGCTTAGGAATACTGATGCAATAACCGTGCATGTCTGTTAAACTCACAGTGACTAGTTCTTTACTTAGCACACTACAGTAGTTCATAATGTTTTGCAATTCACCATGACACAGTGCGTCTGGTTTGGACATGTCAAAGCCCACTGTATCGCCTGATACTCTGTGACAAATGAGTGCCGGTGGATGCAGCTAGGCGTGAAAAGACGTGTTTGAAGTGTTTGACAAATACACATATCTCATTGCCAGTTGACAATAAATGGACAACAAGTGTTTTTACAGTATTATGATCCCTCACGCAGGCGTACACCAGTCCTGTCGCCTTATAAGCTGATTATTAAAACGACAGTTCTATTGCTGATAATTACTGGATGCTGACAATGAGCAAATCCTCTGGGACAGTGTGGTATCTCCACCTCAGACGTCACCAAAGGCGTTAGGAGGAGGAAAATCTTCCCTGACATTTGCCTACAACTTTGTTTGTAACTTAGCCGAGCGAACTGCCCCAGACCATATCATTGGCAGCTTGGAGGCAGATGCTGAGCTCATCTCCTGGCCACGCACATGTGGGGCAGCCCGAGCAATAAACAATTACATAACAATGAGAGGATATCCAGGGATTAACTGAAAACTGGTGCCAACGCCAATATGAGATCTGGACAACTTGCAATGCTTGGATGCTGGGTTTGGGTAAAGGAGGTCAAGGGTCGAGAAACAAAGTCCACACCAAAATACAGTGGTGGGGCAGTGCATGTTTTCTTTTTTTTTAGATGCTTGAAGCAGAAGTCATGCATGGAAAATAAAATACACATTAACATGTTGCAATGGACTGTGTTGATTTAACTGCTTCAGATTTCTTTGCAAAAAAAAGGAACCTAAGGGATGAGCTCTACCTCCATTGTGAGAATAAATACTTAATTATACTGTCTGATGTTTTCCAAACGTTAAATATCTGTCACACACTGCTGTAATTACCTACAGCTACGTGCACTGCAGTATGTCATTTTTTTAAAATAGAGGCTGACCAGGACATGCACAGACAAAATAGCCCCAACAATGGCAAGGCCACCCCCAGTGAACGCAAAGGCGCTGTTGGTTACCTCACACACATCCGTGCTGGATTACCAGGCTCACACACACACAGGAGCGACACACACCGTCTGACCCGGATCAGCGGGTCTTCTTACCGTGTCCTGTTCCGGAGGAATATCAGTTTAATCAGGGGGTGTGTGAAATTCACCAGCCCATTCTTGGATATGCTGGTGACCCGTAGCCTGTGATCCAGTATGTGCAAGTCCATGTTGTCGGTTGCGAGCAGAGCAGTCTCCCGTCTGTGTGTGTGTGCATGCGGAGAGAGAAAACGCCTGGACTAGCTGAGTGCTATCATTCAAAATGTTAAATACAGGCCTGCATGATGGGCATTACCGACGAATGCAACCACCACGTCCCGCTGGGTTCGGCACACAAGGCGAAAAACATCCGACGCAACCCGACTCCAGCTCCGCTCAACTACTGTATATTCAAATAAAGGGACAGCCCTACGAGGACACGCCCCCTCCCCTTAAAGGTATAGGCACATATTTTAAAGTGTCTCGCACGTGTGGAGGGTGGTCAAGTGTGAGAGAGTGACAATAAAACTCAAGTTCCGCTCCGGCGATTTTTGGCCTCAAAATTAAAGTATGGAAAGTCCAAAGTATTAGTAGCATGTGGACTTTTGTATCCATTTGAACTGGGGATGTTTTTCACGGTTTTGAGCCTAAGGGAAATCTTAAAGTACGTAACATTTTAGGAACCAAATGTCAAAAATGCATAAAAAATTGAAATATAAAAAAGACAAGTTGTGGTTCAAGAGGCTTTTAGAGTTGTATGAGAGTTCTCTGCTTGTTTCCCATCATAGAGAGCTGGTTGACCCTCTCGGACCCTATTTCGGAAAATCATAGTGGTGAATGGAGAAAGGCAAATATTTTTTTGATCCCCCTTTGATTTGTGCCATGAACTAGCATATATGATGTTTGTCAATTTAGCGGATGTTTTTCAAGGCAACAAAGTTGCAGATAAATACCATCAAGTTTGTGTAAAACCACTCAGTGGCATAGAAAAAGTACAGAAGAAGATGAAACTCAAAATAAATTAGCAGTTATGCGAAAGGTTTAAGTTATGTGTTTTGCTGACCTTTCAACACAACAATGTCACTAATGCCACTGTTGGCCGTGTTGTCTTTATAATCACATATTTTCACAGTCTTATATTTCATTAGTTTTGTGACAATTTGCATCATCATATTATCATATATGTGATTCATGACACAATTAAAGTGGGATAAAAAAAAAATGATTTGTCCTTCTCTATTCACCATCATACAAAGCTTTTCCGCAATAAGGTCCCAGGGAGCGAACCGGAAGGGCCATGACTTTGGCTCTCTATTGCGCCTGGCAAAGAAATAGTCCGGCTCACAACCCCTGTAAAACATGACGTGTTGTTTCAAACTTTGTTTTTTGTACGAATTAAACAACTGATCATGTCGATTATTGACCTTTCAGATGCTGGTAGACAGCTTCTATCACCTATGGGGCGTTCAGACCAAACGCGATAGACGCGAATACAATCGCTTCAGACGCTTCATTCGCGCCGCTTGATCATTTTGGACAATTCGCGTCATTCGCTTCATTCGCGTCATTCGCTTCATTCGCGCTTGAGAAAAAAAAGACGACGCGCTTGCCCACTCATTTTGCCAAATTAGCTTCTAACTAAATTAAATACTACAATAAACATTCACACAAACTGGAAGTGGTATCCTGCAAAGGCGGATAATGCTATAAAAGTGCTAAGTGATGCTAACATTTCATAGAAACACGTCAGTAACGTAGTAAAACAAGCCACAGATAGCTTCAAAACTTACCAGAGAGTCCCACCTCCTCAGCGACTTTCACCCATGCCTCCTCTTTTTTAAATTTGTCCCGGTTGAACACCGCAGTGGTTTCATACAGCACCGGCTGCCCACAGACAGCTACTATCAGCTTCTCCTCCATGTTGCTATGAGCGACCGTAAACAACCGTACGTGAAGGAAGTGACGTCGTCGGCTTGAACTCGTCGCTGATTGGATGTCGCGGCGCGATGCCGCCTGAAAAGTTGGATATTTTCAACTTTATTCGCGTCGCTCCAGACGCTTCATTCGCGCCGCGCCAGACGCTCCAGACGCTTCATTCGCGCCGCGCCAGACGCTCCAGACGCTTCAGACGCGCCGCGCCAGACGCTCCATTCGCGCCGCCGGCGCCTGAATCGCGTGTCATCGCGCCATTTACATTGATTTTCAATGTAGAGTTGACGCTCCATTCGCGTCTATCGCGTTCGGTCTGAACGCCCCATCAGCTGTACAAGTCTTTTATGCCAAGCTCAGCTAACCAGCTGCTGGCCATAGCTTCACATTAACCGGACATATAAGCGTGGTATAGATCTTGTCATGTAACTCTGTGTAAGAAAGCGAATAAGCAAAGTTTGCAAAATGTCTAACTATTCCTGTGATGGTGAAGCATACAATATCACAGTATATTAATGACCCTTGTTGCTTGTGATCCCTTATTATGAAGAAACATCCACTTATGGCTCCTCAGTATTTGAATATTCTAAACCTATTCAGCATTTAACAAAGTTTTAGAGAAAAGGCTGAAAAATGCATCATTTCATTTACAACCCCCATAAATCCTGAACCATTGAGAGGGTGCGGACTCCCAGGCTAGGAAATTCAGTATATTAAATTTTAGGACAATGGTTTGGTGAAGGCCCTTTAATGTTTCAAAATGTTACCATCAATGTACACAATACATCTTCTTTGCAGTATTTTTTATTATCTAAATGTATTATATTAACTTGTGTTGCTTATTAAACTGTACTGTATACAGAGGTAGATTATACATTATACATTATATATATATATATATATATACATATATATACATATATATATACATATATATATACATATATATATATACATATATATACATATATATATATATACATATATATACATATATATATACATATATATATATATACATATATATATATACATATATATATATACATATATATATATACATATATATATATACATATATATATATATATATACATATATATATATATACATATATATATATATATATATACATATATATATATATATATATATATATATATATATATATATATATATATATATATATATATATGTATATATGTATATACACACACACATATTCAGTAGGAATAATTCCAGAGCATTATTTTGGATTTGCATAATTAAGTTTACTGTTAATACAATAATTATTTCTTCATCATTTCTGGCATTTTACCTGTTGTTTATATATTTTTCATGCGCAACACTTTGTTGCAGTTCAAGTCCCTTCCTATCATTGTTTTAGGAGGGACAGGTATGAGTGTAATGGAGTAGCAGAGAAGTGCCACCAGAGAGACTTAAGTTGGGCGTGTGCTGTCCTGCCATGTTGGTGTTCACAAAAACCCTGGCTTTAGATACTTTTATCATTCAGCTGTATATCTTAAAATCTGACTGGGTAGAACTCCCAAACTCCAGTTTCCTCTCTTTGTCTCTGCAACCTTGGCTCTGTATATTAAAATGACCAATGACCACATAGCTTTGTGTTAGTCAACTTTTATTTTGAAAATACTGTCAAATTCACATCAGAAGTAACATAGATGCTCCTGGACGGCTCTTTACACCTTACTGTAAATTTTAAATCAGCACAATGATGATCAGAAATTATAATGATTGAGGTAGTCAGACACATTTTTTATTGATCGAATATGCATTTCACAGTCACATCTGTGAAACTCAGTGTGATCTCATTCAGGTTGATTCATTTCCAGCCATATAAGTGTGATCATAAAAATGCTGGATGGAGACTTCATTGTGAAAAACAAATCCACGGTCCATTACCGTAGTTCATGGTAAAAAATAAAGCAGGATATACACCAGTTGTGCTCTTGCTCATGTAATTGTCATTTTATGTTGTAATAAACATGCAAGTAATGTAATACATATGATCTGGCATTTCATTGTGCTCATTGTCACTTCTTTCTTTCACATGTTTGAACTAAATTGCAGCATTTCAGGATTGTCAAATAAATGCACACAAACTCTGCATCATTACATGTCATGACTGGTTGGCCTCTGTGCAAATATACTCTCGGAAAATTTTTTTGTTTACATACTTAAAACGTAACACAGATCATCTAGCCGATAAAAAGAAAAAACATATTGTTCTGGCAGTAGGTGGATTTGGATTTTGGAGTTTCAGTTCCTCTCATTGTAAAGGTGAACTCTTGGCGGGAATCATTATTCTAGACTCCATGCTTCTGATCAAAGGCACTGAGGAGAGAACAGGAGAAACATGTTAAAGAGTTAACATTACCTCAAAGACTGTGGACTTAAGTAGAATTTCTCAAGTTGAGACTTATGATGATATGACTACATTATTTTCAAAGAGGTCAGCACATGTCTTGTAAAGTAGAGTTAATGAGTTCATCAGAATACCGTCATCACATCATGTTCACCCTTTTTTACGGTCCAAGATATATAGGCTTTCCTGTTGCTCAAACATCCATCTAGCTATAAATGTGTCTTTATGAGCTGAGACAGAACAAATACTGTCGAAATGACACAATAAAGCCATGTCCAGGTGGCACCGAAACAACATTTCCTGGATACATGTTTTGTCACTTCCCCTTCTAATATGAGATTTCATATTGTAAATATTTCTGTGCTTACCTGCTTGCTTTGCTGCTGCAGTTACAAGCCTGCTCTTGATAAATTAATTGATGTTGGCTCCCTCCATATCCTCAACATCCACCTGTGGGCTCTCTTCTCTACAGGGGGCGGGGGTTTGCGCTATTCTCTTCCTATGCTCTCAATATGATTCACAGGGAGTGAGTCCGGTAAACTTTATATTTTAATATGCAAGTTGGCAGTCTGATCTCTTTCCTATTGTATTGCTGTGAAGCAGATCCTCAACTTCAGTCACTGATTTCATCTAAATGGTGACAGATTTGAGAAAAAACTGCAGATTCTTGCACGATTAAAGCTTAATGTTTCAGATAATATAGTGTGCTGTATGTTAAGTTGAATTCCTGCTTGTACTTTGCATCTTGTGATCAGCTCATCACCCATGGCTAAATAATAGATTTCTTTTTTGGGAGTATATACTGTATGTGTTAGTGTCTGTCCTACCTGTATAATACACAGTGGAATCCCATCCCTCCTTCAGCCAGGCAGAGTTCCTCGTCTCGTCCCGGGACTGGAGGCTTTTATAAGCTGTTAACACAAGTAACCAAACCATATATTAGTGTAATTGAATTTACTGTATACCACTTTGATATATAATATTTTGTTGTTGATATTCTTAGAAGGTTGATTTGAGGCAAAAATGAGTTTTAGCTGTACAAATCATTTTGAGCAGAAATAATCAAATAGCTTGGATTAAACACCTCAGTAGCTGGCGGGCTGCAGAGAAAGTAGAAGCAAATTAACAATAAACTTGCCCTCCTTGTGTCGAGATGTGTTGGCCTATCTGTTAAATTAATAAGGGATTTTTAACTATGTCAGAGTGCCTCGGATTTCTGTCTTACTGCCGACATGTAACATGGACTTTTTTTGCAAGTAAGCGAAACAGTCACGTTTTTTTTTGTTTCTTTTTTATTTGCATAACAATAACATTTATCTGCGAACAGAACAGAACAGCTGAGGAGAGACCCCTCTTCCAGGAGGGACACACTTGCAATAAATGGAAACCAGGTTGACAAATTTGTGGATTGTAAACACAAACTGCAACATTGGGACCTGTAGGGAAAAATACATGCTGTGTTTCTACTTCCCATCAGTTTTAACTCATGTGCCATCTGCTTGTACAGACTCAGAGCTTGTTTAGCTGCAATTTCCTTCAAGAGAGCTACTGAAGCCTGCTCTTGCCTCATTTGCAAACACTCAACACAATATGTCTGTGGTGATGAACATATGTTACATACTCACCCCACAAATGATGAACAACATACAGGTCGCCAATTTGCGAGAAGAAACCGCCCACTGCTTCGTTGTTTTCCTGTCTGTATTTGATTGCCCGCGCCCTGTTGTAAGACATGTTATTCTCAGAGGTGTAATAATCACCCGACGACTGCAATACTTCATGTTTACCCTGAGAAAAGTTCAGATAACTGATATCATAAATTTGTTTAAAGCAACTTGTTGAGCCTTACCAGTGGTTTCCCCATTCTATCATAGTTCCTGGCTAGAACACAAATGAGGAGGTTACATATTAACACAGTGCAAACTAAAATATGACATTAAATTAAGTTACATCATTGTTATAGTTCTCATACATGTACACACACAGCCCGATCAGGTATAATGCAACAGTCAAACCAATTTAACAGCACATGAATAGCTTAAACACAGACCAACCAGCTCTCAAGTATTTGCCACATGAGCCCACAAGGAGGAAGAAAGTCGGTGCTGGTTGCACACACATTCTGTATGTTCTGAACCACTTTATTAGGTACAGCTCTCCATGTATGGACAGCTCACCCCTCAGTACAATGAGTCAGAGCTAAAATGTGCCTCGTCATTAAAGACGGATAAGAGAACTGCATTATAGGCAGTCTCAAAGTGCAAAATTAGGTGCCTTAAGTCCCTTAAGTCACAGAATCTCAAATATAATCTATGAAGTGATATTAATAATATAATAGTAAATAGGGGCAATATATGTTACCTTGAGGTGATAGGTACGCATTTCATAGATGCAGGGTCCTGGTCTGGGCAAGGGTTCATTCCAGAAACTGAACTCCAGGAGGAGCTGATTTCTCCTTGAAATCAACATTTTTGCCCTCTCTTTCCGAAACTCTAAATACTCCTAAGGAAAGCAAAACATTTTCATTAAAATTAAGAAAAAGAAGAAGTAGTAAAAAAAAGGAATAATCTAAGATATACAGTGTTTTCTTGTGTGAACAAAAAATGTGCACAGTAGAGATAAAACTCAAATCAGAGTTAACTTACACCTCTGCACTGAACATAATATATGTATTACATATTACATATGTGTAACAAAGGAAATGATTAAGAAGGACTTCATAGTCTACCTTGTTATTGTTCAGCTTCGTCAGGCATTCAGTCAGGGCTGGGTAGCCTCCTCTGTATCGCCATAGATGCACTGCACAAACAGAACAGCAGATGTCACTGCAGCACTGTGAGGGGACTGATGACACCCACACAACCAAGAGATACAGCACCTCCATCACCATGTGAGCATGTTTTGCTGTCGCTGAATGCTTTTAATGTACACTAAATACTGTAAATCATCATATGTAGAAGGAGAGGTGTTGGCAGTGAGTCACAGTGTCTATACATTTCTCTGTGCCGCTCTGCCAAACAATTTACAGTCAAACAGTAGCTACTCAAAGTGAGTGGCGTTGATCACGAGGCCTTGAAACAGAAAAAAACCTGCTGTAAACCATGACTCTGATCAATATGAGGTGACACTTTATCAGCTTCTCATTATGTCTTCTGTTACTTCCGCTTACCAGCTTGGTCTTGCTCTCCGTACCAGGTGTTCCAGCTTCCCACCACTTCACAAGGGTACTCCTGGTCCTGATGGAGCCTGTACTGCACCTCAGCCCTACAGTCAGTATTAAAAGAAAACACAGAGTGTTTTATGTGAATGCACACACAGTGATAATATACTGTCATTTCATGACAATGTACAACTAGATGGTACTCAGACAGCATTAAGCCCACATTATCCAAGTTGTTTTTATACCTAAAAAATTACAAGGCTTGAGACGAACTTTGTACACTGGCTTCCTTAGTGCACCTAACTTTTTAATTTAGGTTTACAAGCACATAATTTAGGTGCACATCAGCACACATTTAACACATGGTGTAAATGACTGTAAACACAGTGATTGATCATTTAAATCCCAGCACACTCCACAAGAGAGGGGTGGCTGTAGCTCAGCGGGTAGAGCAGGTCGACTAGTGATCGGAAGGTCACTGGTTCAAATCCCGGCTCCGGGCTGGCCTGAGCTGCATTTCGAAGTGTCCTTGAGCGAGACACTGAACCCCACGTTGCTCATCAGTGAGGGCCCTGCGATGAGCTGGCGACTTGTCCAGGGAGTACCCTGCCCTCGCCCTGAGATGAGGCTGGGATTGGCTCCAGCAGCAACACCCCACGCCCCCATGGAAAGGGATAAGCGGTTACGGACGATGACATGACATGACACACTCCACAAGAAATTGTGCTCGACAAACTCGAATAAATCAAACTCAAATATTATCAGGGTATTATCAAAATTATTAACTTATATAAAAGTTTACTATCTATTCTAGATAAAATATGTTTAAATGCTTATATTTGTTAAAGCAACTATCTATACATTCAATGGGTGTTCAGGTGTTCAAAAAATATTTGCATGGAATCTGCTGAATATCAGGCACACCTGTGCGACTAATGAAGATGTTTAGTCGCCCTTGACAGATTTCAGGGCACATGTGTGACAGCACATAGTTACACTCTGTAGCCTTGCATTCATTCTATAACTTCATTTCTTGTGAAGGTGGAAAACTCTAAAATTGTGCCATTATCAAAATCTCATTACCTGCTCCTTAACTCAAAGCATAGCTTCCCTAATTTGTCTACCACATTTTGCAGAAATATATTTTACAAATATAACCTTTCAAAATGTACTTTTGACAGAAACCTAATTGAACAAGCAAATAAGATTGGTGGTGTAATGCAGGGATTTTTTTAAAGCAGTGAATGTACTCACTCTAGACTGTTGTATGCTTCTAGGCACTCTGGTTTGACATTGTGAACTGAAAAAAAGAGAGGCAGACTTATCAGAAATGGGTGTTTTTTTTAAAAATACAAGCAACAATCTAATTCTTTCAACAAAGTAATTTCACACTCCAATTCAGCAAAGTCTTCTATATACAAAACAGTTTCGCTTTCAATGGGTTATAGGCTATGGCTGATAGAGTGTTAAAATTGAAATTCCTACATGGTGAGATGTACGCCACACAAAAAAGATCAAAGCACGGGGAGAGTGATAGATTTCTCTTCATGAGACAGACACAGTTATTACCACAGACTCAAACAAAAAACAGACAAATTGTTTTGATGCCGCATACAAATCTTCACACTGTACAGTCTAGACACATCACACTTTTTCTGTACCACTTGTTGCTGCCTCTATGTTGCATTATGTACAATACAATAATAAATAACTTGTTACAGTACAGTGGAGTCCTGTGCTTGTCTCTCATGTTGCTTTCAGTATTTTCTGAGGTCACCGAGGCCAGTGTGGACTGAATTGAATTAATATGATTTATTTAGCTCTTTTCTGCAATGACTACAGATGATAGCATGATGAAAGTCAAACCGGAGCCCATTTCATTATCTCATAATATAGCAGCATAACGTTCACTTGCATTTGGCCTTCTGCTTTGAGAAAATTAACCTTTGCTTGTGAGTAGAGCCTGTAAAAGAGCTTGTGCCTACATTGAATTTTATACAGGTTGCTGGTCTCTTTCTTTGACAGCAGGTTGGAGTGTGCATCTTTTCTGGCATCGACTTTGTGCACGAACAAGGAACGGAACCAGCCTTTGTCGCCGCTCTCTGAAAACCTCCTACACAGAAACAAGATGAAAGAAGTTTCACAAAGGCTTGGAGCAACAACATAAAACAGAGAAGTTTACTGATGTAAGAAAGACAAACTTAAAAGGAACATGGAGATATGGGCTAAAAGATAGTCATGCTAATATCCTTTGATATGATAAACATGCATACTGTATGAGTGAGTGGCCAGCTTGGGTCTATAGATTTAAAATGATTCTTACCACTTCTGAAGAAAATGAAACATGATTCACTTTCAGAAGTACTGTTAAAATTGAACAGGCATCGATCTGTAAGAATGACTATCTTTCAAAACCAGACAGACTTGAATATGTCGTGTGTTCAGGCTGTTTCAAAGAAAGTGAACTGGTAAGGGCTATAAATATGGCATTAAAACAAAAAGAAAAGAAAAAGGTTCTTTGATTCTAGCTTCTTAAATGTGAATATTTTCTGGTTTCGTTACTCCTCCATAAATATTTTTGGATTGTTGACAGAGCAAGACATCGAAGATTAGTCTAGTTTAGTTTAGAGCCATTCCAGAGGAGGACGTACTTTTTACTAAAATGTCCTCCATTTATGCTGATTTCTTTTGGTTGGATAATTATGAAAAACTTGAGCTGTGCCTCAGGAGGAGAACTTTTTTGTAGCAGATTTTCTGAGGAGGCAGAATGTTTTTTTTTAACACGAGATGCAACATAATTTGTACATTTCTAATGCAAGCAAATGTTATGAATCAATCTGCAGATGTCATCTAGGGCTTTTTCCACAATTTTCATCCTCATTTTAAAGACCAAACAACTAACTGACTAATCAAGAAAATAATTGACAGATTAATTGACAATGAAAATAATCATCAGTTGTGGCACTAATACCAACCAGTAATACAACTATATTTAAAGCTCTTGTAAGTACATAGTAACAAACAGGACAACGCCTTTATGGAGTTCTCTGCTGTGATTGGATAAAGTGGGCAGGGATTCAGAAAATAGCTGTTGTATTGCAAGAGTGGGGGGAGGAGAGACATGGGTTACTGATCAAACACTCTATAATGTCATTACTGTTGGAATACTGAGCTTACACATATTCAATTAAAAAATATATATAATTCAAAGCAGCTTTAAGACAAAACCGGATCATTTATGGTTAAAACATTAATGCTTGTTCAATAATTTACATATAGTTTGTGTTTTAAAAACGTGAGGCTGAAACTGTGTCAAAAAAATGAAAACTATCTCCTTCTGTAAAGATGTATAAACTAAAATTTGAAAGCAAGCACTGATTGATAAAATGTGTCAATGGAACAAGGAGAAAATTGTCAGCTGCTTCATCGGCTTCATGCAGAATATGTCTACTCATATGCAGTGTTAAACCGAGCTCCCACACTCAGCTAGACACCAAATCCAAGGGCATTTTAGTGACTTTCATAGCTTTCCCTACACTCTCAATTTCATAATAATTCTGAAACCATCATAAAGCTGCTTAAATGTCAACATTAACCTCAATTTCAGGATTTCTCACCGGACTTCAAGTGCTGTACCAATAATAGCCCGAAGAGAACAGCTGATTTATGCCCACTTATGGATTAAGGAGCTATATTGTGCATGTGTTGACTTGCACTTAGCACTTTCAAGGCCGTCTGTTAATTCACAAACACTTTTGAAGGCTTTATTCCACATTCGAAAATCCACAAACTTTCAAGGTCAGTGAGACTCTCTTTTTAATAACTGTATGGGCCAGTGGCTTTAATTGGGAGCTATAATTAGAAACACATCTTCCATGGCTCCCTTTCAAAAACAACAAAGTAGTATTCAAGCCAATAACTTGTTTATGAATACAGGCAGCCACAGAGTGAAACCAAAGCAGCGTGGAGGCAAAGATGAGCTGCTGTGGTTACCTATAATACAGCTTTACAGGACAAAGGTCAGATGTCCAGCAAATGATTAAAGCAGGTTTTGGAAATCTGCCTGGTTGTTTTGTGAATAATGTCCCTGGTGTGTTACATAAGGGCTATTGGCCTCCTAGAGCATAATGCAACACATGTACACAGTGATTCACCTTTAGTATCTAGACTATACGGTCTGTTGCGCTTGAGGAAAGAAGAACACAGCGTATGGAGTCACGCATTTAACACATGTGGATGGAAAAAAATGATTTTAATTTAGTTAAACTAGCTTACAGTTTAACACAGAAACGTCTGTTTAATTGTTTTAGTTGAACTTATATTAGACAGCGACCTAACGCCATGTAATAAATGACAACAAGCAGAGTCCAAACATCCACCTTTAACGGGACTATTTAATAAACACTTAGCTAATGCTACATTAAAAATAAGTCTTCTTTAGCTAACACATTACACGTTAACTTACCTGGTCGCGTGGTGCAGGTTCACAGAATATCTGTACAACACCTGTCCTTTCGACAGCACAGGACCAGCCGTCGCCATGTTCTGCTGTTGAGTAAAAAACTTCTCCTGACACTCAAACACACACCGCTCTGGTTAATGTTTAGCTCCTCTCTCTCTGAGGTAATCTGTGTTTTGCTAACCGGTTAGCCCGCCGGAGATTTAAAAACACGCGTGACTCTGTGTGACGCAGTACGCAGTGATCAGTAGGCTGCGCACAATCGATCAGACATGATTAGTTGAGTGAGTGCCTTTCAATGATAATTAGAAGCCTTGATGATAGACTTATCCCTCTCCTTTAATAAAAAAAAAATGACTGGGTTCAAATGTATGTGTTTCATTTTATTTTATTACATTCTATTTTATTTTATTTGAATTTAATTTAATTTAATTCAATTTAATTTTAATATTATTTTTATTGTATTGTATCTCATTTTGATTTTATTTTATTTGGCTCAAAGATGGCATGCTTTGGAAATCTGAGTTATATTTTAGGTTTTTTAAGTAGTCTATTTTATTCTCATGACAGATTAAAACCTAATAATAATAACAAAAACAACAACAACAAAAAGGATAATAATTACAATAGAAGAAGATGATGAAGAAGAAGAATTTAAAAAGCCAGGGACTAAGAGGAAATATAGGTCAGAGACACTTGACTGAATGACTTGAATTCTTCCCCCACCACGAGTTAAGTGTGAAAACAAAATGCAGGCATGTATTATCAGAACTTAAGTTGCCTACTCATTATGAGCGATGCCCCCTTCTGGAAAGTTAAACTGAATTACTGAATTTACTATCCAATATATTGTAACTTGAGTGTTGCTGCTTATCCAGTGTTTTCTCTGCTAAGGATCAACAGCTGAAGTCATTGGATGTCCTAAAGGCAGCTGACCAAGAAGTTCCATTTTTTTCCCTTCCTTTGAGCAAGTGTACAAAATCTAAAATGCAGGTAAAGTATAAGTCCCTGGACACTGTAGCCTATTACAAAACAGCACTGAGATACATTTCTGCTTGCTATTCCTGCATCTAAAGATTATAAAAAGGTCTAACTGACAACACGCAATGTAAGATTTTATACAAATTCCAGTATAGTTTTGGTGTTATTATTAATTATTACATTATCAAAATACAATGAGATCATTTTGGCTGGAGTGTGGGAGAGATAAATGTCTCCAAATGACAGCTTACTATATCTATCACTGTTTGAGTTGTCCTGCTGCAGCAAACAGGACTCTTATCTAATGATGGACCGTTCTTTTAAAGCTGGTTTCTCTATTAGACTAGTCATGCAGTACTTAAATCCTTTTTGTGCAACCCACTTTCACTTCTTTTCATACACAATGCGGTGCTCTCTGCTCCTTTCCATCATTCTACCCACTGACATTATATAACATCAAATCAGATCATACCTAAAAAGAATCATACTCAATACCTGTATTGTATGCCTGTGTTCAATGACTTGAACAACACTGCATCACAAGCACACACAAGCACACACACACACACACACACACACACACACACGCACACACACACACACGCACAAAATCATCTTTATCTTGAATTGATTGGGTATTTAACAAGTTTTATTTGATCTCAATGCATTTCTTTCAGAGGAATATTCTCCCATGGCTCTTTAACATAAAAGATTTTATCATTTCATGCATCCGTCCTTTGGTTCATCTGTCAATGCGAACGTCCACAGAGCTTTGACAAGACTTCTTCTATCTTTTGTGGCACAAAAGTACAGCAATCACACGTTTTAACACAATACACACAAAAAACATTTTTCAAGCTTTTGCTATGTTGAATGTAGCAATTCTGCCCCCGTGATTCACAGTAAGCGCAGGGAAATTTTCTTTCACTGCCGTATACAAGTCTTCAAAATCCTGGTTCACTGTGATGTCCTAAAGAGAGGGGAACACAGAGAAGCAAGTGAATATGTTTAAAAAGAAGCTTTGCAGAAGGTCTGATAGTGGTGAGATGTGTGTGAGTTACCAAAAAATCTAATGCCTCCATGGCTGAATCTGGGTTATCCTTCACAGACTTTAGGATGCCGAAGCACCCTGCATTCTGGATGGGATTCCTCCCCATCTGGCCAAAGACAAGTATTAAAAACTTAAGAATATGTCAATAATGCACAGATGTCTTCACTGTGGGTTTTGTTCTGCAGGTGACAAAATAAGTTAAGGCAACTAAAAGCCTTACTGACCAACTGAACACCCCTCGCCTCACCCTCCCCTGGCGCTAGAGCCAGTGTTTAACATGACCAATCTGGGCCACCTGGCAGACTCTATTCCTCTAAACCCCCCTTAATCTTATACACATTTAAAAGATTTCCACCCACTGTGTTGGGAATTATGTGCCGGCCCATTTCTTGGCTGGGACCAGTTACTTCCAGGAGTCTTTACTTTGGTCAGAGCCAGGCAATAGTTCATTAGAGAGCTTACGAGGTGCTGATAGGCAGACTTTGTCACTGTTGAACTGAGCCAGGCTAGCTGTTTCACTTATTTTTTGTTACCAAACGCTGTTCCTCGTAGTCCTACTAAAATGTGCTAAGAATGAACTCATTGCCTCGACGTTAAGTCTGCTACTAGTAAGTCTATAATGAAGTCATCGCATGATGTGAACCCCAGTCTCCTGGGTGAAAGTCCTGTGTTCGGCCCATTTATCACTGTGACATTGTCCCTATGCGGACTATGCTGCTCGTATATGTCTCCTGACTTCCACAAAAGCCTGCTTGTACAAGCCAATCACAGCACACGGTTCCTGTTTCCTCTTGTTTCAAATCTTTATGCTGAGCTAACTTTTGCACAGGCTGCAAATTCTAGCTGCATATTTACAGACATACTGTAAGAATG
This sequence comes from Diplodus puntazzo, assembly GCA_963678695.2. NCBI lineage: Eukaryota > Metazoa > Chordata > Actinopteri > Spariformes > Sparidae > Diplodus > Diplodus puntazzo. Next base: position 21,270,660 of record OZ023159.1, on the reverse strand, counting down.
GTAATGCTTTTTTTATCGAAATGCAGGCAAGTAAGTATAAAGAAAGCAAAGCATGAGGTCAAACTAAACTTGAACTTCCTTAAAGAACTGACAAAGATGCTATAGATAAAGTTTAGCCATTCCAGGCTACTTGTCCTGCCTAAGAAACAGGTGACAGCAATTTCGGTTATGCAAATGCAAATTGGATTTCTAAACTTTTGACTAACTAAACTCTGCTTGGGCACTGACATTAAAACAAAGTACAGTGATCCATTTACTTTATCCCATTTTATCCACTGATCCCCCCCATTGCTTTTCAGGCTACAAGCAATCTCTTTTCAACAGCTTACATTCAGGGATTTGATTGTCTTGTTTACTTTGAGGCCCATGGCTAGGCGAATGGCTCCTTCAGGGGGTATGCGGTTGTTGCTGTGGAGAGTAGCAGGCAGAAAACAAACGGGGGAAAAAAGTGTGTTGGAGTGTGAGGGAAAGCAATCATGAAGTGTTATTTTTTAAATGGCATTATTCATCCATGTAGCACAATGTCTGGAAAATTTGAGAGGCAAGCTTTGTTTTGCTTGAATTAAAATGAGAAGCAGAGGAAACTGAACTTTTGTTTCTGGTTTTCACTTTCAGAAAAATAAAAAGATTTATTGCCAAACCTCAGAAAATCTCTCAGAGGTGGATTTTTGCATAGGTTTTTGTATCGCAATTAATACAATACAAGGGACAACATATCCTGCACTCTCATTTTGGATTTATGAAAGAACGATCCAAGCTGCCCCGTTTAACAGTTACTATAGGATAACGTACTTATCAGATAACGGACATAACGACGGCTCCTACCTCACATTCAACTCCTCCAAAACGCTGTTCTCCCTCAGAGCCTGTCCTAAAGCGATGGCTCCTTCTTTACCAAAACCATTGAAAGAAAGATCAACTGACCTAAGGAAAATGTTTCCCTAAAAATTAGAACAGAAAAAAGAAAATCTCTGGTAGAGTAAGACTTCAAATGCAATAATGAGTAGAACTGGAACAAGTTCTGTAACAAGATAAGCAGAGGAACAAAGAAACATCTTAATTCAAAGCGAGAGAACAGCAGTATCAGTAATAAGCCTCTCAGGACCTGAATCAATCAAAGCTGTCAGTGCAGCTTACTGATCAGGGTACCCTTGACCATCTTGGTCATTAAGATAGAGAAGAAAAAAGTGTCTCTGCCTCTCCTGCTGTAAGAAGCTTAATGAATACGTGACCAGAGGGCTGCTTCACAAACAGGATAAGTGGGTTAGCCAGGTTATGATATATAGTATCCTCCTCTTGTAGCAAATAACAACCTGCACAACTGAATCATAACATTAAACTTAATATACAAGTTCAGTTTAAACTAAATCAGCTGGGTTCTCATTATACAGTCACTCTACTAACTTCCTATTCTAGTCTGGGAAATCCAACATTGCTTGCCATAAATCTCACCAACATTTGCTAAACCTTATAATTAGAGATGCACTGATCCAGTTTTTTCCGATCCAATCCGATACCGATACCTGTATATACCTCAAACAGTTACTGAACATTGTAAACATGTGTAACATTAATAATAATAATAATAATAATAATAATCATACATTTAATTTATATAGCGCCTGTCAGGGTACCCAAGGACACACGTAACAAATTGGAACAAACAAATCAAAGAATGTATGTAGCGCCTGTCAGTCAGCACGGAGGGAACACTAGCACCGAAGTCAGTAGCACCTTCCGTAAACAAACTAGCGTCTGGAGGCTCCGTGCACACAGCGGGGGCGAACATCCAGCATCGCTGCGAGCCGGGGAGACCGCAGCAGCAGAGGAGGAGACAAAGCAGCCCGGCGTTGAATAACCCTGAGGTTGTGGTGGAGGAAGGACCAACGGAGCAACGATGGACAGCCCACATAGTATTGAGTACGTAGGTTTGAAAGTTAGCGTTGCTAGGCTAACAGCTGATCGGTGAGGCTAACAGCTGATCGGTGAGGCTACTAGCTAATCAGCGAGAAATGTGAGGTGAGTACGTGTAACGTCCTGCAAACAGGAATACAAAATAAAACATAGCAGCTGAACCTGAGAATAAACTAATAAAGAGTTGGTCAAACAACAACTAGTGCTCTTCCAGCATGCGACACACTGACGCTGAAGAATGACTTAGGATGTGCTGCGACCGAGAAACAAAAAAAAAAAAAATTGGATCAGCCTGTGGATCTGTTTCATTTTACCGATCCCCGATCCAGCTGTTTTGTCAATATCGGAGCCGATATCCGATCTTAATATCGGATCGGTGCACCCCTACTTATAATAATAGCTGAGCAAGAGTGACAGTCTGCATTGAAAAGTGGGAAAGATGTAGAATTTTTTTCTTTAGAAAACAAAAGGACGCTTCCTTGACAAGAGACAATGTTTGTGCAAAACACAGTTCAGTGTTGTTATAGGCTACGTTGGAAAATACTGTCTGGGACAGAGCACTTAAATCTGACAATAACAGTCTGCATTATGAATGATACACCTACTCTTCTTAAATTCTGAGTCTGGGTGGTAAATCTGCCACCATTATCACTGTGGACTGTGTTATGTGACAGGCAAGGAAGGAGAACTTGACAGCCACTCCAAAAGTAGCTTAAAGGGACAGAGCAGAACAAAAATATTTCATGCTCATTCATTTTATGTATTTTTGTCAAGAACTGTTTCCATAAGTTGGTCTAGGCCTCTGTTTTTTTTTTTTATTTTAGCAATGCAGGAGTTAGCAATAGTGCCCACATGGAGTCCTGACCACAACCCCATTCAACAAATTTCGTATAAATTGTGCTATGAGGGCGGCCTTACCACCCGACATCACTTTCCAACCTCCGTCTGGTTAGGTTTAGGCACAAAGACCACTTGTTAAGGGATAGGACACGTCATGTTATGGCTCAACCTGGTTTTGTTGCCTCTACATGGCTGGCAAATGTCCTTATGTCCTGTTAAAGACATCCATTTTCAATGGCTTCGTGCTTACAAATGTTGAAACGCCATCTTGAACAGTGGTTTATCACTTGGCAGTATTCTTGCTAGCTATAACACCACCTCCAAGTCAGCTCATATATATGCGTACTGTAGGAATGTTGATATGGTCTATTTCTGAATGTGTATATATGGTGAATGGGCTGATTTTGTTCTAAACTTAATGTGATGTTTCATATGATATGAGTTTAAAAAATCGTGCTGTCCCAACCATACACTCTATCACCTGTGGATGTTGTTTTCAAAAGCGTGTGTTCAAACATTGATCACTAGGTGCATTACCCCGAGGCCGTTGGCCAACATCACAGCTCCTCTCCCACGGATGCAGTTCCAGGCAAGACTCAGCCATCTCAACCCTGTGTTCTCTGACAGAGAGTCTCCCAGGATTCGCCCTTTAGATAGGAAAAGAAAAATAACGGCAGTCTGACAAAATAAAATGCTAAACTATTTAAGAAAATGTCTAATATCCTCAGTGTTACAATGTATTCTTTAAACCAAATATAATCATAGTTATCAGACGGTCTGTAATAGTTTGTACCTGGAAAGTGGAGCTCTGATACTGGAAAATTATTCACATCCAGGAAAAGATGACAGATATTTGGCAAGAAAGCGAAGTCAGAAGTCCATATTAAAATGAAGCACACACATTTCTTCACTCTTTGGAGGTAACTTATCTCATCTCCAGTAAATTCCAATGAGATGGTGTGATTGTGTGTTTCATGGCCTGGTAAGTGAGGGCTGCCAAGGCAGAGAGCCCAAAGACAAAAGCTCCCCATCATCATATCACCCTCTTAATTACAGGGATAGGAAAGTGCATGGCACTTAGCAGTTCATAATCATAGAAAAAGACATACTTACTGTGCTCGGTTGAAAAAGCAATAACACCATAGCATGACTGTCAGAGTGTTTGATTGGTATACTTTCTCTCAGGACCTTACTATATGGAAAAGTGCACTCAAAAAACGAATGAGGATGTTCTTTGATATTTCAGCACTGGAGAAAATAGAATTAAATATGCAGGAATGAATCATAGCAACGTGCATGGCAATGAGACAGGGCGATGTGTCCCCTTTCCGAGAGACAGATTTATTTTCTATCACCTTCATCAGATGCTTTCTCCTCAAGGTGCCTGTCACAAAGCTCATCCACATCATAATTGAAAGAGGTTTTAATGAAGGCAAAATGTTCTTGACCTTTGAATGCCACAGTCTGCTGCTGCCTGCTGTCTTATGACTGCTTAGAGATAAGGCTGCACCATTACGGCAAGCTCATGCTGTGTTCATGAGAATGGTTTTCCAAAAGTCTGATTGCACGCGGTCATAACTTCAGATAATGCTGCACTCTTCATTGTAATTGGTTAATTTAAAGGGCCTTAGTGTATAATCAGGCACTTGGTTTTAAACTGGTCGCTCATTAACACGCAAACAAAAGAACACATGCGAAAAGTTTTGGTTTCAAGCAATTCAGTCATCAAAATGACTTTATTCCGAAATGAACTCACACTAGGTGTGAACTTTTTCAATAGCTATTGTTTGCTCATCTGCCTACATCTTATTTCTGCACTCTTGTTCTGGTGTTGATTTTCATGGGTTGGACTACTAAAAGAGAAATGAAACAAAGTGTTACTGCTGCAGCATGATCAGCTATTTTGACTGTTATAGACTGGTTATAATCTTGTCGCAGCTGTCTGAAGTTAAAAGGTGTAGTTTGTAACGTATGGCCAGAAATAGTATTCCTCCAATAATATAGGGGGTGGCATTTAAAGAGTAAACAACAACTGCAGCCATCCTTATCTGTACCATTAGTTAATCATCTAAATTAGCCATTAGGCTAGTGGGCTTATTAGCTAACCGGTGTCAGAATATTTTGACATTGTACTCTGTGAATTGAGCATTTATTGCGACCAAACCAGAGTTGATCATTGAAAGCATGATTTAAAGTGAAACTCTCGCCAAAAAGCAACCGAGGCTTTATTTGGGATTGAATATGAGTCAAACCTTCGTGTAAAAGCATAATTGCGACGAAAGAGGCACTTTTAAGATTTACCGTAGTTTCGGTTTTGGGCACGTTAATTTTGAATGGGAGTGCTAGGGGCATGGTACGCTAGCATCAAAATCGCTATTTTTAGAACAGTAAGAAGGCTCGACACAACATGAAACTTTGCTCGTAGCATCACCAGGGTCTCTACTCATGAACACGAGCATTGAGAACATTGTTTGTGTACACAGAGTTCATGAAAAAGACGGTTTTTGAACTACTTAATGGTATTGACTTACTTGAAATTTGTGAGTTTATCATGTTGAATTATTACTATTCATTATGAGTGTTTGTAAAACGCAGCCAACTAATCACTTAGAGGATATATCTACTCTAATTAAAACTATGCGGGGCTTTCAAACTATCGAACACTTGGAGTTGGCCTACAAAGTGGTATTTTGAGAAAGGACATGCTAACTTCATTAGATTTCTCTGAAACACAGTTTTTGCACACTGTTGTTTCTTCATATTCTGTTAATATCGTTACAGTACATTTTTCGAGCGTTTCAACTATAATTCTAGCCATACATTACAAATTGCCACTTTAAAGTTAAAACCCTTATCTTGACCCCATCTAACACTTTTGGAGGAATTGGAGCGCTGCCTGTTGTGTTGGATCTCACCACTGCTCTTGTGGCTGAATGGGAACAGATCTCTGCAGCCAAATTCCAAAATCTGATGCAAAGCAAGAAATCCCGTGAGTGGGCTGTTTTTAGCAGCATATTCATGTTTAACAATCAATGTTTGACTATCACATGCTTTGTGCAACCATCCATTTTTTGAAAAGGCCAAATTTAAAGGTTCACTGCATACAAAAGTTGACTTTTGAGTCTCGTTCCAAACTTACAAAGTGGACCTTTAAACTTAAGAGCAACTCCCTGTTGAAAAGCCTCAGACTCATTTACATATTATACCTATTTAATATCCTCTTCTAACTATGCCACATATTATCTTGTGCTGTGAAAACATGCAAAATTATGTATCTCCATTATAAATCTTGAATATTAACTTGATAAAAATGTGAGACATTGGCTCCTTTCTTTGAAAGATGACAATAAGAATATGAGACCTTTACAAGCCTTATTGCTATGCTACCTGCATGCTCTCCCAGAGTGTTGTGGCTGAGGTTGAGGTGTTGCAGCTTGGTGTTGGTGATGATCGCTGAGCCAAGGTGTTCCACAGACCGGTCCGTGAAATTGTTTCCTGACAGATTAAGGTTCACCAGGGTGCTGTTCTCTTTAAGCATACCAGCCATGGCTCTGGCTCCATAATCCCCAAGACTGTTGTCAGATAGATCCACCTCTGGGATTGACACACACATACACAGGTAAGAGGTCAGGTATGATGGAAAGAGGTGAAAAGACCAATATGTGGAGGGAGAAAGCTGAATCACAAAGAGGTATGCAAAGAGAATACAGGAGAGTCATTGCCAATTCAAAAGATATTTTATAGTTTTGTGCTGTTCTGTGCATCCATTTTTTGATTGTCTTTATTACAATTTGATTTGGTATCCTGACTACTGCTGAACTCCCTCCCTTCCTTTTTTTCAGTCTGAATTCCATCAGGTCTGAATTATTTAGAAGACCAGTGTGTTTAATGGTGACTGGACCCCCCTTACCAAAGGCCATCTCTAGAGCCAGTGTTTAATTTTTCCATACCAGGCAACTGGAAAACAAGGCAGTGCAACAGTCTCATGTTTTTGACCACTGTGTGTCTACTTGGGTTGGTGTTCAGCCCAAGTAGACACACAGTGGTCAAATACCCCCCGGTATTTGACAACCTGGGCATGATCTTCCTCCTGAATTGAATTCCCTACCCTTAAGCCAATTTTGCATAGTGAGTCATTTGAATTCTGGGTTGGCTAATGTCTGCTGCAGCGTCAGAAAAATATCCACTGGCAACTAATCTGAAATATTTGGACTGGATTGTCCCTGAAAGTTGAATAGTGGTGTATGATAAAGACTGTTAAAAATAACACCAGCAGCCCAAAGAGCCTGCATGACTCACAGGAGTTATTCTCCATAGATCCCCCCATAGGTTCCTGATCTACACACAGGACTGACATTTAACAAATATGAGACAGGGACCCCAGATGTTAAATGGTGTGCCGTGGCATATAATTGGGGTGAGAGATGCGTATGAGTGGGAGTGAGGGTCGCACTTTTGCTGGAGAAGACAGACTGAGGGAGGAGGAGGGGAGACTGTGCCTGAGTGCCAAGCAAAACCACCTGTAATGTAACAATTTTCCTTTAACATCTCGGCGATAGCAGCTCCGCCCATTCCCTCCATCCAATTATCTCGCAGGTTCAGCCTCAGTATTGAAGTGTTGGTTACCAGGGGAACCGCCAGTGCTTCGGTGCCCTGCAAACACACAACCAACCCCCCCGCCCTCAAAGTGAAATTCTTCTGTTTGTTCACTGCAGCGGTGTGTTTTCTTATCTGTATTCCAGTTAAAAGAGTACATGTGCTGATGCAGGTGGGCAGAGAGAGAGAAAGAGAGACATGGAGAGAGAGGAGGAGAGAGAGGAGGAGGAGGAGAGAGGGATATTAAACCTGTGTGAGACAAATGAAGCAGAAGGGAGCTGTGTGGAGGCGTGGGTCAGAAATGAAGCTCGCAGAACATGAAAATTATAGTTTCTAGCACGGCTAATGAGAAAGTTGAGCACGTGAAGCCTTATGTTAACTTGATCTGAGAACAGCAGAGCAGAAAACAGCCCCGTCAGAGCACAGCATGTTCGAATGCGCGGCGTAGACTTCCTCCCTGCAAGCCAGTCAATCTGCAGGACATTAGATAAACGACCTTTGCTTAACTTCTATTCCGCATGATTGACAGGAGAAGACTTTTTAAAAATCCGATTCAATCCGTCTGACTGATGTCACTGAAGCCGAAAGCTCAGGAAATGGCTTGTTGGGGAATGGATTTACTCCTACAACTTTCATTTACAGCGTTGTGAACCAGTGGAAACCTGTAAAAATGTCAAGCTGTGTTGCTAAGAGCTCCGGGCAACACTTTTTTTCACATTTCAGAGGATGTACAACCACGGAGCAATTTTACATTGATTAATCATGAAAAAGACAACTAATTGTTATTGACTTGAGGGCTAAAGCAAGGCACAACAAATCACTAGATATACATATTGAATTTTGTTTTTCCGGAGTAGCCTTTATGGTAAAAAACAATATAACACTGGCACGTTCATTAGATCATACATTTGGCTTTGGTAACGTTTGTTTTAAACCTGACGTGTGTATCTGTCATACATTTTTGTGTTGTATGAAAACTAAAATAAAAAAATTAGAGTATTTCTCCAGAGGTAAACTGGAATTTAGATCTGCTCAGTTATATCTCTCTCCTCATTCAAAGAGGTGAAAGATTATCTATGTTGTCGTGTTCTCAAGATCCATATGACGGACTAGGCTTATGCAAAGAGATGTAATAGATGTAAAGTGTACTGTAGAGATCTATTTCCTGGGAAACGCTTAACACAGTGCTCTCTAGAGATGATCATTGCAGTGCCCCTGGAGGGGAATGTGACTTTGAATTATTAAGTTTTTTTCTGAACAAAGGTCTGGGATGATGTGAAATAGCCGAAGTGAGAAAAAAAAGCTTAAGTACTTGTAGGTCTGCATTGAGAAGGCAGGTTCAGTTCACGTACCTTCCGTCCTCCTGGTTAAACTGATGTGATGAACAAAAAAAGACCCTCGTGGACGATATGGAGCTAAGACAGACAGTCAAAGGAACTGTATGGAAATGATGCATGGAGGGGGCTTCACCTAATGGCTCACTTCATCATAAAACAGGACTTCTCCAGTACAGAGCAACACTTTCATTAAATTTGGAGTCGTGTTTTATTCTCCGCCAACTCCATGACGAAATATCTGGCGATTTAGTTGCTAAATGCTCCAATATGTTCACAAACTAGTCGCTAACTGTGTCTGTCTGCCCTTTGCTGCTTTCACATGTCACACTTCAAAGACATAAAACTTGAGTTGATGCAATACATTTCAATTTAAAGAGACGAAGCACAAATAAATGTAAGATTGCGTAACCCAACTTCAACTTTAAGATGTTTATGAACTAAACTTTCACTGGACTTTCACCTCAGCACACGTAAGAATATTTGAATATAACTGCCTATAATACTTTTGAATACATCTTTTTTTAAAAAAAACAAACAGCTGTTACTGTCACTAAAAGAATAAATTGGACACAGATGTCTGCTCAGTGGCTGCTGATGAAATGTTGTTGGCTCACACCAGGATTCCAAATGATAGAAACCATGGAATAATAGAAGTAAAATTATATATAAATTTGGACTGGGAAGAAAAAACATATATAAAAGAACCCTCCCCTGCTCGTCCCAAAGAAAAAAAAAAGATAACCTTTTAACAATTTGTACCCCTCTTCGTCTCTAATAATTCCCATACAGTCCCTAACTTATGGTTGAAGTACCTGAGGCCCCAGACCACGATGCATCATGGACAGCTCGCTATTTTTCATTTGCTGCAGGAAGTTAGAGGCAGGTGCCACCTGTAACTTCTCACACGCCTCCATGTAGCACGTCTGGCCCGTCAGGTCATATGCATCCACCTGATCTGCAACGTGAACAAAGACTGTAGAGGTTTAGTGTCTGTCTCAATTGTTAGCTTTCAATGCCTCTTTTGAAAGAAGGAGAGATGTGGCACGTCTCCTCCTCCGGAGGACCTTTTGAGTGTGATACTGAAAAGTCCCTCATGGCTGATTTCGCCCTGTCAGGGGAGCTCATTCATACCAGATGGTTTTCACTTCTGGTTAAAAGGAAGCCTGACACAAAGACTGAGATGAAATCATTAAGATGCAGAACAGGGCTCCACATGTGTGGGCGGGCGTGTGTAGGAGATTCTGTTTTTTTTTTTTGTTTTTTTTTCTGTCTTCTCTGAAATCATGTAGAGATTGAGAAGATGGAAAAGTAGAAGGGACAAGATTAACAAATGGGGTGACAGGAAGCCTTTGTCTTATCAGAGCAAGTTCAGATGAAGATTTAATCAAAACTCACCATCAAGTCCTTTGGACTGTTGGAGCCTTGAATAGGATATTATTTTAGGTCATTGTTAAACATACGCCTCACATCACCAAGCAATTTCCTCAGTTTTTTGTTTTTTTTTATAATAGAGAACATCACACCCATCATCACTGTAAAATAGCATAGCTCTCCCACCCTATTTGTCTCCCTTTTTCTATCCAAAATCACTTATCCCTATACCTTCGAGCTCCAGATCTGTGTCATAGTCATCATCAGAGTTCACACGATCCTCTCCTCCCAGCTGCTCTTGTTTAATCTCTTCTTTTTCCTCCTCCTCCTCCTCCTCTTCCTCTTCACCCTCTCTTTCACCTCTAATCAGCATATTCCTTTCAGGGCTGGAATGTTGGCTGTTTGGCCCATGCATGTTGACCTCTCTCCGGACCCCTCCTTGCTGGGTGGAGGATGACAAAGTAAGACACTGTGACTCAAGCGGCCAGATGTTGACAGCTTGAGTGAGAAGATTTGACAGATTTGCCATCAGGAGAATAAAACTGAGGCCTATGATACTGATACCTTTGAACTACTGAGTCCATCAATGTCGAAGGACCATTTTAAACTGTTTGCAGCACTAAATCCATTCGATTGCTTGCACCAGAGGCTGCTTCAGCTGTATTTCACTCCCTTTATTTCTTGGCCTTTGGCACATTCACTACACATCTCAGTCAGCCATGCCGTATATTGTTATTTTCAGGACTATATAGGCCACTTATAAATACCATTATTTGGCATTTGTGTGGTACTGCACATGTCCGAGGGCACTCACTGTGTCGCATACAGCCATGTGATTAGACTACATCAAGGTGTAATTAAAAGTGTGAAACTCCGTGTCTCCTCTGTTCAATTAATTCATGTCAATACACAGGTCAAATGAATGACCCATAAAGAGGAAATAACAGATTTTTAGTCTGTTTTTTTCAGACTTTATTTCCTTGCCTCGGGGAAGGAAAGTGCTTAGATGTGCCAAGAGGTGGAACTGTGGTCAAGACCTCTTTTTGTACTCCTACAGAATATACTGCCACTTAAAGTCCCTCTCCTGTTTCCTATTTAATCTCAGCAGGCTTCATAAAAATCTGCATCTGAACAGTGCTTCACTTGCCTACCTGCTTGTTCACACTCTCCTCTCTCAACAGTTTGCACACTTGGCTGGATGTTAGCTTCCTACCTCCCCCAGCTGTGGCTTCTCACTTTCTGTGTCTGCGTCACCATGTTCCAGCACAGAAGGCAGCAGCGTCTCCTTGGCCAATTTCCTCCCATGAACCATGAGCACGACACTGAGTAACGGTGATATTGATACTGAGAAAGATATATTTAGCGATCGCAAATTTCAAATTTTGCTTGTTTGTGTTAAGACTCAATGTGGCGTAAAAATATTTATGCTCTCAGTGTAATCACTGCACTGCATATGACCAGCAGGTAGCGCAGGGTGTGTTTGCGCAGCCCATCTTGCTCAATGGGAGGGTCAAACATCTCTGGGCTAATTAGAAAGGCCAGCACTGCTCTGCGTGACGGCCGGTCACCAATCAGAGTCGGTGTGTAAAGTTTGGACGGCTTGTTGTGTTGACGAGTTGCCATGGTGCCGAGAAGCATCGCTGTATTCTGAGTGCTGACACTCTGAGCCATGACGACCAGCACTTACAGAGGCAGGAGGAGGAAGGGAAGCAAATGACTTGTTTGCTGCAACTCTGTTTTTCAGGGAAAAACTCTTATCGACCATCTAAATCTGACCTTCAAACTAAAACGCTTCGACCTTAAACAAGTCCCGCTGCAGGAATAAACCTTTCCAGTGTGGCATCTTTCTTAGATAAACAAGAAAAAACAAACCCCAGCTCATGTGTTGACATATTCTGTAAATGTTTCTCTTTATTTGTAAGTAAATGCAAAGTCCTCGCAGTTGATGCATTAAAATGAAATACCCTCAATCAATTACACAACAAAGGTCATTATAGCAGAGGCTGATTGGATCAGAGTTGTTCATAGCAGCAGCGATATGCAAACACAGAAAAAGAACCCCCCTTGAGATTTTTTTTTTCTTTCTTTTTTTTGACCATCCAAAAGCCCTGTTAGAAAGGCTGGATAACTTCACAATACAGTCTCACTGACTGACACAGTGCTGGTAAATAGACAGAGCATCTTTAAATATTAACAGGAGACAGAAGATCACCATGCATTTATTTAATGCTGCTGTTTTAGTCCCATACCTAAAGGATATGAGAGACACCATAGAATATGCCTTTTTTTTTGTTCTTTTTAAATCAAGCAGAATCATAGTGCTCATTTACATAATCAAAATACATTCTTAGAAAAAGTCGAAGTGGTACTCTTTATATCTTATACTTTGTCTTTGAATATATATATATATATAGAAGCTATATATAGAAGCTATGTCTTGTATCAATTGTTTTCCCGTTGCACATTTTACATCACGGACATTTTCCTGACGGCTCTCATTCCAATTCAACTAAATCTGTTTCAACAAATTATACACAGGAGACATTCTTCCAGAATGCACAACAATGGCGACAATCGGAATCACCCATTTTCTCCCGGCAGTAAAAATAGTCGACACCGGAAAAAAAAACCCCCAAAAAACAACAAAAGAACAAATATATTCTCAGCAGCTGTGAGGGACATTTGATAATCACATAGAAATCCGATAATCATGCTGACAGCTATCTTTAATTTGAATCAAAGACAAAGAAAGGAAACACTCAAGACTCAGAAGCTGACAAGAAAGCCACAGGTTACTGCAGAGTGGGTTCTCTAAAAACAATGTGACCCTCTGCACAAATATATTCAAATTACAACCCCTGACTCATTGGAAAGCAGCAAATGACCACAGCGGCAGTGCGATTGCCTCTTGTCCCTGAATGAATACTTCACTGCAACTTAAAACAATAGAAGTGAACTGCTGAGATCAAAACAAAAAAGCCACGTGGGCAGTTTCTTGTCACCAAAACACCATCTGTAAGATTAGATTTGCAGGCTTGTGTGACTCACAGAGCAACAAATTCATGCTTATTTTAAAATCTGACCAGTTTGACAAGGTAACAAGCAGAATAATCCTGTAAAAATACACACCTGAGCACATGCATGTTTTACACCCACTCGTATAGAGATGAATTGTGACGACACTTGGATGATTTCTATGGCAGACACACACACACACACACACACACACACACACACACACACACACACACACACACACACACACACACACACACACACACAAACAAACACACACACACACAAGTATGTTGATGCTACTGAGCAGGTGTCAGGTCACAGTGAAAGAGTGGCACGTGAGCCGCAGGGTTGCTCAATATCATGCAGAAAGAGAAAAGAATAAAGAATGAGTGTGTCGGCAGAGGCAGAGATTTAATGTAAGGCAAGAGGCAGAGGAGTCATGATGCTGATGCAGGTTTTGAATGCTCAGTTGGCGCCAAGTTGACAGCTGTCTGATATGATCTGGGCAGTGCACGGTGCGAAAAACAGATCTGTTCGCTTCCATTAGCAATGTTTTGAAATAGAGATACGTCCATCTTTAAAGGAATACTTTAAGGTTTTGGGGAGATAAAAACATTTGTTTGCGATCTTCTGAGAGTAAGATGAGAAAATTGATACCACTCTCACATTTGGACGGTAAATATGACGTCACAGCCAGGAGCTGGTTAGCTTAGCCTAGCTAAACCTGGCACAGAGACTGGAAACTTCTTCGCCCAGGATGAAGACTGGTAACAGGGGAAACAGCTTGTCTGGCAGGACAATGTGGTGACTTCCTGTTTTAAGCCAAGAAATTGTCCAGCGCATAATATCTTGTAACGTTTTTGTAGGCTGCAGCTAAAACAAATGAGATATTAGTGTGTTAATAATCATGTTGATGATAGAGATATTGTTATATCTGTTTGGTAATTTTGACACCACAGCCAAGAGGTAGTTAGCTTAGCCTAGTGTAAAGACTGGAAATGGGGGAAACAGCTAGCCTGGCAGGACAACTTCTTTGTGAGAGTGGTGACTTCCTGTTTTCAGCCAAGTAAACATCCCGTAATACCAACAATTTGTCATTTTTGTAGTTTGCAGCTAAAATATATGAGATATCAATGTGTTAACAAGCTTAGCCTAGCATGAAGACTGAAAACGGAGGAAACAGCAAGCTTTGCTCTATCTGAAGGTAACAAACTCTTCCCCCAAGCAACTCTCTTATATCTTGTTAGTTTAATTTAAAAGTGTAATAATGACAAATTGCAGTTGTATGTGTAAAGAGTGGTAACAGGTGAAACAGCTCAGTCCCGCTCAGCCTAACTTTAACCCTGTGAGAAAGGACACATAGGCTACAGACATGATAGTGGTGTCGATATTCTGATTAACTCTCAACAATAATTAGAATAAGCATAACTCCCAAAATGTCTAACAACCCCAGATTAGATCATTGAATAACCATGCATAAATCAAGAAATACGGTCCAGAAATCCCTCCAACATGATTATATAATTTGGCAAAAATCAGTTTACTTTTAATTTTAATATAGTCAACACATCACTACTTAGATATTTTAAAAAACAACTTTTATTTGTTGATCATTTTAGTTTATTTTAAAATGTAGGAACTCGGGTTCGGACTTCTTCTTTAGTTGCTGCCCTGCACATTCCTATGCAGCTGCTGTGGAGCTGGGCAAGCACCAGCTGGGACACGCAACGTAATGATTTTATGAGAGAACGGACAGGCCACCAAACAGACAGCTGGCAGAGAGGCTGATGCACTTTAATGGACTGCAAGTGAAGAGCTAGATAATATGTTTGTTGAGGCTGTGACAGAATTGCTGTTTTCATAATTCAGGACGACCTGTAAACACGCCAAAAGTGTCCTTCAGTATTTTCTATCTGCATGCCTGTACAGCTTTCACTTGTCTCTCTCTGTTGAGTTTATAGCCTTTTGATAAAAACAGAGTTGACCAGCCCTGATTCTCTCCTGAAAACTCAAAAGTTGAATTAATTCATACTTCAGGAAACGTCGTTGTTAAACGCCACACATTTTCTGGTAAATATAAAACCTCAATAAAAGCCTTTTAACTGTAACAATAACACAGACTATATTATATTTCTTGAGTATATTTTTGTCTTGGTCATGCATTCACAATGAGGCAGGTCATTACACTAGGTGCACACATTATGAATCAAATGATCAATTTTATAATTTTTGGAAGTATCATTAACAAGCAAAACAGATTCTCAGAGAACAGAACATTTCCAACTTGCTACAGACAGAATCGCAGAGCCCAACAGAAACATTTAAGTGGTATAAAAAAAAAGAAAGAAATCCATTTTTTTTTTTACAGTACAAAAATTGGCACAGTATTCTTTAACCAGCGTTGCCTTGTCTTCTGAACCAGTCGTCGTCAGAACACCTCCCGATTCATAGACTTTATGAGCAGAAAACCCTGAGAGAGAGAGAGAGAGAGAGAGAGAGAGAGAGAGAGAGAGAGAGAGAGAGAGAGAAGACAGACAGAGAGACAGAGAGACAGACAGAGAGCGCAGCAGAGACATAGAAATAGAGATGTTACAGTCATTACTCATCCAGTGAGCAGGGGCTTTGATGGCCAAATGTGAAATTCAAGTGACAATCCACACAGGAACCCTCGTCTGTGATGCATTATGTTGGTGCTTAATGAGACATAGTGGCTATGTAGAGCACTTGTTTTGCTCTCATGGCAAGGGTATATGAAGTGTCTAATCTTGAATATGCACAAATAACGATTGAAACAAAAAACAGAACTGGAACAGACACACTTGCTTTCACTCTAATCCTGTTAGTTTAAAGGCCCTTCTCAACGGGTTTCTATGGTTATCCACTCTGCTCCATCTGAAACGAGGGATGGTAAGACATTGCCATTGGTGCCAAACAACTACAGGTCGCAGATCCGAATTATAGGCATGTCTCTCAGAGACAGAGCTGCTCTGGTCATTTTACAGGCTAAGATAAATCTCAATGGGCTGTGCAAAAAAACACTTTTTAAAAAAATTCAAAAATTCAAAGAGCTAACCAGCTGGTAAATTTGAAATAGCAAAGAAGGTTGTTGGGTAAAAAAGATTGATAAATGAAATGACACATGATAGATCTTATGCATCAGCTCAGCCCAGTTGTGTTGTGTGAAGTAACTAGATCACCATGCCTTTTAAAATCCAGTCAGATAAACAGACTAACAATGGGCTGATGATTGAAAGGAGAAATGAATGGATGTGAATGTTTTCCCTTGCTTCATTTGGTGAATGAGGGGCTTTCTTTAAAAAACAAAAACAAACAAACAAACAAAAAGTTAGCGAAAGTCTTCTAACCACTTAAAGGTTTTAGGCCTGTGGTAAGATTACATCTTGAATGCTCGGTGAGGGATTTTATTAACAGCTGAAATATTAAAACTATGTGGAGTAAGACAGGCAATCCTGTTTTAATGCACGTTATTGAGAACTGAAAGCCCATAAGAGCACTGGAACAAACGTTGGACTGTCTCCTAAAGCTCCGTTGAAACACAATAGCCGGAATATTAATGTCGCACAGCTTGCTGAATCTTTAATGCGAAATAAAGAGCCGATTTTCATGCTCTGATTAGTCAGTCTTCCAACAAAATTAAACCAAAACAAAATACTGGAGAAAAAACCCCCCCGAAAAAGACAAAATACTCTGAGCAACCTACATGCTGAAAATGGCAACCTGGTCGCCTGTACAAGCTAGCAGCTCTTCTTGTTTCTTTTGCAGGGATTTTAAACATTTGAACTCCAGGACTCATCTCTCGACATGCAAAACAAGCTTCCCCTGGCACTATTTCGCAGAGGCACCATCACTCCATTGGGTTTAGTGCCTCCCAAAACAATCGTGATTGGTTTCAAGAAATGCAAAGAACACAGGACATTTGTAACGAGAATTGGTGCAGCTAGACCGTCGACAGACCACATTCATGGTGACGGTTGGGATAAAAAACCTGCTTTTAGCAACTTGTTCTCCCTGCTTGATTCAGTGTGTGCTTTCATACAGAGAATTTTTCATTAGGAAACGCCAGAAATTAGAGACACAAACTACTCACTCATCTGAGTCCTTTTTGCTCTCCTCAATGTAGGCGATGGACTCCGAACGAATGCGGTTGGTGACCTCGTACGTGCGCAGGGTGACACCAAAGATGTCCTCATGGTAGCGGTTCTCGTCCTGGATATAGTGCGATGATGAAAGAGGTGGAGAGAGAAGAGGACGAGAATGAATTACACTGCTCATTTCAAAAGAAACACAAAGAAATATGAGAATATAAAGCCAGATCTTAGAAACAGCCAGAATGGCCCTCTCCTGTAAGTGGTTTCAGAATTTGACTTTGAGAGGTTTTACTAGATACTATTTAGAATTGTATGAACTCTAAACTTGCAGTCGAACTGCATGCAGATTATTTCCTTCTTGCATAAAGCTTTCTTTGGAGTTATATACAGCATTACAGTATTTCTATTAGGTTTGTGTCTGCTCTTACACCAAAATAGTGGTTGATTGACAGAAGCATAGTGACTGACCTGCACTCACAGCATTTTACAGATTCACCGAAAAGTACTGAAAAAAGGTCTTCAGTCCATTTGTATCCTACACTGGGAAGTGTGTTATTTGCAGGCTTGGTGACACATGTCATGATTCTTTAGTGTCCTTTTTTTAGCCCTGAGTTCTCAAATAAAAATAAGCCAGCAGGAGTCTTTTAAACTTTACTCTCAGGACCACTTTAATGGTGAAAAGGACTGCACGCTACCATCACATCAAGTTGCTCAGCGGCGTCTGATGGTGAACATTGCGGTCACGATGTTGCATAAAAGAACTACACCATTGCCCTCTCTCTTTCGCTCTCTCTCTCTTACCCGGAGCTTGCTGATGAAGAAGCCAGCATCCTCCAAGCTCATGTTGCCCTGCTGCTTGATGATTTGCTGAACAGTCTTGAGAACATCGCCGGCCATGGTAACATCCCCACACACGTAGATGTGTCCTCCCTCCTCCCTCAGGCACTGGTACACCGTCTCTGACAGCTGCTCGCGCAGTGCGTCCTGTACATATTTCTGACAGAGGGGCACAGGAGGAATGATGAGTGTGCATGAGGAAGTCAAGTGTAAGAGGAGGCAAAGTGAAAAGCAGAGTCAGGAGACCACTGACAGAGAGAGAATAAAGTAACATGAAGCGGAATTTGTAAACTGAAAGCTGAGGACTGCTGATGGGGGGTCCAGGGACTTAATGAATAACAGAGTATGGAATATTTTATTTATTTTTCCTGACTCCATTTTGTGTTTTTCTCTAAAGAAAATAAGATATACTCATCAAAAGTAAAGAAGGCAGAGTTAAAAAAATGCTGACTCATTTACAGCCACAGACAGTTTCGTGCTTGTACCTTTGGTTTGCCGGGTTCTCTGGAATAGGCCGTGTAGAGCTCCTTGAACACATCTTTGTTCTTGGCCTGGATGGTCTCCTCCTTGTAGATGTGGTCGACCTCGCTCTGACGACAACCGAACACCAGGATCATGGGGCACGACTCGATTCCTAAAGGTGACAGGCGTGAGTTGTTTCACTGTAGACACGATAGTCTGCTGTTTTGTGTCTTATTACAACCTTTGACTTGGGACTCTGAATTACCTCATTGTTGCATGTGACAGCATTTTACCTGGAGGATTATAAGCTTGTCCTGGATATTCTTATAATCAACCATCAAACTGAAGACTACAGTTTCATGTGCAGCACTGAAAATCCCCTGTAAAAAGAGGTTACATATACAAAGGAATGAGAGAGGAACAAACCTTTGTGTTCGAGGTCATATAGTCTCTGTTGCCAGAAGCTTCTGAACGGGGCGATGCCTGTTCCTGGGCCCACCAGGATACAAGGTGCTTGGTTGTCTTTGGGAAGTTGGAATGATGGTGCACTACAACCATAAAATAAAATGTAAAAAGTAAGACATATATCCCAAAATATTGCAAGCTTCTGACATTCAAATGAAAGTTGCTGGGAGCTATGCTTGATTGCTGTCTTTGCGAAGAGCTACATGAGAATATTAATGGCACGGTCACGTCTGCAAGCTAAATTCAAATGGTAATTTAGTCGGCTAACTTCACTTAGTACAAGGATCCGAAAATCTCTCTCAGCCTCATTTCTTGCCAATAGTTAGCTTGAGATCACTTGTATCTGTATGCTTAATATTAGGGTTCGTCATGCCATTGTTTGGATGGCCCATTATTCTGAATCCCCAACTATTTTCGAAACAACGTGCATTTGTGTAGTTTGCCATTTATTTCTTTGTTATAACAGGCTGTCAGACAAATGGATTTGCAGTCCAATGGAACATGGGACTATCAGGGTTTCAAAATAAGGGGCCATCAAAACAATAGGCAGTAACTATACCATGCTAACTTATTCGGCTAGCTTGGTTCTTTCTAGCTAACGCTGATGTTTGTGTGCTAAATATGACTTCACTTGATACTGTGTTTCCCCTTGTTCCCTCTTTCCCCTCAGTCAAACGCTATATGCGACAAGAACTTTTTTAACTGGTTGTGAAGCAGTCTCACTTTAATACTGATGCCTCTACATAAGAAAGAAAGACCATCAGCAAGAAGATTAGCATTTTTTTATGTAGCTATTCTTAATGCATGTCGGAAATACCAGGTCGGATTCCCAGCAAAATAGTGAGTCTTAAAATTAAAGCACATTTTTTAAGGTAGAGTGCTGCAGATGTGACTGTCTGAGGAGGGAAGCAGCTCTGTAGTCTGGTGGTAGGGCAGCAGATACTTCTGTATTTCCAGAGGGCAGCAGAACAACTGTAACCAAGCAACTAAATGTGTTAGCTGTAGGATTACAGGATTTGGTGTATGAACAATAGGGTAAGGTTACAAGGTTTGTTGCATCTTTTTTTCACTCGCTCAGTCAAGTGCTTTACGACACGAGGCAGTGGAAATGTTACCGCTTCTTGTGCACAGGAGCTGCCAAAATCGACAAATGTAAGCTCATTATAGCTGCTTTAGGTGAGCTAGCTCAGCAAGAAAGGAAATCAACTGATCTCCCAGAATGTCAAACGTTTCCTTTAACATGCCACAATATTGGGTCATTTGAAATACATTGGGATATTTACCCTCGGACAAAACATGGCACCATTTCCCCCTTCTCTATCCTGTTGAGCCACGACGAACACACTCCATGGTGGATAGGTCCCTCTCCGTCTGAAAGAGATGATAACCAAACAAGCACTTTACCTGTTTCTCTCCCCTCCTCCTCCCACTCTCTGTGAGTGGACACACACAATGGGAAGAGAGTGGCTCTAACACATTTCCCAGGGCTAGGGCGATTCTTCTCTCCCTCTCTCGGAGAGGGGGTTACATTAATTCACCCGCTACCTATACAATCACAGTAACATGCTTGCAGAAGTGCACATTACACATGTGAGAGAAAATAGCAGATGGAATATGGTTGTGTTTGCTGACACTTGACAGGCTGAGAGTGCAGACGCTAATTGCAAAAGGTGAAGCTGGAAAAGCTTTGTGATATGCTGCGCACTCGAGTTGTGTATCATCAGACAGGCTGGTAAACCTGCAGTGTTTTCTCTGGTTTGCATT
Organism: Diplodus puntazzo; assembly: GCA_963678695.2. Taxonomy (NCBI): domain Eukaryota; kingdom Metazoa; phylum Chordata; class Actinopteri; order Spariformes; family Sparidae; genus Diplodus; species Diplodus puntazzo. The sequence continues at coordinate 21,249,947 of OZ023159.1, read as the reverse complement.
TGTGGCCAAATCTTTAAATATAATCAGTTTGCACATAGAAAATCTTCCTGAGGTGTCTCCACAACATTTCTTGTAATTACAGTGGTGGTCCGGCTGCCCTATGAAGCAGACTGGCTTTCCAAGATAACTTGCAATCAATGCTCTTTGAGCCATCTGAGGGTTTTTCAGGGAGGCTGAGTCATTCGACTTTTCAAGTCTTCGCAGCAACCTTGAAAGCACCACAGCACTCTGCCTTTTATTCATGACATAAACCAAACTGATGCAAAATATATACATAGGGCGTGCACTTTTTCGAGCAACAACTTAATGATAAATACATTTTTAGTGATATCACAGGGTATTATTGGGTTTGCTTTGGACTTTTTTTCAGAGAAATGTCAAGTAATTGGCCCTATGAAAAGCCAGAAAAAAACAAGATACCAATTTTAGACCCTCAAAAGCCCTGATGGGAGCATTAAAGTTCATCTTCCTCGTCAGCAGAAAAGACTACAGCACCTGCATTTACACCCACACAGAAATCCTCGGAGGGATGTTAGCAGACGCTCAGCTTGGTTAAAGGAGTGTTTACAAGGTTGTATGTCATTACCTCGGGCACGGTATGAGACCACAGCTACGGTGAGGTGGATCTCTCCTGGGTGCAGGTCTGGAGAGGAGCTGATAGAGTAGTAGCGAGGCTGCAGCAGGGGCAGCTGAGTGAGCAGCAGGGTGGAGGGCATCTGGATGGATGGGAACTCCTCCAGCACCTCCACCAGCGTCGGATTGTTGTACCACTTCCACTCTTCGTACTCCTGCAAGCCCTGGGATATTGATGGGAAAGACAAGGTGGTATAAAAAGTACAGGCGGATATTCATTAGATTTGTTCTGTCCAATTACTTATCACAACAACAACAACAACAACAATAAAGGATGGATTCCTCTTTTAGATCTGTAAACATTTTTGATTAGGGAGTCGGAGGCAGCCACCAGCAGAGCCGCTCCACATTCACTTGCCCGCCTGTGTTTGTGTGTCATTGCTGACATTTGGCTGTGATGAATATAGATCACTACCACAAGGCTGGAAAAAACTCTGATATCTTCCCATCTTTTGCTTTGTTCTCGTTGCTAATGAGCGACGCAGTGCCCATTAAGGATCCTAGTGTGGACTCCATTCTGAGCCTGAAGCCCTGTTTGAAGCACCGTATGTACAATTAGCAAAATTTCAACAGCAAAAGTACGTTTGGGCCTGGGGTTCTTCAGCCTTGATCCACAGGCGGGGCTGCAGGACATCTTAGAGATGGATACAGTTCGTCTCATTTATTTATTGCTGATATATCCTTTCATGCAATGCAACAATAAAGCTACTGTGACAACTTGACTGTTCTCTATTGTTTGTCATTAGAGTCTATATAAAACTAAAGAATCAGACGTGTCCAAACCCTGCATTATTCCTGAAATGATCTTAAGATTTAGCGCATACAACATAGAAAATAAAAATATCTGCAGTGCTGATTCTACTGTACAGTTTCTTTTTCTGAATTCAGAAAGCCTTCCATCTCTCCCTCTTGCTTTGGTGACAATGATTCGCTGTATGAGCATATGAGTCACTGCTTGGCCTCAGCCAGCCTTTTCCACACATTGACAAAAATGGAGAGTGAATTGTGGGAGGCACTGCAAGGGGGGATGGCTCTGGGTTAGAACGATCAGCCGCTTTAATTTGGCGCCAGCTCACTCCTACTGTACGTATTTCCATCGGTGCAAAGTGCATCAAATCGGCTTTCCGACACAAAAAACTGTCTCCCATATTTTGATAGCCAACATGATAAATGTGTTAGTTATTATTGTGCCTTGAACACACGGTGACTTTTCCGTAGAACCACGCTCTAGTTAAAAAATGAACAAATGTCTGCATACATTTGCCTCTGACATGGGAAAAAAAGCGAGAGAGCATATTTTTGGATATAGCCCACGCACATACATCGCAAATCCCTTATGTGTCTGGGCACGAACCAGGCTGAGCGCTCAGCACAGCAGCAGCTCAATAATTCAAAAGGTCAGTGTTAATGGTAACGCAAGAGACTAAGTGAATTTACCTTACTGAGGATCTCTAGTTTCTTTTTCTGCTTGTCATTGGTCGCAAGAGCAGCAAACTGCTGCAACAGCACAGGACTCGGCGGGGTAGTGATGTCCAGGAAGTACTGGAAGGCTTGGAAGATGGTGCAGGGAGGGATACGAGTCTCATTTGTCCAGTTACTGATTACACCTGCAGAAAAGACAAATGTTAGGGTCGCGTTTATTAATATCAACCGTGGATCATATGATAATGCGTAACATGAATGGGATTTATCACGTAACACAATAAATGGTATATATTGTGCTATAACACTGTATAACTTAGTTGTGAGCAAATATGAGACATTTCTAAATATTTATTAATGCATTCAACTACTTATATAGAGAATCTGTTATCTGATGATATGTCTTCATGACTATTGGCGGCATTTTCAAACGTCTTTAAACTTGCTCTGTTAGTATATGTAGGTGCTTTATCTTTGGGACTTTAAATAAACTGTTTTTTCAATGCTGAAAGAGGTTAAAACAAAGAGTCCCTCTTTTTAAAATGACAGCTCTCGAACCACGTTCAAAGACTTTGGCATCAGAAATGATCCAAACAGATGATCAAGTCCAGTAGGCTAAGAGGAAGTGTTTGAAAGTGGAAGTTTTAATAGGTCATTACAAAGAATTGTTTAATTTCGTCCAGTTAAAGTTGAGGTGAGCATGCGCACACACACAAGCACACGCACACACACGCACACACACACGCACACTGTGTATAAGAAACACCTTGCTTCACAGTCACAGTGACAATCGCACTTAAGTCACCCAGTTTTCCACACAACTGCTTGCCAGCATGCAGCTTCACTGAAAAGCTTTCTGGGCATAGATACCTCACCAAAGTGTGACTGAGAGACTCTTTCTTATTCATGCTTTGTTTCTGACATTCTGCCCAGATTTCAGGCCGCGACCTTCCTGATTGCTCGCCCACTGTGTGCGTAAAAAAGTAGCGTGACGCTGCTGTAGCATCACCCACCCAGTGCAGTGTTCCTCTCCTCCAGGAACTCCACTTTGACTATTTGATTGACAGGTGGAGCATCCTCCAGTTTATCTATGAGAGCCGTCACCAGGTCCTCGTGGTTGCCAGGGAAGATGCCCAGATGGTCGCCGGGCTGGTATTTCAGGCTGACGTGGTTGTTTGTGTGGAGCCGCACGAAAATTGTGGAGCGACTGCAAAAGAAGATCAGAGATTTGGGGAATAACCTGGCACCATTTCCGGTCTGTTCCGTTTAGCTTACACACCACAGTGGACCAAATGAAGGAGTTGGACACCACACGAGTGCGTTAGATAACACTGTTTCACATGTTAACCAAAACAGACAAATACGAGACTAATCAATTTCCTGTCCGAGTGTGCTCATGTGTCGGTACATACTTGGATTTGGGACTTTGTAAGTTTTGAGATTCCAGCATCTTTGCTCCAGAAACCTTCTTCTTGTGAATATTGTACAGTGCTGTTGGCAGAAACAAAACCACACCGCATGCATTTCATTTACCATTTATATGATATACCTTTTCCAAACAGCAGAATCTAAAATGATCATAAAGTTGAATCTCTCGTAAGCAGATTATATTTAACGTTACTGTCATAATAGTCGGGCCAAGTTCACAATCTTTATCCCATTCAAAATGCAACAATTTACTCATTGATCTGTGTTCATTAGGCAGCAGAGCCACTGATCAATTTCAGGCTTGGTCCAAAATGTTGGACACTAAGACCTCTCAGCTACAAAGGGTTTGAAATCCCACTGCATTATCATTTTTCATTCCACGACAGAGCCACAGATCTCACCTCCAGGCAGTGTAAATGAGTCGCTGGTCCTAATCAATAACATCACTGTCCCTATATAAATGTATTATGGTAATTTTGTGCTTCAGTGCTTATGAGCACTTATCGCCCCTCTAATATCAAGACGCCACCAACAGTTCATCACTTGCGTCCCGTAGGATTATTATGTACCTTCAGTGAGCGCCGGGGCCTCGGCTGTGTACGTCAGGCGGAACTTGCTTTTCTTCCAGCTGCGGTCGTTGCTGATCAATGAGTCGTTGGCCTTCTCGATGTTCACATCATCGCCAACACAGAACACATCACAGGCAGCCTTGATGCGCCAAAATGGGAGAGAACGCGGCCATTACTTACAGATTCCCATCACACCTCCACAGGAATCACAAAGGGTTTGGAATATGATCTCTTGCACTCTAAGCAGGACTGCCGTCAGCAGCTCAAGGTGATGTTTGGCAAAACACCTTGAAAATTATACTGTTACCACTGAAGGTTGTCCAGGGAGTGAGAAGGTTTTCTTATTTTATTTATGTTGTTGTGGTTGCACAGAAACAGGGAACCATATTAAGTGGTGCCAAAAATTTCCAAATGCATGACATGATTTGACTTTAAATTCTAAGGTCAAACCAAACCAGACCCAACATCTCGGCCGCTGTCGGAGTAACCTCAGTTGATTGTCTTTGTGCACACAGGATAAATACCTGGAAGTATAATGTAAATGAAGGCTACCGGTAAGCATATCATTTCCGAAGTTTTAAAGCGGACTCACACACGTTTGTGCAACCGGAGACATAAAACATTGTCAGAATCTGCAATCCTGCTTTTGTTTTTGATTGCTTTTGTTTTTTTTTTTCTCTAATATTGCTGTTTGCCATAACTTTGGACAAGACTAAATACATAAAAAATATCTTTCCTTAGGAATTTGTGAGTTCCTAACTATGGGAAAAACACTGACATTCCCCCAAACGACATGATCTCTAAACTCTCTTTAACAAAATCAGACAAGGCTAATCTATATGATGTGTTTTTGATAAGTAATGTAAAAACTAATGTAATATTACATTCACTGAGCCTCCCCAGAACTTCCCCCTCTGGTGAGGCTTACCTCCCACTTTGAAAAACCTTTGAACTAAAGTGAGCCCAAAGGGTCTCAGCCCATGAAACCAACCTTAAAAACCTTCTTGGCCCAGGTTCTGAATGACTCCTCCTGGCCACACAGCTCATCTCCTTCTCCCATGCGTAGGATGCGCTCCCCCCCCAGCTCTTCAAACAGCGTGTCCACAGCGTGGGCAAAGGCGCAGAAGTGTGGGTAGGCCCTGGAGCCAAGGCCAAACACTGAGAACCTAAACAGAGACACACACATATGAAGAAAGAGACAGAGAGCTAGGTACAGTAGCGTCAAAAACACAAACATAAGACATTAGAATACACGGAGCCCACGTTAGAAACTTTCTTCCCCTCTAGAAAGGAACCGAAACAGCTGACGTATATTTACAAACACTTGCGCTGTCTGGCTTCGGATAGATGTAAACATGAAATAGATCACTTCTCTGCAAACGGACAAGTTATCCTTCCGCTGCCTCACTGTGAAGCAGTCAACCCACATCAGGTTCAAGTTGGAGCAAAATGTCTTCTCTCCTCTAACAGATCAGCAAATCAGCAAACTGTCCACTGGTATAAGACGTGTCATCCCGAATATGTTTTACAAGGAAAGGAATCTATATAAACCGAGTAGGATAGAGTCTTTCTGTAGTTAATCATGATGTTATAAAAGCACTTTTAACTTTCGTATTTCTGAAAGTGTTTATAGTCCTTTTGTCTTGTGTTTCTATATCATCGCTATGATAATTACTGTCGCCAAAATAACTTCCAGATTGGTTGCCTAACTTCACTTCGTTCATTTTGTCAGTAGTTGCAAAGCTAGCCAAACCAACAGCTTCACTTCACTTACTTGTGTTACCCACGTACAAAACTGTTGAAATATGGCCTGTGCTGCCAAGTGTTTTGTCGATATCTGTTTCCAAATTCAAGGCGAGGCTGTGGCTCTGTTTCTCCAAAACAATCTCATTTATATCATCAGACTTGTTTTTCTCTTTGCAAGTAACAATAGGGAAGAAACATGCAAATAATGATGGTCTTATAGCTGCCGGCTAGCACAAAAAATGTAATCTGAGAGCATCCTTTGGATACTTAGGATACAGAATAGGATACCTGACACTTGAATCATTATTTTCTGTGCTATGTAAGATGAACAATCCTTAGTCATTATCCCGTACAACATGATTGAAATGAGACTGTGTCTAATTTTGTCAAAGTAATCACTGATTTTGTGATTTGCAGGTTAAAAGATCAAAACAACTCTCAGTTTTAAACTGGGTTTAATGGAGATTAAAGGTGCAGTATGTAACCACCAACTGCAACATGTCAAAGAGCATAACAAATCTAATTTCAATATCGCCGCTCTTACCCCGACGTCTAGATGTCTTTTAACCTGCAAATCACCACATCATTACTTACTGGGGAAGATGAGTCTCCGCCAAGAACAGACCCCATTAACCTTTGGTGTGAATCCAGTTAAAGGGACCGTTCTAGAAATATGTTTCTCACTGTCTTTAACATTGCAAGATTTTTGCAATGCAATAACATTTTTTGCTAATTTTTCAGGGAATAAAACATGGAATTGATTTAATCTGGTGTGTTTAGGTGGCTGTGGTCTATGACTATGAGTACAAAAAGGGAACTGTGGGGCCTTGGCAGAGGTATTAGCTGTACTGTGTGCCCTTGTAGTTTTATGACTGTTTTTGACCTGGTTTGGTTTTGTTTACCTAACGTTGGCGAGAGGTCCGGTGCTCTCGAAGTTAATCTTGGCTTCTGGCTCGTCGCTGGATGACTTGCGAGTGTCAGAGTAGGAGGACACGCTGTTGAAACGGACTTTGTAGCTCCTGTACAGGTGGTGAAGAGAAAGATGTGAGACCAGTGGAGGCTGGCTCATAGAAGCAGAGGAGGTTTCTCCTCCTCTACTTTTGACAGGCAAGAGGGAAAAGCCAAAGTATAAAAAAAAGAGGAATTGGTTAGAATAAAGCATTACTAAAACTCTGAAACATTTATTAAATGATTTTCTCGTTTCTTTTAAAAAATCCATTATTAAAATTCTAATAAAAAGACCTTAATGGCGACACCTGCAGGCCAGGACAGGCAGACGAGGACGGGCTCCCTCTGTCCTCCATGGGGTGGGACCAAGCGTCAGCCTCTGGCTGTTACAAGTAAGGCCTATGCTGACGAAACAAAAACTGCAGTTCCTCTAATGGCCACTCAAGGCTGGCTCCAAAAGCGAGGCAATTCCCATAAGAGCCCCTTTTGAAACGCACAAGTTTGGAGCCGAAATAAATTTGCTTTCAGCCTGGTGCAAAAAAAACCTTTTGGTTTCTTTACCTAATTTATTCCTTCATTACATGAGTCACTCATTTAAATTATATCAAGTCACACATAATGAGGTGCGTGACCACTTTGAATGACAGGTACCCGCAAGCTGGCAGCTCGGCTTCACCTCAGCTAATTGCGGTCACTGAACTTGATCTCTCAGCTGTGTTTATGGTGTTGATGCCTTTTGGAGAATTTTTACTCAGATATTGGACACGTGATATGCAGTTAATGTGTGGTTAATTGGACTGAAGGCAGAGCGAAGGGACAGTGTTTTGGATCTGTTAGCGTTAAGAGGCAGACAGCTGCTGGCGCTCGCGACGAGACAGCCACGGGCAGTCCGGAGTCTAGAACGCCAGTGTCCAGAAGTTCCTACAGAATCTGGAGGAAAACACCGTGAGTTGAGGAGAGTACAGAGTTTTTTAAACGTTTGGGATTAAAAAAAGGGTTTATCTTCAGTCTCGCCTGCCGCAATGATCCAGGATCCAGAAACTAGAGTGGAAACACTTTACTTGATGACTGTGCAGAGAAGGGATGGGGAAAAGAAAAGACGCCACAGGATGATTGATGAGAATAAAAAAAGCATCAATAAGTAGCCAACTACTGTACAACAACACGGTGCTGTCGGTGCTTCTGTCCTCCCGAATTTTTTGTCACGTTCGATGAGACACACGGACGTACAGTGTATTGCGAGGGAAGAAAAGACACAGTCTGGTAAGCATGACCACAATCACATGCAGGCTGAGGGACTTCACTCACTTTCTGTCTTCTGTGTTAGATGTTGGGTGGCGCATCTCCATTAAGGCAGCTCCAAATTTCTACAGTGACCAAACAAAAGGCAATGAGCCACCTGTGCATCTTTGCTTTGTTAGCTCGGAGTTGTTATATAATGTGCGTACCTCTCCATTTTCAGGCGGATCACCGTTGCCGAAGGTGCTGGTGACCACTAACACCAGCGTCTCGTGCTCCAGGTCCACCACATCATATTCATCCATTGACATGACCTGGGGATGCCACAAAGAAAACAGCTTCAGCCTCTGCTCACATGGTGTTTGTCTCGCTTTCGTCTCCTACACACACACACACACACACTCACTCCACACGATGGATGACTTGAGCGTGTAAATTAAGGCTGAACACACAGCCACTGGCAGAGGAGGAGGTTGTAATGACCACTCTGTCCTCGCCTCTAACGAGATGATAATATGCTGCTGCCGCACGACGAGCATCCATGATGCACACCACTCATCAGGATGGTTTGTCTGCCACGGAACGTGCTGGCATTTTCACATACACACAAAGACACGCGGAACATCAAGGCGTGAAGAAGAAACGGGCTTTATCCCCACAACAACAACGATTTGCCCCGGGGCGCTCACATCTGCCCTGACACCCACTCTCAGTGACACACACATTCGCACACTTGCATGCACAGATCTCTTCTTATATGATTGATCACACAGGGAAAACAGGAAGGGAAAATAAGATATGACCTGAAGGAAAAGCACACAGTGTGTGATTGAGAGCAGCATGTTGAGCATTTGTCCCCCCCCCCCTTTTTCTAAACAGATTTGCACAGCCAGGGGTGCTTCAGGATCTTGTCTTAAACTACCGCTCCGCTCAACGCTTCGCTGGTTAAATCTCGCTTCCGACCCGCGGCACTCTGCTGCATGAGAGAAGAAGAGAATGTGACAAAAGACACACTTTCTTCCTCAACCCTCTCATCGCCTGAGCTCAGCTGGCATCTGCCTGACTTCGTCAGCCAGAGAGTGAGAGAGGCGCGGGCCGAGGGGTGTAGGAATGATCTCTTTGAATTTTTTTCAATTAGGCGTCTGCACAATTACAGTTCAGCTCGTTTTGCGAACTCTCAGATAAGATGATGCAAGGTGGGAGCAAGCTTACCTTTGCGTCGAAAGCGTGCTTGAAGATTTGACAGAGGGTTTTGGCATAATCTTGCGACTTGCCCGTCTCTGTGGCAAACAGTATGGTGGCCTTCACCCTCTTGGCCATGGCCTGGCCCATGAGCTTGGCCGAAAACTTCACAGCCCTGCGGAGGCGAAGGGGGGAGGTTGAGACGCACAGAAAAACAGCAGACAACGAAATCAAATCATTCAATCAAGAACCAGTGACACAGTTTGCGACCTTTAATCCTCTGTCATAACCAGAGATTCCCTCACATCTGGTAAAACAATTGTTATTGAGGGTAATGTGGTTCACTTCAGCAGGCAGCAGACATTATGTCGGGGTAGGGGATGGATGACAATTGTGATTACCTAGCTTATCATATCCTCGGGGCAATTATATTAATAGCAGAACAAATGTGTGCATGAGTGCATGCGTACACCAACAAACCACTGACAAAGCTTTGATTACTCCCCGAGGGGTTGATTGGATGAATTTCACCGCTGAGTACTCCAGCTTCCTTCCCATGTGTCTAACTTTTGTCATGATTACTTGTTTGGCTCTAGATTATCATAACACACATCTTACAGTACATTATCGTTGACATTTAGGGCTGCAACTCAACCTTGAGTATATAAATGCTGGAGGGAGAAAAGAAAGAAAACACTCACTTAACAAAACCAAGCACACTCACTTGGCAAGCTTCTTGAATCCGATGGCTCTTTTCTTTGTGGGCGTCCCATTGACTCCTTTCCACACGTGGGTGTTCCAGGGATCAGGCTTTGACATATGGAAAAAAAAAATTAGAGTTCAGTCTTTGTTTAAGGTTCCAAGATGCTCAGATATCTTCTGCGATATTCAATGTTTTTTGATATAAAAAAGAAGCAATTCACAATTTTAATGTGCCTGATGAACTGATACTCTATGTCATTAATCCCCTTTTATAAACATGAGTGCTTGACTACGATTACAGCGGTGGTCACCTGGTACTCGAAGGAAGGGGTGAGGCGGTAGTTGAGCATTTCTTGGTGGAACACCGGTGTGATACTTCCTGACATGGGAGGCACAATCCACACCCAGTCTCCAGGACAGCCACCTCGCACCCGGTACTCATTCTCCATGTGCTTCATGAAGGACTCTGTGGCTGAGTGATGGTCTACTATGGTCACTTTGCATGTCTAAAAATAAGGGACACAAACAATGAACTCATTTTTGTATTTTTCCAGTGTAAACCCATTGAGTTTGTCCATATGGCCATCTCAATGGAGTCAGAAGTGAGCATGTTAGTGCGAAAGTGTGGTGCTGGGGAGGATCCTGATTGGAGCTGAGAACACAAGGAAACAACATGGTAGCGGCTTTTCAATCCCACAGCCATGCCCTCAAGCATGGGACCATAACCTGCGAAGTGAACATCATGCTGTATTGAAAAAGACCTGAACTAGTGTTCAAGACCATAAACTCAGGAGGAAAGCGTTTACAGAAATAATAAATCAAGTGAGAAGCACGGTCATTTTCTCATACGCTCACATAGAATCTGACTTCTTTTTGAAACCAGTGTAGTCAAAATTAAAGAATGCTGGTTTAAAGCACTTTTGCATTAATGTCACATATCAGGACACCTTTCTATAACGTATACGTCGATGGTATCTTCTCTGATTCTTCAGTCACTACAGCAGTTGTATCATAAAAGTTGAGCTTTCCAGATCAAACTGAAAGTGTAATTTCCAGTGTACCCCTGTGAACATTTTTCAGGCCTGTTTACGTTGAATCCGACTCATGAGTGACATTCATAAATAGGAATCTGAACTAGAGACAGACACATTTAGTCAGATCTTGGCAGAACATGCTGAGTTTAAAAATGTACAGAGGAGTAGTATATTATGCTGCAGGAGGCATATGAGGTGTTAAATGAATGTTTTTATGCTTTTCTCCACGAAACACGGTCACTTGTAAGTGCTGTCGGTTTGAGATGACTATATCTACCTGGAAGCTGTAAAGAACAGCAATGTTGATCTCCACCAGAGCCTGGTCTTTCCAGAGGGAGGACGTCTTCCTGGTGTCTAAGGCCATCTTGGTAGCAACCTCCTACATATGACGACAATTACAATGTCAAGATTTGTCATGTCCTTTTCTTATTAAACGTTCTGACAAAGTGTGATGTTCAACTATGTTTCATGCACTCAGGAGGTGCTAGCTAGTAGTTAAAAAAACAAATAAAATCAAAAACATTTTCGACATATTCTGTAACATCTGCGCATAATTATAGTGACGACTCCAGTGGATATAGTTCAGGACTTCTTATTCGCCAAATAATTGCAAATAATGGTACAGAGCAAAAAAATGAATAGAGAGAGTCTGAATCAGTTCTTGAGGATTTTGGAGATTTGGAGAGGCAGTTACTACCTGTCCAAATATGTATAAACATACAGTATGTAAATGCATGAATATATAAATAGATGAATAGATTTCGCAGACTATTAAAATGAAAACTGGATTATTTATGTCAAGAGAGTTTGTAACAAGCACAAAGATTTCATGACAATCCTGTCACTGAGCTTTCTCCTCAGTGTGCCCAATTAGAAGAAGAATGACGTTCTGATTGGGTCATTTGGTGACACAACACATGCTCCTCTCTGCACGAGGCTTCAGTCAGCCTGTGCCTCTGATTCCTTCAGTGGAGCATGACTCTGTGTGTGTTCTGGCACAAAGCGCTACCTCCAGAATGTTGTAACGAGAGCTGTCGCAGAAGTCCCTCACGCCTATCTCCGTGCCCATGTACCAGCCACTGAAGGGGCAGCAAGTGAACTCCAGGCCGCCGATCTCCATTAGCATGTTGGAGACCGCCGGGAGGCCGTACCACTTCAGGTCCAGGTCCTTGAACCACTTGTACCTAGCCGAAGCAAACCAGAGAAGGACTGTTAGCTGCAGCTCCTGTCTTTTTGAGACATGTGTCATTAAAAAAGGATAGCGGCCAAAATCAACATTAACACAGCAGAGCCATTTTTGACAGCTTTTCAGTACTGGACTGAGCAGGCAGGACCTCAATCTACCTCCCACCCACTCACTCCTTGCACCCTCTAGGGGGATTGATAACATTGCTTTCAGTGTGTTATTTGCAGTGCTGGGTTTCTAATCTCGTATAATGATGAGACGCTGTTGGTGGTCGCATGCCTGTGCCAAGCTGCTGCCAGAGCTGAGGGCCAGTTGATGCAGGGCATCGAGGGGGAGATGCCAATTTTGGGGGGAGTCTGGCAGGGAGATCAGTGTGTCAAGGGATTCTGAAATGCTCTCTGTGGTGTGAAGCAAATGTAATGATAGCTCTGTCTGCATTTGTGTCTGCATGTGTGAAAACTAGTGTAGTGGTAATAGCAATTTCTTGACTGTGATCGTGGGTTTTAGATACAGCAGCCGAACGCTTGAGATCTCAAAGGCATTGGGGCGTTTGTGCAATACCTACCAATGTCAGAGACGTTTTCATGAAACAAAAGCAAACACATTAGAAGTAGAAAATGGAGGAAGCTTGAAACCTCACTAACAAGCCCCATGGTTACAACAAAAACCGGCATAGCAACAGATAAAGTTTGGATAGCTGCGCTTTCTGGGAATATTCAGCACAGTTGGAATGTGACAATAACCCAATCAGACTTCTTGGCAAAAAAGTACGCCATTGTTTAACAAGTGTTGTTAAGAGATGTGTGGGGGTGGATGTCTTTTTGTGCAGTCCCCTCTGTTCTTCATGCACGATCAAGCGGGAAGGCACAACTCACTTTGGGTGTGTGATTGGCACCTCCAGGATGAGGTCCTCGGGGATCTCGAACAGCTCAGGGTCGTTTCCGTTGGCTTGCAGCAGGAGTGGGAGGACATCGAAACGCCCCTTTGGAGCTTTCCATCCCAGCTGCATGCAGATCTAGCGACCAAAAGCAACATGTTTGCTAACTTCAAAAAGGAATTTTTGCAGCGTCACCTCATTGACCTCTAAAAAGCACGCCTCCTCTTGTGTACCTCGGTAAATTCAACGTTAGCAGGGTCTCCCACGATCCGTCCGTCGGGCTGTTTGTAGCCTGCGTAACGAATGAGCTGACTATTCCACACTCTGTAGTCATGTTTGCCATCTGTCCTCTGAGGAAATATGGTTATGGCTGACCTGTAGAACAACACCAAGTATGATTTTTTTTTTAAGTATATCAGTAATGTGCATACATTTGAAATATTAACATAAACTAGCTTATTACTAGCTTGAGAAACATGTGTAATAATAATAATAATAATGCATTTTATTTGAAGGCGCCTTTCAAAGCACTCAAGGACACCGCACATAACAACAACAGTACAACAAAAGACAGTACTAAATAATAAATAAGTAATAGTAAAGCAGTAATAGTAGTAGTAATAAAACAATCAGATTCCTGAACTATGCCACAGTTATATTTTAGATCAGTAGCATGTTGATCACAGCTCATACTTCAACAAAGCCTTAAATGGTCTAGATGAACAAAAAGTACATTAATCGTCAAGATTGCTTACAGATGGTTGGCATTGTGCATGTAATCTGTGGCCAACGGCATTTTTGATTAGGTTATGTCAAAGGACTCGTGGCTTAACCACCTTTGTTCTGTTCTACATCCCTGTTGCGTTTTAATGCCATGACCGGCTAAAAGTGTTAATGCTGCTAAGCCTGTTGTAAGTCGCTGAAGAGGGAGAGCAGCTGGTGTGAATCTGGGCCAGTGGTGCTAGCAGCTCACATCTGCAGGAAACAGTCTCTCAGCTTGGCTCCGGAAACTGGCGTTAATGGTGAAACCAATAGTCAATCAGACCTCAGCATTCTTTGTCCTCTTGTAAACAAAATAATGTCAGAATGAAGAATAAATAATGTCTTTTATTACCTAATTCGACATTGATAGGCTAATATTTATACTGAATCATGAGTTCCAGATTGATCCAACGTGTATAATAGTAATAATCATATTCCTGTACAGCAACAGTTTGATATTGATTTTATAAAGGAGTTCAACTTCAGATCTGATGGCTTATTTTCAGATGAGAAACTGATGTGCACATATTCATTAATTACAAAAATATTCATATCTGCATTATTACTAAATAGAAAGCAAATACACCAGCCAATAGACTTCTTTGCAAGCTGGCATCCCGACATTTGTTCTTAATAAGTACTATTGACTTGTAGATGATGATTCGCAAACAACTGCTGAAGCCATTTGTTATGAATAATAAACCCATTATAAAAGGATTCTTTGTGGTTATGATTCTAATTATAATGATTCAGCAACTTACGAGTTGTTTTGTCTATTACTTAATCGACAACCCATTTAAAAGGGATTTAAGTAATATTTACTGCACTGCAGGCACATTATCATATTTACCATGATATCCACTGATCGAAAAAAAAAAACAGTCTCACAATCTTGTTTGTTGTATCATTTTCGGACCATCTCTCAGAATCATCTCTGTTTTTGTACCATTGACAGAATATTTCCCAAACGATTGCAACATGTTGCAATAGCACCATTGTGCACTATGTTTGTCTATGCGTCTGCGTTTATTTAGGTTAAAGAGAGCCAGGGTGAGGGAGCCGCAGTCAGGATGTTGCGCTGGCTCTTATCAACATGTGTATCCAGGCTGTCCTTCTGAGGAACCGGGCTAAGCGTAGTAATGAGTCAGGAGCTATCCATCATCCAACAAGTAAATATGAGGTGTCACATGTGATTAGGACTTGGCAGAAAAAGTGAGCGAGCGCTGCGCAGGTCTGACAAATGACTGCTTGTTAGCAACGTCCGCCGCCTCACCGACGGGGCAATGATCTGTGCCGAGACAGTGACGGATAGACGGGCGGCAGATAGTGTCAGAGACAGCATTAAGAGACAGAGCACACACTGACAGATGGGACAGTGGGTCAAGTCAGAGTAGTCAGACAGACAGAGAGGGTGATCAGAAACATGGAGTGACAGATGGGGAGAGGAACGGGTGTAGTTGAGGAAGGCATGCAGAGTTGAACAAAGAAAACAAGACGAAGTAAATAGCTGAGCAGTGCTCTGTGTGTGTGTGTGTGTGTGTGTGTGTGTGTGTGTGTGTGTGTGTGTGTGTGTGTGTGTGTGTGTGTGTGTGTGTGTGTGTGTGTGTGTGTCGTTTACCTCAGGTTGCCTTTGTTGGTGGCGTACTTGATGTGGTTACAGATATAGTTGTACATTCCATGAGCTGTTGTGCAGTCTCTAGCATCAAAAACCTGGAATGTAAAAGTGGAAATAAACACTATTATACCATTTAAATAAAGTATGTATATTTTTTGTTCCAAAGCCAAATAAGTGACAGAACCAAATGTCTTGTACTGTGTCACTGAGTAAGAGCGCCTTTAAAACGACCCGCATTACTTGTTGAACTGTCAAAAACCACATGTGAAGAGTGAAAGCAGCACCAGCCCCACGCCAAGATTTCAGCTAAACTTTATATCACCTGTAGTTTTGACCACTGGATCCTCCCTACACATCGGGCTGCGTTCCTCCAGGCGTGCTTGGCTCCATAAATCAGTTCCGTGTCTTTCAGCTGGTAAGTTCCTGAAGCTTCGATCTCCTTGGTCACCTCCTCCAGCCTGTCCACGTGAGCCTTCGAGCCAAACCTTTAAGGACAGGACAGGTCCAATGGCACCATAGGACAGGAAAACATATGCATACACACCTATGGTACAGCACAAGCGATGTGCTGTTCCTCCAGAGTACTTAACTTTGTGTGTGTGAGCTACAACTTGTGCAAAAACTCTGTCTTTTTTTCTTTAATAAGTGTTTCAGTGGCTGCAGCCACTGTGTTGTTGGATTATACTTGTTCATGCTGTTTGCCTTGGTAATTTATTCATGTGTCAGGCTACTTAATTCATGTAGTCTCCTAATGCTTGTTGCACCTGCCGTGGTGTCACTTTTTATTTACAGCTGGCTAATTTTGTTTAATGGTCTGAGTTTGGTTATTTCTAGTTAAGCTCCAATCTTGTAGGCAAGTGAATATTTATGATAGTCTCCCATACGTGTGTGTGTGCTCCACCACCTGCACCTCATTCCATAAGCAAGACCCCTGCAAATACCGCAGTTACTCCTGTGTTACCATATAAAGTCAGGGTTAGGTTAAAGATTTGAGTGTTAAGGAAGTATTACTGACCCGCTGACTCTCCCAACTCATCAAATACTGACGCTTTGGGATTGTAGGATGGTTCAGCCGCCAATCCCAAAGCATCCGTTGAGAGCAAGACTCAAAAATCCACTCACCTCACAAACAGGAGGTTTAAGTTTAGTTGGTTAGTGTACTTTGATTCAAACAGAACAAGAGGGTTAATTTGTGTGAACAGAATACCGATCTGGGGAACAATAGGGCCCTTGGAACATGTTTACAGCCTCCAGCCCAAGTTTACCCTGGGCTCGGCTGTTTGATGTATCTTACCCTTCAGGCTCCTTGACTGACTTGTCACTGTGATGTACAGTATGTTGACATGTTAATACACTTTATCACACTTGCAACTGAATACATGTAACAAGGTTATGTAATCAGGATATAAAAAGATGTCCTTTTAGATTAGAAGGATGCATTAGATACATTCTGTCAAAAAGGGGATTACTTGCAGGATTCCGAACACTTTTATAATAGATAATGATATGCTAGTCTGTAACCTCGCATATGCACTCGCATGAAAACACTTGATGACTCTCACGCAACGTCAGTCTTGTCCTTAGTGAAAATCGAATACAAAAGTGTGTATTCTTAAAAAATCCCCTCTTGTTATTAAGGTTAAGTAAAAGTGATCTTATTGATATCTATTGCCTCTAGTCTTTATTTGCATTGTGTTTGGAACTTAAGTAATTCAAGAGCAATGGAAAGTAATCAAGTTACATGACTTTATTATTGTGATTACATTATCGAAGACTACACTTACTTACTTACACTACTTTTTTTTTTTACATATGCAGGAGTACTCCTGTACTGTGTACAATCGGTGGCGTTATCCTTTAACTCTGCAGCTGCTACAGGCTGTACTCACCTTTTGATGGAGGTGTAGTACTGGTCTATGAAGTCAGTGGCCAGTCGGAGAAGCTCCTCTTTGCTCCTGACCTCATCTGGTTTGTGGACTTGCTGATTTGGCATCATTACAGACCCGATGCACACGTTTTCTGTGCAGACCGGCATCTGAAAATACAAACAACATGACAGATGAGGGAGGCTCTTTCAGGGATGAATTCTGGTTACTTTTTCAAAAAATAAAAATAAAAAATTAGCTGAAGAACTGTGTGATCATGATCATATGGCAGAATTCCGTGACATCCACAAAATGTTCCTTCCAGCAAAGCACAATGCTAACAGAAGATACGATGCTCGTACTCCATGGTGCACGAAACAGCTGTACTAATTGGTTTTACTGGACAAACAATACTCCAGGGGCATTCAGGATTCCTGTCCACTCACAAGAGACTGTTTCTGCCTCTATCTCTGGATTGTGATTGAATGCATCCTGAGACTAGCATGGCATCCTCTTAATTTACAAAAGACAGAGCTATCAGATTATCTTTCTGCTCTATTCATTTAAGATTTACCGGCTAAATCTTGGTTCTGCCTAATGTGAAACAGAGACAGGAAATGTTTTAATTCAAGCAAATGGAATCATTCAAAAGAAAAGGAAACAGTTTCCCAAACATGTTAACTTCAATGGCTATGTGAACCCATAATCATAGCACATATTTTGACCTATGGAAGAAGGTGCTCACTTATCAGTGCTGAGTAAAACATATTTACCTCATATGTTCTTGCTGGAGAACCCAATTAAACATCAAGTTAAGGGCTCCTCTCAACCCCTGATTGAGACATTTCTCGATGGGAAAAACTCCATTTCAACTTTTTCCAAGGATAAAAGACAAAAAGTTGTCGATGTGAAATAAACTAGGTGGCACCTGTGTTTCAATATTCAAAGCCAACGGAGGATTGGTAGATCACAGCACTGCAGCACTGAAAAGTCTCCAGATTTACCAATGCATTACTTATTATGCTTATTATTTATCATTATGCTACGCTTGGTTCAATAAAAGGTCAATTTTTATCATAAGTAAGGTCAGTTTTTTATTGTGAGTTCTGGACTTATACATAGGGATCATACCGTTTTTACAGTTTCTTTCATCATATCGCTCACACATGGCTGGCACGCACGTTAATGAATGAGTAAGTCAGTGAGTCATGGGTTGGTATCCTTCCATTAGGCAGAGACAGGAAGACAGAGAGAGCGGGGAGGAAAGACAGAAAATAAGAAAACAGACAGATGCAGAGAGAAAATTGCTCATAGCTGAGAGCAACCCTGTGTGGTCAGTTTTAATATGATTAGAGCTGAAGTCAGCTGTCACTTTGGTTTGCCTAAATGCCTTCACCAGCTCAGGGAGCGATCGAATGAGTGAGCAAGAGGAGCGCATGACAGGAACGATAGCGCAGACGTGCAGTCGAAGAGGAAATTTGACAGTGACCCTGCTGCTAAAATTGGCCTGTTACGCCGAACCACACACTTGCACTGTCCAAACACTCAGAAGCTGAGCGGCAGTCCGTCCAAAATAAACTCCCCCCCCCCCCCCCCCCCCCCGCGTCACTTCCAACAAGTCCAACCCCTCGCTTGGCGAATCCAGAAAAAAAATATTTTGAACAAGACAACATACACACCATCACGGCCAGTCAAAACAAAAGAGAATGAAAAGGAAATTGAGTTGACAATCTGAAGTGCTCAAGAAAACATAGACAGAAATAAAGGGACTTTTAAATATATAAGAGGAAGCTAAGAAAAATGTAACAGACAACAGCAAGGGCCGAGGCGGAAAAACATGAACAGTGAGAGGTGACAGAGTAAAAAGGGGAAATGGATGAGTAGAGCTGGGAGTGTTAAAAATAAAACAAAGGAATCACTTGTGCTCCAGCACGTCCGCTCATCGTACCGCTCTGGGCATTCATGCCAGCCAGCTGTCCTTTTCGAAAAAGACGGATCATCCTTGAATACAGCAGCGTCTGCGATATATATTTATATATATATGTACATATAATAAATCTGGAGATGCTACTCGAGGCTATTCATTGGGATGCACAGCCTGTTCGATAAGTCACCAAAGTAATTAGGCTGTTGTTTGCTGTTAACGAATGGCTGCAGTGTTTTGGGGGGTGAATGCTTAAACAGTGGGGTTCACCTTGTGCCTGCTAGACTGGCTTACTAACTAGGGGAGGAAACTTTGGCTGCATGATAAAATAGGGAAAACAATTCATGGACAGAGCGGTTGATAGATGAACAGGAACGAGAAATCAATTTTTTCACCAAAGTCTTTGCATTTTGGAGCTTTACCCTCAAACAAAGTTTTTGCAAATGACCTTACTTACTTGTCGAAGCCACCATGACGGTGGAGACTTGTCATTTCATCATGAGTAAATACAGGTACATGTTCACCTCTTAAGTTTGCGCTTTTAAAATGTAACAGTACTTTCACTTGACTACAGTTTTTTTGGCTACTCTTGCCACCTCTGCCGATATCAATCACGTTCTCTTTTTTTTTTCTTTCTGAAGGATTTATCGTTTCATAAGCTTCACCCAGATTTACACACCCCCTCTGTGTTCTGCTCTCTGGCTAAATAGAAGCTAAATCATCAACATTTCAGGCAAGAGCCTAAGTATGAATACTTAGTGAGAAGCAGCTAAAGGCACGCCACACTGTGCTATTATTCTTCAATCTACTTGACTTGCAAATTATGTGTTAGTATGTCTGCAGGCTAAATGTTTTTCCAGTACACCAATACACTGTGTTCGCTTTTAAGCAGTGTCTTTAAAACACTATTTAAGTCACAGATATCATGTCTGTCACCTCTGGTTAGTTGACCTACAGTATGACAACGTTGCAGACACACAGGGATACTGCCCGTCAAACAGTTGTGCTGTTAATATGTAAGGTTATATTGATATATCATTTGTTATATCACAATCAGGTATCATGTTCAACCTTGTTTCTCTTTTCTGTTGTTGTTTTTAGTCTCTGTAAGGCACTTTGAGCTACTCTTCTGTATGAAGCACCACACAAATAAAGATTGATTTGATTTGATTTGATTTGTGTGACATGTCAACAGGTTAATCAATCTCTCAGTGGGCTTGGTGTGTTTGACTAATAAGATCATATCTTATTGAAATCAATAAACTTGGCATACTCTTAGTTTGGAACCTTAACAGTGCAATCAGTGTGAATATCTTTTAATACAGCAGTCATGTACTAAATTACCTCTTAACCTACAGGTGAAACTCTGAGGTCATTCTTGAGGCTGACGTGTTTGAACTTGTTCGATTGAATTACATTTTACATTTCAACTTAATCATTACACTCTTTTTGGACATCTACAAGTAAAGTGAAACAGAATACTGAGTATTATATATATACCAGGCAGACGCTTTTCTTGAAGGTGTACAAAAAATGATTAATGATTAAATAATTGGTAATTAATGTGTCTACTTGGTAACTAATCATTGACTAATGGTTTATTAATAGTAGTGTTAACTAAATATTGTATCTCTGAGTCTGTTCCCTAGTAACTCATCATTATCTACTTCATAGTCTATGGATCACAGGACTCATTAATGATTCATTAATTGTAAAGCTGTTCCTGATTCATTCCTTACTTGCTCCCATATAACTAGTTCAATTTTTTGTGTACCTTATTGTAAAGTGTCATTAATACTTTCTCAAGTGTAAAGGACATCCTACTCCTAATGTTTTAGCTTTTAAATTGTGGGAATTCGTCTGATCGCTTTAACTTATCATATAACAAACTGAGGGACGGCTGTAGCTCTGCGGGTCGAGCAGATTGGCTAGTGATTGGGAGGTCGCTGGTTCAAATACCAGGGCTCTGGGCATGTCGAAGTGTCCTTGAGCAAGATACTGCTCCTGATGTGCAGCTGGCACCTTGCATGGCGGACTCTGCCATCAGTGAGGGCCCTGCGATGAGCTGGCGACTTGTCCAGGGAGTACCCTGCCCTCGCCCAGAGACAGCTGGGATTGGCTCCAGCAAAAAACCCCGCGACCCCAGAAAAGGGATAAAGCTGTTACAGACGATGGATGGATGAATAACAATCTGATATATCTTAGGTTTGTGGAATGTTTCATTGTTGTTTGACTTATTGATTGAGCAAGAACATAATCAGCAGATTTTTCACAAATTAAAGAAAGCCCTAGAATCAATACTCAAACAACTAAAGTGTTGTTTTTACTAGAGGCCTATTGTATTGCATTGAATAACAACTGATTTATGCAGGTTTTTCTTTTTTTCAGTAGCTTTAAACCATTTTAATATATTGAAGGATAACAGGGTATGAGGAAACAATAGCACCTCACAGCCGTTACTCAAATTCAGAACTGGCATTGAACCCCCAGCTCTAGTAGGATGATTCATGGCATCAAATCATCAATTGTGAGTAATGCCACTTTATCCAGCCATTAGATTAACTAATTTCCATATGCCTTACCTTGCTGGAGCTGTGGTGGAGCGTGTCGCTGTAGACGGTGCCAGTCTCCCAGTTTTTGATCTTTAGGAAGCGAGGGCATTTGGAGGGGCTGCCGTTCTGCAGTGACTTGGTGGGTGAGTGCCTGTCCTGGGCAGGAGGCTGGAAAGAGCAGACAGATGTTTACACATGAGTCACTACTTTATGCCTTTGTACTGTGTTGGGCTAAAAGGTTGTGGCCTCTAAGACACCTTTGGTGCTAGTTGGGTAAATCGTTTTTGACTGGGAGTCAAACAGAGGAAAGCTGAAAAGAAATACAGGTTGCCCACTGCGTGAGATTGTATTTGAGTGCCACAATTGGACATTGATTGGCAAATTTCAGACTGGAATAAGATGAGTAATATCTGAAAGCATTGCACACAGGACTTTTACAACCACTGTAAGGCAAAGAGCTTTCTCGGTGGACTTCCCACTCTATTCTCAAGGAAAATCAGTTTGTCATTGTGCTTAAGTCTCTCTCACGCAAACTTACGCGCTCATCCACTTAAATTCTCTCCTTCTTTCATTTCTGTTATATTTCTCACTCCAGGATGAAGGCAATCAGCATTTAACAGCAGGTTGATGGCAAGCTAACTCCTCTCTCACTGGGTTTTCCAATACTGTAGCTATTGACGGATGAATGCCTGCAATTTAACCCCAAAGCCAACTGTAAGCGTTTCGAGAGAAAGGCACCGAGTGATTGCCTAAGATCAGGGTAATCAATCCCACACCTTGGAAGCTCTCTTGTCATCTCCCCGAGCATTGTTAATCGCACAGCGGAGCAGCTTCTGAACAACAGTGACACTATCATGCTCGCTGGGAAGATGAATACCAACAGAGTCACGCCAGTCTGAGTCTCATTGTCACTTCGTGTCTTCTCAAACAGCAGAGAGGCATGAGGGGTATTGAATTGAATTTGATTTTGCACACACTGCGAGTAAAGAGCTCAGTTTCTGTGCGCTCATGCTCCAACAGCAGTAACCCCCACTGTGCGGCTCTGATATGACACATTGTTATCACCGAGGTTGTGGACAGGAAGCGAGATCACTGTACCATAAAGAGACTCTCATTCGAGCGGGCAAAGAAAAATCAGATGCAGGGTTTTAAGGCTTGTTGACTGTCAACAAGCCTTAAAACTATGTCAACAGTGAACATAAAAAAGCTGAGCGGTTGTGTATTTATATATGAACATTGGGCTTGTCACTCATTGACCAGAAGCTAGAGCTTTGGCATTTAAATTCAAGAAAAATGCTTTTCTGTGAATGCCACATGCAGGTTTCAGAGGATCCCGCTCATATGAACAACTTTTAAATGTCAGGTAATTTTTTATTTATTTATTTATTTATTTTGTTTTTTTATTTTTTTATTTCTACATGTGTATTGACGTCAATTATAAATGTCACTGTGGAAGGAAGCAAGGTCAGTTAGTAAATGGTCACCAATGAAATATTTGGGCAGGACAGACATAGATAAAGAGTGAGAAAAGGGAGAATTAAAGGCTACTTCAAATATGATTGTTCTCAAATGGTTCCATTGACCTATTGCTAAAACCCCTCCCCCAGTCATTGTCCAATCATAGCTTAGCCAATGCATCTGGGCATGGCAGGCCTGACCAAGGGCTGTGTACAAAATCACTCCCTGGTTTACATATTCACTACTCCTTATGTAATAGACACAATATGTAACTTCAGTCGCGAGGGGGCTCTCTGCCAAAACAAAACAAAAGGTGTTTGCGAACAAAGGGCCAAGAGCCGCTGGTCAGCTGCCAGCTAGGGACCGTTAACTGACAA
The DNA here is from genome assembly GCA_963678695.2 of Diplodus puntazzo. Taxonomy (NCBI): domain Eukaryota; kingdom Metazoa; phylum Chordata; class Actinopteri; order Spariformes; family Sparidae; genus Diplodus; species Diplodus puntazzo. The sequence goes on along the minus strand of OZ023159.1, from coordinate 21,226,428 downwards.
GAGGAAACCTCAAAGATTACCTTTTTATTTTTTCAGATAAAAAATTGATTTATCTTCACTCCTGTTTATCGACCTGACTACAGCAACGGTCCACGGAGCTGACCATCATTTTCAGGTGTTTATGTGCTTTAATGCTGAGTGTCGATTGGAACCTGAGGGGAAATCAACTCCACTTCATGGAAAACATTACAGTATCTGGTAAGTAGACTACTGAATTCATCACGAATCATCTTGAATTTAACCACACAGGCACACACACACCATTGTTGTGTGTCATTGCTTGCTCTAGCTCACAGTAAGGTCTCTTCAGTGGAAACCCAAAACAGATCTATGGTTTAGACACAGTTACTACTGGTACTATAGGATATTAAGGGCACTATACTGAAAGTACAGAATGAAAGGTGGAAATTAGGCATCAGTGGTTTGCTTAACAATGAATTAAGATTTTGCACACATACTTATCAGCATCGATTTGCATGATTGCCAAGCTGTAGGCACTCCTTGGTAATTGTCACATGTGTCATTAAGTATAAAGAGTACTTTTTCCACTCCATTGTGACTGTAGCGAGTAGATTAACACACGCTCAATTAGAAATGGCAGACACCACTGCACTATATACAGTAGTCACTAGGGAGTAATTTTGATCACAGTAAAGCTTTGGATCTCTCCAGACTCTAAAGGGGCGAGGCTGCAGTAAGTGCCTAGCATTTAAAGAGTTTTTAGGGCCAGTATTATTTAAAAGTCACAGTCAAACTCAGTCCTGCATCCTGACATTAAGAGTTCAGGCTGACGTTAGAGCCTATTGCTCTTTGCTGGAAGAAAGTTAGCTGGAAACTGCTTATCCAACCAACTCATGGAATTGCTACCGTCAGCTTAATTAGTGTGCTAGCTTATAAAATCTGCCAGCAACAGATGTCATTTCAGTTAGCAACTTGCGGTCAGTGGCTAGACTAGCTCTGATTGAAATCAAGAAACCATGGTTTGAAGAATTTGTAAGAATTTTAAGTATAAATCTGCCACGATTGGTATTGTTGACTACATATATGGTGTGCAAGAACAGAAAGCTTGGTAGCAGTTATGTGGCTTAGTAAACAGTCAATTAAAAGACTTAAAAGTCATAAAGCTAACGCTGAAAGATATACTGTTGGTACAGTATATCTGATGAAGACAACTTTTTCCAGCCTTAATGACACAGTTCTTCCCCTTGCATTCCATTTTATTCAGGGACATTGCTGGAGTATGTACACTTACGTATCGTGTAGATCCCATCACGCCTCAAATCAGCAGGCCTCAATGTCAAGAATAAGGTGTGGATGTAACAGAAAGGAGCATCAATGGAGTCCAATTAAAACTAATCTGATGAAGATAATTTCATAATGGGGCGTAATGACCAAAATCTTTCTGGTAAATGCAGTTACGCAGTGAAAGTTCCCCATTCACTCATCGATTAAAACATCTGATGGGAAATGAAGATGACGAGCGCGAGACAGGGGGTGGATGGGAAAAGAGAAAAAGGAGAGACTGACACTGTGAAAAATGAAAAAGGCATGCGATACTCGTTAAATATTTATATGGTTTAGCCAAGTACATTTATGGAACGAGAATCGGTGTCTTATTCAGTGATGATTCAGCCGTTACTTGTTGAAAAAAGGAGGCACAGAGGCATAATCTCTGCTTTCAATGGATCATCAGAGGTGGTGTCTCAAGACGTCACCAGCTGGTGGAATTTCTGCCACCTTTCGTTTGCAGCAGGCTTATTAAACATTAAATTATGCAGAAGCAGAAGCTCAAGCTGGAGGCGCACGGGCAATCCTTCACCAAAATGAGAGAAAGTAATTTGCAGGGCATCGACATGTCGCTCGAAATCCTTGTATTTAATCACACGAAAGTTTGACTCAGATTTTCCCAGACCATTTCACTCGTGCTTTACTGACTTGAGTCTACCTAATAAAACACTCAGCAATGAGTTGTCAAAGTTAGCATCAGTGTCTAGATAGACCACCTGCAGGGGCGCTGCTTGCTGCATGTGACCCACCCTCTCACAGTCACATAGGTTTCCTCCATCTGAGCACACACAACCAGGAGAGACATATGGCCTCTTATCACTCCATACATACGTATCCTCTCTAACTGCCGTCAAGCATGCATCATCCACACAACCCCCCCACCCTTCCTCTCCTCTTTCCAACACCCTCACATGAATTTTCTCGCAACCATGCACATTAACATTCTCGTCCCTGCAGGTCTGAGGGGCTGGATCGTTTCAACAGGGGCCACATTTCATGGAGAGAGATGGATCAGCAGCTGCACGCATTCATTATGCCTCCTAGAATCATTTCGCCCCATCCGGTCCCATTGATGGGGGCTCGAGCGACGTCACAAGTGGGTGGATAACGCGGACCATGTGCAGATTACGACACTATCCCTATCACAGACACTCAGACCTGCGACCAGACCCTTCTGTGTGGAAGGCATAAGCTGGATTTAATGCAGCACAAGCTTTCCCCCCGGAAAGATCTAATGCGGAGGTGATGGGATCTTAAGCAAAGGCTTTACTACTATGTGCTAAGAAGCAATACAGATGTGCGTGCTCCATTTCTGAAAGCACGGAAAGGGCCAATATTGTGGATTATTGTGCAAGGCTAAAGAGCTAGACGGGCAACGGGAGCCATGCATGCACATGCATTATACAGCTGGAGGGTTTCACTTTGCGACTCTGCTCATGCTCACACAGATAAAAGGTCAAAAGATCCCCAGGTTTTCGATCGAAGTAGAGCAGAGTTAGTTTCAAGTTAAAGACAAGCAAAAGTTTCACTTTACCTTGTCAGTGTCAGCGTTGTTGAGCACCACCGGTGTGTTTTCCAGCATTCTGTTGTTATCTGACGCCAGCTGCGGAGCCGTGCCATTTCCCACGCCATGGTCCCTAGAAATCATACACACATTCCTGTCAGGTGTGTGTGCCCACGTCTGGGGCAAAAGAGCTCATATAAAAAAGATCCCAGTCAGACCATGCACACACATACAAATCACACACAATCAGCTGGATCAAGTCATAGACACTCTAGGCACAAGCCCAGGGCGAACAGGGGGCCTAGACAGATGCCAAAAGAGCTGCCTGCTTTAATAATGTTTAACATACTCATTCAAATACATATTCAAAATTAAAATATTAAAAAAATCTAAAAGAACCTGGCCGGGCAATGTATTGTGCCCCTGCAAGCGCAGACCTCTCCTCCAACTTGCACTCATACATAAACACAGGGGCGCCGCCAGGGGGGGAAAGGTTAGGACGATTCCAAGGGCCCAGCACTGACAGGGGGCCATTTGAGACATGGGCAACCTATAAAAGGGCACAACTAGATTTTTTTTCATGGGACCCAAAATCCCTGGCGGCGCCCCTGCATAAACAACACAAGTTTGCGCACCCTCTAAAATGCTATTAAATCAGAAATCCCTGCACAGTTTCTAAAGGCTCTGTACACCCACATGGGTGTTTTCTCTGCACATGGTTAAGACAGAGCTTGGCTGGCGCCTCTCAGGCTCCCCTGTGTTACTTATGTGCACCTGTTGCGGAGCTGCAATGGGACAACTTGTTCCTGTGTGTCCTCGGCAATTTGACGCCACAGCTTTGCTCTAACTTTATTCTGACAGCATGTGGGCGTAACCCACAGAAATTCAAAACACCTGTTACGAGTGTGAAGGAGGAGAAAGACACTTAATAGTAAATTTTGATCATACATACATGCTCCTGGACTGACTGATTCATGTTTGCCTTGTTATTAAAGCAAATATATAGCACAGGCAGATGACGAATAAAGACTGACTGATTGGATTTTTGTCTTTCTTTGAATTCAAGACCAACAGCTGCCATGCACTGCCCAGGGCTAGAAAGAAACAAGATATTAACAGTGAGGGATCTCACTCTGAGCTGTATCTGTACGATCCTAAGAGACCAAAAGAGCGGGGGGGAGGGAGGGACATCCTCGTGGCAAACCACACGAGCCATGAATAAATACGGAAAACTCATCGGCGTGTGATTTCAAGTTTGCATTCCTCCAATATAAAACGCCCACGCGCATATCGCCCCTCACTGTTTTTCACACTCCCCCCCCCGTCTTCCTCATGTGCACGCGTCCATGCTAATTGTAAATCCTCACTGAAATCCTCCTTCGCTGTATCTCTTTATTGCTATTTTGCTCCTTCCAGAGCAAAATTAATGAAAACTAGCTGGTGCATGATTTTAAGATGGCCCCTTTAAGAAAAGCCATTTTTAGCAAGACTTCACTGTTCATGCTTTGAATTTTTTTTTTTTCCCTTCTAAACACATCTCTCCGGAGCGCAATGAATGACTCAAAGTGTATTTATTAAAGTGAGGAGGATGTGCATGGATTGGTCAAGAATGAGATATTGATTCATGGAGACTGCAGCCTCAATTTGATTTCAATTGGTTGTGGGAGTATAATAGCAGATAACTGAGACGCCAATATCAACAGAACACATGGATGGCAGACTATTTAGGCGAAAAGTCGTGGATGGAATATTGGCTGGAACTGTGAAGCGCCATTAAAAGCCGGTCCAGAATGAACAAGCAAAATAAGCAATCTAAGCCCTACATTCAAGTCGTATTAATCAAAAGGAAACATGTTAATTACTCCGAAAAATTCAACTTGCATTACTGCAGCCTACCTCCATAGAGTTCGAAAGAAGTTTCATTCTCTCTCAAGCTAATGAGAACCTTTCTAGTGACAGTTTGTGACAGGCGTTGTATTGCAATATGGTAATTGGGGGCTACTGTGTCTCATTATTATGGCAACTGACATCAATTCTAATGACTGAATGGTCTATCCTAAAGTATTGAAAGGTGAACTGCAGCAAAACCTCCTCAAATCAAAGATTACACTGTAGTTACAAAGTGCAGAAACAAGTGATAGGGGCGGCGTGGGTGAGAAAAAGACACCATTCACCCTGTTACAAGACGCTGTGCCGTCAACATGATTTTGAAGCTGTTATTTTTAGGTTAAGTATAGTTACAAAGTTCACAAGAACATGCAGACAGCATTTTGTCCCAGTAATGTTGTGAACAATGTCATTTTAATTGGGGTTTTCTGGAGAAGAGTGTGCAGACAGTAATTACTTGGCTCTGTACACTGACTCATATTAGATGAATGAGAGCAGTGGTGGCTAATACAACGCAGCTGGTTCAGGTAGTTTGGGGACTGTAGGGTGACAAAGTGAGCGGGGAGACTTTGTTTCAATCAGAGGACCAGGTGTAGGCTCTTGTGCCAGCTAATAACCACCGCGTTGAGGAGTTCTTGACCTAAATCCTGATTCTAATTTTACAGGGCTCTAACTCCAGCCATGCGCTGTGGAGACGAACAAGCACAAAGACACTTTAACCGAGGGATCAATAAGGTAGTATCACGGGGCAAATTACCAGGCCACTTGAATCTCGGCGTCCCTTCTACCCACATTCCTCTGGCCTTCTCCATTGATCTCCTTTTTGCTGTTTTTGATGAGGCGCAGCACTGGTTCGATCTCCTTCAGCAGCTCGTTGTTCTCCTCCAGTCCGTTGCACAGGAGAGCCCCGCGGCCCCCGTCCCTTATCAGCAGGGGGTCCTGGGTCTGCACACCTCCCCTCTGCAGGAGGGACTGGGTGATGGACGGAGAGGACAGGTTCTCGATGGCCCTGAGCTGAGGCTCTTTGTTGACCTGCTGCTGGGGCTGCCCAGGGCCAAATGGGCTGAGAGGGGAGCAGTGCTCGTAGGACTTTGAGGGTGGGAAGGCGGGGCGCGTGACCCTCACTGTGCGTTGGCGGCCATCGCCAGACAGGGTGGTCTCCAGGTGGGTGGTGAAGCCCTCGGGCCCACGGAGGATCAGCACGGCGTGGCTCTCAGGTGACACATTCTTCAGCGTCTCCAGGGCCCGTTCGTAAGACAGGTCCACCAGAGGCTTGTTGTTGACAGCCAAGACGATGTCGCCGACCTGCACCAGGCCACACTCCTCTGCCGCGCCCCCACGGATGAGGTCAGACACGATGACAGGGGGCTTGGACACCCTCTGCTTCACCAGGAAGCCCAGACCACCGACCTTCCTCTTGAAAAGGCGCACCGAGATGATGTTGGGCTGCAGCTGGCACACTGTGGGCTCTGACTCCTGCATGGTGCCTGTTGTGTGGTCGTGCGCGTGCTTGCTTGTGAGAATATGTGTCCCCAGGGATGTGTCTGAAAAGCAACAGAAGAAGAGGGAGGAGGGGAAAACAGCAGTTCTATTAGTTTCGGAGGAAATTACCTTGACTGCACAATTTGTTTACAGTGTGTTGATTCAACATAAGTCAAAGAGGGTATATGAGTCATTAAGTGTTTTCAGAAATGTAATATTACGCAGATAATTAAGTTATGCATAATGTTGTCACGGACATGAAAAATCCATTATCCAGCTGATCATCCTTGCTCGTACCTCTGCGATTCTCAATATGAGCATCATGGTGACTAAACACTGTATCAAACTTTAACGCCTCGAGGGCAAATACTAGCTCGGCTACAGCACATGAGACAAGAAGACCAACATGGAAAATCCTGTTTTCTCCAGGATAATTTAGTGGTTTTACTCGTTAAGCTATTTTAATCCTTTTGTTGAGTTATACTTCTAAGAGAAATATTGTACTTTAGACTGTACTGTGGTGAGTTATAGCAGATAATCATTTTAATGGGGCGCTATGTAGTTTTGGCGAAGTTCAAACTCAGAATTTCTTTTTCTTCAACGTATATTTTTTTGGCCTTTATTGACAGAACAGCTGAAGAGATTATGGGAAAGAGGATGAGAGCTAGGGGCAATGACCCGCAGCAAAGGGCCCCAGGCCCAGACTAGAACCCAGGGACAAAGCCTCTGTACATGGGATGCCCGCTCTACCAACTGAGGTAAGTTTTAATGAGGTAAGAATACAAAAACAAAAACATTTATGTTTCTCCATTACTGATAAACAAGAAGGTCTAAGAGGAAGATAAGGTCCCCAGAACACTGTTGGAAGCTAAAAAGGTGGCAGGGTTCGCCGAATATATAGAAAGTAAGACGATATGAAACAGTATGTGTTGTTCGTTAAGGTCAGTTTTTATTCAGTCATGAAAACAAATACAGTTTATTTATCAAGTTTGTTTAGGCAAAAAAAAACAAAAAACAAAATAGTCATTCCTCTGATTAAAATGTATTTACTTAAAACGACATAGTGCCCCTTTAATCAGATAAAAAAGGAAACACACTGAGCCAGTAGCACAGCCTAACATCATAGGAGTATGTAAGATTGCTACTTTTACTCTTGAGCGTCTCTTCCACCTCTGGTTTTCTCCAGGAGAACAGAAATGTTTTCCACAATCGTCCGCTACCTTAGGTCGCAAGGTAGCTGACGATTTGCTTTTAGGAGCGCCACATGCAAATCACGCGTCTTTTGCGCAGCTCTCGGGCAGCTTGGACAAGTTTTGCAAGTTTTGCGAGAGTGAGGCACGCAGACCCAGCCACCGCGTTGTTTCTGCACTCGGAATGAACTTCACGAGTGGACACACGCACTCTGGCGTCGTTCACCGGACGCGTTTCACCTCCGTTTGATGCAAACAACAACATGCACGCACGCAGAGAGAGAGAGAGAGAGAGAGAGAGAGAGAGAGAGAGAGAGAGAGAGAGAGAGAGAGAGAGAGAGAGAGCTGAAGCTGCTCTGTGCGTCTGGCGTTCCGCTGGCATATCAGCACCAAGGTCAGCGCTCTGAATGCCGCCCGCTCTCACACTGCACTCTTCATATCTCCGCCCCTCCATAACAGCCCAGTAAGTTGTTTAGATAGATAGATAGATAGATAGATAGATAGATAGATAGATAGATAGATAGATAGATAGATAGATATTTGGGTTTTTTTTCTGAACAGCAAGACGTAAAGAGGGAATGCCCTTGGATGAATGGTGATGTAAAAAAAACAAACAACTTCTCTTGACTTGCTCACAAGAAAATCTCGGTATATTCTTGCACCGGCCACAAGTATCAAACTCTCATAGTTCAGCCGATTCGACCACACATCCAGTCTGACGCGCTGCGTAACGGGGAAATCGCACATCGAAGGAGTCAGGCATCGTCGCGCTGTCATGAATATAGACCGAACTCTCCTGGGGGCACAGGAATAACTTATGTAGGCGGCCCTTTAATCCCCAGACACTTTGTTTGCACCCCTACTAAGATGAGAAAAATGACCAATAACAGAGGTGAGTGTTGATAGAAGTGTTGCTGTGAATAGAAAGAACCGAATCACGCCCGAGAGTGCTGCAGTCTGGCTCCGGTAGAACGATTCTCTCACATGGCGATTCGTCACTTCGCACCTTAAATCAGGAACGAATTCGGGTTTTCCTCGAGATGGAGACTCGGGGTTTTGTTTCTCCGCTCCCTCCCCTGGGAATGCCTCTACCTGCAAAAACTAGTTTTTTTCAGTTTTCTCCTGTTGGTGCTCGAAACTTGGAATTCGCGTTTCTTTTAAAATAACCCACGTATGTGATTTTAAGCACTGGTGACCTGGACACAACTGTGACATTCTTCTTCTTTTATATATATATATATATATATATATATATATATATATATATATATATATATATATATATATACAGCCGTCCCACTTCCAACCGGCTGGACTGCACGATGCCTTCAGTATAGGTCTGACCTGTGTTAAGATGTTAACGCGGCCATGGAGGTCTCGGCTGTCGTCCTCACCTCACTCAGCTCAGGCCAGGGAACGGCATTAAAAACAAACTTGGACTACAGGAATCACATCCACCACCACTGTGGCAACAAACATGAAACAGATCAGCCAGACGGTGACACATTTCGGCAATAACTGCCTTTCTGTTTGTCCAGAGAAGACCAAACACAGTAAGTACGCAGCTGCAGAATTGCGTGTTACTAAGAGACAAATCAGTGACCACTTAAAAACCAAGCTGCCACAAAATGCAAAACCTCACATAAATGTAATTTTTAAATAAAAAACATAGGAAAGAAAGAAGAACATAAACATTTTTATGACTGAATGCCAAGACAAGTGATTATGATGTCTGTAATTCGGCTTCATTTCCACTTCTCTCTTTAACGCAGTCACCAGAAATGCACAAGATGTTCCCACCGAGCTTGAATTGAATTGTTTTTTCCAAACGCAACAAGTTTCGGCGACACTTTTTTTTTTTTAAATGAAAGAAAAAAAAACGGAGACAGAGAGAATTTTCAAATGATACACATCCTGTCGTGGCCACAGGTTTGCACAATTAGTTCAGGAGCGCCCCATCCTTTCTCAGTGACAGCTCCATCCAGCAGGGAAATGCGCAGCCTAAACAAAAGAAGAAATGGAAGACAAGCAACGGCGCATCGGAAACAACGGACAACAACTCACCCCCGTTTCAGAGCGAGCTGCGGTGAACTTGGGATAAAACTCCTGCGTCCCCGCGTCTCTTCCTCGGCGGCGGCTGCACAGCTCTCTCATCCACAACACACACAAAAAACGCTTCTCCAACTCGCAGCGCCGCGCTCTGCCTCTCTAGAGACGAGGCACGCTTGTGCCGTTCCGCGCACCGGGGCGCTTTATAAATACTGAGCAGCGGGAGACACGGTGACGAGTTTGGAGGGAGCCGTGCGCGGGCATTTAAATGAACTGTGGGTGGGTTTAGTTATGTCGGCTATCGTCATCACTCAGCATGCAACAGCCGACTCTCCTCACTCCTCCTAGAGCCTACTGTTGGGCCCCAGATGGAGGCAAGGGTAAGGTGTGTCAGTGCCGCGACACTTTGAATCCTGTTCAAGCAGGAAAGTCGGATTGGTCAGTGTCCCGAGTGTAACTGACACCCATCACTGTAGCCTAGGTAAGTCCCTGGACAATGTGAGTATCAAGCAATCGAGTTGAAGTCGACATTAAACTAAGTAACCTGGCCGTGGTTATTTGTGCTGGAGTTCTACTTGTCTCTCAGCAGCCTGGTGGTTTCACTGTTGGTCTCATTATGGACACTTTTCCAGAAGATATCGCCTTTTATTGTTCCACGCTTTCTTTTACCTTTTTCAAAACCTTTACATTACCCACAATGCAACGTAACCACTGAGTGACATCACTGGAGGCAATTTATCAGATTACATGCATCTTCCTCCAGAGCCACAAAATGCTTTGCACTACGTTTTTTTCTTCTTCAGATATGCAGTAGGACTGCCCAAGGCCTGTTAACACACTTCAACGTGAAAAACTGGTGGAGTTACCCTTTAACTGAATCAACCTGATATACTAGCCCCTCTGTACACTTTCTATTTGTCCCATTTCATTCAATTGGGACTTTAAAGGTGGTGAAAAAATATATAAATTTCAGTGTCATAAGAGGCATTGTATCATTATTACAGAACTATGTATGACTTGTGGCATTTCCCATCTTTTTTGCTTATGTTTCTATGGGGTTTGTGCTGGTTTTCAAGCATTCTTTCAGTTAATGGTGGGAAATGACACTTTATTATAAATTGTCACTGATTTCAGCATTGATTTTCATTAAACAAGGACAGGCTGAAGAACATAGCTTTCGACCAAAAAAATCCACCCCCTTTATTTATTTCACATATATTGTAATGAATACCAAAAAGGTTTTTGTTTTGTTTTGTTTTGTTTTTTTTAAATCATGCTTTTGCATCCTTTTCATGTGAAGAATCCATTACCGGTCCAAAACCCCTGTTGCTCAGCAAGCAGACAGCCCACAGATATGAGCAACAGAAGACCTTGAACCAACAATGCACAGGCAGAACACAAATGTAATCAAACTGCCGGGCTTTTTTCTGGTTTTCATTCAACATTTTTATTTAGCCTTCATCCATGAAAGGGATTAAAATCCTCATTCAGGATTAAAGTCAGACTAAAACTAACTGCCTGAAAAGAACAAACCATTCATTAACGGTTTCCTTTCCTCTTAAACGTTTCTGAACCAGACCTCAGGTGATTCCGTTTTCAAATCATTATGCGGTGAGCTACAAAAAAGGGTCAGGGAGGTAGTAAATAGCTGCTTACCCTAACCCTAACCCTAAGTCAAATGTTATGGCGATAAAACGATGGGAGAAAGGATATAAAATGACTAGAACGTACAGGGAGAGAGGACCAGCCAGATTTTGGCACGCTGCGATGAGTGTCTTTATTTATACAGTGCTAACTCACGACAAAATCTCATGACAACTGGAGCAGGTCTGGGACATGCTAATTAATTTATTTACTGAGGCACAACATTTCCCCAAAGAGTGAGCACGAAGCCTACAGCTGCCATTGTATGCAGGAATATTTCATTACTATTTTACCATCATGGCACATTATATAAATGTTTCTTCTGTCAGACATACATAATTACAACCCGAGCTCCTATTATCGGAAATCTTTTTAAACCAATCTTTGAAATCTTTACCCTGACCAGAGAAGTAACTGAATTGTATTCAAATCAGTTAGTTAAAGCGCAAAAATAAAAATGTAAAAACAAAATAATAAAGACAAGACACTGATGGTTTGCAGTAAAACGGGTTCACCCTTCTGATTAATTGGAAAGTACCAATCTCTTTTTGATTAGTAATGACCACTAACTAGGATATAACCATGGTATATCCAACAGACACATGATTGTGATTATTTTTGCAAAATGCAAAGCACCTATCGTGCGTTCAATTTTTTATTTTAAGCAACCAAAGAAGGCTGTCTTTCAGAATGGCTCACCATAGTCAAGTTTCCTTTCAAATGTGGTGCACATTTATGAGAAAAACGTGCATTACAATATGTGTTTTCCATACACTACTGTTGTGTGACTGTTTGGAGTTGGACACATTGACATTGACAGCTTGTGGAGATACAGTAATACAGTCAGAAGAGGGTGCCAGTCAGAAAACAAAATGAAAATACAATGCTTCTATTTCACTTCCATTTTTATACATACACTAACATTTTCATCTCACATCGTCACATTTTTTTTCTGAAATATTTTTTCTTTGTTTATCGAATTTCACGGGTGGAACCACACTTACTTAGGGATTGTGTGGCATGCTTAAGGGCGCTTGTACCCTTTTCACACTGAACAAGACCTGCTAACATCTGGCTTTTCTCTTCACTGGGAGATGGGACAGCCACCCATTCCCAAGTCACGTAGTCATGGGGATTTATCAGTTCTACTTACCAGGGAAATCAACATATGGGTGACCTGTAGTGGCTGTAGTAATTATGAAGGCAGCAAGGTAAGAAGTCAGGTGCATAGTGAGGAGGATGGGGTGTATGGTGGAGTAAAACAAGCACAGGACCCAGGAGACTGCTGCCATTGTTTGGTGTGAAACCAAAAGTCAGAGGTGATTATTTTAACTTGCTGCTTTTAGTTATTTCAAACATTTCCATGTGCAGTAATGTCATTGTAACAAATATACAAATATCATCGAAACACAACCTCTTTGCACAAGCCCTATACGCATTTGCGCCATTTCTCTTCAGGGCGAACGCTACAGATTGTTAAAATAAGGGCCCGCGCTGTTCGGAAACCGTAAGCTTGATTAAAAAAAAACCTAACCATCCTCTCTCGCTTTCTGCCCTTCTGGTGCCGGCAGGCTACTAGACACCTCTCAGCAGGGTGCGCTTTGCAAATCATCGCATTTCAATATCTGTGATGTCCTCTGTCCCCATCAATATCAAACCCAAACCTACGTCCTTGTAACCCTCCCTCTTGACGTATGAATGTTCATGACTCAAGACATTACAGCCCCACTTCTGTGCTTGTGGCTACTAAGTGAGCCCCTTTTTTTCCCAGCAGGTCTTTAGGTTCTCCCCAGAATAGCAGAAAGTGCCTCCAGTTGTCACAACCGGATGAAAGTAGAGTCCCCCTCCTTGTGTTATCGCTATTGTCTTACAGAGAAAGCACAACTCGAAACGGAAGCGCTCGAGTTATCAAGCTGTATGGTGAGATGTAACCTGGGAGAGTTCAAAGTGTGTGCGGTTATCCATGCGTGAACAGTAAGATGAGACTGGCCTCTGCCTTGCATCATCTATCACTTGATGTGCCGACATGCAGTCAAAACAGAGTGCAATTCGTGGACGTCACACACGCGCGCGCACACAAAAATAACCGCTTTTAATGGAATGCGATTTCTTTGAATCCACTTCAAAGATGTATCTTTTGAAACACGCAGGCACACACACACTCATTCAGCACACACATACACTCACATTCCACGGTCGGCCATGTCATTATGTCAATCACTTCCTGCTTGAGTGGTACCATCTGCCCTCTCATAAAGCCACACACCATGTGGAACACTGTGCAAAGCCCCTGCTTAGCCCAGTTACATCGCACATTGCCCAGAGTTAAGACTCCCGGGTTAAAATTACAGTTTCCTTTTATAAAATCTTTTACAATATCTTACCCTTTCTCCTTTTTTAGTTGCATTAAGGGACAGAGCCAGTGTCGTCTTGTATGCGTGTGTCCATCTGAAGCTATAGGAGACGTTTTGTTTGCATGACTGTGTCTACAGGCCTGCATGAGTACTTGTTTCAGGGATTCCCTTGGCACGCATCATCCAGAAAGGCCATAATTTACATCTCTTGGATTTCAGTTCAGTCATTCCCATATGTTGACCTCAGCAAGTCCACCAGATTTGTATTTCCTGTACATTTAGAGAAATCGGTAGAATTGTCGCAGCAGTGGTGCAGGCATACCTGTGACTGCATAGTGAGTAGTAAGGTGACTCACTTTTGTAGATGCATGCACATCGTCACACACTATCGGTACGGGTAGTACGTCTGATCTGGGCAATACATCTTACCTTTCCCTAGCATTTTAAAGACATCTAATTAGTCATGTTTAGGGGGGTTTTCTGTCATCTGTTTCTATGGCAACTTTTAATTAGCTATTTTTCCACCTTGTTCCCGCTCCTTGTTGGATCAATTGACACCATTTGATAAGCGTTGTTAAAACCTGTCTGCTGAATGAATGTTTTACAAATTAAAAATAATTGTGTTTACGGCCAATTTTTGCATAGTTTAATTGTACGCAGTCGCTTAATGATGTCACTTGTGGAATCAATTTGCCAGAATGAACAGGGGGATGATGTATGGTTAAAAACACGCTCAACAACACTCTGATGAGATAGTTGTCTGAAGTGATTGCCGGGGTGAATTATTACTGATTACATAGATTCCTGCACCTCATGAGCTAATTAAATAAAACAATTATTACATTTTATTATTGTGTATATGGATCCGCTGTGTCCAGGCTGCCCCCAGAGGCTGTAAATATACAGTGTCTTGTAAGGTACCCCAAGAATTGTTCCTCGGCCCCCTATTGTGGCCATGTTGGACTGTAATACCTCAACAATTATAGACTAACTCTGGTAACTTCGGTATATGATTAACAGTGTTGCCACAGTTACCTTGACAAAGTAATCCGATTACTGATTACTGATTACTCCTTTAAAAAGTAACTTAGTTACTTTACTGATTACTTGTTTTGAAAAGGAACTAAGTTATATTACAAGTTACTTTATTAGTTAGATTCAGCAGGTGCCAATAAGTAACTTTAATCTGATTACTGGTATGAAAATGATTACTCGTTACTGAAAAAAGTGGTCAGATTACTAAGTAATTTGTGAGAAAGTGAGAAAATCTATGTGCTATGGGACAGTGCTAATGCTGGAACTAAGAGTCATGTCAAGGTAGTAGCCCCAAATGTTAGCACCACCCACTTTTGTCAGATGTTAGAGGGACTGTTCTGGCTAATATGGACCCAGTGATTACAATTTACTGAAGCAGCCCCTTTGTGGCTAGCATAGAGCTAACATTAGCCCCATGTGAAACAGCAGCCACAAAATCAACACTGGTGCCAGTAACCCCACCGCCCTCAGCGCCTGCCGATTCCCTCGTGACACTGGCAAAAACAGTGGAAAAACACCAGATGGTGAGTTCATAGTTTCTCATCAACCAAAGTGTGACTTCTACATAAAGAAACCTAACTCAAACTTCTGTTCTCTGTTAGCTATTTGACCATTTCACTCTTGTGGAGTCTTTACTGCAGCCCAAGTAACATTCCCTCAGTAAGCTGTGTCCCCGTTTTAACACCACGTATGCCGCAGGCTGTGAAGCCTAATTATGGAGTGCAAGCCAGGGTTTACAACAGTCATGGCTGCCTGAGCATGCATGCAGCTTATGCAGCCAGGTGCATGAAGGTCTTAAGCCAGTAGCTACAGTACCCGAAACGATAATGTGCCAGTGACCGGTGAGCCAGCGACGGCCCAGAGGTTTTTCCTAACTACGGTTTGGAGCCACAGATGTGGAAAGACAATAGCATGCTTCTTTGCAGTTCTCGTGCTTCTCCCTCTCCTTCTTTTCTAGTTTTGCTCATCTTCTTCTTCTACTCATTATTTTCTCTACACCTGTGCCTCTTCTACTCTATGTGTGTTTCTTCTCCCCCCTTTCATCTCATTATTTTGATATCTTGTTAATGAACATGACAGCGCCAGCCACCAGTGTTTTCGCCTTGTGAGTATATGTATGTTGTGTGTGTGTTATCGTGGCGACATGTGGTCCTGTCGTCCACCACTTGCAGCGGAAACCAGCACAGATGCACTTTTGAGTTGTTTATGTATATGTGTCTGTGTGCGGTCAGATTTTCTCAGCGCGACACTGTCACATCCATGCAAGTGGCAGTCACCAAGTCCTGCAATTTTGTTCTTTGCGATCAAAATGAAAGTCAAGTTCGAAGATGGTTGTGGTCTGAGCGAGGGGGCTGGCACTGGCCCACATCCTGGAGACACCTATTGTGGTGGGCACTACCTCAGGAGCATGTTTGAGTACCTTACCTTATGTTTATATGTCTCTCTGTCCATCTGTGTGTGTGTGTCTGTCATGGATAGATTTTGTCAATGTGATAACATCACAACCATGCAAGACGCAGTTTTAAAGCTTAAGAGGTGTGTGGTTGAGATAGAAATTCAGAGTTTGAAGATGGGTGCAGTGTGCTTATATAGTAATATATGGATCATGACCATATTGGTGGGTGTGCACCTGCTCTCCTTCCAATCACAAAAAGTCCATGTAGTTTAGTTCATTTAGATAAATTTCAGACATTTATTCCAGTGGTTTTCTTACTATAACTTTAGATGACAACAGATTGGACACGGATTGTTACTGAAGACCGTTTTGCATCGGTCAATTTGTGATATATGTCTACCCCTCCTCTTGTAAATGTAGCAGAGCTCCTGAATCGATTACATTTTTTCCGGACTTGCCAGGTGTATTGCTCGAGGCAGATGTACCTCACTCTCCCATATGCTTTTCGTTGTCTTTGCTTTTCAATGTTAAATGGTATTACAAATCAAAGAGAGCGGAACGACAAATGGCCTCTTTAATATGGTTTAATATATCTGCTTTTTAACCAATTCTCGCCAATGCGATTCCCTGAAACAACTGCAGAATGTGACCAGGAATAACTCAAAGTGTAAAACAAGTGTGTGTTCAACCTGGCTAGTTCAAAACGGGATTACACTGAATAAAAAAGGAAATGGATGTAGGTAAATGAAATAATTTTCAGAAACATGGAGGATTAAAGATTTTAACAGTGTAAGACTTTAGTGCTTTCAAAGTTATGCACAGCACAATGAATTTGCAAAGACATTTTCAATTTGCTGCCGAATAAGTATACGTAAAACATGTCATGCTTGATTTTTTTTTTTTTACATCATACTGTGTCCACAGTTTGTTTTGTTCATTTTGTGTTCCTGCCTGCCCTTGTGTTACCTTGATACCGGGTGACCAGAGTTAAAATCAACAAATCCTGAAAAATCATTGTGTAAAACTGCCATTTTTAACTTCTGTAACTAGGCTTTGTTTGTCAGTTACATTATTGAAGCCCAGGTAGTGTTCCATAGCCAATTTGGTGTTTGATTGTGGCTTTGCCGCAATACATAGATGCTTCTGATGAAGGCTAATGTGCAGACGAATCAAAGATTGAACAGTTTGTTGAGCTCTAAAAAGTAATCCGTCGAGGCTGAGCCCCCACTGCAGACACTTGGTCTTGGCCCAGGCTAAAGAGTCATCTCTGAAAGCCTGCTCCAGGTGCCATTTAAACACTCGCCTGGTTTGATAGATGAATAATTCCATTTGGTTGTGTCAAACGTCTCACCTCCTGATAAACCTGAGAAACAGGTATAACCGAAACATGTGTTTTGGCACTTCCAAATCTAAAATACCTGTAAGACATGTTCTCCCCAGCATGACAGTCTATTACCATAAGTCTCTCACCATAAATGTTCTGTGTACACCTTCACGTGTTTTGGTGCGTGAGGCAGCCACAGCCCAGCAGCCTGACTGGCTTTCTGTTCTTTATTGACACTTGTGCTCATTCAGATGACTCTCGTAAGTTTTACTTGAATTCATCACCGTAAATTTTTTGATCACTTGTGCCAACGGTATATAATGGTTCCTTGCATCCTCACGTGTGTTGGGGCGTGAGGCAGCCGTGGCCCAGCAGCCTGACTCTGACGGTTCATCACACCTCAGCTGAAGTAGTGCCCACCACTTTGCATTATACTGACTTGCTTGTTGTAAATACATTTCAACAAATGTATTTGGACAAACGCATCTGGGTTTACCCCAACCATAAACCCTGGATGTCCACGGAGGTTTGGTCACTTCTGAGTGCCCGAAACTCAGCCTACAAGTCAGGTGACAGGGACCAGTACAGCGTGGCGAGAGCAGAGCTGCGGAGAGGCATTATAACTGCAAAGGAAGCCTATAAGAGGAAAGTGGAAGACCATCTCACCAACAACAACTCACAGTTGGTGTGGCAAGGACTTCAGAACATCACCAACTACAAAGGCAACACACCTGCTACCACCATCGCTGACGCCTCGCTGGCAGAGGAACTAAATCATTTCTTTGCTCGCTTTGAGTCAACGAGATCACACACAGCTGCGTGGCCACCACAGACCTCCAGCAACAACCGATTCACTCTCCAGGAACATCAAGTAAGGGAGGTGCTGAAGGCTGTGAATCCACGAAAAGCCGCTGGACCAGATGGTGTACTTGTAAAATACTTTGTGCTTGTGCTGACCAGTTAGCGGGAGTCCTAACCAGGATATTCAACCTCTCACTGACACAAGCCACCATCCCCCCCTGCCTGAAGTCAGCTTCCATAATCCCTGTCCCAAAGAAGCCTGCCCCAAACTGCCTCAATGACTACAGACCTGTTGCTTTGACATCAGTAGCCATGAAATGCTTTGAGAGACTCATCCTGCACCACATCAAGGCCTGCCTCCCTCCAAATCTGGATACACATCAGTTTGCTTATAGAGCAAACAGATCCACAGAGGACACCATCGCTACTGCCCTTCACATAGCACTCAGCCACCTCGAGATCACCACCTGTTCATCAACAGGTGTCTAAAGTGCAGGATTAATAGATTCAAGAATAGATTCAACTCCTAACACATAACATTATCACTTGACACGTATGCACTCCAAAATTTCGTTGTATACTCGATGTACAATGACAATAAAGGCTTTCTTTCTTCTCAAATGAAAGTGTCTCCGATTCTTGCCCAAGTTTTGTTTATCACGTTCATTCCAAGTTTCACTGTGTTAGCTTTCTGTTCTTTATTGACGCTTGTCGTCACTCAGCTGACACTCATAAAAGTTCCTTGAATTCTTTAACGTAAATCTTTGGATCACTTGTTCCAAGCAGTAATTAATGGGTAGTTTTATACCCAGGAACCTTTTTGAGTTTTTTTGGCATCATGCATCACAAAGAAATGGGGTCTGCCTTAAAGGCTGTTTCAGATTTTAATCTAAATGCTTTGTTTAAAATAAGAACATTTCCACCATGATTGACATGGAAAGTTTCATGAGTATTCGAGCATGTTCAATGAGTAGCATTCACTCTGCATCTTCACCCAAAAGCGCCTGTGTCCACTCGTGTCTACCAGGTCTCCTAAAAGTAGCTCCTGAAGCATGAGGTTTTAATTTCCATCAGAGAACAAACATACATTGTTTGCAAGAATACTCCACAGATCAGCTTTAACAAAGAAACATCAATGAAATCTTTTAACATGACTGGTCACATAGTTATTCATGGTTGTTTATCAAATAAATAATATGTCATGAAACACTGGCAATGTGTCACACGTCTCACCTCCTAAAAACAGGTAACATGTCAACTTGTTTTCTTTTTTGTCTCTTCAAACTCTCAGAGAATACTTGTAAGACATGTTCTCCCCAGCCTAAGGGTTAAGAACTGAGAAGTTGTCCGTTTCACTGCTTGTGCTGAAGAATTCAAAATGAAGTGGGCAGTGCTGGCAAAATGATGATAAAAAAGAGTAGGTCTGAATATATGCAATAAGGGGCCAGCAGTTTCCCACCAGCTATGCTGCGCAGAAATCATTTCTTTTGATGTGATCTAAAACATAACATTGGTGTTGATTCCCTGTTGCTCCTGGGTGAGACTGAAAATCTGGAAAGACCAGTGGACCAGCGCGAGGCGGGAACACTGCTGGGGCATTTTGATGCAAAATCTCTCACTTGAAAGAGAACACCCACTCTTTGTTGGCATTGAGATCGTCTTGTAGCCAACAAATTGAGCAAAGCTAAAAGGGTCAGCGCTGCAGAGCCAAAGACAGAGGACTGAAAAGAGCCCAGAGCAACGCACTTTGTCAAGGTCATCGGGCAAAATCATTATCGACACAGGTGTGTCCTCTTTTCTTGTTTCTCAGCTTCACAGCAGACCGTTGAAGACGATAACAGTGACTTGTGTGGTGTCGGCCCCCAAAATACCCGTGGGTGGAATGCAAGAGCCTGCCGTGTTTTAGATGTGGGAAGTCTTTTATCCAAACCATATAATATCTACTGTACTCCTCTTGACTTTTTTGAATATATCATTTATTCACTTTGAGTCTAAATGTCCACGAACTTGGCACTTTTGTTATAGCAATATCCATTTAAACAGATGTAATCTAGATCCTTGAGCAAGGTGTTCTGAAAACTGTTGCAGGAGGTTTTGCCTTAGTTTATGGTGCTACACCCAGCAATCTCACAAACTTGCATTGCATGTGCACGAGAACGGTGCATCGCATTGGAAGAAGCTTGCTTGTTTTTATCACATATTCATAGCACCAATTTAGTCCCATTAACCTCCCTCAGACTTCACGTTGAGCACATTTCCGAATCCACCGGCGCAGGTGGGATTCAGTCAGCAGGGGTATCAACCTTGACACACCTGTCGGTCTTTTTCACAGCAAACATTGTGACTTCTTCATTATTTTTTATTATTTACACATTTTCCTGTTTTTTACTTTGACATGTGAAAATGTATGCTGTGAAGATGGAAGATAAATGGTGGGTTCGGTGGGGCAGTTTGGGTGATTCACCTTTATCACTAATTGAATCACACCTGTGCTAGTGGATGGCAGCGTTATCGCCAATTAACCCTCAGAGGTGTACAGATACCCAGGAACTCAATCTTTTTTGGCTTCATGCACCACTGAGCAATGGGGCTCTGCCTTTAAAGCTGTATTCAGATTTTAAATGTAAATTCCTTGTTTAAGATAAGTAAACTTCCACCATGACTGACTTTTGTGGAAAGTTTCATGAGTATTTGAGCATGTTAAATGGTTATCCACTCCACACATCGATGCTATTCAGCGTGTTAGCTTTCTGTTCTTTATTGACACTAGTGCTCATTCAGATGACTCTCTTGAACATTCCTTGAATTCATCACTGTAAATGTTTTGATCACTTGTTCCGACGGTAATTAATGGTTCCTTGCATCCTCACGTGTGTTAGAGCGTGAGGCAGCCGTGGCCCAGCAGCCTGACTCTGACGGTTCATCACATCTCAGCTGAAGTCTTCAGTGCGCCCGCTGAGAACCAGTTAGAACTGAACTGCATCCCATCACATGGGACACACCTGAGCCACTCACCACACGGCACACCCTTTGGTAATCACTGCGAAAGCAGGTTTTATGTTGGTTAGTTACCTGGAAACTTTTAAATTGTTGCCAGGAAATGAGGCACACACCTCTCCATAATAACATGAACACCTTCTTGAGAGTTATGATGGCTTATTTCACACAGAAACTGTATTGTCCAGAGTACAATGAAAAATTGCAAGGAGAGGTAGAGTAGCCTGACTTTCCCTTGTTGTATTAATTGAAGGGCACTTGTTGAGTCTGATGGCAAAAGCACAGCTGCTCAAACCTCCTTCGGGGTCTATCTATGCATGTGCCTGTTTTCTTGGTTGTGACAACCACATCTAAAAAAAAAAAAGAAAAAAGGAAAAAAACTTCTGATTTAAAACCTGCACGGCAAAAATCAACGGCATCTTGCGTGACCTTTCAAAGAACTGTGTTATATTAAAAGAAAAGTGAAGGAGCCTTTGTGCGGCTCATTGGTCTCCTGAGCCCTTCAAAGTGTTTCTTTACAAATGCAAAAGCAATAGTCTGAGCAAAGACCGTGAAATCCTCTTGCATTTGAAATCACTGGACATGATGAAAATTGCGGCAGGAAACCGTTTCTCACCGTTGTCTCTGACGACCGCCGAGATCGAAGCGCTCGCCTGGTTCTAAATGTTCCCTCAAATCATCGCTCTGAGACTACGACCACAATATGACCAGATATTTTACAGTCCACGCGAGGTCACTTTGACCCATTAGAGGTTTCAAACTTAACAGTATTAGGTGTTGTAATGACTTTCCCCAAATTCCAATGAAGCACAATAATGGGCTCAATGGGAGGGGCAAACAATTTCAAATTCATGAACTATAAGTCAGGACGGACCCAAAGGTGCTATTGATCTACAGAACTTTAAATTAGTTTTGCAAAAACTTCCACCAAACGAGTGTGGGCCTGATTTCCGTTTTGTGCTGCGATGGTCTCAAACAATTGATGTGGTCATGGCAAACAACCATAACAGCTTCTGCAAACATCTATAGATATGTTTGAATCTCTGTGGGAAGCACCAACAATCCAAATTATCTCGACAATGTGAGCTGGGTAATGCTATTATACAGTGACTGCTTCACACTATCATCATATTTCAAATGCAACTTCTTGATGGCGCGTGTGGCCATTTTCATCCCGCCAACAACCTCGCAAAAAACAGACAGCTCCCAGCAACGGCCTCGTCCTTTTAATCTTAATGATAATTAAAGTTAAAGACAGGCTGTTTTGTGCCTTTGTTATTTAGTATGTTCCCATCTGCCGCTGCCTTGCTTCTGAAATTCTGCCAGGAAGAACGACGACTCCGGTCTCCCCGAAAGGTCAAACCAGTCATTAGCCGTGTGGCTCTTCACTGCTTCTTCTCAGATAATTCAGAGGCCCTCTGCAACATAATTGCTGTAGGAGTTCACCCCAGGCTCCCTGAGCTGTGTAGTGTCATAGAGCACAATGTCTTCTCTGCATTTTGTGTTTCAAACATGTTGCAGCACCTTTAAAGAACATTCGACCTTTCATTAAACAATGTAAATCATAGCTCTCTTTCTACAATGCATATATCATCAAACATGATATATTTACTGATTACGTGTACCAACAATACACATACTTATTAAAAAATCTAATTGTTCAACAATGTTTGAATTTATGCATTTTGTCCACGCACTGTACCTTAAAGACTGCACATTGCTGCAAGACATTACTGGAGAACATAATGTATGTTCCTTCAGTATCAGTTGTCAAAGAAGTGGGTTGAAAGTCTGATCCTGCTCAGGCGACCTGCTGGTTTTCACACGAGCCACCTCATCAGGGAGTGATGTACACAAGGTGAATGCAAGGTGATCCCGAATAACTGCAATTAACTGTAATTAGCTGTAATTAAGTGGTAGGATAGAAAAACAGCAGTCATCATGGGCAGGATTACGAGTTGCTGGTATCTCCTCGTCGAATTATGGTAACAATAGCAGAGTTTATCCAACTCTTCTGTGTAGTTTGATCAAAGCAGATCTACCTCAACCCCCAGATTGATTTTTCATCTGACTTTGCTGTGCTCCTGTTTCAATCATGAGACCTGTGGGAGGGGACTGTTTCTCAATATTGATTCCCTCACTGTTTGCATAATGAAACAGAAACATTTAGACATTTAGAAGTCCTGATGGTAATACGGACAGCAAAATACAAGATTTGGGCTCAACAGGTAATTAACAGCATGCAGAGAAAACTAAAGCGAAAATAAATGTTCGGCCTGATTTTTTTTGTAAGAAACCGCTGTTTGAATGTGACGACAACTCAATAGTGAATGCATTTGATGAAAACATGTCAGATTTGTAAGCCTTGTTTTTTTTTTTTCACTTAAAGGGGCAACACCCCTTTAATTGGAGTCTGTCAATTGATTGGTCTGCTGATCAGACAAGACAGTGAAGGTAACACCAAAACTGTGAACTCAATATTATTGCATTGTTCTTATTACTCAAAGGCAATCTATGGAAACAGCACAGTCACACTTATAATATCAGACTCCTGAAGTGGAGGTCAGACTACTCGCATCTGTTCTGTTTTCTCAGTAAAAAAACACATTTTGCTGTGTTGTTTCCATCAGTCACACTCTACGATGACCTGTCACAGCTATCTACAATCAGTCTTGAAGCACCCGTAAGCAGGTGCCAAGAGTATTTCTTTTAAACTGTTGCTTCATTATCTCTAAATATTGGAGACTTGGGATGCTGTTCATCACGAGTAATTGCAGGCTTCTCAAAATACTGCTGAGGGGGAGCCAGGATGTCCCGTTTGGTGAATTAAATTCCTCTATCATTGCCTCTCATCCTCGCATTGCCATCTCACGTCTCCGCTGGGAGGCGCTATGATTCGAGGAAAGGAAATGAAGGGACAACTTTAGCCAAATGGAAAGTGTCCATATGCCTTAAGCCCATATGCCTGACTGATATCATTGTCTGCTAATCTTACGCTTTACACAGAACACTCAAAGTCTCTTAAAAAGAAAAGCAATGATCAGTAAAGTGCACTTAGACTCTATACATTCTATGTAGTACTATCTGCTTTTTTTCTACTCAAGTACAAACCAGATGAAAGGTTTTTTATTACAGGAACAATGTACTTGTCTGCACAGGAAAGCAAGCTGAAGCATCAGTTGTTGGTGGTCGCAGGCAAATTGATGTGTATTTATGGTCCACAAAGGCCGGGAGGTAGATTTATATTTTCTTTCTTTTAAGTCCTCTGATTTACATCCCCCTTCTGACATCGGAAAATGACACTGATTGTATCCAAGAAGGAGGTCCAGGAGCCATACACATCTCCAGCTGACATAGTTTGAGTCAAGTATGATTGCATGTGTGATTTTTCTATTTGATGGTCGAGGTGAAATGCGCCATATCTCATCAAACAAGCTGTAGTCCAGCTGATTCTTGCAGAGTCTTTTGCACCAGACCTCAGGGAATCAGAGTTAAAAAGAGGAGGCTGATATCCGTTCCCCTGCAAAGGTGGGTATTGTTTTCCTCTCAGCACTATATTATGTTTGTTCTGGATTCCATGGTCTGTGTAAGTGAGTAGGAATCTATCTTATAAGAAGACTAGGTTCCAATTAAAATGAATGGGGAGAGCGCTATAAATTCACTTTCAATGGTCACATGGATGTAAAAACGGCATGTATAGAATCACCAGTCAAATCTGAGGGGCAAAAAAAGGTGGGGAATTGTCCCTTTTCCCCCAAAATGAAGTAAAACATTTAGCATTAGCATGCTCACAAAACTTAGGATTTCTTGGGCTCCACTGGAAGAAATGGAATATAATATGGAATACATATGACCTGTATGTATACTGTAATTGTTGTCTTTTCTACATACAGTGTGCAAGCCTGTGTAAAAGCCCGGCAACCTGTGCAGGATGTATTGTGCCTCTCTCCCACTGTAAACTGGCCCTGCACTGGATTAGTGGATGGGCGTTTAGCATTTTGGAAATTAACATTTAAAATTTTAGAAGTTTAAAAAGTGATAAGCATAATTACCAAGCACATCTACAAATGGTTCAGCTGCAGGATGCCCTGTTTTCAGATTTGTGATGCAGTGTGCCTGAGTGTGTATCTGTGTGTGTCTGTGTGTGTGTGTGCTATCCTTCAAATTACTGCCATGAGCTATAATAGAAAAGCATCAAATGAGTTTGGTCGGCCTTCCTTGGTCAATATCAAGAGAATAATAAATTAGCTTTCTAAATTTAATGTCAGGGCAATATGAACTGCATTAATAGCAACATTAATGATGTCTCCAGGCAAAATATGAGTCAGACTGTTTGCATTAAAAAAACCCCAAAAAACATCAATATTGTCTCACGGAACAGAGACCGAGTCGTAGCACGCGAAGGAGTTGGCTTCAGTCTGATGCTTTCTGGAGACGACGTGTCTTCTGTTACCTCTTTCGTTTCACTGCTCGGTGCGACCGTTTGGAGTGTGCAAACAAAATAACAGCCTCCGACAACATGAGATTATCACTTAAAGTTTTTTTATTGACAATTTTTCTTCTCCTCTGGACAGTAGAACAAACCCAAATGTTGCACAAAAAAACACAAATTTTATAACAAGGCCTGCAAATTGTTATTTATTGACATTCAGTTGACCAGCAGAAACTAAATCATTTCTGGAAGGGTAGAAAACTTTTATAAACTTTACTGTACAAATTATACAAATGATGAGCCATTACAAGCTTGAATGATAGATATGCTCTTTCGAGTAAGGACAGCATTATGTGTGTTGTTGTTAATGCTATTATGAGGATGACAATGCTGATGGTCATGATTTCGATGACGAGGGGGGAGGGGGTTGAGGATTTGTCGAAATCAAAGTCAGGAGCCTGGAGGGGAAGAAGCATTATTGTGACCGTGTTGCAGCAAAGCACTGTGGTTACAAAATGAGAACAAAGGGGGGAAAACTGACACGGTTTAAAGAGGGATGAGCCCTGACAAAAATACTTCTCTTTTACAGCACACAGTATCTATTCAAAGGATGACAGCAGATTCAGAGCACATTTGAATCAGCAATATAACCGTGAGTCAAAATATAGACCAGTTGTGAGCGGTTGTCCTCAATAAGGAGGATGTAATGTATATTTAGGCTAATCTGTTCACATTGTATAAACTTTTCCCCTTTTGGAAAAGCTGCTTGTGATTGACATCATTCTGTACATTCTCAAGTTTTCTTAACTGTGATTAAATGACGGCATTACAGTCGAAATTTTAAACTTTCCAAACAAAAGCAGGAAAAAAAAAAGGACACGGACAGACTTCTTGTGAGCAGCCCTTTCATTGAGTTCCCTTTTAGCTTATAACAGTCAAACTGAGATTTCTTATTTCTTGGTGCCAAAAGGCACAACAGACGTCACTGTCCTTCTTGCTGAATCTCTGACTTTAAAGGAATGGTATCCACCTTTTGGAATATGTGCTTATTCTCTTTCTCGTCAAGAATGAGATTGGAAGATTGATACCACTCATGTGTGCAGTAAGTATGGAGATAGCAGCTAGCTAGCAAATAGCTAATTAGCAGGCCACTGTCAAAACCCTGAAAGGTAAAGGTATTTCTTTCAAATTAGTTGCCAGAATATCTGTTGGCAATGGGCATTTCTGCAAACCATGTCTGATTTTTAGGTTTGGGCACAAACAAACACATGGTATAGGATATATACAAACATATATGGTATAGGAAAAGATTGTGTTTTGGCTTAAAACATCTGTTTTGGTCGCCAACAACACGGCTGGAGATTATTGAAGATCTCCACAAAAACACCAGCTTTTGTCAATGCAAATTCTGCTGGAAATTGTCCAGAGGACTCCTTAAAAATATCCAGTGGTGTCATGCTCATAAATGTTGAAACGCAGTCTCAAACTTCTGTCACTGGCTCGACAAACTAGGGTGTAATATGACGCAGGCCTTTGCACACTTCTTTCTAAGTTGTTATCACACTCATGTCTATTCAGGTGTCTGTATCTCTGTAACGTCACGATTGACAGCTGAACCGTGCTCACGTTTGAGTCGACAGTGTGTATATGGGTCGGACCAACACCACTGCAAAGACCCTGAGAGGAAATACCACCAATACAAGATGACCGCACTTGTATGCTGGTGAATATGCATCTTACAGTCTGTGAACAGAGCCAGGTCAGCTGTTTCTCCTGTTTCCGTATTTATGCATTTACCGTACAGGTGTGAGTGGTATCGATGTTCTCATCTTACCCATAGCAGAAAAGCTGTTAACAGTATTTCCCAAAATGTCAGACCATTGCTTTAAAGCTAGAAAAATGCAGTATTTTTAACTAATATCGTTTAACACATTTAGTTGTTTTATAATGAACTTGTTTGAAGTAAGTTACACAGGAAAAAGTGATGATTCTTTAAAAATAAAATCACAGACTTTGGGATAATTCACATAAGCATATGTATCCATAGAGTTCCTGCAGCCTGTCACGCTTGACGTCATTGAACTGTAAGCAATTCTAAGTAGGAAAATAAACATCTTTGCATTCATTCGTCTGCATGGACTCATCTGCATTTGTCATGGAAAGCTGGTTTCCCACGAACGACCATGTGGCATGACACTCACATGATGTGAGCGAGGGACCTGAGGACGGCTCATATTGCATTCTTTCTTCTTCTGTGAATTATGTGTTGTTGTTTTTTTTCCGCATTCCCTTTTTTGACTGTTAAGAGGAGTTGCAGAGAAATAGGTCTGACGGGGTTCGTCCTCTGCCCACACTGTGTACACTCAAACAGGATGCAGAGCTTCATCGTCCAGTGACAACTGTTTCAAAACCAGCAGGAATGGAGCTGGGAATGGACTTTCAAAGTTTTAACTGGAGCTGGCGCCAATTTTCATATTCATATTTGTCTCGTGAACAAAATTGTCAAGCAGCTTGGACAAAGTTAGTTTTCTTTTTTTCCTTTCTACCACAAGCATAGTTGAAATCAAAAATATGAAGTGAATGACACTTATGTTAGCAGGGCAAGGTTCATGAAAATACCACATATTGTAACTCAACCCCATGAAATCCAAATCAAGTGAAAGGACCCAAAACTATCAATGACTTTAGTCTTTTTACAAGTATTAATATATCTGAGTCCTCTGTGCCACAGACATCCATTGTTGTCTTAAAATGTATTAAAAACTCAGTGAGCTACTGAATTCCTTCATTACATTTACATGAGCAGAGTAGTTAATTTTTAGTCAATCCCACGTGTTCCCTTCCTGCTGTTAATACCAAGCACCAAATCCTCAGCTGAAAATAGTCCTGCAAATGCTCTACTACTTTTGCTAAAATCTTCAGTGTCCAGCTGTTTCAGGTTTTGTTTTTTGTTTTTTAAGAAAAAATAAAAGTGCACTTTCATAAGCTGTTTTTAAAGGTGCCCTGTGAAGTTTTCTTAAACCAGACAAAATCATGGATCCACCTTGAGTGAATCCGTGAGGTCTAACAAGCATGTTGAGTACATTTTTTTTTTAAATGTTATTGTATGATTTCTGGTGTGGCTCTTTGCTGCATTTGCTGATCCACTGCTATGTTTCTTTGCATGTTATCACCGCAAACATTCGATCAGTGGAAAACTGTGAAACTGGTGGCTGGAATACTTATTGTGTCTTCTGTGTGCTTGTGCACGTGCATGATAGAAACAAAACAAGGTCCTACTCAAAGAGGAAAAAAGCTTAAAGGGTAACTTCGTCAATTTGACACGTTAAAGTGTGTTTACAGGTGTTAAAGTGTGTTTACAGGTGTCTTTTTGTGGCTACAGAGGAAGCTACATGTAATCTGATGAATTACCTCCAGTGATGTCACTCAGTGGCTAAGTTGCATTGTGGGTATCGTAGGCACCGGGTTTTGTAGAAGAATACGTGGAATAATATCTCTGGTTCTACTTCATTGAACTGTCCATAATGAGCAAAAACAGTGTTGTAAGCAGTGGCCTGCTTTGTACAACCTGTTGCCTACATTGCCCACAATGCGACTCAGCCACTGAGTGATGTCACTGGAGGCAATTTATCACATGAAGTGGAGCTCCCTCCAATGAAAGACTCCCCAAGATTCATAAACACACTTCATTATGTAAAATTAGTAGAGTTACCCTTTTTGTGCTAATAGTTGTCAAAGACTCCACAGGAAACCTTTAAACATATGGCAGAGAGCCACAGGCAGGGAAGTGAAAAAATACTTAGGGGACAGATTGATTCATTATAGTTTTCAGCCGTTTCATTGAAAAATAAAGACTATCACCAGCAACCATGAGAAACATAATTGTAGTTTTCCTTAAGTTGCAGGTTTAAAACCAAGGCAATATACAGCAGGAGTCTTTAAAGGTGCACTGTGAAGTTTTTGGAAAGGAATTTTAAATCAGAAAGATCTTCACTGATTGATTTTCATGGTAAAACAAACAAAATAAACACACCTTCTTTGTTTTCATGATCGAACAATCTGAGCACACAAACTGGATAAGTGATAGTTAGGGTCTTCTGATGTGGGGTTGTATGAGGTACTTATCCCTAGTCAGTGTGTTACCTGCTGTTAATGACTGTCAGTTCTCCCCCTGTGTGGGGAAGCAGCGCGTAGCACCGACAGGTATGCAGAGCATTGTACTGCTAAACGGGGCCTGAAGCAAGACGTATTTTAACCACGAAAGAAGGCACATCAAAAAGAAATATATCTACATACCTTTAGACAGCCCTTTCAGCAGTTGGGTCTGACTTTCCGCTGCTGTCTGAGGCAATGTAAAACGCCAAATTTTCAAAATATATTGTACACTAAAACAGATATGTATTTGTTAGGTGGGCCTTCTTTTAAGTGGCGAAAATACGTCTAGTCCCCACACAGGGGGACAGCTGACAGTCATTTACTGCAGGTGATACACTGACTAGGGAAAAGAACCTCATACAACCCCACATCAAAAGACCCGAACTATCCCTTTAATGGACAACACAATTTCATACTGTATAATTTGTTTATATTTGCTGGACCCTGCCACCTTCCTAGCCCCATAATGAATTATGGGGACCTTATTTTCCTTTGAGGAAGGCATGTTCAGTTATGGATTGATTGTCAGTATGTATAATAACCTGATCAATATTGTAAATATTACTTTTCTGAGTTTCTGAATTTCTTTTCCAAAACTACACAGTGCACCTTTAAGGCTGCAGGCAGACCACAAACATCTCTGGTGTTTGCATTCTGTGGTCTGCCTGGAACGTTAAACATACCAAAAAACCTGACCTGCTACCCCAGATGGTGACTGAGACATGTTCACTTTGAATGGAAAACTTTTGGGGGTAAATTTTGGAGATAGTTGCATAATCATGTGCATGTAAGTGTAAGAGCTTTTTCAACTTCAAACGCGTTATTTTCAGGCTGCTTCTGTAAAACGTCGTCAGATTTACAGGAGCGAGGCCTCAACACTGTATAGGGAGTTTTGATATGAAGTGCCTCATCTTGATCAGTATATCAGAATCAGACCTTATTGGAAGATGTGTTCCCTTCACAAAACAAAAGACTGTGTGTTAAAGTTGCAGGTATGTTGAAAGACAAAACGTTTTTCTTTGATTACCACTAGAAAAATGTCAAATGCACACTCAAAACTGTCAACAACGAGTAGTTAAGTCTATTAAATCTGCACTTTAGCAAAATATTGACCTTTTTAAAATATTGAACTGTATATTTGTCTTAAGTTTTAATTGCATAGCCTTCAGGTCATTAGACACCTGCATATGTGGGGGAACAGTTTAGCTCTCTCATAAATACATATAAATATGTATATGTCCAGTTATCTGTATTTTAGCTCTTGTGCAGATTCTCAAACAGGATTCGCACTGTGATCCACAATGAAAAAAGAACACCCACAATCATTCCACTGGATGCGCATATCAATGGAGGTGTTTTAACATTCGTCCGGTGGGTTCAAGTTTGGGGAATTAATTTAATTCCTCTTCACTCACTGGGAAAAGATTAATGTGTCAGTCCAGTCAAAAAGGTGTGCCGATTTTCTAAGTCAGGCAACAATGTAATAGAATCAATTACACGGAGATATCCTCATCAGGAGGTTTGCAATAGCTTGCTCGAGCTTAGCAGCAAAGTTGAGATGCTTAGTCCAGAGTTTAAAGTAGATCCGAGATAAACAGCTTTGTTTCTCTTTGAAAGAAAAAAATAACAGTGAATAGAGAAAAAGGACATTGTGCACATATAACACTAAAGGGGGAGATTTGTACCAATTGGCAGGATTGTGGAAGCAGAAAATTCAATTAAATTGTGTAATCAAAAACAGGCTAAGGGAGAAAATTTGGACGACAGAAACAAGAATCACATTTTTCCTTGAAATTAATAAAAACTGCTGCTGAGGTGCCCGTAACAAGGCACTTGACCTCTCGACTGCACATACGCAGCTGCTTTTGTGGCCACCCGTAGATGTCTGTTGATGTTTGCAGCTGTGTATCACATGTAGCATCCACACAGCTGCACAACGTTCGAAGTACTGTGTCGATTCAACCCTGCCTCCTAGAAATTATCTTCATGTACTAGTGCGAATTGTTTTCCCAATTCCACCGTGGTATGAAACGTAATCTCTGCCATTCCTGGGTTGTGTTCACAGGCTACATTTATGTTCTGCACAGGAGTCAGGTTAACTGTGGGCATACAAAGCACACTGTGATGCCCCTTGGTTAAGGTTGTGGGGGTGGATCATGTTCTCAGTCTTGTGTTTGAGATCACTTTCACAACAGTCTTTCCCTAACCTTAATAAAGTGCTGCGAGTGTTTGAACATAAAAATTGTAATAATGCCGATACAAGCAGATACTGAATCGCAAGGAAGGCTGTTGTGAGGAAAAACAAGGAGTATGGTATAAATGTACATTTTGCAGATTTGTTTATAAGTACATTTTATCCTTTAGCAGATATGTTCATTAGTTTC
Organism: Diplodus puntazzo; assembly: GCA_963678695.2. NCBI lineage: Eukaryota > Metazoa > Chordata > Actinopteri > Spariformes > Sparidae > Diplodus > Diplodus puntazzo. Next base: position 21,194,507 of record OZ023159.1, on the reverse strand, counting down.
TCCACTGTGCTCAATATTTCTCTCTACTTACTTTAGATAGCGCTTTGTTTTGCTTTTGCAAATTACCAGTATATTGTCATTATTTCTAGGAGATAGGGTTGTATGTGGTGGTGTGGGACTGTTTTGGGTCACAGGCACAGTCAAAAAAAGAAAGAAAAAGAAAGAATCTTTGTTTGCAAAAGCAAAATGTGGTGGTACTGTCGAAAATGTAAATGCAGTGCATTCACGGGTAAAGTTGGTATCACAGAAACACACATCTTGAAGCACAGTGGCCAAGCTTCGCTGTCCGATGCAAACTATGAATCTCCATATTGGATGACTTTTAAGTTTTTGGGTTTGAACTGAAAGAGTAAATGTTAAGTCTGTCAAATTGTCGTCCATGTCTAGAAGCTGGAAAACCTGGATAAGTTGCTTGAATCATTACGTCAATGACATTGTGGAGAAAAAAGGTCTTCATGGGATTACTGACCATGGTAACTTCAAAATGTGTTAAAATGACTCCTTTGCATAATTTCACACTCCAGATGTTGTAATTAACAGTTTGTAGCTGTCATGAACTCCCTACAGAACAAGCTGAGAATGATATGTTGCACAATCGTGATATTAAAAAACCCATTTGCAGCCTATACGATGAGTTGCAGCATGGCATGAAGGATGTTTTATGCATGTTGAAATCCATCAACAGAAACACAAGGGCGTCATTTTGGGGAAGGGCTTCAGGCATAGAGCGGAGAAAGGCCTCTTTGTTTGAAAGTCTGCGGCGTGTTTGTTACCCACTCTGGCAAAGTGGGGCCAATACTGACCGCTAAAGGGTCCATTCGGGGCATGTAGGGGGAACATGTATGTATCAGAGCTGGAGCAGAAGAAGAAAAAGGAGGAGTAGTGGGAAAGGTGGGGGTTGTGGAAGCAGGGTGGAGCGAGAGAGGGTGGGCGGTGGGGCAGGCGGGCGGGCGGTGGAGCAGATGTGAGCAGAGCTGGGGACGAGCTTCACGCAAAGACACAGTCCCATCGATGCCTCCGTTACAGCCTGGAGCAGGAGGGGGGAGGGAGGGAAAACAGAAACAACATTAAATCGCAAGCCTTCTTAACACACAGCCCTGCAGGACACCACACTGTTAACAGGCTATACAGTACGTTCAGACAGACAGCCAACAATGCAGAGGACAGGAAATCAAATTCAAATCACACCCCGGAATTGTATGTCAGGTGTTCTTTTAATTTAGCCAATCCAAGGATGACAAGGACATCAGTGTAGGGAAAACCAAATGCATTAACATGTTCTGCACTGTGCGTGGAAGATGCTGTCACAGAAAGTCATTCAGTCATGATGAATTACAGGAAAAAAAGCATAGTTTTGCATCCATAGTTAGCAAAGGTTTTGCCTATTTCACACAAGGGATTTCTGTATGTGCTACTCCGATGAGAAAACATGGTGTCACAGTGTACCAATCACAATTAACCGATATCTGAATCAAAATTGAGAGTTGGGCCATTGTCAGTCAATCGATCAGGCTCAGTTACTTTCTGGAGTCTTCACTGGGTGTCTGGCACATTTATAGTGATGAAGAGGCAGGCAGACAGCAGGAACTCTTCATTTCTACACCGGGTTTCTGTATGTTTTAAAATGTGTTCAATTGTAACTTGTAATTTAAACTTGTAATAGAGGTGCTGGTTTGTTGACTTTGAGCCGAATCAGACAGGCTTTTTGCACCCCATTTCTATAGCTAAGCTAAGCTAAGCATTTACTGGCTGTTTAGTTACCTGCAACATGCTTTCAAACTACGACACTATGACACTACTTACCTCTGTAGGGTCAGTTTTGCACATGTTAGAGGATTAGTTCGAGAAACACATCACAATGAATATGTCTTGGATGTGCAGGAAAGGTGGAAATCAGGTGACCTTCATAATGGGAAATACTAAACATGTTTAAAGTTGTGAAACTTTCTGGTTTGGTTTGGTTTGGTTTGGTTGGGCACTATATATACTGGTTTAGGTTTAGGCGAACATTGTAGTTTGAGTTGACATGAATACATGAATTATGGAAGTTATGTAAAAGAAGTGTAACATAAAAAGAAGTTGCAATTGACTTTTGGTTTCATATGTGACATGAACCCCAGTTTTTCTGGATTAAAGTCTTGTACATGACCCTTGCAACCACCCCCAGCCCCATACCGATGTGGAATTTTCCTGCTCTTCATACACCACCTGACTTTGACAGCAAATGCAAACATCATGCTAAAGAGGGGTTTCCAGAAGTTTAACTACAGCATCGTAATTTGAAGTACATGGCAACTGATCATTTGATGCATTGGGAAATTAAATAAGCGTATTACTCAAAATGTAGAATTGTTCATATAAACGCTTGATAAATAGGAATCAAGAAAGTTTTTTTTTTTCTGCTGTGTTTTTAACGAATATTTAATGTTACAGAGAGATTGGCATTAGGTTTCTTTTACATAAATTTTATTTGCCTGACTTACTGATGAGATTTGCACTTCACCAAAAATCACAATTGCACAAATCATTTTTTTCATGATTCCGAAATAGAAAAGGGCACGCGATGATATCCAGTTGTAAAAATTCAAGATCCAGACAAGCTTTTAAAATCACCACATCATCACATAATGTGCACACCAGGATTCAAAACTTAGCATCCAGGAAAAAAAAAAAAAACTACAATGGATCTTAGCAAGTCTGAGTGGCACTGTCGCTGCACATTATCTGCCAGATGGGCCAGCATAGGGCCTGCTGGAGGGGAAGACAGGGTCACATCCTCCCTCCTCTTGCATTATGTAAGATTTATTTTTGGGACGTACAGTTCAAGCCAGTGTGGGTTTGCCAAGTGGTTGTCAGACAGTCAACCACTCTCGGGCTCTTGAGCAGGATATGAAATCACCACGGTTTGACCGCCAAAAACTTCTTCCTCAAATGTGTCAGACAGGCTGCCTCGCTGGTTGTAATTATTCAGTCAGCAAAGACATTTCCACCTGATTTGATACCAAGAGTATTCCTGGCATTACTGTTACATTATATGCTCACTGAATAAGGCCAACAGCTGCGTGGGACTGCGTACATACAGGTGTTGCCAGCATGTTGCCTGGCACGGTGTAGAGCTTAGTAAAGCTGAACCTTTAGGACCCTTATATGGCACATTTTGTAGTGCTTAGGCTTCTTTCTGTCCCTTTTTTTTTCTCTGTCTGCCTTCCAAACCCCTGATCTAATGAAATACATCACCAGCATAATAAGCCACGTGGGTGTCTTTAAATGAATAAAGAGAACCCCACAGTCCTTTGAGGCTACATAGCAGAACTAATCTGCTGCTTTAAATTGGCTCTCTTCAAAGAAATATACAGTGTGTTTCTGAAGACGTGCATCATGTTTGTGAAGGTTAACACTGACTTAATGTAATTAGCCTCATTTATCTTATCAAGGTCCACGGAGAAGAGAAACTCTTCGGATATTGTTGTGTCTTTAATTCGTGACATTCGATGCAAACAAGGAGTTATTCACCAACATGGTGTTGTGAATAGATTTCTTTTCCTCGCCTAACTCGACATACCTTGGTGATTCCCTACATTTCCCAGAATACCTCATTAAAAAGCTTCAGACAAACTTGTTGTTCTTACAGTACTTGTAGCTGGAGAGAGCAACAACCATAGCATAGTTAGAGAAAATATGCGAGTCATACCTCTGGATGTATACCTGAATGTATTATGCTGGGTTCGGGCTACATGATATCAGCCCGACCCAACAAACAGAGGGCATTTGGAACAAAAATTAGCATTCCCATGACATTAGATCGTTCTGTCCCATGTTGTGTTTCTTAGGGGATGACACAACGAAAGACTAGCACGCTATGTAATTTTAGTTTCCTTCTGCAGATTTTAGGATTTGTTCCAAACTTTCAACCAATTGAGACTCGGAGCTGTCTTCCTGGCACAAATGTAAACATGGCAAAGTCACGACGTGGAACTGTGTTTTTAGACTTTTTGAACTTTAAGTCATTCAGTATCATACACACTGCTTCAGACATCATTGATTGTTTACATTCTTTATCCAGGAAGCTCAGCCCTCACACAGTGCTCCCAGTGACATTACATATGTTATGAAAGACAGCAAGCTAGACTAACATTGTATTCCTTCATGTTTCTCTGTCAAGTCAGAGCAAGAATTTATAATTGATATAAATACCTAATTTGACACAGTGAGTGTTGCAACCGACAAAAATGTAGAGTTGTCTAAAAGTGGCAGTAGGAGAGCCGGTTAAAGTTTGGCAGCTTTGAAACTGCTCAGGCTTATTTGTAAATCTTTTAACCTATCACAGTCTCCTTGGGCGGGACTATGCCCAAGTTGCAGCTACAGTGCCTCTGCAAAATATTGTTTTAAAATTGGAACTTGTTTTGGATACGGGAAGGTGAGGCTAAATCCTTCTGGAATAAAAGTTCATCACTTAGCTTGTTAAGGTTTGTACTGCTAAATCTAGGTGCTGTATCGTATTTTTTCTCAGTTTCTTGATGACGTTTCACCTCTCATCCAAGAGGCCTCTTTAGTTCTAACTAACTGGAAGAGAGCTGCAGGCATTTAAACTTTGTTTGAGCATCTTTACAAAGTCGTTAAGGAAACATTTGTGCTCTGAGTTTAAGAGTCGTTAGAACCACTTGTGGGTTGTTGGTCTGACCGGCCTTCATGTGGGTTGCTAAGGCTAGGTGAGCCCAAGTGTGAACGGTGGTTAAGCTGTCTCAGGAGGGAACTCAGAACTGTATCAGAGGTAGGTGATAAGTAATGTCTTAGGCCACCTCCTCTGATCAAAGACAATCATTCCAGTTTGACTGATAGATTCCTTTACTCCTCCTTCAAACCATCTTTCAGACCATCTGTCTTCTCTGGCCAAGATGTCAAGGAACCTCCCCAGACAGTTTAACAACCATTCACACCTAGGCACACTTTGCCTTAGCAAACCACATGAAAACAGGTTGGACCAACGACTCTAAAACTCAGAGCTCACACATGTCCTTATCAACTCTGTAAGGACACTCCCACACAGAGTTTAAAAGCATGCAACTCCTCCAGTTAGTTAGAACTGAAGAAGCCTCTTGGCCGAGAGGTGAAATGTCTTCAAGAAACTGAAACAGGTCCAGTTGCCTACGATACAGCACCTAGAGTTACCATGACCTGGATGACTGAGAACCTTCATCAACACTTCATACTGCTAGTGACCATATTAGAGTTACGATAACTTGCCAATTTCAGCATGTACTGTAGATGCTCCAAGGTTGTTGTTTTTATTTATTTTTATTTAATTTTTAATGGGAATATCAAAATCAGTATTCAGACAGAATAGTTTGCAATTTGGGTTTGGCAACTGCAGGTTACCTTGAGTGAAGTTCTGCTGCAAATACCTGACAAAAATACCATGAATCAATTTTTTTTAAAAGAAAGAAATAAAAAGAAGTGATTTTTCTGTTTGGTGGTGCCATGTGGATCAACTCCCATGGTTACTCTGTTATATGAGCAGCTTTTATGCTTTCCTCACCTCAGACAGTACAACCATTTTTGAATGGATTCAGTGAAGGATGATGACGATGAACAAAATATCATAAATAGATCAAAATAGTTGAAACTAAAAGCTAATGTGCATCATCAGGACACACTGTCAAGACATATTTTCTAAATGGCTCTTTTTTGTCTTTAGATTTGTGTCACTCTTTTTAAATTTTTAAATTTTTAAATAAATATTATGCTTGTAAATGTAATATCTGATTTAATTTCCTCTTGAATCCCAATTGTTTGTACTTTTTGCTACTTGCCTCTGTATGTAACGTAACAAGAAATGCACTGAACCTGTTCAAGTTTTAACGCTTTTAAAGAAACTCGACAGAAACCAAGCATTCATGCTCTGATGGGCTTCAGCCTCCCTGAGATTGGGTGATGTGGATCTTTCACGCTTCAGCGGCCGAGGCTGGGGTTTGGAGATGGAGGTGGAGATGAAGAGGGAGGAGGACTGGCTGTGCAGACGACAGGGCTCTCATCTGATCGTCTATTTATCTATCGTCCCATTTTCCCCCTTCATGCCCTCACTAACTCACTCTCTCTTCAGCCGGTGACTGACACTGTATGGCATACAAACACACACACACAAGCATGCACACACCATCATCCGTACATCAACTGGTTCATCTTGGGATCAGTACTGTTTTAGCCTCACCGATGTTAATTCTTAATCTTAATTTATAACTTTGAAATTATTTTAAAGTCTAAAAACACATTTTTTAAAGTTTTTACGTCAAAGATTCAGTAATATCTCCATTAGTTAAAGGCTTAAATCGGTTTAAGAGAAACTTTTGTATTTTGTTTTTGTTTATCTTTGTATTTTTTTTCCCATTGGTTTCAGAAAGACAAATGCCTGGATGTCTTGTGTTTGTTACTGTGTGCAGGACGAATGTCTTGTCATTGATGAACCCTGCTAAGCTCAGTCCATGGATGTCATGGAAACAGGTACTCTCAAAGGAAGAGTAGAAATAAATAAACCAGTTAACTTCACCTATAGACACCTCTGGCCTCAACCTCAACATAACCATTTGATTAGTGTTGCTTGCTGAGGATCAGTCTGTCAACCAATGTTTTCACCAGTGATTTGAAGAGGGGAACCTGTTTAACCAATTTTCTTTTTCCTAGAAGGGCACCACCAAAGTTTACACTTAGATTTCTAATATAGAGGGCAGCTCTTCAGCTAACAGTAAGTTAATTAGTCTTAAAACAGCTGCTTGCTGTTTCATATATTAACTGCATGAGCAACAAGTGGAAGCAGTGTATTATTCAGTGTTTAAGAGTGCTTGGAACATGGTAAGTAAACCATGAATAAGTGTATGGACTGAGAGAAGAGACGTGGCTTTCACATCGAGAAATGTTTAAAAGAATGGTTCAACGTTTAGGGAAATATGTTTGATTACTTTCTTGCTGTGAGTTGAATAAGAATGTTAGATCATTCCTATGTGTATCTGGTCAGCGTAAAGGTACAACTAGCAGCCAGTTGGTTAACCCTAACCCTAACCCTTCGCGTAGACACATGTGGAAACAGCTAGCCTGGCTCTGTGCAATGGCAATAAAATCTGCCTATCTGCACCACTTAAGTTCGCGAGTTAACATGTTATATTTGTAAAATCTGAGTGTAATAAGGAATGGTTTTACTGGGGTTGTGTGCTGTACCAGACAACAGACTAATCTTGAAAATTTGCAACATGTCAGAACTAGTCACCTGTTCAACTTGCACTCCAAACAAATAAAGGGCAGCGTACCACCTGAGTTGCCGCTAACTGCTGCTAATTGGAGTGTTGTTGTTTATATGGGTAATACAGGAGAATGATGATTCGCAGATGATTTTGAAATGATTTTAAAATGTTGCTGTATATTTTTAAAGTCTCTGTAGATTATTTAATGTAACTGTGTCATGCAGTGACTGCATATAAAGATGGACGACGTTAAAGCTCCCAAAAAGTTAGATGATCACAGATCACTTCTGTGCAGAATCTGGCCTTAATTTATGACGTTTGCAAGATGGCCACTTTCGTATCCAAAATATGTTGGCTATGTTTTGTGCAAGGAAGTGGAGACACGTCAGCCATCTTTATATAAGGTCTCCCGCCATGAAAACCATAGGAAAACATTTTAACTGACATGAGTTTACTGTGACTTTACCCACTGTTCTCTGTGAAAAATTAAGGTATAGGCTTTTACTATCCACCATTAGTTTTCTATTGAGGAGACTTTAAATATTCAGAGTAAATTGGGCATCAAAAGTTTCACTTTTTATAATCAGAGCAGAGACCACATCACTGAAAGAAACTGAGTAATTAGTACTATTAGGATTTAATTAGGAAGTAAGCAATGATTCAACACTAAATTTGCCAATTAAAGACGTGTTAAAAATTTAAACCAAAGTAAAATATGGATAAGGGCTGACTAAGATAAAAGATGACATAAAAGAAACAGAAAACGTCCAAAATGAAAACATCTTTTTATTGTCATACACTTTGTAAAGGATGAGTGCAAATAAAAGAGCTTGTGATCAAAGTCTACTCATCACTAAGCCATGGACCATAAGGCATCATTAAATACAAGCTTTTTGGAGCTATCAATCTACAATACAAGGACGGAATCAAGGAAAAGAAACAACACAGCATCAATGCTTATGCAATTAGAGGAAAATGACGGAAAAATAATTTTAAATGAACAGAAAACAGAAACAACAACCAAAAAGGGAAAAAAAATAACACAACACAATTTGTACATTCAAAAGAAAGGTCAAAAAATTCACAAGAAATATTGATATTACGGCAAGTGACGATAAAAATAGTCTACAATCTGTTATGTACACTTGGCACTAATGTTAGATCTTTGATTGTTGTCCAGTCAGGTTGTTGTCACCTCTAGCATGTGCACAGGTCGCAATGCTTTTTTCTTTTTTTTTGATTGAAATGCTAGTCTAATCATTTATATAATCTATAAATATTCTCAAACAATCATTTTCTCAAACAAAGCTGTCGAAAAGTTTTGCAAAGCCTGACGTAAAACTTCATTAGCTATTGAGATCAAACTGCTCAATGGACAACAGTTCATCAGAAAAATGCTCACATACTTTTTTATATATAGTGTAGAAGGATATTTTTTTTCATAACAAGAATCAATCTTTGATAGTCCATCTCATGCACTTGAAAGTTGTAAACAGTACAAATATAAATGATCCACTTACAATATTTGAATCCCAGCAATTCCAAAATAGACAGACAGACTCCAAAAAACAGCAGCAGATTGTTTGTATGCATTTTCCAACACACAGATGTGTATATAATGAAGTGGAAAATGGCTATTTAACATGATTGGATTGTCTCCATCTATTCGACGTGGCTAGAGAGAATCAAAAGCAGTATACAGCTCGGATGACGCCACAGCTTCCAATTTGTGATGATATGACTCAGAGTTGCTATAATCTCTAAAACAAACATTTAAAATATACTATGATATATATTATGAAGTAGAAAATTGGCCTGGGGTGGTCTTCAGCATCCTGATATGTCTTTACTGATATGTTAAAGGGAAAGTTCAGCCAGATTTAAGTTACTAACGTGTTACTTTGTAATCCAATGACTCAATAATTCACACCTCTTTCAAGATTTTAAGAAAACAAAGAAGGCAGGTTTAAGATTCATTTGTCTTCCACAGTTGCCTTTTTCAGCAGTGTTGTATTCAAGTCTGATAAAATAAACCAAAAGTGTTTTGATTTGAGTGGACACATTCTTGCCTTAAAGCGTGGTTATCTTCTTTTGAGGGGAGGAATAACAGAGTCTTCCTCTGACAATTTAAAACTAATAAATTAGACAATTAAAATGCAGCATTGTTCACTTTAGACTACTTCTCGTAGGACCGCAGCTTATGTTGGTCAATGTTTGCAAACTTTAGATAGGGATTACTGTTCAACTGGCATTTCTGGCTCCACTTGTAGCTTAGCATTTTATGCTAAAAAATAGTGATGGTATTAGTAAATTAAAACTACTAATTAAAAGTTGCAGTTAAGCTTTAATTAGCTCCAACAGCATCTGGTTGAATCCCCTTTTCAATGTTTCCAACTGGCTTTAAATGCAGTCAAGCTGCCTCTAAAATTCACTTTGCATTCAGTGTGAACACGCCACCGTACAGCCGAATTCTGAATTATTAAAGCTGCTGTAAGTGATATATTTGTATTCTAAAACGTGTCAAATAGCTCTATATTCAAACAGTAATCTGTGTTTGGTCAGATGCCCCTGTCTCACCTCCCAGCTGCTCATGCAGTAAAAGAGAAAAGAACATTTTCCGGTATCCCTGCCCGCTTTATCCAATCAGTACACAAGACTCAAAAAAGAGGCGGTCCTGTGTGCTCCGGACCCAGTCGAGAGCAGGAACCTCTTGCTTGCTGCTATGTCGCAATAACGCCATGTGCTCTGCCCTCATGCATCTAACAGTCACATCATTACAGATCATAAAACATCTTTTTTCCTGTTGTCCTCAGACCCATTAGCAACCGGTCTTTGATCCAAACTACGTTATAAAACAGTATCATACACTACTCAGAAAGCTAATGTGTCATTTTCAATACTGTCACCGATGAGGGTCTACAAAGTTCACGTATCGATTGAATAAAATAACTAAGAATTACTGCACCGACTATACAGTAGCGAGATTTAGATTTTTATCTGTATCTATCATATTCTTTATCTATCAGTAGCAATGTAGAGTAAAATATACATTTATTTCGAGGACATGGGGAATGGGGGGCTCAGTGATAGCATTTTTTTCTGAAGGTTAATTAGTTCTGCAACAGTTGGCGAGATACATTTCAAGTGTCAGCGATTTCACAGAACAGCATCAAGTGAGGGAGTCCTGGTCTGACCAGCCGCTTTTTTCACCCCCAGCCCCCACCCAAAGTTATTGTTCAAACATCTCGCTTATGTTCACAGGCAATAATCAAAAGCGCAGGCTGATCAGAGAACAGTCTCCCATCAAAGAACCGTGCCAACACATCCCCATACACACAGGGACACTGGCTTCTTCACATTCAAATGGTACGGTGTAAATAAGAGGACATGTTTTTAAAGTTAAATAAAGCTTTTTCAGACAAACATATAACCTGTACAAGACATCCACACATGAAGGACCATGAGGTAACACTGACAAAATGGTCTACACAGTTGACAGACATAAGAAATGGCAAGACAATGTTGTGAAAATATACAATGCTTGATGTACAACAGTTACATTCATTCAAACAAAAGAAAAAAGAAGAAGACATGGAAAAGAATCTACATTTGCACTCAAACATGTGGTTTTGTTTTGTTTTTTAAGTCCAGGATGATGTGATCAGTTGATGGTAACAAGCTAGATACATCCAGGAAATAAATCAAATATTATGAAGGGATCAAGTCAATAGTAAAAGACAGAAAGGATAAAGGAAAAAATATCCTGTATGGTTGAAATCAACTCAAAGAAAACCCGACTGCTTTGAGAAGCTGGACAGTCAACTTATCTGTACACACACATGCCAACATTCCATGAAATTACACACAGCACGGGCAGTTTTCATCACTGGGCTGGATTTTGGATTCAGTGCATTCTTTAAGGAGGTGGGTTTTTTATGTAGAGTTATGGCGGCTGTTGTTGTTGTTTGTTTTTTTTGTTGTTTTTTTATAGTTGCTGATTGTTTGCTGTTTTGTGTCCCTAACTCATTTGACATACTCAGCTGACTTCCAGAAGTGCCCTGGGTGGGAAAGGCGACGGTTCCGTTTTGGCAACTTTTCCAGTAAATCTACCAGCTTGGAGAAGCTGGGCCGCTCTTCCTGCTTGAAAGCCCAGCATAGGAGCAGAATGTCCTGGAAGAGACACAAGACAACACTTTTAGATTTTTCATTTAAACATATTGAGGTGAATCAGAGGGTGCAAAGTGAACTTTTCTCAAATATGGATGAAGTCTCAAGCTGACGTTCTTGAACTGTGAGGCTGTGTACGGTGCAGTGGCCGTGGGAAAACGGCTGCACAGCAAAAGGACTCATGCATTTTTCTCCTGTTGTTTTAAAACTGGACAGGATCGTTTCTATTATTGTTGGTTCTTTTGCTCCTTTTTTCTCTTGTGGGTGGGGGAGGGGAAGAATTCAGTAATCAGTATTTTTGATGAGAGAAAGAAAAGTCTATTGTGAGAAAACCTATTTTGAATCGCTGAATGTGGTATTCAGTGTTTGTAGTGTCAAACATTTGAAAGAAGATGTGCTTGCTCTGGCGAGTGGCAACATATGCATGGAATCACAAGCGGGTTTTTTTATGCTGTAATGTAACAAGCTACTTTTTAATGACAGTAATCTTGTAATTTAACAGGTTACTTTTAAATGTGACGCTACCGAACAATTGTGATTTGTGTGACATGCAAGACTTTGCCTCCACTTAGAGACTAAGCACAGTGAATTATCAGGTAAACCTGCAGATCTGTTCCAACAGGCACTGGAGGTGTTTTCAAGGGGAGAGGAGAAGGGAGGAGTGTGGCAAGGTGAAGGCAAGCGTGTTAGACTGCACGTTGCAAAGACAGGGAAGGCCAGTACCACTGGGGGACAAGCACAGTTGTCACGATATTCCCCTGAGGGAGTCAGATTGAAAAATCCTAAGTCTGCACTTACAGTCTTTGTTAATAGAGGATTTTATTTCAGATTTCTTTTATTTAAATAATTTCATTCATGAGCGAACATATTTTGTTACGACTCGCCAAATTGAATGAACTCGACAGCATTGTGCAAACAAATTCTGTCTTGGTTAAATCTTTAATTAAAATACTTTTCAAAATACTTTTTTTGCATTTATACAGAAATAACATAACCGTGGCTAAAAGGTTTCTAATCTTCCTTTGTAGTTTTATAGTTCCAATGTTATTAGGTTGAGCTTCCCTCTATAAACTTCCTTTGATCATGGGTATCTCTAAGCCTAATTGCCCTTCTGTGAATCCAGCACTAGATTATGCTTATTGTCTTATTCACACATTTGAAAAACAGAGCATCTGAATTATGAGCAATAAAGAGAAGAACTTACCGATATCTCCTTCCCCATGCCAGTTTGAGCGAGGTTGGGTTTCATCCCGCTGCCTATCTGCCATATGATCACCTCTGCTGGCTGACTCTTGTAAGGCCACTCACGTGCATGTAACTCGTACCAGATGGTGCTGTGAAGTCAGAGGAACAGAGCAGGTCAGTGCTTTGGACTGTATGGTCAAGAGAGTTAAACCTCTGTCTTCAAAAAACCAACAATGCCAGGCAAGATATCGAACTACTATAACTATAAACCATCAATGCAATCTTTGTGAACAGCTTTCAGATTAATGTACAGCACCAAAACTTGAAATGTGATTAATTTCATCGTAAACTTTAAGGTTTGAAGAACAATTTCCTCCCAAAGTTTGAAAAAAAAACAACAACACATTTTTAATGACTGCTCATGCAAAATTAGCATCCACCACCCTCCCTGTGTAAATTAGTAGTTATTTTCATTTTGCCCCTACATGTCATGTTTGAGGAGCATAAAAATAGCTCTTTGCCAGGAGTAGGGGGGGCGGAAATGACAGCTGATTGTTGCTGAATATGTAAAACAGCCATGGGGGTCACCTCTAGGTAACACAAGGGCTAAGAGAGCAGCTGGACACTGTGCGCCAGCGCTGCTCTCTTCCTCCCTTCAGAATGATATAGCGACAAAACCTCCATATGGGGGACCATCTGAAAATGCAATTGTGCTGGGAGTCAACAGAGCAGGGTCCACCCCCACAAATGACTCAATAATGGCAGCAGAGAAAGAGACAGAGCTGTGGGGTCCTGTTCTTTTAATCAATTTATCTTTAAACGGGAGGAGTGGGACACGTCTTGGGTGGACAAACCTGATTCACAAACAAATGTAATATTAATGTTTAATGACTACGCACTTTTAGACCGCCTTGTGCAACATACACTTATTCATTGTCTTGCAGAGAATTACATGAGAGAATTGATACGCCTTTTGCGTTTGTATGGTAGATTTTGAGTTAAAGCTAGCAGCTGGTTATCTGAGCTTAGCTTAGTTTAGCTTAGCTTGGCAAAAAGACAGGAAACAGAGGGAAATGGCTGACCTGCTGCTGGTTAAAGGGAATATTACACACCCACACACAGCATCTTTGAAGCTCACTTATTAGCACATTACATTTTGTTTGTTTCATCTGTAAAAGAAAAACTGACTCAACAGGACAGGACACACGTTACTGCTCTCAGCCAATACAGTGTCCAACAAAAACACCCAAAACAGACTGTTTTCCTACTTTCACATCAATCTAACCAAACAGGATATTGTGTGTTCTGTTCGGTGCTCTTTGTTATACCGTTTCCCTGTATTTCAAGTGTTTATGCTAAGCTAAGCTAATCTGCTGTGTTTACAGTACACAAATAAGGGTGATATCAATCTTCATATCTAGTATTTTCCCAAATGCTGAACAATTCCTATAATGATAATGGCTCTTAACTTCAACCGATCCCATCCCATGTACCCATAAGCTCCTGGAAACTCTTTTTATTGTCAAACATTTGCCCCGATAAAGGTTCAGCTTGTTGTACAGAGGCTTTCTTTCTTAAGATTTTAGGTTTTTAGTCTTTTTTGCTCCACATCACTGTGTAACAACAGAAGAGATCCACTAAAAAATGTATGAATGAATCTGCAAAATTATACATTCTATGTTTGTTTTTTTTAATGCTTTTGTCCACACTTGGACTACATGGTACAGAAAATAACCACTGAATGGGTTGCAGTACTGCGATAAAGTAAACTTCACATCATGAAAACCTAAAAGTCTTAAGAATTAACACTAATCCATATGACATTAAACACTCCTTGTGGTCTGTTGATGCTGTAATTTGCTGTAACTGAGTTTCCTGTGAGACACGTTTAACTAATGAAAGTAAGTGGAAGCACGCTAAACATAGCCTGAGGGCATATTAGAGGCAACACGTTTTTTTTTTTTGTTTTGTTTTTTGTTTTTTGTCAAAGTTACAAAGACGTCAGTACAGCTGAAAACCAATCAAGATGGAGTAACTGAGAAGTTCATGAGGGAGTGTTGCAGTGTTCTTCAAACCTGGTCTTCAGGGTCCCCCTGCCCTGCAAGTCTTAGATGTTTCCTTGCTCCAGCACACCTGATTCAAATTATCAGCTCATCATCAAGCTCTGCTGAAGCCTGATAACGACCTCATTCATTTGAATCAGGTGTATTGGAGCAGGGACACATCTAAAAGATTCACGGCAGGGAGTCCTCAGAAACATGACTAAAAAACACTGATCTGATGTATAATTTTGCTCAAAAATGTAAAATGACTGACTCAAAGGTTCTCCATGTAAGAGTTTGTAGCAATTTTTATGTATTTTTATTTTTTATCTATCTTTTTGTTCATTTTGGGTCTTGGGTATGGCGTCCTGTTTTAGTATATTGCCGGTGAATTTAACCTATAAACAATTAAATGCTTTACAGTCCACTTATCATGCAGATTTATAATGGCCATCCAAAAAATGTTTGGATAACGGTATTTCTCAATTATGAACAAAGTATTCCAAATATCAGTCGCAACAACTGATAACATTGTTAAGTCATTAAGACACTCTCGAATTCAAATTCACACAAACCCCTCCAATCCTGGGTTTGATTCATGCTCTCCTCCAGTTTCAAATTCTTGAAATCATTGATTCACTTTTGCCTGATCGAGTGGTTGATGTCTCTCAGCTCCTCAACATTAACCCTTTTTTGCCCCTTCTCATTTTAAATTTCAAGCAGCTCTCTATTGGTTCTCCGAAATTGATCAACTAAGCTTTCTAACCTCTTCACACCCACATGGAGGAACCAATCACAAACCAGTGCACTATTTATCCGTCCTCCAGCTGCTAAAGCTTATGTATGCACCATTTCCTCCCCCAGCGCCGTCAGAACCAAGTGCACACTCATAAACGATATGTGCCAACTCAGATGTGTTCACCTCCTGAGAATATGGGATCTTCCCCATAATTGGGTATATGGGACCAAGTGGAGTCTATGTCAAAATCAGATATTATTCAAGCAATTAAGTTTTAAAATTGTTAATCCTGCTCTCATTAAACCGTCATAAGTTGGATATCTAAAGTCTGACAATAACAGAAGCAAAATTGCCATTTTAAAATCACATTTTACTACATTATCTTTGTCTTTGTATAATAAGCAGTGAAAATCTGTATCTATAATGAGATCTGAAAACCTTTTAATGAGAGTTGTCTCTTTGTGGTGTGGAGTTTTAGGACACTGCGCTGTAAAAACAAAAAAAAATAAGTATAAGATAGTATATGTATGAGAATTTACTGAATTCACACACATTTTTGGGGTTTTGTAAATCCTCTCTGTCAACAGTGACTCTGATTGCCAAACATCAGGCTCCAATGTTGTCCGGACAAACATACAGGAGGGCATCAGGTAGGAGGACACTTACCCAAAAGCAAAGACATCTGACTGTTTGGAGAAGGGAAGCTTGTCCTCCTCTGTGTCTGGAGAGAGCTGCTGGATGATTTCTGGGGCCAGGTGACACAGCCAGCCATTGGGGATCCTCAGTTTGTCTTCTCTCCGGCTGCACAACGAGGAAACATGCAGAGGGATTTGTCAGGGTTTGGTGATTTGCTGTTTCATGCTGCCAAGTTATTAAATATGTAACATGGCTGCATTTTCATCACAGTGCATTGTCTTTGCAGATAGCCAAAATAGGCTTTAAGCTCTGTTGTTGTTTTACTGGCCTATTGCTGTCATTCCCAGTCAATTTTTGACACATTTTCTAAGCTTATGTTCCATTTCTGCGAGAAAAAAATAATCCAAATTGTTATTTAATAAAGGCCCACATGGGTTTCCTGGAGACTTGGTGTCATAAGAATGATGCCTTTCATTCAACAAACAACATACAACATGCTAATTTGTGAGCGTTAGAGGTGTTTGGCATCAGATATTCAACCTTTGGAAGAAAAGCAGAAGTCTACTTAAACCTTTACTACAATACAACATTTCAGACAGATTCAGCTGTGTAATCTGCTAACGGCATATGAGAAAAACATCACTGTTCATATAATTGTGCTGCTCCTGCAGAAGTAGGTGTGTTTAGGTGGCTCACTGTGCCGCTCTCACTGGTTGGTCTCCAGAATGCCTTCACCACTTATACTTAACAGTTTCTGAAGGGTTGATGAACGTCTCGCCTCACAAGGTCAAACTCGAGGAGACACAATATGTGATTACTGGTTTGCTCAGCCATGACATGGTAAATGACAGAGAATAGACCCTTTTTGTTAGTGGAGTAAGAACCAATTTGTAGTGTTCGGATCATTGCCAGTGATTCACAGTTTTCTTTGTATGACATCGCTGTTTGGACTGTCAGCTTTATCCTACAACTATTGAATTTCTCTGATCATCCGTGACCTGGTCACGCTGTTTTTTACTTTCTCTTGAACACCTCTCTACAACACTGCTTGTGCTCCTCAGTGGAGAAGTGGGCATTTCCTCCAGTTTTCCAACGGTCAAGATGGACTGAGGCCACTTGATTTACACCAATTTAAGGTGAACGATTGCACTCCTGTGTGACAGCACAGTTGAATTTTACCATCTCTGTCTCATTACCTACATTCTATGTAGCTTCCAGAAACTAGGCGCCAGACACATAATAACACATAAATAAACAAAATATACTTTATTTTGTTAAAATAAAATAGCAGGTTAGTATTTTAGTTACTTCAAACACTACATTTAGAGACTGCAAGCCTCTTTTTTATTAAAAGTATGCAGTCTTGAATTATGCATAGTTTTTACTTACTATCTTAAAGTATGTAAAATTAGCTGACTGTTGTAAAAAAAAAATACAATTGCTGACACAATGCTGTCACTCTTTTCATGACTATTTAGAGAACTAAGTTCTTCTCCCCTCACCATATGGGTCAGTACTGTTATAATAAAATCAGTTTGTCACTCATGTTGATTGAACATAATTACCTGCCAGCCTGTAAAACCCCAGATATGGTGAAGAGTCCAAAGTCAGTGATGACCACTTTGCCGTTGTCATAAAACACGTTCTTGGACTTCATGTCTTTGTGTAAGATCCCCTTAGCATGGAGGTAGCCCATCCCCTGAGGACAGAGAGAGAAAGATGTGAATTTTTCTCCAAAATGACGTGTGCTGCAGAAGTGTTCTGGGAAATCAGTGTTGAGTTGTTTTACCTTGACCATCTCTTGTGCGATCTGTCTGGTCTTGTTAACATCCAGAACAACCTTGGCATCCCGCACCACAGAATAAAGTGTCCTTCCTTTACACAAACTGAGCGGGGGGGAAGGCAAGGACAAGATTTCAATTTACCGTGTCGACTAATGTAAGATTCTATTAACTTCAGCTTTTAGACAAACTCACTGTGATCGCATTTCTTCCTTATATGAACAAACAAAAGAATTACATTCAGAAGTTTGAATATCCACCCGCTCACTAATCACACTGCTTTAACAATCGTTTACTGTTGGACTAATCAAAGCTACATTTGCATAATGATTTTAGCATCAAAGTGACCCTGTTTTCCCAGAGTTGCCAAAGTGACGAGTGGGGATGATGATGGGTGGAGCCATGTGAGCGTGACCTATCATCTGTTATGGGGCTGAAAGAAATGCAAAAATGAGCACCACTCTTCCAATACTGTCAATCAAAATATAATACTGTGACGCATCAAGTTGTGCTTGAATGTTGAATGTTGAAAGGTGCAGTGAGGTGAGGTATTTGATCACTAATCTTAATGTGTTTCTACAACCCATATTTGTGTTTATTGTTGGGCACTGACCTCTAGTGATTATTACCGCTGCAAAGGAGGAAGTCAGGCAATGTTGTATAAAGAACAACAATATTTGCATAAAGAGGAGGTTGGGGTGGAGGGTTGGGTCAAACATATACAGGACATATTAGTGTTGTTTGTGTCCCAAGTGAAACTTAAAAGTTATTCGAACGTCATAACATAGATCATTTACATCATCTACATAAAGAAACAGACGTTATGCATTTTGACGCATGTCTAAATCTAACAATTTATTTTTTGCTGTCTAATCTTATCCAAACCACAAGTGTTAGACAAAGGTCCGGTATGGCTATCACTAGTGCGCTGCAACGATCATGTTGTTTAGGGAAGGGTGCTATACTTGGTTTTGGGAGTTACTAGCAAGCAACCTATCCAGTTGTTCAGGTGTGAGGATGTTTGTAACTCACTGTGTAGGCTAGTTCTTTTTTAATTAGCTAAATCAATTGTGTCAATAGCTAAATCAATTGTGTCAATTTTGTGTGAGTGTTTGTAATAGATTTGGTTAACAGTTACGTACTGGTAGATGTGGCTTTGTATTTTGGCACCAATTTGTAGAGAGGGAGATACTGAAGCTGTCAGATATTCCGTCTAGATGAACAATGTTTGATATGAATGTGGGATAACAATGCATGAATGCTACTCAAGATGTCATGACACATTCATCTTTACTAGTGGGAGTCTGGATTGTGGACTGGAACCAGCTTTGCACTTGTCTATTGTACTATTTTGTGGTTCTGATCCATGTTCAAATACAAAACACGACCACTTTTTAATGAAACCACTTCATTTAGCCGGTCATCTTGTAAACAAAACACAGGCTTATCCTAAAGTGAGAGTCTTTGTCAGGGACATAGTGGAGTTTGAGATGTTGTTAAAGGGATACAATTTCATCATTCTGAACTGAAACGTAGGCCTACTCTGTGCCAGGGTGGAGGCGGTGTCATATTTCTGGATGGGTGCCATCACACCGCCGTATTAATAGACAGCTCTACAACCACCCCCTGCCTCACACCTGAAGCCCTCAACCCCGACTGTGCCACGCAGGTGACCAACAGAGGACCCGAAGCCAACAGTTCATGCATATTCATCTCAACGCTGACCTGACAGCAGCTGCATTTTGAGTAGCTCTCTTCCCTCTGGCTCTTTTCGACACAGAATGAGGTTTTATTGCTTTTGTGCCTCTTCACACACACCTTCACATAAACATTTCGTTGTATGCCTCAGACAAAACGGGATGTATGTAAGTGCATAGTGGCAGCATTTCGTACTGATAAAAAGGTAATGAGGAAAGTCACCCATGTGCTTTGGAAAGGAGTAATTAAGCCATTCCCATAGATGAAAGATGACCCTGTGTTCCGTACACTCGGTAAAAATTGATCCACAATGGAAGAAAATCATACAATCAGTATTAATGTTTCCACTAACGCAACATGAAGACCCTCATCCTCAATAAACCACACTTGGGTTCTAATTTACACGTTTGTCATGAGCGTGATAAAGATTGCATGTTTTACTTCCCTTATTTCTTTAAACTGTGTAATTGTAGAATCAGAGCACTCGTGGATAACAAAGCCATCTGATATTTTCTATAATTTTCAGCAATCAGCCAGCTCATCTGTCAGCTCCCCTGCACTCATGACAACTTCAGCTGGCATCGGCTGCAATCACGCATCTCAATCCGTCAATTAATCAGTCAATTGTTATGTCAAAGATATTTACCACCACAGTGAATGTGACGGGAATGGAGCGAAATTTATACGCCGAGCTTTGTGTCCTGAAAAGATTTGTTTTTTAAATCTTTGCTTTCTTCACTTTTCTGTCTTACTTAACAGAGAATAAATGATTATATTTTTTGCAGTGTAAAATGACAACAGAAAAGACGAGAAACAAAGTGGTAATTTCTTTTAATGAGACACGCTTCTTTGTTCACAGCCTGTGTTGACGACAGTGGGAGAGTGGCAAATATCTGAACAATTTCCTTTTGAACTGTATTAGCTGCGCTAATTAATTAAACAAGGGAGTATTCCTAGTGATGGTCTTAAATAAGAACACAGCCCCGTCTGTGTTCTTATTAAAAAAATTAAAAAAACAAAAATTACTTGCCGCAAAAAATGTGAAAACTAATCTGTTTAAAGTTTTTCAGTAAATGAGGGAATTTATTCAAGTTCATTCCAACTGTGTGTTGTAGGCAAGTCGACTGTAGTGAAGACAAATACAGCCAGGGATGTTAGGTGTGGGTGGTTCATCCATTCAACAGAAGCAGCTCGTTTTAATCACAACCTCTGCACGCTTCATTGTCAGCCACTCTAAAGTCATTGTCCTGGAGGGGGGCAGATCTGTGGCTGATCCGCAATGTGTCCCTGAGGACGAGGGCAAGGGCAAACAGATACCTAACCACAGAGCGTCCACTCACAGTTCAGGAGCAGAGCAGACCACAGAATTTCAGAGCTGCAATGTCAAAACATGACCAGTATATCCGTGAAAAAAGATTTTTTCATCCCCTTTCTCTCAATTTGGAACATTAAATTACCTGAGTGGAAATGTTGGCTGTGTAGGCCAAAACCCTTTGCAGTGTTAGGTTGTAACCACACTGATAATCTGTTTGGGATGTCATTATTCTCCAAATCAACGATTTGATTAAAAGTTTTCTATTTTTGCACGTCTCTTTTTTTGCCCCCCCCCCCAAACACTGAACAAGGACAGATTTGTAAGCGTGACTGTTACCATTGTCAATGCAATTACGAAAGGATGTGGAGGCGCCAGCTATAAGTATTTGTAAACAGTACAAGTTTTGTCAAGTCACCTCACGCTGAACATTATTTAAAGGTGCAATATGTAAGAATTGGCCACCTGTCGAATTCATCCTCCTAATTAATAGGGGGCGGCATCATCATCAGAGTAATGGCTAACTGCTGGTAACTGTTGTTAGCTAGTTAGCTCAGTTAGCTGCCCAGCTAGCACTCTTTTTAACTGACTCTGCTCAGCCTGGGAAGTCAGAGCACTGAGGTGGTGCTGGTTTTGTTTACTATCTGAATAAAATGGCTAGCTGGTTAGCATGCTAACTTCAGTAGATGTTTCTGCAGTACACTAGATTTGAGACATAATGTTAAATTAGTTATTTATATACATTCTGTGTATAATTTTAGTCAATGTTTTAAACTAAAATTCTTACAAATTGGACCTTTTTATGGTTTTACTCTTCGTTGCCACACAACCCTTGTAGCGTCCAGCTTTCTGTACAACACAACCTATGACATTTGAATCCTTACCTGGTGATGATGGCCAGATGTGGTGGGCTCATGCACGCCCCCATAAACAGCACCACATTCTCGTGACGGGTGTTGCGGTACGCCATCACCTCACGCTTGAAGGCCTTGAGCTGGTCCTCATTGTCACGCTCGATGTCAATCAAGCGGATGGCCACCTCGCCGTGCCAGCGACCGTGGAAAACTTTGCCGAAGCGTCCCTTGCCGATCATCTCTCCGATCTCCAACTGCTCGAATGGTATGTCCCACTCCTGCAGGAAGATGCTGGTCTGGCTGGCCTTGCGTGGGAAGTTACGAGCCGACAGCAGCGACAGGTTCATCTCCTCAAACTCGTCACCGGAGTCCTCGTCGTTGCCCTCCTCGTTCTGCGAAAAGGCATAATTAAAATGTTGTCTGGTGGCTGTTGGCCTGAATTTTCACAGATTTCTAGATTTGGAAGTCTGCAAGCCGATTAAAATGCCCTTATACCACAGAAAGAGGTGGTGTGAAAATATTCTGCGAGATGTGAAATGCTTACATTCAGACAAATGCCATTCAGCAGCTGGAAGATTACAATCTGCTAAAACCTCCTCCGAAATAAGTAGGAGCGTCAGAGTTAAGATACATACATGGCTGTTTATCTACTGACAGTAAAGTCTTGTGCTGTCACATTATTTTTGTCCTTGTGATCGTAAATATGCTCTTCGTCATTATCCTCTCTCCCCTCTGCCTGATCATGATCAAAAAGGAAATGACAATAAAATATGAACTTTAAAAAAATAGCATCTAATTTCTCTCAAGCTGTGTGACAATACAACTTTTTACTATTTATGAAAAGGGGAAAACAGCCGCAGGGGAAAACTGGCAGACTTAGTCTGATTTGATTTTAAATATAATGTACCGCAGGAGTGAAAGCGACCTATTCAAAGATGCCTGTTGGAATATCATTCAAAGCAATCTGCATCCAATTTTGTCTCAAAATATATCATCGTTGCAGGGACAGCGTTGACGATCAGTGAAGCTGCATTTCTGTTTCCTTCTCGCTGCTTTCGACGCATAACTCATCGCGAGGCTCGAGAGCCGAGCCAAATTATGCTAAATGAGAAAACGACGCAAATGACAAATGCGACAAGTGATGGTGACAGCTGCATTTTGTCTTCATTTGGACTGACGAGTAATTTCAGCCCCATATTACTGACAGAAATGTGGAGAAAAACAACAGGATGAATGAAAAGCTTACACTCACGTACACCCAAAAGCATCACAAAAGGTCATAGTTGGAGATCAAAAGAAGGACTCACATCTGATGTAGGTTCCACTTCGATCTGAAGTAAAGGGTTGCCCTCATTCCTAACAGCAAGAAGGAAAAAAAAGGAATTAATCCAAGAGAAAACCAGAACAATAAAGCAGGTTTCCATTCATTAATCCAACTAAAGAGCCTGTAATATATTTTTGCTCCACTGATCAGGTTTTTAAATGCTGTTTTTGCTCTTTATTACCCTAATAGAGTGTGACTGATCCGTTTTGGATCTCTAGTGAGATGTTGTCTCAATTGATGCTCCCAAAAACAATTTATTTAGTACCAGCTATGTAAGCTATTTAGACCAGTTTTAGTTTCCACTCCCTCTAGAATCAAAGATTGTGAAAGAAAAGTCACTCAAATAACATCTTTTCCAAGCAACTTGAGATCTTAGGGCTTATTGAGACTTGGATTACGCTGGATGAGCCATAGGGAGCCATTCCTATTGTGTTCTTTTCAAGTTTCCGGCTCCTTCAGTTGTTTAGGAGAATGCTGTGAAACGCCAGAATCCTTTTGCGGAATATGAATCTTTAACCAGCTTTCCTTTAGCATGGGGTGAGTTGATAATGTCTGAATTTTTCATTTTTGGGTGAGCTGTTCCTTTTAAAGAGTACAGTCATTGATCCCAACTCACAATTCAAACTGTCCTTTTGAAAAGGATTTAAATTGCGGCAGAAGACCCCACGATAAAATATCTTTGTGGGTAAAATAGACCCACAATGCAACTCCAACACCAACAATTGGGGGTCATCGATTCGGGTGCATATTGCTGCTGTAGGGGCAGCCAATATAGTCTCGAGTCACTAGCAAGTAACAGTTTTCCTTTTTAACCAAATGATGGTAACTCATGTGATGTCACTTGAGGTGATATTCTTAGATTTCACACAACTTCCTCTTGAGCTACAAGAGACGTTTTTCCACACATGCAATAGTACGATAGGCTTTGCTGTGGAAAATTGGTGGCATCTTGTGTGTATAAGTGTGTATATACAGATTGGTTTTCAATGGTGATAGAGCTTCATCTGAACACACGCCTGTGTTTGGTCAGGGCTGGCCTACGTTTGGACCTTCATGGTTGCAGGCTGTGGGTTGCTGTTCATTGATAACACCCATGTCTGGAATAGTTAAAGAGAACTGAAATGAACTGAAAAATTGGACTCTCAACTCTTCCCATCGATTCTATTTCTCTTTTTGTGTTCCAGAACACTTTCACACAACGCAATAAAGCTGCATGTCTGGATTTTGAAGCAGTCATCAGTGGAGACATTCTGTTGACGCAGAATCCCTTTGTTCTCCTTTTTCTGAGGTCCAATATTGAGGCCACTTTAATGACAATGAGACGAGCCATTTTCAATGTGATTAACAAACTGTAAGTATAATAGTTAAATTTCCCTCCTTGGTTTCTAACAAGGCTATCCTCCAGCTTTTCTTACCAGCTTTGACGTAGTCCATTGCATCATACACAAAGACATGGCATTCATTTTTATCGCATATTATTATTTGGCTCCAATAATTACTGGCCTAGAGGTTTTTATACTGTTTATCACCTGTATTGCTCCACAGGTTGCGAGAGCACATTCACATCTGCACTATATGACACAAAAATGAATAAAATGTGAACAGGACGACAAAGGGCTCCTAATTACTGGTGGCATTTTCTGGCATTTCTTTTTTATTATAGGCTCTTTATGAACATTCAAGTGGGTTTGCACTCTGAGCCCCCATTAATTCCTGACCCCGACATGTACACCGTCACCCACACTGTGGGTGCCAAGGACGCGATACAAATGAACCCACTTCTCCTCTTAAACCCACCCTCCTTGGTTCACATAACTAGCTGTGTAACAGCAGCATGTAACCTCTCACAACCTCTCTGTGGTATATTAACACTGGTTCGGAAACTGGACTCATGGGCAAAGACCACAGGTGAGGCAGTGTATAAAATAATATGTGACTCCTGCGGCGCCGAGGGCTCCTACCAGCGATTCAATCTCAGCTCTAATGAGCGGTACCTGCCGGGTGTTCGGGTCTGAGACAGGCCCTCATTAACCCTGGGATGAGGCCATTAAGGCTAAAAGAAATCTGTCAGCAGCCACTGCAAGAGCATACAAAGATGCGGGAAAGGAGGGACAATAGCAGTAATTAAATCAGAGGAATACAGGTTTCATAACTGCACTAATGTGTTCAGATTTGTCAAAAGGTGGAGAGGGGGAGACTCTGAGGGTGAGAGAAAGAGGGAAACTGGTGAAGCTTCCCCGCTAAATACTGTACATAGTAATGAGTAGAGACTGAGGTGATCATGTCTGTTTTCACCCTTTTCTCAAGAGCTGTGCTCATTATCTAAATTCTAACTTTTAAGCTGATGTGCCTGCCTTCATTTAGAATACACTTGGGTGTATTTTATCAGCTCCTGAGCAGCAACGGTAAACAATGAGATGCGCTGATTGACTATGTTTCAACCAACCCCCTGAAAAGAGGTCAGCTTGGGAGTGAGCTAGTGTAAAGGAGAGCACTTTGTGAAACAATCAATTTTTTTCATATTTTTACCAACACCATCATCCGATTTACAGCAAAGGATTCCCCTGATGAAAAAACACTTTGTATTTCTCAATCGTTTTTGGCATGACTTGCTGCAAGTTAGTCCAACGATTATTTCTCTCGAAGGATAAAGAAAGATGTTTCTGTGACTTTTTCAGGCTTAGAAACCAACATCTTATACCAAGAATGTAACAAAAACAATCAATCATCGACGAGTAATTTTTACATACTCACATGCCTTATGGATATGTGTATATACTCTATATAAATTAGAGGTGTCAATCATAGGAGGATCAGCAGTTCACCTAGTATGTTTTTTCCCCTCCACCCTCACCTACGAGCATGCAAGGTGAATCACACTTGACACCACTGCAGCCAATCATTTTAAAGAAAAAAATGCTACTTTAATATACTTTTGTACTGCTTATTTTCATATTTAAACATTTGATGTCTGTTTATAGATTGTGTAGCATGTAGGGGGCTGGAACTGCATTTAGTGTTTGAGGACAATAAAGCTGAACCTTGAACCTCAAGGAGATTTCTCTGCCTGCAGTATACCTGTCAAAAACAATATCAATGTTATCCAGAAAGATGACCAAAAATAAACCTTCAGTGTTGCCTTGTTAAGTGTGCATTTCAACACTATTTTCATAGCCCTTTACCTTTTCATTGCAATGAAATGAGTCATAGATCAATCTGGATTCAGTTCTGTTGCAATCACCCGATACTTTCAGTATTTGTGAGTGACTTCAAGATGAGAGCAGGACGATGGACAAGCTGGCATCGTCCCACCCCCCTGCAGGCCACTATCTCAGCACTGGGCAGACTAATACACCCCAAATGTGTGAAGGAGAGGTATCGCAGGTCCTTTCTTCCTGCTGCTGTCATACTGTACAACTAGCACTGCTCCCAATAGACCAAACATGTGGACTATGTCATAAAAGAACCCATTTCTCAATTGTTGTTTTTTTGCATTAACTGGACATTTTGTATGTAATGTATATGTGTATATGAGTCTATTTCTATTTACTTCTTTTTTATTGTATTGTTTATTTTTACTGTTATTATTGTTCATTATAATATAACCGTCCTTTGGCTGCTGTGATGAAGAAATTTCCCCGTTTGCGGGGCAAATAAAGGAAATTCTGGTTCTGATTCTGCAAAACATGGATAGGTTATAACATTACATCTCTGTACAGTGCAACTTTCTTGAGGTTCAATTTTCTATCATATGCTGTGGCAGTGCCGGCTCATGGTCTGGTTAGGTTTAAGGACAAAAACTAGTTGGTTGTGGCGAGGAAAATACTTTGGCTTAAGATACCTGCTTTTTTCTCCAAAAACACAGCCGGAGATGTCCAGACCTTCTGTAAAAATACTTTCTCGGAAATTGTCTCGAGGCAGTGAAAGATGAATCCACCGCCAACCCCTCCACCTCTTGTTAGTCAGCTTATTAACGTTATGATATGAAAAGGATATGCCAATATCATACGGATGACGCACATGCAGTATGTGAACATTGACAATCAGTGGTACGCAGCAATGTTAACTGCCAATATTTATTCTGGTAACTAGGCTGGGATTTTTTGCCCCTTGAATCAAATTATTTGGGTCTTTTTGCGTCTTAACCGATGCAGCTTTACACAGACAGATTACATTTTGGCAGTTGATGATTTTTTTCAATAGATTTGAGCACCGACCCCTGCTCCACCAGCCTCTCTGCCTGACAGTGTCTCAGCTTATAAATTGTCTCAGCATTAATGTTTTCTGAGATTAAACCAGCAATCTAATGTTTTCAAACAACAACATTATTCTAAGTAAAGCTACCTAAATTAGTCTAATTAAGTCATTTTCAACTCTCTTATTTTACTCTTACTTGAGTATGCATTTCACCACGTAATCCACATCGTTACTTTTTTGGGAGAAACAGAAACCCCTTTGACTGACAATGCATTAAACGTCAATGGTTAAAAGTAAACTAATACTCTTAGTTACGTTTGAGAAGAATACTTTGCACTTTCTTGAGTATCATTTTAAAAACAGTAGTTTTACTTGGGATGCAGTAATATTTCAGTAATGTAACTATGATCGTACTCGAGGACAGCCTTTCAGTGCTCTTTCGATCACTATCATAGCAACATGGGAATTGAAACGAACTGTTGTGAACCCAATGAAATAGAGAAAGCTCCCTTTACAGATTCACGTATTCATAAAAGCTGTAATAAGCTCTTTTGTATATCCCACTCACAATGGTCATTTTGTCTTCACCGACTCTCCTTTTCCTACAGATTAACTGCCTACACAGTGGCAATTTATTCAAAACAGACGTGATTATGGTGATGAATGGAGCTCTACACCTCTCACAATAACCTTCTATTCAAACACATATGGAGCCCACTGGGATGTACGCGTGCCGTTACTTGTCGTCCTATATTTTCTTTTGATTCGTATTATTTCCAGACGTCGCTTTTCCATTCTTTATCTCGAAACTGGCAGCTGCTGGAGCATGCTGGCATGAAGACATCAAACACATCTTTCATAAAGCCAATACATCACAAGCATATACTGTCTCATGCCCTTTACCTTAATTCAAAAACTCATAACATTTCCCTTCCTCTACCTGCGACCTTTTCAAGACCCGCGTTGATATTTAGAAAATAAAATTAACAGTGGCATTATTTGCTATCGATTGAAGCATCACAATCTATGGCCGCAGTGCATATTTCATCACAATTGACCATCCACCTATAGATGGAGGTTCTTTTTTTTCCCAGTTCCTTGTGATAGATTGATATCCTAATCTAATTAACATCTGGGTCGAAAGGCATCTCATCACTCCTCCTCCTCTTCCGGTTGTTTTCCCGTGACCACTGGCTTCTTCAAAGAGCCAGTGGAAATCCAGTTGGCATCCCAAGTGTAGCGTGAACTAAAGGCCATGTTAACATTAGTCTCTGGGTCTACGTCATGTCGGCCCTCGCATTGAAATTGTCACCCAAATATCTGTGCTCCAATAAGTTTGACTCGGCCTTTGACCAGCAGCCACAGAGAGAGGGAGGAGAGGGGGGAGGAGACGAGGGAGCATGCAGATAAGACGAGGATAACTCAGAGAGACATGTGCTTGATTAAGATCAGTACATTCTTAATTTATTTAGAGGCAGACATGTGCTTTTATTGAATTTCTACTCACCCCGGTTCAGACAGGACAGGGTGCAGGATGACCTGCGGTGCTCTGCTTGGGGGAGCCTCTGGAGCAACATCTGGAAATAGAAAGAGGCAGAAAATGTCAAAGCAACATTAAGAACAAGGTTGCATTCAGTATTAAACCATCTTAAACTGGTTATTATTGCTTTATGTGTTTTAGACAGGAAGTGGAACGTATCAGCTACAGTACAGATAGCCTAAATGTGACCCTACGGTGGATACAGAGATACCACATAGAGACAGGAAAAAAGTGATAGGCCAGCCTTTTCAGTGACACGCAGCAAAACGAATGCAAAGCAGAGCCATCTCCACTGCAAACCCTCTGCTCACAGCTATGAAGACTATCCACTACATCTTGAAAGAAAATAACTTAAATACGGCGATTGCATGGAACGAGACAAGGTAAACCTTCCCACAGTTGCTCAAATCACTTAATTAAAGTAATCACACAGTTAGTGTGGGAAACATAATTAGAGCCTACCCACGTACGATTGCAACCGTCTAGTGCTGCAGTGGTGCTGTTAATGGATGAAATCTGATGCTCCAGTTAACCCCTTGTATCTAGAATGAACCCAATTTTAGTCACAGTCGGCAATCTTCTAAGGTACTGTGGGGTACCACACCTCCCTCTGAAGCACTGCTTACTGCCATGTG
This sequence comes from Diplodus puntazzo, assembly GCA_963678695.2. Classification (NCBI taxonomy): domain Eukaryota; kingdom Metazoa; phylum Chordata; class Actinopteri; order Spariformes; family Sparidae; genus Diplodus; species Diplodus puntazzo. The sequence goes on along the minus strand of OZ023159.1, from coordinate 21,165,165 downwards.
AGGAGTGAAGTTGCGTGTTGGTTTCGTCACATTTATTAAACTGTGTGTGTTCTGTTTTATACGTCTCAGTCATAGCAGAACTGGGTGCACGTGACTCATTTCCTCTCCCTCAGTTAGTCATAAATGGAAAAAGTGGAAACGCCCATGAACATCTGTTTGCATATCGATACCGGCTCCCACTCCACCGCTCATTAGACCTGTCAGTGAAAAAGTACAACTGATTGTGTCACATCAGTGCAGCTGCCATTATCTGCAAACATTATACACGGCTGAGGGTTTTTATATCACCCATACCACTAAATAATCGCATGTTTGAATAAACTTCAAAGGACGATTAGTGATTAATTTATAGGACTCACGTTGAAGCAGACTAACATGCTTTGAAACCCAGGATCAATTAAAAGACTTAAAAGGGAAAAGTGTAAATAAAATTAAAAGAAATAATAAAATTCCTCATTCATAAATAATCACAAATTGAGTTTTTAATGCACATCTGAGTGAAAATCTTTCATAGATATCATGTCATGTTGGAGAAAATTACATATTTCTTTTTAGTGTACATGTGGTTCATGCATCTGGTCCAAGGTGTCTAAAACATAGTCTCCACTTCATTTGGGGAAGTCATCTAGTTAATTCCAGACAATGCGTGGCTGACACCCTGAAAATATTTTTTAAGAAACCCACTTTCTTCCCACTTTATCACCATTTTCCCATGTATTTAATTCTTCATGGTTTCCATTAGACAACAGCAAAGAAAATGTTAGCTGTTCAATGTCAAACCCGCATATTTTCCTCACCAGATTGAATCACTATGTCCCTTTTTGGACATTATTTTTTATGGAAATACAATCAGTGTAGATTATGCCTACACGGTGTGAAATGTGACACTGGCTCTGTGGTATCGAGAGAAACAAAGTATATGTGCTGATACATGCCAACGTGATGTGCTGCACTATCACAGTATGTGTCTTTACAACATTTAGAAAAAACATTAAACTTGATCAACATAAAAGCACGAACTGCATGTCACATTATCAGAGAAAGCGAGAACAGCAGATTGGATTCTCTTTTTCGATTCTATTCTTGATGAGTAAGGTCAGCTGTTGCGTTGTATCTTCCGTTGAAAGCCGTCAGAGAATTCTCCGCCACACTTGCCACCCGTGTTGGCACTTCGACAGTTTGTGACACAAAATGGGAGCCACACACACAAAAAAAAAACATTCCCTTTGTGGCATGGTGCATTAGTAGTTGGCACCGTCGAATCATAGCAAGAAGGACGACCTTTTGTTTTCCAGTGTGGAGCCTGCATGGATGTTCGCATGGATTTACTCCAAAGACCAGCAAGCCCCGAGGACTGGAGGCTCTAAATTGGCCAATGGTGTGAACGTGAGCCAGCTGATGTGTCTGTGATCCCTGTGACAGACTAACAGCTTCTTCCTTTCCTTCTTTCTACCCAAAAATGTAACCTGGGATATGCTCGAGCCAGTTTTGAGACTGAAAAAATGCACATGAAGTAAATACATCTTAATGTATACTGTTATTGACCCGTGGAGGCTTATGTAAATACCTTTTGTTTCCTTTTCTAAACAAGAGCCAGAGTTTACAGTTAATTTAATATGATTTGAATGTGACATTAACTCCATTCACAATGCAATGGTTTTAGAATGATTGGACTAACAGCAGGCAGTAGCGTTTGGCCACGTTTTTAAGCAGCCCGCAAAGGTAGGCGAGGACAACAATATGTGTGTCTACAATAAATCAGAACCTGGCTGCCTGGCTGCCTGGCTGCCTGGCTGCCTGGCTGCCATGCTGCGTGGTGTATATATTTATGCATTTCCAAAAACCTTAATTGTGGCTCATTCTTATCCTCACACCACTCCAGGTTGTCTCAGGCTGTAATAACCTGCCAAATGAGCAAAGACTGTGTGGTACCTGTGTGGGCAAAAGCAAAGAGTCTGGGCATTGACAAATCATTAGGAAGCCCAAATGAGACAAGCAATGAGTGGGTGTAGGGGCCGCGGCTTGAATCAGGCCATGGTAAGCAGATGAAAATTACCCTCCAACATCAAAAGAGCCCCCCACCTCCTTATTTATCCTGGGCTGGTTGCAGTGCATTATGGGTAATGATCAATTATTACTTACCAGGAAAGATGAACTGCTGCTTGAATTTGAAGTAACTGGAGGCTGTGGAAGGAGACAAAAGAAGAGTTGGAGTTTGATCTGAAGAAATGTGGACTTACGTCTGTATTTATCCTCAAATTAGTGAGAAGCACTTTTGCTTCACAGCTAAGATTTAAAGAACTATTTCTCAAATAACAGTAGGCTTTTTTAGCACAGCCACTACACTAATGAACCTGGCATGCTGTACAGGCTACAGTACTGTTTTGTTATTTTCAGAATAGATTAGGCCTTTCATAAACACCATTAATTTATGTATAAGTTCTAAGTATAAGCAGTTTTATTAAATATAAAATTGTTCCTTTTTTGGGGGGAGCAATCAGTCAAGTCTGGTCCTGACTGATATATTCCATCATTGGATGGGTTGCCATCAAATTTCAAGACAATTTTGGTTCTCAGACAATGCATCCTGTAAACCTCATGTTCCCCTGACTTTGTCGGCTAACACCACCATTAGGTTGACATTTGTGGGTTTTTTTTGTTGACATGTCTTATCATTGTTTGATGGATTGCCTGAAATTTGGTATACAGACATTCACGTTCCCTTCAAATAAGTTCGAGGCAGCGCTGTGCCCTGCACTACTGCAGACATGTCTTGCGTGACTGTATGTCGGCACCTTTTGCACTACTATTGTTTTTCTTTTCTTACTTCTAGTGAACCTCCACGGGACTCCTTCCTGGAAAAAGAGGTGTGAAGGTGCCTATCATTTACCTATTAACCCTTATCAGGCACTCATTGAAATAAAAACATTTTCTAAAATGTGTATATATAAAAAATATGAGAAAAACACATATAGACTTAAAGGAACATTAATTGTAACATTTTTTATGGAATATTAATAACATACACATATATATGTACCAATACAACATAAATAACAAATATAATGATATCTTTATATGTAACACAATATATAACATAATTAACAAATATAGAATGTATCAAAGTCCACTCCAGTCCAGTCCAGTCATGCCATTTTGGATGTCCATGGAAGTGACCATATATAGTTCCTTGCCCGATAAAGGGATAACATGCAAACTTAGACAGACTACATACCTGTGACACACATCTGCCTTTGAATCTTGCCGTTCAATGTTCCGAAACCCATAATCATAACCCAGTTGAGCCATTCCTGTATAATAACAGGCTCAAGGAACTGACTCTCATTTTGCATAACAGAAGCAGTTAACATTCACCAACTTGTTCTCATTTTTGCCTTCTCACCTTTTTTTCTTTCTTTCTTTGTTTGTTGCCTATATTTGTGATATGTCATGCCATATAAGTTATGAGTGTCTGTTTGCGATGTAACTATGAAAGAAGACAACTATGAGTTGCTTTACAATGAAGAAATATTCCAAATGTTTATGACGCAAAATTCTTTAGTTACAAGAAATGTCTTTTTCCTTCATTCCCAAATCATTTTGGACTTCTATCCCAAAATGGACAGTCAATGTATTGATATCCTCTGTAAATCTATTTCAAGGTTCGGAGTTTATTACTTTGTAACCCTCTCAAATATTAACATTTGAGCATTTTCAGTTCTTGCACATTCTAATACCTGTCAAGTTAAACTGTTTCTGTTGCCGCGCCGACTGCGGGGAGGGGTGTAGTGGTGACGGGGGCGTCGCGCTGCTGGGCAGGGGAGGAGCCGGGGAGGACGGGGTGGAGGAGGTGGTTGATGAGGGATTACTGCTGGAGTCTGGTTGGTACGGGACTGGGATGTGATCCTGAGAAGAGACAGAATAGAGAGCGGTCAACAGGTGGTGATTTTGCAAGTTTTAGTCAGCTTGCACTACTTATTGTTGGCCTCTTTATGAATCTTACCACAAGTTTCTAGATTGATTTTCTACCTTCCAGGCAGCGCTTGGTTTTCATTAATTTCAGTACAATATAAAAATCAACTTGTAGAGACTTGAAAATTGCCTGACAGAGTTAATCCATCACATTGAGCAATATGCTGGCTTTACTTTTTTGACAAAGTTATGTTATCTTTATCGCGTGGGGCTGCAATTGCCAACAGCAAGCATTTTAAAATCTCCCGTCAGTGGTGCATTTAAGGATGCTGCAACATCCCCACAATATAAAGTTTGCTAAAACTGACTCAGAAATACTCTCATCATATTTGAACATAAATTAATCATTTTTTGCTGTGACAATTTCCACCTCCTCCTGGGTTAATCGCAGCCACCCCAGACTGAACTCCAGGTCTATTCTATGAACTCCTCACTTATCTGTCACATCTGTTCTGAAAATTGAACTTCTGTAACAGGTCTCATCCACATATCCTTTCTACATCCCCAACCACTGTCTAGACTCCAGCCATATTTTAATTCAAATATTGGCTTAATGCAGTGATTTCATAATGGAGCCCAATCAACCACAAACAATCACCACTTATCAGAATCTGAGGAAAAGGCACTTAATTAATTAAATCATCTGAAAATGTGATCCAAAAGACGGAAGCAGACATTACAGCAGTGCTGTGGAAGGAATCATAGAGTTTCTCCTGCTCAGCAGCCAAGTCTTCAATCTCAGATATCAGAGCATCATTAAATGATGACAATAATATAACAAAGATAATCAGGACAGCACACTTTCAATCTAATGGATCATCTTCCTGAAGCGAGTCTCAGCAAGCCGATTTTCACAGCCCACTGAAATACAGCCAAATCAATGGGTGCCTTGAGGGTGGGCAATCAATCATAAGATTTAGGTTTTGTTTTGAGGAATGGTCTGGACTGATGGAAAGTGTATGCAATTTGGAATTTTATCTTATCTGCCGAAATAAAATGGAAATTATCATCAGCCGCAGGAAGCAATCAATCATTTGACAAATTAAAGCAGAAAGTAAGAGAAGTAACTTTTATCTTCTTGGTACCTTAATCTAAACAATCATATATTCACCAAGCTGGGTCACATGAGAGATTATGAAGTTTAAAAAAATTCTGTTGAATTTTGATGATTTCCACATATAACAAAACACTTTACTATGATGTCGTCATGTTGTCATGATGTTGAAGTCTATCTCGTCTCCACAGTTACAAATATGGCAGTTTGATATTGCAGAGAACAGCAAGACTCAAATGCAAAAAAAAATAAATAAAAACAGATTTCCACATGATCTGGTAATCCTTTAGCATCAATCGTGTATTTGTAAAGGTGTTATTTGTCTTTTTTGTTATTTTTACATTCTATCTGAGCGTTCACATTTTGGTTCACAAGATTCCCCATCGCTGTGTTACCGCCACAGGAATCCTGTGATAAACTTTTTTTTGTCCCTGGAACTGAGAAATTTTTAGATGTGCTGCAAAATATCCGATGTATGACAACAAATCCATCTGTGCAAACATCAATACTGCCGAAGATATTTTCGTACGGTTCCATGATCCCCTGGGACAGACGAGGATGACTCATAACCATTTTCCTGCCCCTGAAACTGGAGGAGATGTAATATGTAGGACAGGTTACACACAGATTGTAATACACGGCTTATTTTTATTACTCACCTTGTTGATTTTGTTGGTTTTGGGGAGCGTCTGACTGATGTGCAGGTCTGTGTACCTGAGCGGGTTGTTGATGTCACATGGCACTGATTCGGTCCGTACCAGACGAGCTACTATAGAAAAAAAAAGCACAGGGGAACAATGAAGCACTGCGGGAGACTGAAATTAAAACAACACTCGCCTAATAGCTTCAAGAAAATTAGAGGGAAATTCTTTATCATGGCCTGCTTCTCATGTGAAAATGAACAAACTGCCCTTTCTTGAACACCATTCATTTGTTATCGCATACAGAAACTTAATTTAAAAAAAACGTTCCCTGAGCAAACTATGTCATTAAGCAAACTGTCACTTTCTCTGACTAAAGCAGGGTAGAAGAAGTCTAATTAGTGTGCTTTACCTTGAGTTGTTCCTTGGTGGTCTTATTTGGAGGAGAAATAAAGGGAGGGCGAGAAGAAGAGAAAGGACAGCAGAATCTCAATTCCGATAGCAGATAATGGGAATTTTTGTCAGTGCAGTCCGTGTCAGTACAAAAAGCACATGACGCAATCACTTCTGTCAAACCTAATTAATCAGCAGGTAACCCTCTATCTGTCACAGGCTCTCTCACTTTTTTTAAACGGGGCCTTGACTGAAAACTGAGTTCAGTTTGGGATAGTTTTAGAAATGGCCAGTGTTCAAAAATAAATACCTGTTAGCTAAATTAGACATTATATTACTTTTGTTAACATGATGTTGAGAAGTAACAAGCGCCCCGCATTTTCAAGGTATATATTGACGATCGGCAGCTAGCTTAACATTAGCCACAGTGACTGCGCACAACACTCCAGAAAAACATGGCAAAGGACAAAACCAGGTAAGTCCTGAATGTAGGTGAAGCTAACAGCAGTTAGCTGGCAGCCGGTACAACATTTAAATCAGTCAACTTTGGAATTACTGGAAAGACGGTTTATCATCTCAGGGAGGCACACATCTCCTTTTGGGAGAGGCCAACCGACTGAGCATCCTCAAATAAGGTAAGGAAGCATTCGCACAGACTGAAAATGCTTCTAAGAATCGGAGTTCTGGTGAGTTGTGCAGTCAGAGGCTCAGCTGCCACACAAACACGCACATTCCCATACCTATAATCTGTGCCTGTATTTGTGACTAGCCTAGAACTAATGTCTGTGTAGTCCCAAAATGTTAAAGTAAGTGTGACATTAGTTACTTGAATGTAATTACTGAATTTCAACTTGCAATAAACAACAATGTTCAACACTGCCAATATACTACTCTTACACAAAGGGATATAAAAGTAATATATATGAATATCCATCATAAAGTCACTCGGGTCACTTCTTTTGTAATACATTTAATATAAGACCTTGCTCATAAAACTGAAAAAAAAAAACTACCTTTGAGGGATTCTCGTCCGCCTCGCTGTATGATCAGTAAATGGCAAGGTGGGGCTTCTTTGGTGCATTTGTTGTGGCACTTCAGCCTGAGTGCACAGAAAAAAAAGGACAGGAACTTTCACAGAGTGTTCACTTGTCGTTGTCAGATAATTTACACATGATGAAACCGTTCTAAAGTGGGAGCATTAACATGTGGAAAAAAACAGACAAGAGATGCTAATTGCTGACTTATTCAAGTGACATGAAAACAAAAGGGTTCATGTCACCTCGAAAAACAATCAAATGGGAAAAAGCAAACATAAAACAGACAAGAGGACATGCTGACTTAATGGGAGATATCTGTGATCGGACACAAATCACTCCAATGCAATCTATATGGTACTGGTATATGGCAAAAACCAATGTCGGTACTTACTTGCAGTTTTTACATTTCAGTCCAAACAACATTCCCTTTCCACATACTATGCATGTCTGGGACATCCAGTACTTTGTGGAAAACCTGCAGGCATGAGAAGAGAGAGGAAGATAAGGCTGTTAAGCCAGGACACCACTTTCGGCATTCACATCTACTATATATGACATTTTAGAGCTGGTGTTCACCGTGATAACATTGCTTCTGACTTTTTTTACCTTTACCTAACAGTCTCATTTTGACAGACAGCTTTCGCCAACCAGGGTCTCACATTCCCTGCATAACCTTTTGCGAGGATAATAGATGCCTGGAGGAGCTGCTTCTGTGAAAGTATTTGCCTTCCTAATCTCCCTCACCTGCTGATTTAATTATGGCCCATTTCATTTTCATCTTTCAGTGACCCTGTGCGATTGAACATCTTAACGCAAACGCTCGGCAGCGCAGGACAGAGGCCACGGGGTTTACATCAATACAGCGATCAGCCCGAGTGATGGGAGCTCGGAGGCCTGTGCCACTCCTAAAGGGTCCGACACAGTCTCTTCTCAAACAAACAAATCCACATTGCGCTCCGTGGTAGCAGCCAATTCCCTGCGTAGATTGACTGAGAAGTTCGGGCACGTATGCGACCGTTGGCAGTATTTACTGATGCGACGCCTGGGTGCCAGCCGAGCCGCTCGCTGGCTAATGGCAGGTGACTAATGTGTTTCGACAGAGTCCAAATCTTTTTATTAAGGCCCCTCCTTCACTTCAATTGAGAGGCACGACTCAATCTAACACCTGACACATATTTTTAGTGGACTCTTCTGTCAGATATGAACAGCAGTTTGACATTAAGGGCATACTCTGCATAAAGAAATGTTCTGTCTGCACGGCAGAGGCTCTAAAGCCAGAGCGGCGCATTGTGTGCCAGGGACACAAATGCACTTATCTTAACAGGCCAACAGTGCGATCAGGGGCACACGCTTGAAATGTGCAAAATTGGCACGTCGAGGAGCTCGTTGGATGAAATAATGGCGTTTCTCTTAAAACCTGCCTTAATCTTCAAACAACTGCTCTATAAATTACACTCGCGCTCGGTTCGGTTGTGTATGACGAGGATCCGAGCCTTTCTCTCTCCACCGCGCTGACTTTCAGCAGGCGAAAACACCCACGTTCTGGAGGTTGCCGAGATCCCACAACTAATACAGTATTGTTTTACTTTTCAGATCACTCGCGTTCAGAGTCACACAGGTTGAGAGAGACGGAGGAAGGCAGACAACGAGAGGAAGAGAATTGAGATGAGTTATGCAAGAGACCCTTTTTTAATTGGACTGGCATTCTATCTACGCTCTCTCTCTCACAAACACACACACGCACACACACTCTCAGTCACCCACACACTGTCCTTCAGGCCTACCTGTGTTTTATTGAGTTTCCCAGATCTCTTCGGGGAATCTGCGGGGACCAGCGAGGCACTGAGAGAGTGTCTGAAGAGCAAGAGACAGGAGGCAGTAACGTTTAGTTAAATAGCAAAAGTAAGAGAATGTCTGTTAGAACCGACCAAACGTCTTGCATGAAACACTCGATTTAGCACATATGGGCAATGGACTGACATTTTGGTGTTGGATTTAGTCAGCTGTTTGTATATCATGCATATAGACACGTCATCATTGTGAATGAGATGTCCTAGATAGATAGATAGATAGAGAGATTGATAGATAGATAGATAGATAGATAGATAGATAGATAGATAGATAGATAGATAGATAGATAGATAGATAGATAGATAGATAGATAGATAGATAGATAGATAGATAGATCTAGTATGCTCTCTCAAGCCTTAGGGCTGACAACATGTGACAATCAAAAATGTCAAGGTCCTGTCTGAATTGTTTGCACGTCTAGATACAGATATTTCTGCATAATGAGGCTACTGTGGCGCTACCTGTATTCCATTGCGAGGCACTCTCACTTCAAAAAGGTTTACACAAACAAAAGAAACACACGCTTGGTCCATTAGTGCTCGCAATGACTGAGCGGTCCAATACATTTGTGCGCCACCTCACAATACCTGGTGAGAATGGAGGCACACACAGAGTCGCCTGTGTGAAGGCGGCTCCGTGCGTGGGGATACGGATCGAGATGATGATGGGCTCGCTGCTGATAATCCAATAATGAAAATATTCATGAGGAAAATGCTGACAGAGTCATAGGTCATTATGCAAGACCATTTTTGTTTTCAGTGTTTTGTTTCAAATTCTGCAGAAAAAAACCCACATTACAGGCCTGTTAAGGCTTCTGCTCTGATATACTCTTGACCATTTAGGAATTGATTTACACAGTCAAGCAAAATATGGCACTGAAATACGTATCAACAATCTTTCCCCCGTGTACTTACTACACCAACAGACACCCTTTTGTAATGTAGCACTGCAGCACCAAAACATTGACGTGCTAAGTATGGACATCAAAAAACTAGGATCAAATCTGTCGCAGAAGCAGAAAAACAGATTCTTTTTTGTATTCAGCACTGGGGTTGTCACAGATCAACCAATCAATAACCATTTCTTGAGCCACAAAACTCTTCTTTTAAAAATACGGTGGAACTCCCCAACATCTGTAAACAGACTTTGAAAATCAGCACACTATGCCTTTAAAGTTGTGTGTGTACGTGTCATACTTGAAGTGAAACAGGCTTATTCTCTGTTTGTAAGCACACACTCTCTCATCTCTCATCATCTCTGCATCTTTTTGGCTGACAGTTCCAATTTTCAGTTGGGACGTGTGTCTTAAGAAAACAGTGCAGTCAATATGACTGTGCAGCTTCGAATTGACAAAATAAAACTGAGGAGACAAGGAAATGATGGAGTCAAATATGCAATAAGAGAGATGTTTTCTGGAGACCTTTGTGCAGATTTATTCACGAGTACTATGAATGTCAGGAAGAGGGGAATAGAGGGGACTTGAGATCTTTGTGTGTGGATGGGCGGAGAAATTGTGAGAATGAAGAGAGAAACACGAGCAGAAAAACGATGCCTCGAAGTTCTTTCTTCATCACTAAACTAAGCCCTGAAAACAGAACCGCAGTCCGAGCCACGCAATGTTTAAAAGGACAGAAGAGGTTCACTGCAACGAGGCAGAGAAGAGAAAGAGTTGGTTTGGTTGGGGCTGTCTTTGTCAATTTGCATATTCACTTCATGATGTGAAACCAGAGAAACTATTGAGGTTGAGTGTGAAGCTGGTAATGTTTCTCCTGGAACCCTATATTTAACATGAAGAATGGAGCTCTTCAAGTTTCAAAACTTGCAAATCATAAATCAAAAGAAGCTATGTTTTTTTTTTTTTTTTTTAAACAAGTGTGTGATAGGTCACATTCCCAATCTCAGAAGGTGTAGATACAAAAAAACAGTCAGAAAATGAAATATTAAAAAAAAAAACATTAAACATAACAAAACATACATCTCTACACCACCACCCAACCAAACAAACATTAAGTAGAATTTTCACTTATAGCACTAATGACGGCACTGCCAGTAAAAAAAGAAATCTTCCTGTGACTCAGAAATTTCATCCTGTCAGGGGCTCAATCAGTCCTATTAATTGATTACGGGGCAGAGTCGTTGACTGTGCTAATCTCATGGCCCTGGTGCCAAACAGCATTTCCTGGTTCCTGAAACACCCTTCCTCCTCCTCCAGTCCCTCCAGAGGCTTGATGTCTTCTCCCTGCACTCCGATGCATCGCTCAATTACACTCAATCAACCTGATAACTCAATACGGAGGGGGAAACTGACATCATCTGCTTCTTGTCGGCCTTGTTGGCGACTGGCAGATGATTGGACCTGTCAGTGGCGCGGACAGGGCTATCTATCATCGTGTGGGCCTGCTGTTGATGTTGCTGTCTGTCTTCTTCTGTCTGTCAATCTTTGATGATCCAACCACCCTCAGGCAAGGGGCGTGTAGATTTATGTCAGTAGATACTCATGAGAACAAACACGCTGACACACGCGCCTGTCATGTAGAGCCTCAGCTTGAGCGATACCAGACACCTTGAATTATTGGCATTCCCTGTAAAGACTGGCCTTCAGAGGTCGGAGCTTATTCAAAAGTAGGTGAAGAGATGAAAAATGCTATTTGAGTTTATAATCTCTTTTGTTTGTACGATTTGCACTGATTAAGTTTTAGGTTGAAGATTCTTTCTCTTAATTTAATGTTACACATTTATTGTCTGTCCTTTAAATATGCAATAAACGATTCATCTCATTCCTCATTCATCAAATACAGACACTTTTGCTTGGGCAACAGCCCAAAAGTTTCTGTACTTGATGACCACATAATAACACGCAACATTCAACTATCTTAGATATTGTTCCTCTATGGTTCCTCTCCCCAGTCCTTTCAATGGCAAAGGTGGACTCATAGGATTGAAACAATGCAAGTAATTTCTTTTATCTCATTGATATCAGCCTCATTATTAAATGTTCACGCTCTTTGCACCATGTCAGAGCTGTATTAACTTACTGCTAATGCAAAACGCACCAGCCTACTGTGTCTTTCAAATGACAAAACACTGGGTGGATTTTACTGTTAAGCAGTCACAGGGAGGGCGTTTGTCATCACGGTTAACGATCAGTTGTCAAAAATGCATCTACAAAACAAGAAGACTCACTTCACATTCACTTCTGCATTTTTCCTCCTCAGTAGGTTGTTACATTAAGAGCTAAAACCTCAAATATGTAATTTTACGGCTTTATGCTCTTCAAATCAAATCAAATAATTTTTATGTATATAGCCTGAAAACCACAATCACATTCCATGGTGGGCTTTAAAAACAGTACAGTGAAGCGACATCCTCTGTCCTTAGACCCTCGATTCGGGTGAGGAAAACTTGCCATATTGAGAAAAAAAACAACCTTTTAACGGGGGGGAAAAAAGGATGGAAGAAACCTCAGGAAGAGCCACAGAGGAGGGATCCCTCTACCAAAGTGGTGCTCTAGTGTAAAAACACTACTCCCAGCATGTGCAGCATGATATCAGCGCCTGGTTGCAAGTCCTATCAATTTCATTTTGAAAGCAGCATTAGATTAGTGGGCCACACTGCCAACAGATGCACGGTCCTCTTCTTCCTCCCCACTCTGCAGCTACAAACCGATCAGTATGATGCAATCCAAAACGGGAGCATTTCCCCACCCTTTTGGGAGGATAGGCTTAACACCTCAAGTTAAATCATAATAAAGGCCTGGTGAGATCATCTGGGGCCAAAAGGACAATTGACACCCACAGGATGGAGATGAAGTCTGTCTTATGGGAAAAATCAGACCTAATCTTTAAATTGATATTGACTGTTTGGTTAATGGTTGTAAACACATCAAACGGCCTGTAAGCGACACCCCAGTGTGAATTTCTATCTGCACCAGCCCTGACACCAGCGAATGGGACTTTGAAGATTCCCCCGTTTTTCTTTCCATGGGGGCCTGACAGATAAGACCAGGGGCTGTAAATCTGCCTGCATACCAAACGGAAACGCCTCTACCTTTGCAGCAACCTTTGAAACCAGTATGAAGTGATTGTTTTATTCATTTGACATTATGCTTTCAACATAGTTACACATAGTTAGATAACATTCAGTTAAAATTCTTTCTCAAGGTAAATTTAATCCCATGGTTCTAACACCTTCCCAGTCAGAGTTATTCATTTAAGGTTTATAACATGTGACAAATACTACCATCTACTCAACATGTATGGATAATTGTTTCTGCACTGGACTGAGGAAACAGGACATATTGTATTGCTTATGTTGTTATTTTATGCTTTTATCCTATGTAAGGTGACCTCGGGTGACTTGAAATGCGCCATCTAACAAATAAAACGTATTATCATTATTATTATTAGAATGTATCTTATTACAATTAGTAAAGGAAATGTTGTAGTCATATAGTCAGGAACTATTTACTTGTTGTTTAAACAGTTTTTTGCATGAAGTTAACATTCTTCATGATAATTTACCTAGAAGAAGAATTCACTCATATAAATGTTTTGTTTCCTTGTTTCTTTCTCTTTTTGTTTATATAGTCTTAGTTCCTTAGTCTCTTATTTTTCTTATCCCTCTAAAAGTAAGTGAAACCATCCTCTCAAGCTGCTCATGACTGGGTTTATGGCAAAATAATAATAATAATAATAATAATAATAATATTATTAATAATAATAATAATAATAATAATAATAATAATAATAATAATAATCGTACTGACAGTAATGATTAGTGACTAGAATCCGTATCGATCTCCATTTCCTCATTCAAATCACTATCATCATTTATATTGTTGTGTGTCTGATGATCATTTCACATAAATCATTTGTATTAATATTTACCCAGTTAATAAACATTTTCATTCAGACAGTCGTGGTTCTGTGTATCCATTTGAAGTGGAGAATGGAGATCAATCAATCGAGAAGTCACACTTTTAGATATTTGGTTGAAAACTTAAGAAATTGTTGGTTTTTATTTAAACTTTCCTCTTCGGAGGTGGTGCCTCTAAAACGAGTGCAAAAGCATGAAGATTACACTCAATGTAGTATTTGCTGTAGTATCTAACCACCTTTTGAATACCATGGTAACCACAGGTGTTACCTACACAACCAGGACTGGAATCTGAAAAGGCTTAAAGCGTTAACACCTCAGGATCATGTGGCACTGGCAGATTTTCTAACCATCCAAAAAGAAATACAAAAATAAAAACCAAATACATAAGCAAGGGTGTGTATTTTATGTTCATAGTATGTGTGTGTGCATGTGTGTGCGTGCTTGCGTGCTTGCGTGCTTGCGTGCATGCGTGCGTGCGTGTTTCTGTGTGAGACAGATGAGCCTGCAGGAGCCGAGAAACAGTAAGGCGCCAGACAACAATGTCCTCCTCCATCTTGTCTGATTGGTCTCAGTCTAATTAAGCTGAGGCCTTCCTTTCCCCTCCACCACTGGCCGATCATGTGACACGTAGCAGGCCATGGGGTTGAGTTGTGTGTGTGTGTGTGTCTGTGTGTGTGTGGTTTAGAGGAGCTGTATGTATTTAAGTCCAAAACATTTACCATCCAGGTCATGGTAATGCCAAGTGCTGTATCGTAGGCAGCTGGACTTTCTTCGTGACGTTTCACCTCTCATCCAAGAGGCTTCTTCAGCTCAAACCAACTGCAGGGGAATAGCAGGCTTTTAAACTCTGTGTGGGAGTGTCCTTACAGAGTCGTTAAGGTCATGTGTGAGTTCTGAGTTTTAGAGTTGTCCCTCAACCATTGGGCTGAGACCATGCCCACTAAGACAGAGGGGAAGGAGAAAGATGTAAAAACTTAACAACACCATCATTCCCTATATTACAGGAATATCTGAGTAACTCAGGAGGGTCTTCAGTAAACATCAAATCCTGGTTCACTTCACACCTACAAACATGCTGAGGCAGACACTTGTCCATCCCAAGGACAAAACACCCAGACATGATCAGAGTAATGAAGTTCATGTTGTTCAATGCAGCCAGGACTGAACAGATTTGTATATTGGGGAAACAAAAGAACCTCTCCATAAATGATTTGTACAACACAGGAGGCCCACCTCCTCAGGTCAAGACTCTGCTGTCCACTTAAAAAATCAGAAAAGAGATAAATCATTCCTTTGAGGACAACAATGTAAACATATTGGCCAGAGAAGACAGACGGTTTGACAGAGGAGTAAAAGAATGACCGTCTTTGAACAGAGGAGGTGGCCTAAGACTTATCACCACCTACAATGCTGTACTGAGCTCTCTTAACCATTCACATTTGGGCTCATCTAGCCCTAGCAACCCACATGAAGGCTGGTTGGGTCAACGACTTTGAAACTCAGAGCTCACATGTGTCCTTAACGACTCTGTAAGGACACTCCTACACAGAGTTTAAAAGCCTGCCAACTCCAGTTAGTCAGAACTGAAGAAGCCTTTTGGATGAGAGGTGAAACGTCTTCAGGAAACTGAAAACTTTTGCACTTTTGCACTTTTGCAGCGACACTTTGCTTTGTACTGCTGGAAACAGCTCTTTTAGCCAGTGACAGGATGAAGTTCGAGGCTGAACTGCTAAGTAAACAGCTGTTAATGCTAACATTGGCTAGGAACTGTGCCCCAACTTTCTGGTGCTATGCTGCCCCCAATTGATTTGGAGTATAAACTCGATAGGTGGCCAATTTTTACAAAAAACACCTTTTAGAGAGAGAAATGTAACTACACTGAGAGATGAAGGGGTATATGTTTCTATCTTTGTGTGGGTTAAACAGAGGGGGTTGGGTGTGTGTGTGTGTGTGTGTGTGTGTGTGTGTGTGTGTGTGTGTGTGTATGTGTGTGTGTGTGTGTGTGTGTGTGTGTGTGTGTGTGCAGAGAAAAAGAGACTGCTTGAGTCTAGGAGCCAATCTGGAGCCAAATATAGTTTATTTGACGCTAGACTGAGGTGCTTCTCCAAGTGATTGACTGCTATTCCCTATGGAGAAAATTTTTTATAGCAGGTAAAACAGAACCGGAGCGAGTGACGATAAAAACAACAAAACACACAAACAATGCCAGAAAAATTAAAAGAACACATCAATTGTAATTATTCTCATCATACACCTACTATTGTGATGTAAGAATCATCAAGGTCCTCCGTCTTAGGGTAGAGTGTAGCACCTCGGCAGTTCAGATAAAAGCTTCAGTCAAATGTGTGAATGCAATCAATGGTGTAATTGGCACTACATCAGAAAGGGATAATCAATAGCTTAAGGTGGAAATGCTAAACAAATTCAACACCAGAAGGCAGCATGTCGATGTGATAAGAGTCTGACATGATTGTATATATGGTGGACTGTGCAGAGCAGCAGCAGAAGTGAGCAGGAATGTAAAAAATGTGTGGGCGTTTGCTGCACAATGTTCTGCATTATAGCACATGAGTGTTATATGAGCGATACATTACAGGCTGTTGCTCACCCATATCCTCATTGTTTCTCATCCGGGGGTTTTAATGAGACTTTCCAGGAGGTGAAAGTGCAAAGCTAAACAAGTATGAGTTTGGAGTGGCAGCAAGAAGCAAACTAAGAGAAAGGGTGGAAATAGATCAGATGGGGTTTTATTTTTTCTTCTATCCGAGTTTAAGGAAGAGAAAAAAAAATCCTTCGATGAGCAAGAGACAAAGCCAGGTTGCTCAGTTGCTATGGCAACAGCTACACGCCGATCAGCCTTTTTTGCAGAATATTGTGCTGTCATCTTTGACGAGCGAGAACACACATGCGCGCGTTTACAGATAACCCACATACACACACAAACTAACGCAGTCCGTACGATTAAACCGACAGTAGCAATCACAGCGCTGGAAAAAATGGCAATTATCTTGGATCAAATAAGCATCTCCGCACGGCCGTATAGATAGTGGGATTCTTTAAACCACGTGGCTTAAAATGTGCCAGTGATACACAGGGAGGAGGGATGGGAGAACAGATGATGCCCTGTGGCCTAATGGCTTGATAGTGACTTCCTCAGTAGGAGAACTGAAATGGCTCGGGGTACGCAGACGAGTAAACCGGCCAACTGACTGAGCAGGTTTTGGTGGTGAGGCTGATCTGACGCTACAGAGGGCTTTCGTGTGCGCAAAGCAGTAGTGGACAACACACTCCGCGTTTTACAAATTTGCTGCCTCATTAGAACTTTTTTCCCCTGTGTGTGGCTGGAAGGACAGATGGGAAGCTCAAACATACATGTACTGGAGCATTCAGTGCATCATGACCAAACAGTGCTGTGTTCTACAGCAAGCAGCCTGCTGACAAACAGTGTGGGAATGAACACATCTGATTCAGTTTCAGTGGAGAATTCAATTTTGTTAATATCTGTTGCTTTGTTACACTACCCTCCCTGCTGGTTGGAAATTAAAACAAATAGTTTTGATTATCTAAATTAATAGTTTCTGGGAGCAGAATTGGCAAAATTACTTGTGCAATCAGTGGCAGATATTTTGCACAAAAGCAAGACTTCCATGCAGATGCAGTAGCAGCCGATGTGAGACCTGTCCTCCTTTCCTAGGAGCGAACATAGCAACTGTTGACCAATCCACCTCTTTATCGACGGGTGTTTCCTCAGCAGGGTGTCATTAGCTGGAATGTGACTTGAGCTTGATGCGAGAGCTCTGTCAGTGCCAGAGTCAATAAAGTGAAACATTTTTACCCGGAAAACTCATTCCAGGTCCTCCTATTGTATAAAAGCTACAGAGCAAAATCCAGAAAATCACATTATAGAAGTAAAGATACCCTTTTGTGGGGCATTTAAAAGCTACGGTTTCATATTTTTGGACCAAAGCATAGTTGCAAAGTTGAATTTTTTGTCTTTTAGCCAGTGAACAGTGGTCAAAACAAGCTTAAATCTCAACAGGTGAGATCTATCTGCTCTATTCTGTCTTTTAGTTGAAAAAGAAACTGCATATTCAGCTTCTTTGACATGTCAACATCCATGCCCTCATCATCACCTATAAAAGCAGAAAACAACTGCTGAATGATAACATTCTCAAAATTGTGCATCTTGCTGAAATACCGAATTGACGCCAACCCCCGAATATTCTCATCAGCCAGCTCTTTTTCCTTGCCCCGTTTTAAATTTAGACGTTATTTGTAGCCATTTTTATTTGCCGACTCTCTAAGGGACCTCCATTGTGGTGCCACACTTGGTTGCTAGGAGATCTGTGACGCAACTGCAAAGCGTCTATGCGAGGTTAGGGTGAGTGGGTGACGTCACCAAAACACGTAGAAATAAACAGAGTGCACAAAGCGCATGAAGAACATTTAAGCCATTTATATCCACAAGCACACACTCACAGACTCCCACACTCCCCTCCTCTCTGCATCTCACACACTCACACACCACATACACATCGCTTTTGCAGCAGGTGCATGTGTGTTGGTCGAGTCCCAGGGCTGGTGCTGGACCTCCAAGTGAACGCAAGGCATCATCACAAGTCGGGGCGTCTGAGCTCAAACAGCCCGAGGCGCTGGAGGTGAGCTGTCCGTGGAAAATGTCCCTCTGTGGCTACCATAACTTTTCACATTTAAAACAAACAACCACAACCCCTGGAGCAAGAGCGAAAACACTGAAAACTTACTACTTAATATTCAACTTGACCATGAGGGTAAACAACAAGAACAAAAAAAAAAAGACATTGGGATGATCCTTGCTTGCAAAGAGTGAAATCATTTCTTTGAAACATCTATTGTGCAAGCAGGAATGTATTTGCAGATAGTCAACATCAGAGTGACCATGCCGGCAATGTTCATGCATCAAAAGTCTTACAAACTGATCGCAGTTTTATAAGAGTTAATACAGGGAATGAATCAATGAGATAAAGAGGTAGATATCAAAAACCCTGCACACCTTCACAGGGTATTCTGGACAATAAAAATTATGGTAATGCACAGGTATAATCTATAACTTAAAAAGCGAGTGCTTTTTATTTAGGTAAAGCTCACTGTGTGGACGCCTACGCATTAACTGAGAAGGAGTCTATTTAAACAAAATAAGTGTGAGTTTGCCATGTGGATGGTTTTAGAGAAATGTTCTCAGGATCAGTTATCAGGACTGGGCTGCTCATTAGTGTGCCACATAATGCTGTGCAGTCAAAAGCGATAAGAGATTCCTGTTTTCCTAAGAGCACAACGACGACCATCAACATCAACATTTTATGGTTTTAAAAAATACATTTATGGCATTAAATTTTTTAATGCCATAAATGTATTTTTTAAAACGGGAGCACTTTGGAGACAAAAAAGACGATAGAAACATGTTTATCGATCAGCTGAGGTGAAAATTTCAGAACTTCATACGGATTAAAAAGACACAGCTTGAGTATCGATTTGTCTAAACAAAGAACAAGCGCAGGGGTTGGTGTCCGGGTAAAGGTGGTGCAGAGGAAAACGTTAACAAAAAAAGATACGATTATTTATCATTTAGTCTATAATGGAGACATGAAAGCAGAAACCAGCAGATGTCAGCCATCAGCACATCTAATCCAAAACAACCTACATCCTTTCTCCAGAACCCACCATGTGTCAAAGGCCACCCAAGCGAAGAAAGCCTCGCATGAATCTTTTTTGTAATGTAACATTACCAGACTATCATAAACAGTTTCTCTGAATGGAAAGCCAAACAAACTCAAAGGAAGGCTGTGACGTTCCAGCTCAGACTGGACACTGACTCATCCCACGCAGACAGAGTTTGGTCACCTCAACCAGTCCTGTGTCCCCTCCCCTGTGTTTTTCATTCAGGACGACTAGAGAGATGAGCGATAATGCTTTGGGCTGCAGGGCCCTGACGTACGAGATGGCAGTGACACCATAATCCCAAACATAGACCCTGCACAGATGTTTAGCCTGGCTTACCAGGTGCACACAGGCTTGTCCGCATGACCACACACAAACAAACACATGGGCAGCTTCTAAAATAGGAAGACGGGAGCTCCAGGGCAACTTCAGGAGAAAGAAGAAAATGTTTCATCCTCAGGTATTTATAAGTGAGCACATGAAACACTGGCCTCAAACGTTTCCCTCTTCTATTTTTGTATTGATAAGCCTGTTTTTCGTCACGCACGCGTCATCTGGAGAACAAAATAAAAAAATCTGTAGCACTAAAAAATCAAGTGAATACTTTATTCCCGGATACAAGCGGCAATGAGTTTCCTCCTCAGGGTGGCCGGGCTTGGGATAGGGTGAGGAGCTCTGTAACCCGGGAGGAACTCGGAGTAGAGCCACTGGTCCTCCACATCGAGAGGAGCCAGCTGAGGTGGCTCGGGCATCTGTATCAGATGCCCCCTGGACGCCTTCCTCTGGAGGTGTTTCTGGCATCCCCCGCCGGGAGGAGGCCCCAAGGAAGACCCAGGACACGCTGTCGCTTGGCTGGCCTGGCAACGCCTTGGGATCCTCCCGGAAGAGCAAGAGGAAGTGACCGGTGAGAGGGAAGTCTGGGCGTCCCTGCTCAGAGAGCTGCCCCCGCGACCCGCCCCGGATAAGCGGAAGAAGATGGATGGATGGATGGATAATTACTTTATTTATCATTGGAAATGGTTTTAAATTCTCGAGATCCGGTACCTTTGCAAAAATAAAGCACTTTCAGCCTGAAGGGGTCAAAAGCAAATGCAAATGTTAGCGCTATGACAATAAAGGCAATGATCTCATTACTTTCTTTGCCCCCTCTTTACCCCTTAGGGCCTCTGCTGCTGTTAGGAAAACATAACCAACAAGAGCACAAAATGTAGATAAGTCTATACTCAAACAGACACCACTTGCTTGTTGCGTTCAGCAAAAACAAAGTTCTGAACAGTCTAAGCTGAATTTGGGGGAACTGTAAAACATGCCCTGGGGGAGAAGCCTCATAACCAGGTGAGAGATGACGTCAGAGAAAGCGTGCCCAAAAACTTCTCCCAGAGGGCCTGAAGGAGCGAACGGAGCGGTAGGACTCCTCCAACCTTCAGAGCTGTCCACAGCCGACGGCTTATCTTGGGTTTCAGGTATACAGGCAGGTTTCCAACCTGAGCTGTGATACCCACCGTGTCTAATAATGCTTTCTGGTACAGCAGGATAAAAAAAATGAAAGAAAATACACAACATGTTCCTCTTACATAGACGGTGAGTTTTTTAAGAGTTGGAGGATAAGCAGTCTCTGGCATAGCCCTCAGCTGAGGCTGTTAACTTGACCGCTTCAGCTCAGTGGGTTGTCAGTATACACTCCCACACACGTACATGACTTCACTGTGAATGACTGGAGGCCCAAGATCATTATTTACAGCTTTCTGATGAAATATGACGTATTTAATCATTAAATATCCAGATTTAGATAGCTGACCTTCTGTTTCTATCTGGGGTAGGGGGGGTAATGAATTGCCATCATTACAACTACAGTCCTTGTTTTGAATAAATACTTTAGGTGTCAAGTAGTTGTGGTATTTTTTTAACTAATGTTCATATGTCGACACGTTATCCAATAAAAAAAAAACTAATGCATTCAAATATTCAAAAAAGGTAAATGACTTCAACTTAGCTGCTTCTGTATAACACGAACATTTAATTTTTTGTTGTACGTTTTTGCTTATCTTTTTACACCCTGGACATCAAGTAAGGTATTTGTTCTGATGACCTATTCTCAAGGACTGTTAAATGATTCTTTATCGAATAATAATGCCATTACTTACAACATTTAAACCTTTTGCAAAGAGTTATTACAACGTTGTACTGAAAGACCTTTTCATGATGAAAAAAAAAGTGTAATGTGGTGCTATCGTCAGCGCATTTGCAAGAAAGAGCATAGACCTCCACGGAGGCCAGTTGTCCACTCTTTCATGATATGCACATCTGCAAGAGCAAAGACTTTAAATGTCAGAATATGGTTGTGCCTCACCATGACCTCGTCATCTCAGCAACGTTTAAAACTCTTTACTCTTAAAGTTACAGTAAGCATTTTTTTGTTATAAAAATAAGTGTTAAATAGCTCTATATTCTAACAGTAATCCCTGTTAAAGATTGTTACATTTTCTGATATCCCTGCCCACTATTTGGATGTGAATAAAAGCACAATTAGTAGAATGATATGGATATTTACATTTTCATAGGCATAACACAATTGAGTGAGTGCTCCATAACAACTGCTCTCAGGATGAAGTTTGAGCAGTTACATGTGCGGGATACCCCAGAGACTTACTGGTACCTGGGAATGTGGACTTGGTTTTAGAATTTTTTCCAAAGTTTTGTCAATATTGAACTTTATTACCATTTACTGGATTTTAAGATGCACTATATGGCATTATATTCACAAGGCCAAATTCCCCTTTCTTGCAACGTTAACATGAGTGAAAAACACTGAGAGTATCCAACGCGTGCTAGAGATCCACTCCAAAACCTTCCATTGAATTTCATAAAAATCAGCCCAGAGGTTCTTCTAATTCTACTGACAAACAGACAAATAAAATAACACAATCCCCTTTTGGCGGAGATCATAAATGCACATTTGTCTGCAGTGTTACTTGTAATTCACACAGGAGTCTTTTGCCTTTTGCATCCTTATTTATCTGTCCTCACACTCATACGTTGTGTGATTATTCCAGTCATTCCTCTACCAACAAATATGCACTGCCGTGCCCCACATACCTGTTAGCCGAGGTCTGTAACTATTCACAACACTAAGGGACAGCCATTCATCACCCCTTTCCTTGACAAACCTTCATTACTCCCCATCTCCTCCTCAGTCTAATGGCTTCCGCAGAATGCCCATAATGCATCAGCCAATAAGGCTGCAAATGTGCAGCAACACACCACCTCCGGTCATTATGGCACGGCCTGATTGCTCATTTGTTGCTCTTTCCGACACAGCTGTACTTAAGTGTATTCTAAACAAAACAAATTAAGGTGTTAAGAATGTTTATGGGTTCGAGCACTGTGTGGTGCTATTTAATTCTCCGCTGTCTTCAAAAAGAAAATAAAGGCTAATTTAAGCCTAAAAGTCAGACCTAGTTCGGTTTTTACATGCAGAGTGCACCAGACCTTTTAGCATAGTAGAGAGCAGAATGGCAACCCAGAAATAAGACATAGCCTGAGAACCAAATAAGCAGATGTCAGAATAGATCAGAATATAAAAGAGATATATTAAAGACATTTAATAAATCATGGATGCCAGAGTGTGAGCTGATTACAAAAAGAACATTGCACTTACTTGCAGAGGGTGTTTCAGCATGGACAGGAGGTGTGGAGGGGATGAAGGAGGGGAAGAAGAAGGATCGCAGAGATCGTTCACTGTGGAGCGGCGAGCGCTGCGTGGGCAGATTCTCACAGCTGCCCACACTGCTGTGGATCTTAAGGTTCAAGGGCTTGGTCTTCTTCTTGGCTCTGAGGGAAACAGGATACAAAAAAAAAGAGAAAAAGATGACGATGACAGATTAGTGCTGTACAAAGGCTTAACTGTTTCTTTTTTTGTCGTGGACACACCAAACAAAAGATTCCAACAGTAACAAATATCTGCACTGAATGAATTCCCAGCAAAACAACAAGTATTTCTGCTTTTTTTAACCACATTTTAAAACATTAGAAACGTTTAGTTTCAGTGAGAAGTCAAGGTGCTAAAAGGTTTCCAAACTGTCCATTACACATACTACTTCTAAATCCAAACGAACAAGATCTGATTAACTTGTAATTTTGCACTCTGGGCATCAACAGACTAAGCTAGACTGTAGGTGTGATAGCATCCTAAACCGCAGTAATTATGGTGTACTACAATGACATAAATAGGGGGTTAAGTGATCATGATACAGTGTGTTAGCTAGCTGTCATGTTCGCAATTCTGACTACAAAGCTTCTGGCAAAAGGCCAGAAAGAAAACTGCTGACATGATGACAGAGGATGCATGATAGAGAGACAGAAAGAAAGAAGAAGTAATGTAATTTGAAATGTAACGTCACGCATCGTTTGAATCATTAGTTAGCTTTTCCTCTCTGAGTCAATGATGGATTTAATTCATTGTTAGATATTAAGTCAAATACTTCACATGCATATTAGGTGATAACAAAGCAACTTTCTGATGCCAATTACGTAATTTAGAGGGAAAAAACTTTTTCACTAAGGATTTGTCACTTTTCACAATGGTGAGACAGGAGCTCATTCTCAACACATTATAACATCATCCATAAGATTATAAACAGTCGGCAGATAAATGTTTAGATTTGCAGGTGGTTTAAAAAAGAAACTGTCATTTGTTTCATGTAACTTCCGTGAGAGGGTAGGAGCAAGTTACCAATACACAACATTGTTATGATGTAATGAGTTTTCTTTGTAGTTAGCACCTACAGTACACCTGACAAATTGTTACAGACCTGGGATTTGTATTTACAACAGTGGTGCTGCACCATTTTAGCATTAACCATTTACATTAACTGATCTGCACAAAGACAGATGGGCATGTCAATAGTTCAGGTTACTGTCACCAGTCATAAAAGTATTTTTTTAAGGTGGAAATGTGTTCTGATGCAGTTGTTTATTGGCTGTCATAATATTCCCAATACCCACACAATATCATTTTTTTATTTGAAAATACTAAATCATAGCCAATACTTTTTAATACACAGTATTCCTTCCAGGTTTAAATAAATGATTTGTAAAACTCTACCATGACAAGTATTTGCCTCGAGAAAATCTCTGTTCCAGCAACTTCTAATCAATAAATAATGCAGAGAATGAGTGCTGTACTGCATCAAGTTAAAGAAGCAGCAAGTAAACTTAGCAAACTCTCAGAGAAAGACAGGTTTTCAGGTTGACAGCCATTAGTTCTTATAAGTCTTATTGGTTCTTGAGGAACTTTCATGCGGCTTGAGGATATGAAAGCTGCTCAACCAACTGAGGAGCACTGAGAGCGTGAGCGTGAGTTTGAAAGGTTTATTTTGTGACAGGAGTGATGAGATCAAGGCTTAATGAATTCCCTCTTTGGACTGAGCTGAGGGGGGGTGTTAACACCTAATACCCTACAGCTGTCTCTGTGGTTACAGTGCCACTTTTCTGCAAAAGCTTGTAAATTACTTGAAAAACATCTTTTTAAATAAATGTTGTGTCAAATCCCAAGTCACCAATAATTTCACATAATCACAGGCTTGTGTTTGTCAGCCTGCTTCTTTTTGAGAGACCTGTCATTTGTGAAAAAATGATTTTGAGATAATTAAGCCTGTGGTGCAGATTGTCTTTGTTAGCTTGTCATACGGCACAATTTGTTCTTGTAAAACCTTTGTGTATTGCAGTATGATATCACCTGTGACTACACAGATCCTCTTTAAAATCGAGTGAACTAAGTGACACAACCCACACAGATTGGGTCATTATGATGAAAAAACATTTGATTTGATTTAGGGTTTGTAATAATGTCTTGACCAACTTTCATTTCACAGATTCTTACAACCGCCAATGTATTTATTATAAGTGAAATTGTGGATTATCCAGCTAACTCTGGGTTTAACTCAGGTTGTATAGTAATTGAGAACTTGTGGCTCAATTACTATAGCATTTGTCCTTGTTGGTTCCTGCGCAGAGCTTGATAAACACTTGACAAAAGCCTGACATCAGTGTTAGTCACGCCCATGACGCCGGTTGGCTATTGATTGGGGCCCATTGGATTGCCTGCTTTTTTTCAGGCAAGGAACTCCTGTTGCATGTCATAAGTTGTAGTGTTTTTGTTAATGTGGGCAGATGTTAACACAAACTTATTGGCCTATTTTTGAACCAATATGATGACAGAAAAAACAAAAGCCATAAAAGGAGCAAGGCCCAATAAAAGCACATCAAACAATGTTGTTGTTGTAATGTCAGCAACAGGTGGGTACTCGTATTCTCTTTTCACCCCAGTGACTTTGGCAAATTGGTATAATTACAAGCACCATATGCAAAATTAGGTATTAGCAGTGTCTGACATATATCCATAGATGAATACAAAACTCATTGGTTTATGTTGGAGAAAACTATAAAGAAAGAAGTATTACTTTCAAAACACGTACAGGAGGTCGATTCTCCAGTCAGTTCCACTGACCAAGGCACTGGCTAAGATATGGAGTTGGTCCTTGGGACCCGTCACCAAGTTCTGAGGGTTCTTTTATTAAAATTTTGGGAGTGGATTTTGATGTTTATTCACAGTGGACATCAGAGATAATGACTTCTCCTGAAAATGTAAATGAAACTGATATATATTTGTGCTTCACGTCTGCGTGTTAGGGCCCTTTAACTCTCCAGCCCTCCCCTCGAGGAGGCTTTTAGTTTCGTCCTGCAGAATGCTTAAAGTTGGGCAACATCAGATTTGTATGTTTGTAAACTGACTTGCAAGCTGATGTCTGAGGGATGAACAGACGCATACACAGCCTAGACAGTGAAGGACAGGCCAAAGAAAAGTGGCGAGAGTGAGCCAGACCGACAGGAAACAGACCACAATGAGAAAGCTGTAGACAAGAACCAAGAAAGAAGTAATATGGATGACAAACACAGCGAAACAAAAACCTGACCAGAAAAACAGAACACAAACAAGAGCAGTCCGATATGCAAACAGAAGGGAAGACATCAGTGGATGTCCAGGCAGAGACAAACCTAGAAGTGGCAGGCGAGAAAACATGAGAGAGTTTCTCCATCGTAAACAGACTTTTTTAAAAACTTGTCAAAAGGCTGTGAGTCCCAACTTTTCATGCAAAGTAACACTCATGAAGTGTTAAATCCTGCAGGAATTTGTCCTCCCATGTTAGTCTCTCACTCCCTAAACTGAGTCATGCAATTAGACCTGTAAACCAGCCCAGCACTTCACTCCCATCTCCTGCAATAAGGAAGCAGCCTGCAGGTTATCACTTCTCCGTCATAGAGCTTTTGTCAGCTATTCCGATTAGCCCACTTTATGCCATTTGAATCTAAATTAAACCATTCATCTCTCTGTATGCATGCCTTTATCCTCGCGCCGAATGATTTGTAGATGCTCAGTGAGGAAAAAAAGTGAAAATGAATGTGGAGAGAAGGGAGAGGATTCCCAATCTCGGTTTTGAAATGGCTGTCAAGGCGGGCGGAGTGGGAGACTGACAACTCCACAGTTGTCAAAGCACCTATTCAGATACCTTTTTCTACTCAGCATGTAAAAAGTTCAGGGAAAGAGAAACTTAAAGGAGATGCGATACAGAAAGACAGAAGAAGAGGGAGGTGGGTGACTTGTCAAGTGTCAAGAGAAATCAGCGAGGTGTGAATAGTAGAGTTGTCCTTTGATCTCGCCTCGGTTTGTACATCACGAAGCAGTTCTCACAGATGGAAATCACTGCATGTTTGTGTCACATTTCAGATAGCATTTCTGAGTCTTTTATCCCACCAGGTCTTCCTTACTGAGTAAACAGGAACACTGAAGATGCTTTTTTCACAACATCATTCAGGCATTTCCATATGACATATTGTAGTGATTAAATAGCCTGTTGTGTCACGTTTGTTACCTGCTGATCTGCTGATTTCTTATTCAAATTCTTTCTCCCTAATACTTTTGGCTTTTCTCTGGAATTTATGAAGGTGCAATATTTAAGATTTTAGTTCAAAGCATACATATATGAGCTAAACTTATCAACAGAATGTGAAGAAATAAAAGTTTTGACTTTATATTTATGTACTGTGTTGCAGAGCCTAAAGTTAGCATGCTAACCAGCTAGTTAGCCTCGGTCCAAAAATTCAGTGTCAGTGGTGTCAACATCAACACTCCCTCGGTGCTCCGAGCTCTAGTTCGAGCCTGCTAACTGCACGGCTAATTAAGCTAACTTTCTAAACAACAGCTACATATAGCAGCAGTTAGCAGTTACACTAAAGTCCCACTATAGTAATTCTGAAATGAGTGCAATCTGTTTGCATAACATAAATTTGTGTTAATCCAGCGATAATAGTGAGCCATGTTGTTTGCAGATGATAGCTTGTTTTTTCTTGCTGATCATCATTCCCAACTCTTCAAATACTGACACTTATGGGCCACCGTTCAAAAGCATTAGTCTAGGATGAGTTGGGAAAAAGCACAGGTCTTTGACAATTGGGGAATTCTTACAAAGTGGACCCATGAGGACACAACCGATTGATTTTAAGTATCCTCGATAGCTTACATGTCTGAAATATAAGCTTTTCCCCGCCCAGTATGCGAGCAATGAAAACATTTCATTCATACAAATACACACATCTATCCACCCACTCACTACACATCCACTTCCCCCCACACTTGCAGAGGCACTAATTACAGTGACACCTTCAAGATAAAGTTCAATTTGATCAAGGACAGAGGGGAGCACAGAACAGCAACGATCATTCAAATGACATACTTCCTTTATGATGACATATCAAGAGGACTTTAAAATGGCAGGGTCATGAATATTGCACAGCTTTCTGCTTAAGTAGCTAGAAGCTGCTCACTATCCAGGTGGCATATCACAACAGTGATGCTGTGATACTGCAAAACACTTGAGAACTGTTTAATTAACACTTATGTCCATCTAGGAGATTGAATTCTTTACAGGATTCCAACTGCATACCTCCTCTTTTTACCTCAGGAATTTGCAAAGAGCTCTGCCGAGACCCATATGGCAAGAAAAGCACCCTGTTGCGTTTTATGCAAATGGACCTGTGGAATAATATCTCTGGCGGCCACTGCTCTTTGCCGCTTTAATAAAGTTGGTGGAAAATGAAATAAAGGTGGCTGGAATAATGATTACAAGAGGGAATTACTGTGAGCCCTTTGAGCTGTTTCATAGAAAGCAGGTTGTGTTGCTTTCAGAAGTCTGCAGTGTCAAGCCTGAGCTGAATAAAAGCTGGCAGTCTGCTGCCCCAGGTAGGCTTTTTATTTTTTCTTTCCTGAGGCATTAAAGTAAAGCCGATGCTGAACTTAATCAAAAATGAATTTATTGTTATTGCAAGGTAAGTGCAAAAATCAAAACATTCTCCATTGTTAATTCCAAAAATGCATTTTCTGAACTTTAAACTCGTTACTTGAAGATTTCATTTGGCTGACGATGGACAATACCACATAATGCATGAAGGTTGATTTAAAACTTTGGTAAATGAGACAATCCTGGTGGTAATCAGTAAAGTTTATGCTTTGCAGTTTCATGAACAATTAATTAAAGAGTATGTAAGTTTAAAACGGGCTCCAACTGAAAAGTGTCATGGGATGACTTTTGTTGTGAATTGTCACTGTGTGAATAAAAATGAACTCGACTGGACTAGCATTGTTGTCTCTTGGTATCGGTAACTCAGATGGGCCAAGATACAAGCAGTCAAACAATCAAACAAGTGGTAAATAAAATGCTAGCTTTGCCAAACTTGCGTGGGAGAGAGAACCAATTTGAACTGTGACATTACGCTCAATTGTGTCAACCATCAAAGTTTAGAAATCAGCTTTAATTTTGAAGGACAACAGTAGTTTTTCAGTTTTTCCTCAATTTGGGTTTGGTCACCTTCATTTACGATTATTTTTTCAAAAAGTATATAATCTGGTTAAACTATTGGCTTGTTTAAATCTTTACTGAGACTTTTTTGTAGCAAGGCCCAGTTAACAGCTATTTGGTGAGTGTGTCATCATACTGTAAGAGAGAGTAATAATGACCAAAACTATGGAAAATAAGACCTACATTGTAATAAACCAGAATTGTGCTTTAAAGTCAGATGGAAGCAGTGATGCATTTCTCGTCAGCAGCGTTGTAGCAAAAGTTTTGTCCTTGCTTCGTTGCCTAGCATCTATCACGTGTCTCATAACAAGAGTCTCAACCTCTGTACAAACGCATCATCCAAGCAACCGTGAGACACTTCTGTGCTCTCACTGCAGACGTCACTACTCAATATAACAGCACGTCTGTTAACATGTGTTTCGTTGGACACAGAGAGGGGCGTGTCTCTCAACCGGCGAGTGTAGGTGTGCGTGTGTGCCCACGAATTTTGCTCGTTTGTCGCCGTCTGATGTCTCATCGCGACGAAGCCCGCTGTTCACCTGTTGAGATGGTGGGATCACGACAACACAAGATTAAAAAACTCTTTCTTGTTAGGTCCTCTTTTCCTGTCAGAGGCTCCCACTGGGATATGGGTGGGTGTCAGCGCGTTGTCAGAGGCCAGGAAAGAGGCGCAGCGCTCTCTGTGGGGATGGGAATCTGGTATGTGTGCGTGTGTCAGGGGTTGGAAGCTGAACATGATGCTGGTGAGACAGCAAGACGCCCTGAGGCAAACAAAGGACTGAAAAAGAGAGCATGCCTGTGTGAGAGACAGAAAATGAGAAGGAGTGAGAGGGGGTGGGGGAGCTGATGACCAGATGGGAAGTGAGACCACTGGTTTAGGACCGAGGAGCAGGGACAGAGGAGTGACAAGTTGACAGGGAGGCGGACTGTGATATGTTGTTTTCAGTAGTTTCTCAGGGATGTGTGAAAATGTGCACACTGACACTGCACAGCCTGTCTGGCTAAAATAGTTTTTATTCCTTCATGCGGTTGCCAGGAGTGATATGGTTATAGTGGGACAGGATTGTTTATGTTTTAAATGTAAAGGTTATAGTAGCAGCTGCAAGAGTAAACCTTACTATAATCTCTCAACTGAATGGTTCTTTCATTTTTAAAAGCTGGTATTTGCAGCACCATTTCAGACTTCAAATAGGTAACGTATTGTTAGTTAATCAATCAGCCAATCGTGATAGTTTCGATGACTGATACGTCCATTAAATGACTGACTTAAAAGTTCCAAATACTGAATTGCCTCATCAGGAGCTGAGCTGGTGGTTGAGAATAACTAAATCCATCAGGGTCAAAGTAAGGACTCTGTAGATGGTCCTTATTTAGCACGCTCCTGTGTGAATAAGCATGAGATACCAAAAAAAGAGCTTTCGCCCCCCATCCATGCATTCATTTGCCTGCCATGAATTTAAACTTAATTTGCAAGGCAGAAGCTAGAGGCAGCATCCTTTCATTATATTCCGTCCTAACGCTCTAGTCAAACATTTGACCAACTATCTTCATTGACAGGTACGCTCGAAGACTGTGGGTTAGATGCTTGCGTTTCAAACAGCATATATAAAGGAAAGTTGGCTGACTTGTTGCATTTCATCAGATTTCTTTCAGTTTTTTTTTTTTTAAATCAGGTTTTCCAATCTAATAGAGGATCTAGAGTTAGACACATTAGACTTAGCAGTCTGCAAAACTCATTTCTTTCTCAATCTGTCAATCAGTTGCAAATCAGGAGATGAGTTCTCAGTAAGCCATGTAATGTGCTGTTGGATCAGAAATTAGACTAAAGGCTTGAACTGTTCTAAGACTGGCAGTGTGTACCTGTACGTTAGACACTGCGATCCACTGCAGCAGTACTACTTGGATGTTTTCTTTTGTTCTTGAAACTTGATGGGTATTAGAGAAATCAGTGTACTCTAGTCTAATGTACATGTGCACTTTCTTCTGGAAGTGACACCTATACTTGGCTCGACATTGTAGGACTCTTCAACGTGTCTTCACTGTGCGACTGTCTCAGGAACAACAGCAAAGGGACACTTGATCTCACAGAGTCAACCATCTTTTCACTTTTCAGGATGATCTAAGCTCCACTGTTTCAAAGTGTATACAGGAACTACACCCCTGGTGCGTATAGGAAGCATAAGTGGAGAGAAAGGTGTTGTCATGGAGATGGAAGCAAGCATCTCTGCTCATCAGTAAAATGGGATTTGGGTGTAGTTAGACTGAGGTTTTTGGATTTTGACTTTTTTGAAGAAATCCTGTAGACCCCCCATCATTTTTCCCTCTGAGATGGCCGAGTCACTTGGTTTTGGTTCTTCTTCTTCGTCCTCTACTTCTTCTTCTTCTCTGAGGTTTATTGGCGGTTGGCAAACCCATGGATTTGTTACTGGTCCACAACCTCTACTTCCTCTATTCTGTTTACTGTAACCATGCATAATGTGGCAATGGTGCCAAAAATGCACTTTGCAAAACCTATTTAATTTGCTCCAAACCAGTTGATGGAAACTTTTTTCCATCAACACTCTGCTTCAAATTTGCTCGAAAATTAGATGAAAACACTGCTATAGTCAGTCTTAAGTCTTGTGCATTCACAATATGGCCATGCAACGTTCTCTGAAACAAAGTACTGATTCATAAAACACTCCATTTCTTCAAGCACCATTGTTTCTCATCATTACCAGTGCCGCACATCAGGCATCTCCACCACCTGGTCATAATTTGTTGTTTGAAGAGACACTCTTTGGCTCCATACAAGAGTCTTTATTTGATAGCTTGGCTCAGCATGGCAACACTGCGATTCTTCTGTGTTGAAATGCTCTGAAAGCCCACAATCAAGAAATGTTGCGCAGATTAGTGGTGGATCATCTTGGCATCCGACTTTTGGACATTTGCCACTAATGGACTGGATTCAAACACCGTCCTTGTGCCTTTTGAATATCCCAACGCACTGTTCTGTCAAAGTGTTCCTCATTTGCCTCATTTGTCTGGGAAGAATAGGAATAATCATTCCTGAGGCTTCAAAATACAAACAGGTGCTCCAAGATGCTTTGTCTCCGGGCCATCAGAAAAAAAAAAATAACAACTTGATATTGTCGGTGAATTTCCTTCTTAATTTTTTTAAACACAAAGTGAGCTATTCGGTGAGTTACGCGGAGTGTGTTTGGTTTGGAGTTGATTTCTTATAGCAACTGCTACGTCGCTTACTCTTTAAGAGGTTTCTGTCACAGCGAAGCCCGAGCAGCCTGGCCCATCAGCACAAAGCAGTTCATTTGTCAGATAAAGTGTATTTGTGCATTTCATGTATTCAAATGTGCATCCACCATTAGTGACAGCACACGAGGCTTCTGTGCCAACAATGCGATAGAAGAAGAGACACTTAAGTATGTTGACAGCGCAGCCAAACATACTCAGGACGCAGTGATTTCATTGCTGTTGTCAAGTTCAAGTTGTTTTGGTAAACAAAGAGTAAGAAGACAGTAAACAATGTCGTCTCAGATTGAACTCGTGATCGAACTTACACCACATCATGTATCTGCGTGCATCATTTCCTGTGAAACCCTTTTATGTCACTGAGGAAGAGGACTATGTTCAACAATTCTGACATGGTTTTAATGCATTTGAGGGGAAATTAACGAGTATTACCATTTTGCGTCATTACTTGCTTTCTTCCAAACGTCACAAGACTGATTTCAACCTATCAGTGCACACATCATGCATGGCAATGATGACCACCATTAATAGGGGTGATACAGCATGCATTGCACTTATTGAGATAATATTACTGTACTTTTAAGGGATCAGGACTAAGTAATTAAGTAACGTAAAACACTGGCACATCAGTTTTATAAAATTGAATTGAATTTAAAAAAATGAAATATAGTCTTCCCTTAATGTGAGCAATCAGCGGTCGTAAATGTTGAGGTTTTATCTCATTCCAGCCTCCTTCCTTTATCGAATGCGCGCCAGCAGATCTCCGGGTGTGTTTTCCCGAGCATCGAATTCAATGAGAAATGTATTTTCTCGATTCAGTCAAAATGAAACCATAGCTCAAACCCTAAACTCACTAATTCAAGTATTAAAGCAACGGCACTGAATGGGAGAACAGCTATTTGGCCCCCAGCCGTGCGTGTTAAGTGGTAGTTTTGGAGCACAGGCGGAGCAGTAAATGACATTGAACCTAAAAAGAAGGTGGAGGTCAGAGACAATATGGAACCTGGAGTAGATGTTATCTGTCTCGACTTTACCTTCAAAGAGAAAACACTGACATGAAAGCCCCCGCTTGATGGCCTGAATGATGAATCACGTCAATAACTCCATTTATGGTTGTTGCTCAGTAAAACATTCTCTACTTACAGCAGCTCACATTGTGGCCTGTTCTGGTTTGCTTTGTCTCTGTCACAGCAAAGTTTGATATCTATTTCACTCGTTTTGGTGTTTGTCTTCAATGATCATTCTGGGGGAACTAAGGATTCATATAATTAATCCAAAATCCAAACAAGATTTCCGCAAAATTGACTAAATGCTTTGGGCACAGATTCTGTAATTCCAACTCAGAAAAGAATGACACAACTTTCAAGGGTAACTTTTAATAACCCACTCACATCCTGTTATCCTCCCCAACCAGCTCCCACTTGTTCACAAATCACCACAGAAAAACCATCAGGCTAATAAATCCATTCTTTAGCGGCAACAGTGGCATTTGGGCTAACCATCGTTCCTAAACACTCATATAAATTCATAATCATGACTCCAATTTCTCGGCCGCCGGTGGAGGCCAGGATGAGCGCTCATTACGGCCGATGGATGGTGGGATGGATGGAGGGGAGGCTTGGCAGCATCTGGCTGTTAAGAGCCCGGTGTTGACATCCCCTCTCACCTGCCTTGTCATTAATGGCAAAGGGGCCAAGGACCTGATTAACATGGATGAGCTTTTGTCCGCAGAGAGACGATGATACACACTCACATTCCCCTTAAAGCACCACCAAAGCTGCTGCTTCCTCTCCTACCCTTCCTCTCACACACATACATTATCTCACTCATTGACATACATGGCCTGGTGCAGTACACTGTTCTACACAGTTAATGTCCCACGTAGCAGAGCATGTGGGGCCAATAATCCTCCAGGGTCAAAGGTGGCTCACTAATGTATCCTCAAGGGAGGCGGATCTGTATCTCTGCCGAACGTCTGGGGACCAGAGACATCAATTTGACGCCTGCTGAATTTTCAGAGGCCGCTCGTGAGTTTGCTTCTTCGCAGCAAAAGGAAATAAATGTGTCTGTAGATTACAGATCGCTCCATGAAACGAAGCTCAGCACCAGGGAAGAGTCAGTGTAGTCGACTGAGTTTAGTCGTGGAGGCCCATCAACATGTTCACATTCTGACCCATGACCTCTCAGTGGTCAATGCTTACTAAATGAGTACTCAGTAATCATTGGTTGGTCTTACTTTCGATTTTAAAGTTTAAATGTGGGCCAGGGGCATAAAGCTGGGGGGGCAATGGCCCGTTCTCTATTACCCCTGTCATTATGCAACACAGGGTTGCATAACAATGTGGACAACCAGGAAATGATTCTGTAGTGCATTTTTTTACTTGCACTGGGTGAGTGTAAACAGCAGGAACAAGACAGTGATGATACGATGTTCTGCATCTTCACATTAAATGTTTCATATTTGGTAAACACTGTCTGCTTAACTGTGTGAATACTTGGATGCTGCTAGAATTTCGTTGTACACTGTGCAGTGACAATAAAAGGATTCTGAATTTGATCCTGATTCTGATTACTGCATGTGAGCACCAAGTATCAGCGATGTCCGCCCCTCTCCATCCTGGGCTCAGTCAGCTCAAAGCATGGTTCGCCCATCGAGTGCAACAGTTTGATCCAGCACACTGTGGTGAAGGCATGACTCTGTGAAGATGGTTGCACAACAGTCTCTGATTTCCCAGTGCTCCCAGTTCATCCACTTGATTCCCCGCAACTGGACTAGACTAAGAGCAGCCTTAAGTTGAAGATGGATTTGCAAAAACTACAAACAACAAAGCTGTAAAAAGTAACTGTTAATAGGACAAAAGACAGCAAAATAGCAAACTATTTAGCAAAATATAAGGGGGCGACCAGCTGCAGGATCTGCATGTAACACATGTATTAAAAAACACCTGAAAATCAATTTGAGAGTAGTGTCAGGCTCCAGTCCTGTGAAGAGGTGAACCCATTTGTTTACATTTGGATCACAGACACAGCTGCCCTTTAGTGAATTCTCTCTCAGTGATGTTCAACACCTGATGTATGTCAATGCCGCCAACACCTCATCGCCATTTCCCTTCGCACCGCTGAGGAAACTAAATCCAATAAAAAATGTGTTTTTCTGTCGGAATCGGGAGATGTTACAGATGACTGTAAAATAACACATTGACAGTCTCTCAAAAGAGACGCATAATAAGAGGGGTGAAGGGAGAAAGAAAAGGAAACAGAGAGAGAAAGGGGAAAGGAAAGGGGGGGGCAGAAATATATGATGTGTACACCAGCTCAGTGAAAGCAAACAGCTAAATTAGTCATGGAAGGGATGCAAATTTGCTTCCCCTGAGCGTTGCATGGTAGAATTACCCTGAGAGAAGCAGAGGGTGAATCATGCCAACCCCCGGCACCATGTGATTTATTAGCAAACATCCAATTCAATAAGAGAGTGCTTAACATTCAAAAAGCTGTGAAAGTCTCATAAGGTGGCATTATCTATATGATATTACCATTTCCACTGGCAGGGGGAAAGGCAAGACAAGAGAGCGTGGAGAAACAAACACGCCTACTTTTTCCAGAACGATCTTGGCGTGACGTGCCGAGTGGGACTGTGACAGACTGAAAACTCACTTGGCCTTTTCCACGCACGCATGTTACTACTCATTAACATAGACAACGAGGTTCATTAATTGACACTCCAGCCCGAAGAGCCTCTCCCCTTTGAAAAGGGCACGGAGAGAGAGAGAAAGAGAGAGGGAGGCATAAAGACAGGAGAGGCAGAAATATAGAAAGGTTTAAAACATAAGCAAAATGAAATTGCCGTCGCACTCCTGCTTAGAAAATTAAAGTTTAAGTGGTGCTGGGTATCCGCCGCACTTGTGTTTGATAAGTGAAACTGTTAACAGGCTGAAGAACTATCGAAGCCCTTAAAGGAATATTCCACGAGCAGGCACTTCTGCGCTGTTCGACATCATAATTTTCTGGTGATTAATGTGTTTCAGAGAGTATTTGAACTGTCGACAGTATGTATGTTTGTATTTTCTCTCCACTCATCACGTCGACTTCTACCTTTAGGTTTCCAGATGAGAAACATTACATTTCAACCTCTTCCGATTCGGGAGCCCTGGAACTCCTGGACTCACAGGACCCTCAGAACTTCAATTAGCAATTTTTCATCTATTTCCAAAAGAAGTAATGTGTCAATTTAAAAACACCCCTGCTCCTCTGAGGTAAATAGTTCCCAATGAGTTATGAGCCAATTGGGTATTATAGTCTTAAATGTCACTGACGGTTCAAACTCAGGACTGTTACCTTGAGTACATTCCTCCTGACAGTTTTGCACATTTGGCTGACAGAAGATAAAAAAGGTCTCTCGGGCAGCACTCCTCACAGCTTAAATACCTACAGAGTGATTATTTGGGGTGCACAATTTATTAAAAAAACAACATTTATACATGTTGTATTTATTTGTCTGTAAACGTAATTAAATTCTGTGATTTCTCATTATTCTGTCTCTTGTTTTGACTGTCATTTTGCATGTGATGGGAGACGAAGGGCTATTTTCTATTATACTCTATTAAACATGACAGCTATGTAGAATCATCTTGCCGCAAGTAAAAGATTACACAATTAATTGGAGTTTTGTTTTTGTAAATGCAAACCAGATAAAGACAGTTTGAGTTCTTAGCTTTTTTTTCAGTGGGACTTCAAGTGTTTTGTCATTTGTTTTTTTGGTGCTGTCATTTGAATGCAAAATAAAAAAATATATA
This sequence comes from Diplodus puntazzo, assembly GCA_963678695.2. Taxonomy (NCBI): domain Eukaryota; kingdom Metazoa; phylum Chordata; class Actinopteri; order Spariformes; family Sparidae; genus Diplodus; species Diplodus puntazzo. The sequence continues at coordinate 21,127,686 of OZ023159.1, read as the reverse complement.
TATATTCAGGAGATAGATCTGTCTTCTTTCCTTCTCTTTTGTCTTCAGTCCATGCATACATTTTTCTTTTCCTTTTTTTTTAATTAAAGACTCAATTTTAATTGTTTTTATCATTTTGTCTCTATTGTGTTTCAGTTGGATGTTTTATTTTGCAACAGTGTCGACAGGATGAGAGGGACCAGAGAATGTTCGCTTATTTCTTGGCTGTATAGTTTGACTGATTCAGTGTGTGAGCCTGTACAGTGTGTGTGTGTGTGTGTGTGTGTGTGTGTGTGTGTGTGTGTGTGTGTGTGTGTGTGTGTGTGTGTGTGTGTGTGTGTGTGTGTGTGTGATTCTGTGTTCGCGGGCGCTCAGTGGGACGGGAAGAAACTGACTGATTGCAGTAATTGGCTCTCACATTTCACATTGTCTAATAAGTTAATGCATGGAGAGGATGGCGCCATTAAGCAATTCTCCTTGCAGGATGTTCAATACGTTAACAGAAAGAAAACTGTCCGTCTCTGAACATTTCTTTGGATGAATTGATTCTATGCCGGGCGTAATCAATCGTGTCAAAGTTAACAATGATCCGATGACATTTTTATAGCAGGTGCTTCAGTCATACTGCCAGAACAAACAGTAATATCAGCGCTGTATTGATCTCATACAGCAGTGCTCTTTAACCCTGTCTGTGGTCAATTCCTTATGGGAAAAATGGATCCCAATCTGGACGTGTTGACAGAGAGTACATGCTTTTCAATTGATAAGCACAAGATTGGGATTTCATGTTTAGCTTTGTCATCCAATGAAATGTAATGTCTTGTTACAAGTCATGTAGGCCAAGAGAACATCTTCTCTTTGAATTCATTGGATGGCACTCAAACAGGATTTCCATCCCTGTTGTGTGATGATTGAAGAGTCACATTTTGTTCATAAACTTCACTGTTGTTCATACAACAAAAAGTAAAGGAACTGAAAAATGAGTGAAAATGTAGTTTTTGCTTCACTTTATATGTATTTCATTATTCGGGGCTTTTCACACACGAATAATACCTGGCTATAAAATGTCAATATCTTTCCTGTATATACATAAAGTTTAGATTTAGTTTTAGATATAAAAGCAAAAATGAACCAATAGCAAAGTTATTAGTGATTTGCCATTAGTGATTGAAACATACCTGGGGAAAGACTCTTAACTGTGAATCGACCAGTGGTCTGCAGTGTTGGAGGAAACACTTACTTATACTTATTAAGTATTTCAGTATCTAAATGTGAATTGTTGGTCCCCTACTATATATGCATATTTACTGAGAGTATACACTGAATGACTCAGACTCATTTCAAATTAATAACTTTCCTTAATTCCCCTAAACTTAGACATATCCCTGGACTCAGCATATATCTTTTTTTCATGCTGCGAAACAACATATTAATTATCGTATGAGGAATGTGTTTTCCTACTTCACAGTCATCACAAATTAATATAGATGGTCAAGATATAAACAGGAGGGGTGATTGTTAAACTAACTGCATGCTTTCGTCAAGGCTTTATAAAAAAGAATCTTACTTTTTGTCAGCCGGAACAAGTAACACTCACAAATTGTTGGTTGAAAGGACTGGTTTCAACACACAAATAATTACAAATACATGTTTAACTGCATCACAGTCAGCTCAGTAAAAATCAGATATCTTAAATGCTAATGACAGGTTGAGGCAGGTGAAAAAAACCTGTCACTTGCAAATGACTTCACATGCTTCTAATTGGCAAGATAATGCTACTTGTTAAAGACACACCAAGTTCTATTTTTAATTCGCATTTATCAACCAAGAGCCTGAGTCATTACCATAGGAACAAGAAGGATCTGCTCACTATCTATTTCTTAAAATCTGTTTTTTTTTGTGAACTAACACAACAGGGTGAGAAAATATCTGCACCAATTGTCTATAGAAATTGAGATATTTAAAACATTTTTCATTTTTAATCACATGCATTTATAATGAACAGTTACTGAATCCATGGTAGAGCAAGATCTATAGTCATAAAAACGGTTTCATTGAACATAGCATGTCCATAAAGACTGTGATTTTAGCTGCCATTTTCAGACCCTCGCCATTGGCTTTAGTGCTTACCGCTATTTTTTAACAGTAGTTAATCATAGTTTGATAATTGTCTCACAGTATTTGTCAGAGGAACTTTTGGGTGAAATCATACAAAGAAGTTATGGAACACAGAAAAGCAACTCCAGCGTTTATTCTTCTTGTATGCAGTTGTTTGTCTCGATTTAGCATGTTGGAGTTTTGGTTACTTTAACACTGATTCACGCTCCTTTTTTTGTACAAAATAAGAATGATCATTTATCCTTAATCAGATTGTGATTTCAGAATGTCTCACAATTTAAATTGTTTAGCAGGAGCCAGCAGTCCCCCGTTTCTTTTTCGTCTTCCTACCTGGTAATTTCTGGCAGCCATGCAAAACTGGAAAATGCCATCACTAGTGCAAGGTTTGTTCACACTGGGCTCCTACAGAAACATGGCAATGCAAAATGGTGACCTCTGTGGACAGGGACAATGCAAACACAATGACAACATCTCAGTCAGCTTCCCGCTCACTTAAAAAGTTGGGTCAACCAAAAGTAACCAGTCCAAGATGGCTAAAAGTGAAGGGAGTTGAGCCTCTTCTGTATCAAGCTGAATAGAAGATATCTCTTTGTCAGTAAACGGAGGATCAAACCAGACCTGAAACACAACCACACATATTTATACTTGCACTTGACAGGTGGTGAGAAAGAAAGAATAAAGACTCTTAATTTCCCCACACAGTTGAAAGTTTGTTTTCTTATGCATTGCGACTTGCAAAATTGAAAGCCGCCTCATCTCAGGGTGAGATTATCTCGGATTCATAGATATTACTGAACAAATCGGCAAGGAGGCAATTTGCTCATTACTTTTTCGGATGGTTCACTGCAAGCTGAAAGGAAAAGGCATTATCACGTAGACAAACACATTAAACCAGGGAGCACAAAGCTATAAAGCAAAAAGATGAGGGTCAAAACGGGCAGACCAGAGTTTTTACATTAAAAGTGGAAACAGTTTTCAGACAAACACATCTTGCGCAGCGGAAGATGAATAAAGAGGCTATTGTGCACTACGCAAAAGCCATAAAGATGTCCAAAAAGCACTTAATACCAACTCTAATAACAAAGCATAATGTAGCCAACCTTACTAAACACATTTCTAGAGTTCATTAAGCCAAAAACATAAATAACTGTCATACTTGAATGACAAATTACCAGTGTCATTTTTCCATTTTTGACATTGCATTGATTATAACATACAAGGAAAAAACCCTTGTAAAGCAGAACACAATTAACTACATGTCCATTATGTCCATAATGTGTATTATAGCAATTATGTAATGTTTTACCTCTTTAGGTTAATAGAAATAATGATACTTAAATCATGATATCATAAATACTTGAATTATTACAAGGCAAAGGGGACAATGGCCCATTATTACACGTCACAAATTCATTTATCAATCAGTGCCACAACCAAATCCCAGTTTTAGTTCAACGTGGCATGCTGAGGATTCTTGCGCATTCAGCTACTCAGTCTTTGTGCTGTTTTATGCAGAGATAATGAGATATTAGTGCATATCTCATTAAGATAAAGGCAGAAGAATGTCTCCTGGGGTCAGAGGGTAATCCCTGGTTATTGTGTCCTAGCCACGGTGCCAGACAATTAAGCAGGAGAAGATAAGGACCTAAAGAGCACTGAGAGCTTATTAAAATCCTCCGGTTGGTAATAAGGGGAAATATGTAGTATGGAAGGAACAGGATATCATGGCCATCAATAGCCAATAAAGTGTGAAATAGACTCGTGTGTGATATTTAACATAGTTTTTTAGTGTTGGTTTGTACCGTGAAATGGTTGCAAGTTTTTTTTTTCATCCTGAAGTGAAAAATCAAGACAAGGAACAGTACATGGTATGGTGTGAACTTTCGGGCTTCTGACTTTAGGTATTTCACAGATGCCAACATTGCAACGAAAGCCAATTCCCATGCACGCAGAGAAACGAAGCAAAGTACGGGTGCCTCATGCCAGAACTGAACCACCCTGGCTTGATGCTTGCCAGCACCATCCCCCCGACCAATTATGATGTATTACGAGAGGTACTTGGCCATCAGAGAAGCCAGAAGATCTGCCCTGTCTGGATGAGCTACAACATTTCCAGGCACACGTAGGCCATCGATTCGAGGGGCTCAACTCACAGCCTGCAGTCTATCAGTGCTCAGGGACCGGTAATCAATTCTCTAATGCCGTTTGAGCCTATTCAATGCAGATATGATCCACTCCTCACTGTGCGGATACAGATGCAAACACCCACGTGGATGAAGCCCTGTCCGCAAAAACCAAGCCCACGACAAATATAACCCAGATGGCCATCGCGAAAGCAGAGGACGACTCCCAAATATTAACTTACCAAGTGAAGCAATGGTAGGGCACTGTCATCTAATGGTATTAACAAAATGAGAGCAGCTCTCCTGAGGCAGGCTCTGGTTCCTGATTACCTAGCTGTGGTGGATCCTGTTTGTGGCCAAATCTGATCAGCATAGTGCCAGACACAAGCATGGTCGGTCAGGAACTCGGCCTTGAGGCCCCTTATCTCTACCGGCAGGCCATCGTTTCTTTATGGGCAATGATGTCCTCCTGGGAATTAATCTGATTGGACTCTGGTGGAAGATTATGTCCGAGTAAAACTGCTGAAAGGAAAGGTGGGGCCCTAACTTCCTCTCTGTGTCAGTTAGATCAGATGGAATTATGTTGTGAGACCTTGTACAGATCCGGCAGAGAGAGGATCGACTCTCTGAATGTTCTGCTTCAGACAGGCTATCTGCTGAAATCAACTGACCAGTAAACAACTTGGATTATTGCTACAAACTTCTTAAACAAGATCCCTTTGACAGTCAAACAAATTTGTATAATAAGAAAAACGCAGCCTCGGACCTAAATTACAACAATCACCGTAATTTTGCGGTCACATCCACACGATCTTCCTTCCAGCTGTACACAATTTAACTTTAGAGTTCAAATCCTTTAAAGGCAAACATAAGTTAACTTTTTGAAAACTTTGCAACAAACTGTGTTGTTTATAGACTCATCACCCAATGAGCTGTACCTTAACATTTAAATGTTATTTACACATTATGGATCAACAATAATAATAGTTTAATACTGTTAAATAGTATAACAGTCACAGGGGCCAACTTGTGTATGTGTACTTTTACATACGGTGCATTTGCAAATGTTTACTTATTTTATTTATTTGGCAAATTAATGCAAGTTCAATGTGTACAGAGTATTTTCATATTGCAGTACTGCTGCTTTAATTCAAAGAAAGAATATGAATTCATCTTCCACTGATGAATTCTTCCTCCACTGATATATCACTCTATCATATGCTGTTGTAAAATATACATAACATTATCAAAAATGTTCGAAAATTGGCAAAAAGCACATAGTTAGCAGCTTCAGATCCTGTGCTTGGAATTTGGATCTTTGTGTTTACATGTGTATCATGGCGATCACAACTGCTTGAAAAGTGCAACACTTACTTTGGTGTCTGTGTGTCCTCCAAGCGGTTCCCCAGCTGGAACTCGTGGGATTTGCTGCGGTGCAGTGCAGTGAAGCCCGGCAGCAGATGGATGAGCTTGCGGCTGGGCGGAGGTGGCGTTCCCGGGGCCTTCACTTTGTTCCTTCGCCGCATTGGGGGAGTGCCGGGTGGGGTCATGGTGTTGACCACCAAGGGAGTCCGAGGAGGTGTGTGGCCAAAATGCCTCTGGCGGGGTGAAGGGGGCAGGGAGCGGTGACCAGTGTCCAAGGGTGGGAAGCCAGGACTGTCGACAGTCAGTCGATCGGCATATAAAGGGGGCGCCAAGGCCTGGGGGCTGTGGCACATGTGCTGGTTGTACTTGGACTGGACTTTGGGGCTTTGAGCGAGCTGGAACCGGATCCACTGACTGGCCTCGGGCTGGCACACTGGAGTGTTTTCTTTGCCCGATTCAGAGGTCGGCCACTGGATGGACCAGTCCTGCTTCGTCTGGCTCCCTGTTGGAAAGGAAACAGAGATAGGCTGATTGAATGCCAGGAAAACAACTGCTTGCGAAGAATGCAGGTTTAGAGGGTTCACACTGATTGCAAAAGGCCATACTTTCTTGCTTAGCTGTGGTTGTATAATGGCGCAAATAGTTTTGGTTTAATTTACCCAGATTTTAAGATATCTGTGTGTGAGCTTTCACATTAAATGGAGATGAACTTTTTAAATATGTATATATATATATATATATATATATATATATATATATGTATATAAACACTATAGTTTTAAGCACTGAGACCCCTTCCATTCAAGAAATCTCAGGGGCACATTTCTCAAAACCTGAGAATATGAAAGCAAAATTATCTGCATGTCTAAATATCACTTTGAATGAAAAATGTTATTTTTTTCTCATTTCAAATATCAATTTAGCTGAACATTTTTGCGTAATATGGTGTATCAAGTTAAACCAAATTGGTCTGTATCATGCATTTAATACTAAAACATCCATTAGCTCTGCTTCTTGATTGCAGCGGTAAGAGTAAATCCTGGCAGCAGGCGGACATTTACGACCAGCAAATGTGCTCAATTTGGGTAATGAAGAATTAACGTTCGCTGTTTTCTGTCGTGAACAAATTAGTAGTGCGGTGTTGTTCAAATATGCAGATGTGGAGCAGATTAAGCATGAATGGATGGAGCGAGCGAGTGAGTGAAATGGAAGTGTGTGCCAAAACAGAACAGGGCAAAACTGCATGAGTCATAACACAAGCCGACTTCGACCGAAACTAAACTTTCTGCTCGATGAGAAACAAAGAGAAGCGCTGAGGCGAAAATAGTTTGAAAGTATGCAGCCAAGATGAGTTTTTGAGCTCAGATGACAATACTTTACCTCCATTACTGTGCAATTTATCCTCCTCAAGTTGTTCTTCAGAAAGGAACAAAAAACAGAAGAGTGTGTTTATTGATCTGACAGACACACAGCTGAAATAGTCTGCAATATCCTACTTTCCATCTGCAGTTATGCATAGCCGAAAGGCTGTTCAGCAAAACAAAACATATTGTGGGTAGAATTGATCCTGGGTATGTTTCAGCAGATGCAGTATCTCATGCATGACTGATCTGGAGCAAAATTGACATGCTTAAAAAACTCTGCTATTGACCGTGAAGCCATATTTAATGCAAATTGCTGTCAACAGCCCTAATACTTTGTTTCCTTTTTTTGTTTTGTGTCATTAATTTTCTTCCCCAAGACATTGTCTCTGAGGAACGATAAGCATCGAAAACACAAACTTCAAACACAATATCAACACCAGCAACATCAAATGAACCAAGAAAAATATCTCCCATAAAAGGTCCCGATGGAATTGCAAAACTTGATGGAGAAAGAAAGCCTGAAGTCTTTCCTGTTCTGTAATGTTATGAAGAAGAGGCCGCAAGGAGGAACCACGAGTTGTGGGAAGAGATGGCTGCAAAGACACAAGGGACATAATATGCAGGGATTTTCAAGGCTCTCATTTCATTTTTATCTTTTTTTTATTAAATATATTTTAGTCATCCTTATGTGGGTTCTTAAATTTCTTGATAAAGACCCCCCCCCCCAAAAAAAAACATCCGGTTTAAAGACTGTAAGTTTTTCATTCGCCAAAGGTTATGTTTACGGCTCCTGAAACGCAGCAAAACATTTTGTTTTAGCAGAGACAGTTGTGCAGTTAATGACCTGCCATTGGGAAGTATTTTTCAATATGGCAGCAGGTTAATGTGGTTCTGTGCGTTGTCTTTTTGCGTTAGTCTCAAAGAACTTAAAAAGCAAAGTTTAAAATGTATGTTTTAAAAAACAAAATGAGCCCCATGCGCACTGATATCTGTTTGCTACTTGCTACGCTATATTGCTTATATATAGTGTTGATACTCTATCTATCTATCTATCTATCTATCTATCTATCTTATCTATCTATCTATCTATCTATCTATCTATCTATCTATCTTTCTATCTGTCTATTAATTCATTTTGTACTAAGAATATTTTAGTTGGATTTAATTTCAGAAAAGTAAAATAAGAAGTGTATTTAGTGTACTTGTGTTTGCTAAAGTAGAACAACTTCAAGTACTGTGTATGTACTACTATACGTGCTTAATTAGTTTAGCCTTATTTGTGTTATTAGTACATTAAAAATGTATTGTGAGTGTCTTGCAAATATTCAAACACTATACCATTAATATACGATTTTTGTAGTAAGAGTATGCTCAGTTATAATCAGTTATATTAAAAAAGACATCAATAAAGGACATTATCAATATTCTTCATTATCATTTTTAGAATTTACATTTTAACTATACTTTAAAATAAGCATATAGTATATAGTATATAGTTTCTACTTTGACTATATGTAATCTATATATATCTTTGCATTATTATTTACTTTTATTATTATATATATTTTTATTCTGATACAATAAAGTGTTAAAAAAGGGAAAACCATACCTGAAGGAATGAACGTTTTCATATTGACAGTACAAACATCTTCAACATGGGATTCATTGACATCACCACCTGCATTCACTCAGTCATGGTCTGGTGAAACCCCCTTTGCCAAGTTTTAAAATGTTTGCTTGACTTTTTAATCCTGATGAAGACCTTCAGTGTTGAAACCAGTCAGTGTTTCATGTTCTGTAAGTAGCTGTGTCTCAAATAAAGGCTTTTAAAACTAATATTCAGTATTTTTGTTGCTGCTGTTTGTTTGTTTGAGAGCTGAAAGTGTTTATTCTCATAGAGCAACATAGTGTTCTGAATTAGCCACAGTTTGTGGCTCTGCCCTATAGCAGGCCTTCTTCCTAACAGTAACATCTGCTAAAGCACATGGGCATTGTAGAATCTAAAGCCATCTGCCATAACAAGCTGACAAAAATAAACATAATTTTCTCAGAATCTTAATTGAAAGGGCTAAAAAACCATCACAAGTCCATCAATTTTACACGTCAAAGTCTGTTTTTACAGCTCTTGGGAAGAAACACTGCATGTGTGAAAAAAAAAAGCTGTCCCAAGCGAAGGCACACAGCAGATCTCAGTGTCTGATTCATTGTAGGAACAATCATCTTTCAAATGGAAAGTCACAGCTGCAAAAATACTTTCTGAATGAGCGGCTACTCTTATCTAACTCTGCAGTTTTAACTGTGACACATCCACCAAAATAAGAACAAACATATATTGATGGCTACTGGAAGATGTACCATAAACATAACAATACGGTAAACCAAATGATGTCATTACTTAGCTCCCACTTGCTGGTTGATTTTGCCAATTAGTGAACCTGGTGTTGTCTTTGGTTGTCATGGACAGCACTACATGGCACATGATTTCAGCCCCTGCACAGGATATATTTTTATGAAAAGTACAAAATCTGAAATGGAAAATTCTTTTTACTGATTTTCCAGAAATGCAGATCACATTCTCAAGGATTGATTAGTGTCACGAGCAGCCATGATTAACACCTATGGATATTAGCCAGTAGGGTCTCTTGAGTTGCTGCTGCCCTGCCTGAGGACCACACTCACACTTGTGCCTGAACCCCCAGTAAGAGGCCCCCATCTCAACCCCCTTCAGAAGGAAATCAAGATGTAGAGAGGACGAGTGGGCCCAAAAGAGTGCTCATCCATAAAGCGTACGGAAAAGATGAAGGGGGGTTGCTCAATCAAGCCTCCTTTATTTGCAGCAATGAAAGCGCAACAGGCCACTCAGATACGTAAAAGTTGAGCTTGACCCCCTCAACGGCAACTGAATAGATCACACCACTAAGGCTGAGATCACAGGAAGATGATTGCTTTTGGTCGGGTCTCTGTGTATTACCTGACACACGATGTGCTAACTTGTATTGTACACTTGGAGATTTGTACCTCCTAAAATCCGACAAGATCATTTCTGTAAAACATTTGATCTAAATTATGAGCTTTTCTTTCGATAATTACTTTCTCGCAGCGAGGCAGCCTCACTATGAAAAAAAAAATGTTTTTGACAGGTCTTATCAAATGATACCCAAGTGAAATTTCTCTGCAAGAGAGGCAATGAACTTGCTTCAGGTAATGAGTCAATTCATGGAGCGCACTAGTATCTTAGCAACTGCTTCAGCCATATAGTAACAGGACCTGACTTATGAATTTTCTTGTTTCACATGATCTCACCTAAGCAACAACCTCGGGCAACAGACACACACACACAAACGCTCGCTGCTAAATGAGATGAAAAACACAGAGTGAGCATAACTACTTTGAGAACTGATTTCAGTTTATTTGTGTGGCTTATGCTTGTTAGTGGGTAATTCTCAGAAGTTTCATGGAGTAAACTGAGTCTTGTAATTTATCAGGACTTCTGGGGGCTAAATTTGACTGAGCAGTAACTTGTTGATATGAAGGCTTGATTATTCCCCATCAATTTCTGGGACAGAATTCCTGCTACTACAGTATTGCTTTTCTTTTACTTTATCTGTGATTTTGCAAGCACTTTTTTTAACTGCAAAACAATGACGGTTCTATAAGCAAGCAATCAATGTCACATTCTACAGCCAAATCATGACATGGTATAATACATGCATCTTGAAATATTACCTCCAGACTAAGACAATTCTGCTGGGTGTCTGCTCTATTTAGCTCCATTAATGCCTCTAATATGAAAATGGGACTTGAAAAGAAAAATTGGCGAACCTGAAGGAGCTGAGATGCCAAACACACAGAAAGGGGTAAAGGGGTGACATTACAAGACTTAAACCATGCACATGTTTGTGCTTGAGGTGGAAATCGTGAATCATGTTGAATCATTTTGCGCAGTTCGAACTAAAAAGCTGTTGGATCACTGTTAAGATGCACTTCAGCTGACCTGAAATCATGCCAAATGGTGTGATAGACCTGCAAGTCCACCTTGTCACTGCCGCATTTATCCCTTGTGGTAACAACACAGTCCATTGTCATGTTACCAATAAAACATGTATATCCAGTTAGACTTTCAAAATAAAGGCACCAAGAGTACTCAGTTAGGTTTAGGAAAAAAATATGATTTTGCTTGGCACAGACTTGTTTCCTGTTATCATTATCACCCCCTGCTGGTGCTGCACCTTCAGACATGAATACCATGACACTCACATGCTGTCCTCTAGTGGATTGGCAGGTCTATAACACATTTTGTTGTGACCTTTCATGTGGTCCGATGCACAGCATTGTCTTCATTCAGTTGTACATCTTGCTAGTTGAAGCTGTCACATTCTGTTTAGTACAAAGCTAGGCGATGCAAGCATTGTACATAAAGTTAAGAGCTTGGCTGCCTAGTTTTGGTGGCTTTCCTGGCGTTTTAATAAGTTTAGCTGACTCGGTTGTTATCAGTCGCCATTAAAGTGAAGCTCCTGCGCTAAAAAGTAACTGATTTGTTCACTGAAGATGATTCAGTTCAGTCAGTTCTCTATAGAAGTTCACTGATAAAGACTTGGACTCTTTGTGTTTTACACTCAAAGTAGCCATCGACCTCTAATTCACAGATATGAATGGTAGCAATAATTTCATCTCAAAATAAATAATGTGAATAACTGCATCTCACACGCTCTCAGACCCATCTTGAACAAATCTTCGTAGACCAATCTTTTGTCCAATATGTAAGCAAATGCTAATCACATTAATGCATGACTAAAGATGTAATTCATCATCCACCGTCTATTCTCTCTCTTCTCACCTGACCAACCCAGCAACTCCACATCAACTGTCGATCCAAACAATGCAGCGAGCATTTATGGCCACTTCTACTTTGCAGTGATTAATGCAAATAGCACACCCAAACAACATTAATGGGGCAATCTTAACATGCAGTGAGGCTTTGAGAAAGCCAGATAACAGCTTCATAATTGGACTAATTACCTCTAGATGTGTTGCTTCTCTGGGCTAAATGGCAGTGAAATGCCACTGGGACAGGGGCTGCTCTATCTTACTGCCACTGTGAACAGGATTTGGCGAAAAGGGCAATGGCTGCGTTCAATAGATGCGGTGTCCCCTTTTTAATCTCGTCTCTTTAAAGTTGAGCGTGTGTGGACTTTTCTTGCAGTGTAATCAGTGGGACTGATAGTTCGACTCGGCTAATTAGTTAACAGCCAATAAGGACCACCCAGGGGTGTTCAGGAAGATGGGTGTAGGGGGGTTCGGTCAATGCTTCTTCTGGTCGTTTTTTTTGCATCTGCTCTTTTCTTTCCCGACATGACTGCGTTTCTCCTTCGCCTCCTGTCGTCACTGCCTCTCTCTCACCCTGATTCTCTCTCATGTTATTCCACATCTTTCTTCCCCCACATGCCTCCTTCACTTTCCTTTCCTCTCCTCCGATCTCCTCCCTCGCATATTCTGCGCCCCCTCTGCCTTTTTACATCTCTTTTGCCCGCTGATGGCATTTGAAGCCAATTAGGTGTTTCTGCGTGCGTGAGAAGCTGTCTCAAGGCAGGGCACGGGGACATTCCTTGAAGCTGTCATTACGGGGGAAAGGCACCGAGGCGACCTGTCGTGCTGAACTTAGATCAACACTATTAGCCCTATCAACAGAACAACCCAGATTCAAGAAATTCTACATGTGAAAATGTTTGTTTGTCTTTGTGTGTGTGTGTGTGTGTGTGTGTGTGTGTGTGTGTGTGTGTGTGCGTGTGTGTGTGCATGTGTGTGTGCGTGCGTGCGTGTGTGTGTGTGTGTGTGCGTGGACTTGTCTAGAGGGGCGGGCTGGAGAATGAGTGTATATTGCGGCACAAAGGACCGACCGGCTGCCTCCGAATTGTATGACTCATCCTCATTGCAACCCGTGGACTGCAATCCCAAGAGCCTGTAGTGAAAAATTCTATTAACTTGCATTAGTTTCCTTCCTCCACCATAACACCAACATACATTCGCTCATCAAGTTCTCTGTTTCTCTGGTTACGTGATGTATACACTGCCAAGATTGTAAAGTATATGAATGTCCCATGTCTGCCAATTTTAACATAATTCCTGATGACTCATAAACTGGAGCGACGTATCTTCTTTGGGAAAAAAAATACATGTGGCATAATTCTGTAAATCCCCTTCTGCGCTTTCATTCATGCTGCTGGAATATATCCGTACTTCTGCAACAACCTCCAGATTTTTTAAGACAAAAAATAAAAACTCTTTAAAAAGACTCAAGACGTAAGAACATCCTCTGCGTCTTGCTTAGCGGTGGTTAAGTGCTCGGTGCTCTCATGGGGCTGTGTAAGCTTTCAAAAGCACAGGCACATCTCCTACTCGTACCTGCTGACACACAGGTACCCGTGCAATCCCGCCGACGCACGCGAACACAGATGTGCAAATGTGGACGATGTTTCGAAGCCATGACATATCTCCCTCTCCAAACTCCATCTGGGTAAGAATATGAAAAAAAAAACAGTGCTGCACACCCTTTATTTCCCTCGGCTGAAAGTGCCTCTCACCGCTCTGTGTGGGGGTTGTGGTGTTGCTGCGGCATATTCACACATCTCCAGCCAGTCCCCCCTGTTAGAGAGCCCATTAGTGGCTCTGTGTGGCCAGAACCTGGCTTTGGAGAGCCGGGGAGAGAGAGAAAAGGAGAGTATGGTTGAGGCAATGGGCGAAGAAGAGAAGTAGATGATAAACAATAAGCAGGGAGGCAAGAAAAGGAAGGGAAGAAGGGTGTGAAGTGGAGAAATCTGAAAGTAGCAGATTTTTTTAAAGATCATACTAGCTGTTCCTAATATCTCAAGGTCCTTAGTTTGCTGAGCATGACCCATGTTTGACCCTTTGTTCATGTGGTGACAGGTGGTTGTAAATGAGGGGAGATCAAAACCTGATCTGTGTTCAAAACTGTTTTTTAAGGTCAGATGTGAATGGCCTCCATGATCTTTAACCACTCTACAGTCTATTCTGGGACTTTCACTATTTATTCCAACTCCTACAACAGTTCAAAAGTGGGAAAGAAATGTAATATTCAAATCTGTTTGAATTTTAAAACTCGTGTACAAGCACAGCTGTTTTTTTTCTTCCGAAAAATCCCTCATCAGCATGATCTGTTACCCTTATGAGTAAAGCAGCTGTTCAAGGTTTGATTCATTCAACTATTAAAACATAAAAATCACAGCGCTGTCATCCTGATCAAGCAAATGTGATTACAAAACGCAGTAAAAAACTAGAATTAGCACCTTGCTGTTGTATGCCTCTGTGGGCCAGTATAGTTGCAGCTTACATCCATGTCTTTCCAGACTCATGTAGTGAAGACTTTGAAAGAATTTAATTTTAAATTCAAATTCAATTTCAAAGCGGACCGAAGGAGAGCTTTATCAAGTGGTGCAACGACAACCACCTGGAGCTCAATATCAGCAAAGCCAATGAGTTTGCGCTGGACTACTGTTGCACACTTTGATGTCACAGCAAAGTTCACCTTTGACCTTTTGGATAAAAAAAAGTCATCGCTTTATCATTTTATTCCATGAGAGATTTCTGTGATAGGTTGTCATACTTAGCACATCATTTCTTTAGTTATCGGCAAAAACGCTTTTCGTGAGGTCACAGTGACCTTTGACCGACAAAATATCAAATCAGTTCACCTCTGAAGGTGTCGTTGAATTATAGCATACACCAGAATGGCAGGAATATGAATGTTGTGCACAGTTTGAGTTGGTACAGTAGAAAGAGTGAATGATAAGGATCCTGAGTGCACCACTGAAACATCAGGGACTACCAGAAAACATTGTGGTCAAACCAGAGTTTTTTAAACCACAGCAAGTCAGCACTTAAACACCACAGGATCTTTGCTGTCACAACCTAGAAACAGGAACTCTGCAGTGACCTCTCGTGCAACAGATGTAGGGGAAACTACCCATCAAGGGGAGGACAGAGGCCGAATGAACAGAGGAGGCAGCATCATTAGATGTGTCTCTGAACATCAAACCACAATCAAAACCAATCGCACAAAGGTCAAAGGTCAATGAGCACATGTAAGTTTGAGTCACCACATTTAACGGAGGTATGTCCATCTCTAATCGAGAAGGTGAGATACAGTTGAAAGCTCCGGAAAAAGCTAGCTGATTTGTTTACACATTTTTTGCCTTTAGGTTTTGACTGATTTTGAGTCATTTTTTCACTTTGAGGAAGTCACTTCTGTCTCTCCATTATTAGGTCTCATGTAATGCTCGGACACGACAAGAGATTGGGGAAAAAGAAAAACCTCCTCAGGAGCGAGGGGCAAAAAAGGAATCTAAATTGGTACATCTGTTCGATGCAGTGTGAACATAGCCAAGCTCCTAGACAGTGACGCCAAAAGAGAGCTGCTCTTCAGAGACGGCTGACTGGTTTGAACCCAGCTGGACTCGGAGGCATGGGCGACTGGGACCGCCTGACGGGCTCTGCCAGGGGACGCCTGTCTGCCTGCTTGTATGTCTGTATGTCTCCCTGTCTCTCTGGACAATATCCGCCTCCGTCCCCAATCAAGCCGATGAGACAGAATGATAGGATGGAAGTTGGAGGAGCTCACTGGAAGGCGAGCACTCCAGCAGTCTGACAAACGAGCACAGGGACCAACGGAGAGGTGTGAATATTTGGAGAGGACAGCCGAACACCTGCAGAATCACAAAGAGGCTGTTTTTTTTTCTAGGCTCTGCTGTAAGAAAACCTGTTTGTCTGAACGTCTCAATTCTTGTTCATCACATAGAATATCAACAAGCTACTTTGAAGAACTGCCAATTTAAACCTCTAATACAACACTGTTATAAATAAAGCACGGTGTTGTCGAGGGCACGTTGACGACAATCTACTCGTCAAGTTAATTCACTTAATTATTTAGCTGAGCCATCCATCTGAAAAGACATCTGTTACAGAACAGTGTGTGTGTGTGTGTGTGTGTGTGTGTGTGTGTGTGTGTGTGTGTGTGTGTGTGTGTGTGTGTGTGTGTGTGTGTGTGCGTTTTGAGTGGGAGAAGAGGAGAAAGAGATATGTTATCAAATGGGTTTACGAAAGGTTGTTACTAAACCCAACAGCCCGGTTTTAGTGATGATCTACTGCCCCCTTCTGGTTTTTTGGCATCATTGAAAAAGCTGTGACCCAACAGGCTGAGAACAGAGTGCGGTCTGTAACGCCATCTGGTGTCCATCCATGACACAAAAGAAATGCACTGGTGGCGTGATGCTCCTTTTTGAAAAACAGAATACAACAAAGACCAGGTGACTATCTTTGAATTGATTCTTAGAGACATTGTGTCAGATCTTACACCACAATCTCTACAAATTAAAAATGAGGCTTTAAGAAATGCATCATTTTTGGGTCCTTTACACATTCACAAACACACATGCCATCAAAATATCTCCTGAACCAATAAAACAGTTCCAGCACAAACATTTGTATGCATTTCACCATAATTGCACATATTTTAGCGGCTTCCACTCAGGATATAGAGCAGGTCTCCCACTACTCACATGGATCACAGGCTCCTCCTTGTGTCCTTGTGAACCCTAAATTGCTACTGGGCATTAGGCCACAGCCTTGCATGGCAGCTCGCAGCCCGTCTGTGTCTGTTAGTGCATATGTACAGCACTCTGCACACAAGTTCTATTTAGAGGCAGCCGTCAAGCATTTTGTGTAACCTTTTACAATATATTCCCATGCAGACAACACCTGCCAGTGCTTAAACCTCTGCAGCAACATAAATGCTCAATAAATAAAATAATTTTTCATTGTACCTAAACAAGACCACCAGTGAGGAGGTAAGAAATGTTTTCCCACTACATTCACTTTATTGGAGAGGGGAGGTCATGAGGTTAAAAATCTTGAATTTGAGGGAAAGCTTCGCATTTGGGAATTTTGCTTTTTTGCCAAGAGTGTGATGAGAAGGCCGATACCACTCTCGTGCCTGTGCGTTAGGTATGGAGGTAGAAGGTGATTAACTTAGCTTGGACACCACATATTGACAATACAGTGCTACAAAGTTGAAATACAGTTTATGTCTGCATTATTAAGTACTGTAGTGGTGAAAATATGCACAGCTGTAATTAACATAAATGTCTGGGTCAAACTGGTCCCTGCATTAATTATCTAGGTAGAGCAAAAAAAAAAACACATGCATTACTGAAAGATAATAGGCTCTGCTCTGGTTGAATGTAGGAGGAACCACTATAAAGAAAAAAAAGTCTAAGAAAAAGTCTAAGAACCTTAGCTGGTGAAAAACAGGTAGAGGAAATGTCAGTCTGTACACGCTGATACAATCCTGAGAAGAGGTCTAATGAAAGCTAAATTAAGAAATGTAAATAGACTATGTGTTAAAACGGTTTACGGAAAACCTTAAGGAGACAATGTGTCTTTTAAAATGATCACTTTACATACCTTTTGCTTCATGTTCGACTGCTTGGGCCATTCAAGACTGTCACAATGTCGGCCTGACTCTTCTGCCACATTCACTACCTGCCCTCTTCCTTTGCCACACATTAACTCTCCTGTCATTCAGATCCTGCCCTGCAGTGACCTTTGTGTTCCCATCATTCCCTATCAGCTGACCTCCACCTGTCCACCTGCACACCATTTCTTGCAGAATATACAGTATGCCGGACGAGTGTGACGTCTTCTTTTTCTCTGCCTACCTGATCTCTACCTCTACTTGTCCTTTTGCATGATACTAAAATGGACCATGATTAATCTTTGCCTGTTTGTGGCATCAAGTAAAGCTGAACTCTTTACCTGTCTGGACTCTGAAGTGAGTTTTTGGGTCCCAACCTAGTTTTACTGAGTCATTACACATACTAGTAATTGTGGATTTTTTTCACATGCTTACTGTTACACATGAGCGCATCAGAAAGTAACATCCAGCGAATCTTTAAAATGCTGACCATGACTGCGGTAATCATAACTCAAACCTCACAGTGATTTATCCACTTCATTAAAACTGATGTTCTAAACAGGTGGTGTCTTACAAGTACTGATTTGTCAAGAATAAAGAGAAGAACTGAATCACTGGGGTTGAGCATTTGAAGAAAACAGTGCTAACAACAGAAAACCAAACACCTATGTAACACACCATGTAGTTAATAAGTTATCATTAGGACGAGCAGCTTTATGAACCTGGTGATGTTTACTGACTGGAATCAGATTTGATTTCTAACATCATATGTAAAACCTGTTTTGATGGTCCGTTGATAAAGACAAAAAAAAGTAGATTTGAGATCCTTCAGTTTGTGTATGTATGTATTCAAAACAAAGATTTCTTACCAACGACAACTTTTCTCCCCCAGCATTTCCAAACGGTATTATTGTTGGTGCCACCGTCAGAAAGACAACTATCAATTTTTCTTTAGTGTAGCGACAACCAACAACAAAGGACAAAACTTGAGTTTACTCACTCCATCCGTTTTTATGGAGACGTGAATTTCAGATAGAAATGGTGTCAGGCCAGTCAGCCTTCATGTTCCCAGGAGTATTTGAGCCCAGTCACAGACAAAACTACACCATGAAAGCGACGTCTATAGGGGACCAATCTAAACTTTGTTTACAGTCTGCACATTGTATAATTAACATTTAGTTCATATGAGCCGTAGAAACAAGAGAAACAAAAAGAAACAAGCTTGTTTGTTGCCATTTTAAACTGGATACTATATTAAGACCAGTTATATGTTATTATTGTGATATAAAGTAATGTTTGTCATTTATTGATAATTAGTGTCATATAAGGCATCAACCATTTCTCCTCCCCCTTTGATATTGATCTTATGCACCTTACATAAGGGGGGAATTATTGTCCATCATATTTTTTAACTCTTTACTTTAAGAGTTAACATTTGAATGTTTCTGAAAATAAACATTAACATCTACCTACCCAGTCAGCTAACATGTAATTAAAACACATGACCATTTAGTATTATTGTCCCAAGTTTTCAGACAGTCTACTGAGTCTAAATTGATCGATTTGAACATTAGCAATATTAACTGCTGCCTATTTGTTTATACATGCCACTATAGTCCATCCTACACGGTATAGTAGCTCCAGATTAATATGTAACAGAATTTAAAACAATATATGTAGTACAGGGTCCCTGCTTCGTCTCTCAATCAGCTAAGGGGGCTGAAAACATTGGAAAGCCGTGGTGTAGTTGGTACTAGATTACATGCTTGATAGCTAATATACACACAAACATAATAAAATGCAGCTGTTTCTCTATGTCTATTTCCTCCATCTCCATCTTCTGCCCCGCATCAGTTCTTCTCTTCTGAATTAATTCAAAATGCCATATAACATCTTACACATCACAAAGAATCACAGGCAGGTTAATGTGGGAATTGTTTGACTGTTAATGAATCCAGTAGGATGTAAACGGGCATTTTCAATGTGCTACACCAAATCATCTTTTTTTTGCATTTTAACATGACAATACAATACGTGTTAGCCTGTGGTCCACTATTAATTGTCAGTTTTGTCTCTCCTAGGGAAAATGTCAGAGGCCACTGTTTTATGAGATTAAATGAGTTGTATTCTGGAGGTCTACAGGTTTAAAATTGTGGCGTTTTATTTGTGGCCCTAGATTGATTCAGGCGGGAAACCATTTGATTTCATCCCCTAACTGTCTCCTCATTTCCTGTCTAATAAAAAATAAAAATGCCTTTAAGAAAAAAAAAAGTGAAAGTAATAAGTTGCTCCTTAGAAGCTGGCTCTGAAGTCTCAAATGTCAGAGCGTCACTGAATGCACCAGAGAGAAGTTTCCACAAGTGTCCGTGCCTCTGATTGTTTTATCCTAAAACCATAACGTAACTCTGATGGGAGAGAAAAGATAGTAACTTGTTAGATGGGCAATTAAGGTTTCTTTAAAAAACTAAAACCACTAAACACATAGTGGAGGTAAACGGTGATAGGTCTAAAGGACACCGGTATTTTCCTTTAAAGACATTTAGAGGCTGACGTTTCTACGGACGTGCGTGTCCCTTACCGAGCTGGTGGGCCTTTCTGAGGCAGGAGAGGGAGGCGTTGAGTCGGGCGCACTCCTCTTCGTTGGCGCCAAACTTCTGCAGCAGCTCACACACCTGCTCCTCGCTCATCTCCAGCAGGCCCTCCAGGGTCACCTCACCTGGACTCATCTCCTGCAAAACACACACACACACGTACAACGTTACACAATTACAAACACTCGCTGATACAAACACACTGTTAAGATCTTGTATTAATACGCAGAACATTTGATTTACAGTTAAAGTTTACAGTTGAAGATGTTACGTTAAGGTGCTCAGGGGAACATTTTACACAACAAGAGTAGAAAGGTCATGGATGTAAAAAGAAATGGGTCTTCAGTTTCACATAAAGCATGCAATACTGTTTTCTGTTGTAACAATCTTTATCAAATAAGAATGAAAATCAGATCAGCTTTAACAAATGGAATGGTTCCTCTCCAAATTGGCACCAAATTACATGTTAAAAGGTGTGATATTAACCACTGAGAGTGTAACCTTTTGTGTAAAAACTTGATAGACATTTACTGTATATTTCAAGAGGGAAGCAACAGTGTTTTCTTACAGCCCTCTAGTAGCCATCAGGAGAACTGCAGCCTAAAACATGTGCAGTGCTCTGAACTTCCAGCAGTGTTGCTGCTGCTTGATAAGAGACTAACTGATAAAAGGGGGAGACATGTGATTCAAAAACAGCTTTCGACGAGTGTTAGGAAAATAAACCACCAGGCTAAACTAAAACCAAATCACACACGTGGCACACTGCTGTTCACCAACTCATCCGATTATTGATCGCTGGGATAAAAGAGGAGAAGGTTACAAGTGAAATAGTGGCCACTTGACAAATCAATGGAAAAACCTTAAAGTGATACTGAGTATTGGCAAACAATCTCTGTCAATGTTTGCCTGAGCGAATGCTCATTACAAAGGTGACTGTGCCCAGATTTTTTGGTTTATTTCAAACCATCATCACCATTTTTCTGTCTAAACCCCCTTTAGGAGACGTAGGAGGACTGGAACGACCTGCGTTCTAATGCTATCAGTGGGCAAACAAAGCCTGAATACATGCCCAGGTTCACTGGCAGGGCGCATATCCCGACAAGCTAATAGAGGCAACCTCATCATGTGTGGCTATAGAGTCTGATATTAAATCATCTTCTGGCACTACTCCATACATCAAAAATCCCATTAAAGGGGTCAGTCATCACCCTACATTTATAATAATAATGCTTTCTTTTTAACCTAAAAGGTAGCGTTTTGCTGTCTTAATGACCTGTACACTAATAATCATCATATGTCTTTAGGGATCTAAAAATCAGAAACTATGTCACAGGAAACATTTTAAAGTTTGAAACCTGTTTTAATCCTGATGAACTTCAGTCTTTGGTGCCAACTGAACCTGATACCAATAAGCTGCTTGTAAAGGCTGACGCAGGTCAGATGCTACATCTATGCAGTACCTGAGGTCTGTCCTGGGAGGGTGAAATAGGAGGACACAGTTCTAAAAGCCAAATATCTTCATGGCATACACTCTTTCTCATGCAACTCAAAACATCACTTAAGTCAGGCTCTATTCACCATTTTGTCTTTTATGCAAATGATCTGATGGAACGCTAGTTCATATGTTTTGGTTCTAAACCAGACTCTTAAGTTGTGATCCTATTCCAAAAACATCCATTCTAGAAGAAGAGAAAGAAAATCATTCTTAAGGTCTGAAGCCAAGAGATGTTACCCTGCTTTGAAGCCGGGCTCTCTAGTACTTCATTTATTAGTACTACTGCATGTGTGAATACAGTAGTATCAAGGCTTTTGGGGCTCCAGAGGAGGCTGCTTGCAATCGGACAAATTAAAAATCTTCATAAGAGATTGCTGATGGGAGAAATATAACATATACAGAATTACATTATATTAATGATAATATATAATATGATTAAATCATATATTATGGCCTTCACTGTCATGAAAGGGAGACCCTGAGACCCTCTGTCAATCATCCAAACATTATCAGATACCATCTTCTTTATGAGAGCAATCTCACCTAACATTGCTACATTGTAAGTAAAGATGATCTGATGAGTGGCTTTTAACATAATACAATCATGACTGGATGTATTTACCTCTGTGACCTCTTTCCTCAGGTTGACGATGCGGAACCAGTGGCCGAGGCGAGGGAAGTCCTCCAGCTCGGCACTGCGCTCCTCTAAGGCCACTTTGCACTTACAGGACAGCTGGCGGCTGAAGTACTTCACCAACTTCCCCTGAGAGAACAGGGACAAATACAGTGAGGGAGGGTTGGAGACTCACATCACATCTTCTTTAATCTTTTCACAGCACAACATGAAAACTGCATGTAGTACAAACAAAAAAAAGTCTGTGAAGAACAGAAACAAACCTGGTGCACATCTTATTAGCAGAGCTTTAATAATACAGTAAATTGACATGTTATCAGCACCAAAACATGAAATCCATTAGTTTTAGTCCTGCATCGTAACAACAAAGCTCTTTGTTGACTGGACCTGTCCTGAACAGCCAACCTGTTCTTACTAAATGAAAGACAGAATACTAAATAGAGACCCAATAATGGAAAAGGTTGCTGCACAAAGGTCAATATCAAATTCTATCACGGCCTATAAAATAAAGGCAGGAGTGGCAAAATATTCTGAAAAGCAGAAAGATTTTGAGGATTTTGTGTGGCACAGAACATGGAGTACTGAGTCGCTGGTCCGATGGTTCCAATAGTCTATGTGTCAATGTGTCCTTGGGCAAGACACCAGTGCTTGAACAGGTGAATGGGCGCTCGGAGTGGTTAAAAAAGTGCGAAGTAAGTACACTCCATTTAGCATTTAAATATTTGCAAGAAGGTATCTTATTTGATCACCATTTACAACTTACAGTCAACATCTGAACATTTCCATGAATATGTCCATGAGAGTTTTTGCTGGTCAATCAAAAAGACGTCAAAGACATTTTCCCCGTAATGTTGCAACACTTTCTTTCCTTTTGTTTGAAAAGTGTTCAGCCGATCAAAGCTGTTTGAAATACGACTGACGCTAAAGGAAAACCTTAGCATGTAGAGTTCTGTTACTGTCCTGACAGACACTGAAATTCCTGGACAGCCTGGATATAAACAGTACAGGTAAAATACATGCAACAGTCTTCGATCCCTCAAACAACAATACTGTGATCTCTCAATGCCTCGAGCTCAGGGACTGATGGATGGGTGGACGGTCAGACTTTCTGTCACAAATGCATCCTTCCTGGTGGAAGTTACATAAATACACTGAAGTTTCTGTAGCGTTTCAAAAGCTGACTTATCTTCATTTACATAGTGAACACAACATGCAGATTGTATATGCGAATGTGCAATTTCAATCATGGAAGAAACATTTCTCTTTTCAATTCGTCTAATATTCTAGATATTCTAAGCCCCTGTGACCATTAATATGTATCATATCAGACATTCTCCATCGCCTCTCTATTCTATTGTTTTTTTATTAGGGTAAATGAGGAGTGTTTGGGCTAAACAGCTGGTCGGTCAAACATCAAAATAATCAGCAGGCTGATTAGTTTGTCCTAGTCTGGTCAAATTTTGCCAGCATTATATCACAGAGTTGTGGAAGATGCGTCACATTACTTCACAGGTATGTAGTTGAGATTCAAAATGAAGGTTAATTTTGAGGGTGGGTGTAGGTGCCACAAGTAAGCAGGTAGAAAGTAACAACTCTCTCTAATAGTCTTATCCAAAACATGTCCCCTTCTAACAACCTGAATCTCGCACTGTTTTACTTGTATGACACGGCAACTTTTACCATCTATTCAGTGTGCTGCATGTAGAAAGGCCAAAGCCTGTCAGGAGCAAAGGATGAAACAATTAAGAGCTATATCAGACAGGCACACATCCATCAGAGACTCAGGGCTCCAGAGTGCGACCATTTTGGTCATATATGCGACCAAAAATTTTAAGAGTGCACCTAAGGATTTTTCTAGGTCGCACCAGTGCATCAAAAAAATATAATTGTCCTTTGCAAGCACATCGTCTCTCTGTGTTCTCCTGTGACTGAACTGACAGTCATGATAGAGCATTATCTTGGTCTAAACCGATAAGAGACAGAGTTTGGGCGGAACTTTGCCTCAGATTGGCTGTGGTCACTGCTCTCCGTTGTGTGTATTTAAAATTTGCGAGCGGCAAAACAAAAAAAAATGCGAGCGGTGCTAGCGACCTGAGCGCCACAGCAGCGGAAGGGGAAAAGAAACAAAACGAGGCAAAATGAAGAGGGGCAGAAGTATTGAAAGTTTTTTCACTAAACAATCTAAGCCGACAACCACCCCTGCTGCCATTCCCTCGGTTCCTGCTGAGATGCCAAGCCCCGGTCCTTCGGCGGCATCAGACTCGGAACCAGAGGAGACAACCGAGTCAGAAGCCCTTTTTAGATAGAAAAGGCGGCACATTTGCTCCAACTCAAGGGCGGCAATTTGCCAGCCTGTCTTTCTAAAACCGAGGCGTAATATTCCTCCTTTTCCGAAAGCCGCCTCTGAGGTAGGCGTAAACATGTGACGTGAGGTGAAGCTGGAAGTTGGGCTGTGAACGGTGACATATCTTCAAAATAAGAGCTTTACATTGCACCCGACTGGAGTTTAGAACAGGGTTCTTAGCGGGGGGCTTTTAATTTGAAAGTAGCGACCATCCTTAGCTTTCCGACATAACATCAAGCTAACACAACAAAACAAAGACCGAGGCTCCTGGATCTCAGCGGCTGCTCAGTTGTTCATCTTAATGTCTGTGGATGAAGTAATGGACTGACTGCTGTGAGCAGCTGTTTCCTGGTTTTAAAACTCCTCGGTTGTGGGTCGCACAACAGTACAGGTCATTGACATCTCTGCCCAGCTCACCCACGGGCCGGCACATTTCCGCCTCAGTTTTAGATAAGTTAGCAGTCCAGGCGGAAATAAGTGTACCCTCCGAGGCGGAAAATCGGCGACCACAACAGACCCCCAATTTGCCGGCCTCTGTCTAAATCCGCGGCTTGGTGCTTTGTCTAAAAACGGCTAGAGAAAGAGCCCGGCCCCGAGACTCAAAATAAAAACCTGAAAACGTATTCTTTCAGGCAGGACTGGTTGAAACAGTTTCCCTGGTTACGGTACGATAAAGGACGTAATATAATGCACTGTGTATACTGTCATGAGTGCGGTCAGAGTATGGCCGGTAATAGTGCATTTGTAAGCGGGTCAACAACGTTTCGTGTCGAAACTTAAAAAAAAACACAGCATGTCAAAAAAACACACTACATGCCGGGACCGGTGTGTGGAGAAAGTGGCCCCTCTCCCAGCTGCATTTCAGCGGCAGGCAGCAGCAATCAGGTCCTCTGAGGAATCAGAAATTATTATAAAATGTAATGTTGCATACAACATTACCAAAGAGGAGCTGCCTATAGTGAAACACCTTATTTTTCTTATGTCAATGTCCTTCAAATAAAGACAAGGATTTCTCAATATCTTAGTCTTGTTTGGAAATCATTCACGTTATATTAAAGTTGTGGAGCCAGAAAGGTCTCCTTATGGCGTTAAAATTCGAGTGCACCTAAATTTTGTGCCAGTGCACCTAAAAAAAAAGTTAGGCGCACCAGTGCAACCAATGCAAAAAGTTAGTCTGGAGCCCTGAGACTGATCAATTGACGTTCAAGACTAGATATTCTGATATGTTTTTGATGTATTTAAGTCCTAATGGAGATTTACAGCTAATATGTGTAGTTAAGCATATCTGAGCTCAAACAATTGGTCAGATTAAAAAAAAAAAACGATGGTGGAATAATGTCCAGGCCCACAGAGGGTGACGTGATGCTCGAAGACTTAAGGATGATACATTTGGATGGCCCTGTTCCAAACATACACCTACAAAATGACTGCTAGAAATTAGACAGAGCTGGCCTACATCAGTGCATACCAAAGTAGAAACCAGTGGAGGAGGGACTCGCAAGTCACCTCTGAATGCAGAAAAACCCTACAGCAGCTGCCCACGGCTGCTAACGCTCTGCCCGATAAGGCGACTGCTCGGTCCACTCCTACAGAGAAACACACATTTACCCTCGCTAAATGTGTCGACTTCTTACTGTATATCATACTCTTAGAAATATATTATACCTCATGCGTCTGCTTAAAATATGTCTTGCCATATGCACCAACAACACAGCATGGCATAGCACACAGAAGCAAGTATTCAGTGCGTATGAAAGCACTGTGAGAGAGAGAGAAAGAAAGAGAGGGACAGAAAGATTGGACTTCTCAATCAAAGTGAGTAAAAATGTACTCCATAAGATTTTATCACAACTGTGAAATAATGCTACAGTCTGATCTGTTGGTCAGTCCAACACCTTGATCCAGACTGAAATTTCTCAACAAAAACTGGATTAGATTGGCAAAGGTGAGCATGCTAACCACGGTGGCATTATTCATAATAACGTCACAAAGCCAGCATTGTCAGGGTAATCGTGTTAGCATGCTGACGTTAGCATTTACCTAAAAGCACAACTATCACTATCTTAGTTTAGAGCTGCTGTAGATTTTCACTGATATTTATGTAAGGCAGTAGTAGTAGACAATAGCATGACACGAAGAAGCTAATGCAAGGGTCTTAAACTACTTGCCCAGAGGCTAAACATGGAGACAACTGAATAGGGCCTCTGACATGTTTAGAATTTATTGTTGAAGTCACCATACAAATATATTTTTATTTGAAAAAAAGATCACTAGCAAGCTGCTCCTTAACACTTCAGCTATGATCAACGGCTGATCTGATTTACCGCAGTGCATCTGACACCAAAATCTCACTTTTTCAACCTGAAATAAAGGTTGATCCGGAGCACAAGAGGCCAAAGGTGGGGCTTTTTATTCCTTTAATGGATGGACCAGTTGAAGATTTGAACAGAAAAGAGAGGGGTCAACATGCAGCATAGAGCAATTAAACCCAGTCCACTGCGGTAAGGACTCAGCCTTTTGTAAAGGCCTACTGGTGCACCTCCACTATTGATTATATTCTTTGTGAATTATCCCTGTCTCCTCTGCGAGGAGAAGGCTGCCATCCTAAAAAAATACAATCTCATGTGGCACTAGGACTTACTTGACTAAAAAATGTCAAAAAAGATTATGCCTAAAACATTAAATTCCCAACTCATTGCATACTGATGCTTTGGGATTGTATGTCGGGCCGGACGCTTCCCAAAACGTCAGTATTATACAATTAGGGAAACTAAAAGGAGTTTGGAACGAAACTCAAAAAATAATTACACGTAACTGTTCCATCTATATTACTTTAATACACACTGACTCAACATTATAGAAAACATTGCATTACCTCCAACCTTTTACAGTGAACTTACGTGATAAAATTAGATGGAAACTACCACTTTTGAGTGTATAAAGCTCAACTTACTGTTGAAATAAAGTTTTGTAAACACTAAGCAGTCCAGTAGAAGAGTATCAGCATTGTGGCCAGTGGCCCCCAGGTAAAGAGGGTTGGATGCCCCTGATTTAACATGTAAAACCAACCACCAAGTGGCATCACCATCCTAAAGCTTCATTCAGAGCACATTTGGCAAGTCAAACTTTACTCCCTTGCTGTGGAAAAAACCAGAAGGGACTGAACATACTGTGGCCTACTGTGGGCAGGTGCACGAGCATAAGCTACTAGGGCTAGCAGGCTAACAAAAGCACACCACAAACTGAAAATTATCCCTTCCTTTCACACTTTATTATCTTTACCTTCTGTCTCTGCTCGGCACAGACTGCTTGATAGGCCTCTGATTTTTTTCACCATCAAGTTACAAACAACCAACGATCTCAGCCGGGTCAAGTCTTTGTACCTGTGTCTTAAACTGCGTCGACATCCATGAACTTACTCATGGTTGAATGTATTTTTTGTTGATGTGTGCAGGAAGAGCTATTGACATGCACTTTAATCTTGTCAAACAATAAAACCCTAAAAAGTCCATAAAGTAACAGTGTTCCTTTAAATGGTGGCGTGTCGCTTTAAGCTGACCGTTGATGATCCTTTATGGTGCTAGTCCCAGTCGAGACATGTGCTAAAGTGACCTCTACGACTACACTCACAGTTAATCCAGATCAACTCGAATACTTAATGAATGCATAGCAGACGATAACTTCCTCACCAGCTTTATCTAATCTGCATAGACTAACATTCAGGCTTATTCAACAGCAACACGCATGGTCTTTCAGCAAAGGTTGGTCAAAAATAACCTCCATTCATGTGAGGGGACAACTAAAAGTAATGTAACTTACAAATCACGCATTTTTCAATTTTTTTTTTTTACCTTAAAGCACCATTTCCTCAACTGATTGTACCAAAATGTAGCCCGCTGAGCTGCGGCATACAGTTGTCGCTACGAATGTATCAACTAAACTGCTTAGTGGGTGAAAATTAACAAGAAAACAGACATCACATGAATAAATGCATTCTCAGTGATGGACAAAAGACAGGTGCTAAATTTTTAAGAAAAAAACATCAGCAAAAAAAGTAAAATAGAGTAAAATATTACTATCCAGGAGTTATCTTGGTGTTTGTCATACTTGTAAATTCCTCATTCAGTCACGTAAAACAGTGCTGCTCTACAAACAGTCTAAAGCTAAATTCACTACTTTTGTCAAATGGCAAAGTGAATCATTCAAAAGATTATTTGAATCTTTGCAAAGCTTTAAAGTTTATAGCAGGCCTGGTCTCATTGTTCAGCTGTACGGCCCACAACTTTACTTTTTTTTTTTTTGTTCACTCTCGCTGCTCTCACAGTGTCGATTTCTGCCACAGAATTCAGCTGTTTCCAGCGACAAAGCTCCAAAAAAAAAAAAAAAACCCACACACTACCTTGCTCAGCACCAAACAGCAGACAGACACAGTTAGCAACAAGCTGGCAAACCTAGCAGAGCATTCGGAAGCTAGAGCCAGATATTTCCTTGAGGAGGTAGTGGAGACCAAAAACAGAGATTAAAAGCAGGGTGAATAATGGATTCACATGTGCCAGGTGGCCACAAACGCAACAACAAATGAATGATAATGTTACTCTGTAACTTCTGGACCTGTAAATAAACTGTTGTTTGCTGATAGGGTTAGGCTATAGCAGACAGAGAGTGTCAAAATCACGTACTAAATATGTAGATGTACAGAGATGTGACAGTGCGACACAGACGAGGAGACTTGAACAGCAGGCTTTTCTTACTGCGAGTGTGATCATTCAATTCAGGTAGGAATACTTGTGACTTTAGTTGTGGTCGGATGACACTTTGTATGACCTAGTTGGCTTCGAGCACAATGAACCCTGTGACCTTCGGAGACACAGTGCTTCAGCTGTCCATAGCCCTTGATCCTCCGACTCTTGAGTAGAAAAATACCACGGTCCCACCTTTGAAGCAAAAAAGAAAAAGCTGGTGCTGCACTTCTTGTTCAGATAAACACTGTAAAGCCCATCTCATATACTTGAATATAAATGTAAAACAGCACTTGTTTTGACCTTCTTTTCTTCGCTGTTACATGAAATACATAATTGATTCACATGTCACGCACTACAATGTTCCTGCATCCCTAAAAAAAAAAAAAAAAAGATCATTCATCACGTCTGACGGTCGTTCCAGCGTATCCAAGGGATACTGCCGACAATGCATAATCATATTAATGAAAAACCAGTATTAACACTTCATCCAGGTAATGATATGGGCTTGCTATTCTTGGTAAAGCTTTTGGCTGAAGGAAGGTTAGCACTCAACGGCTCTAACAGATTGTGTCTGAGGTGCAATCTGGGTCCTTGGGGTTAATAACGGACGTGGCAAACAGAGATATCATAGAGGAATCTCCCGCACACACGACACTCATTAAAGACCATGACAGGTTAACGAAGAGGGCCTTGCGTACGCACGACGTCACTGTGATCCTGATCAAAACCCCTGTGTACAACTCATTCGTCGCTGTGGCAATAAGAGGACCGCCATCCCTGAAAGGCCCTCCGACTCAGAGGATTTGAGGAAGATTAGCCGGTTTCTCAGGAGTAACTCCTTTGTTGTATTTGTAATTAACTGTCAAGCGTGTTTGTCCTCATTCACATCTCACACTTGTTTCTTTCTCCTGAGCGTTTCTCTCACATACATTGGTGTGTTCGTCTCCTGCAGACAACATTTAAATGATATAAAATGAGAAATAAACTGATATGCAGGTCCATCCAGACCGAGTTTCGGCTGTAGCCAAAGCAAATTCTGTATTGGTTCCTGGGTATTGATAAAAATGTGTTCTACAAGAGGATTGTAGCCTAAATTTAACAACAGAAGAATTGCAGCCCACAACAGTACGTGACTACCAAAATATCTCACTGTGACCTGAATTCGCATCAGTGTTTCTATTATTTTGTCTGGTGGGCATACATTTAATGAAAGTGTGGCCGAGTACTCTATTCTTCAAGCACTTTGAATGAAGCGTAGAAAACAATTTGGACATTTTGTTTTAAATTGTTTTCACTGACTCATTTGGTCAGCGTGGTTAAATCTGTATGAAACCAGTACTTCGACAGAGAGAGTTGTACAAGTGAAGTATTCTCCATCACTCACTGTTAGTTCTTCATTTAAAGCAACAAATCTGAGTCATATCTATACATGTAGTTATGAAGGCAGAGGGAATGCGAGGGCAACCATAGAGGGAATATAAGTCGGGACGGGGCCAAGGAAACTCGGTACTCGGACGCAAACATAAATAGAGATATGGAATTTGACACACAATTTAAACCATTATTCCTAAACTAATCAAGTGTAATGTCAATGTTTGATCTCATCAACCCTGTTTCCAGCCACTGTGCGCTACCTGCCCGGCAAAAAAAAAATCAATAGAGACATTATGGATATGATGAAGATGATAATGATGATATTCATCAAAGAGGCCAGAAGTATGACTTCCAATGAATTCTACTGTCCCTCTGTGTCCACCGGATGTGTGAATTGTTAAAAAAAACGACGTGTTTGATCATATTTTGGCAGCCGACGCCATCAATGTATGCGTGAATTACTATCGCTTTGGACAAAAGTGTTTGCTAAATGCCGTAAACGTGAATGAAAATAATTGCAATAACCAGGAGATGCTGGATTGGCTTTGCCACAGCATCCTGTCATAAATGTTGTCTGAGTCTGGATTGTGACGATACCGAAATAATGACTGCAACTTTCAGTAATGTGCCGTGCGACTCAACGGGAGCACATTTCGTATTAGCTGCATTCGAAAACAAGCATTAGCTACAGAGGTGAGGGAACGCGCAAAATGAGTTTTCACAAGATGGATCTCACTTTGCTTGTTATGTAGAAGCCATGAAAGTGCATTAGGTATGAAGTGAAAGCAAATCTGTGATGGAAATGTTGCTGCAGAGCACGGCGTCACTCTGAAGAACTACAATACGTACACAAAGTGAAGCCAGATGTTCCATTATTGTGATGTGTAACAAAGACTACAACACCCCGTGCGCATTATATTTCCGACGTCCCATTCAGCAGGTCGTGTACAAACAGATTAATAAGTTATGAGTATTTTGTAGTCTGTATTGTCTCCACTGGTTTGCCCTAACTCTCCTTCTCTTTCAATGTCACGTCGTCTGCTAGTCTGGTAGAAATGATACCAACAACACTGGAATCTTAAAGCACTCTAGAGAGCCAACAGTGGTCAAAAAGTCTGCAAGGTACCCTTTAAAGGAAAAGTTCACCCAAAAATGAGTTTACTCACTACCAACTCATCTCCACGCTGATTGAAAGTCAGGTAAAGTTTTGCAAGCAGAACATGTCTGGAGCTTTACAGACAGACAGTAGCCCCTTTCACACAGAGAAGCCGCATTATCGCCGCAGCGCCAATTCTCTGCTGTCGGTCATTCACACAGAGCATGGCATCTCCGCCTTAAAAACGAACCACTGTGTAATTCACACAGAAAGAAAGAGGCGTGACGGTATTCGTCATGGTGATGACACCTGTGTGTTTCCCCGGTGTTCTCCTGTCAATCTAAATGTGTTGTGATTGAGATCCTGACCCACCAAACATCCTGGAAAGTGTCAAAGTTACGTTTTTCGCTCTAAATTACATAATTACGTCATGGCAATCAGTAAACAGGACGCTGTCTGATTCTCTCACTGGCGGGGAGGGAGGCTGTTTTCTGGGGGAAAGTTCACTGAAGTATCGTCTGGAGGGCTGACCGTCGCTGTGACAGTTACAGTTACTACGTTACTTTTGTTTGGTCATGTAACCTTGCTTTGTGGGTCATTTTTCTTTATTTAGTTGAGTGAAGGACCTGTGTAGTTATCAGACTGTCCGATCGACACGCCCTCGATACGCGACGCCAGCTTATCCATTCACACTGGTTTGGTTTGCCAATACTGCACCTCTGATAGTACCTGCAGAGGCGTATCAGCGAAATTTCCCCCCTCGCCACCTCCAGGACATTCACGCAGAGGTGGAGAATTGGCGCAGGATCCCAACATCCAAACAGCAGTGTGAATGGGGCTAGTGTTGCAGTATTCCCTGAAACAACTGAATGAGAAAGGGACTTCTAACGTTTTAAAACCAAACAGAACATCTTTTTATATTAGTTTGGGATCTCTGGGGCATCCAAGGACTTAAAGGAGAGAGGACGTTAAACCGGACAAGCTGTAAGGAGCCTGTTCTTCTTTTTTTTTTTTTACAGATGTCCAAGACGCCATCTACTCCAGCTGTTAAGGAGAATGCTGCAACCATGTTTTGCTGTGAAGCTCCAGGAATGTTTTGTGGACAGCGACACTTTGCCTGACTTTCCAATCGGCATGAGGTCGAGAATACGAAGACTGACTGTTTTTGAGTGAACGTATCCTTTCTTTACGTCCGTGTCACTGCTAATATGTAGGAGTTTGTATTTGTTAGATTATAACTTGTGATATAAAGTAAAAAAAAAAAACCTGCTCTGATCTCCCAAAAGAGTCAGACAACACTTCCGCCATGAGAAAAGATAAATACCCCTTCCCCCTTTTGTGACCCCAATTAACCATCCAGTAATTCTCATCTATTCTATCTATGCTGATTGTTTATCCTTTAAAACTACCCATGTGTTTTTACTATATATAGGCCTATTGTCTGGGGTTATATATTTACTTTTAGACAAGCTTTTTGTTCAGTTTGCGAAAATAGATCAAATCATGACCCAATAAATCAATTCTTAGTTTTTAAAAATCCATTCACAAAGATCTGTCAGGCTTATATTAAAGGTGCACTTAGCTCCCAGGTGAACAAGGAGGAGGGTTGGGAGTGGGGGCTAGCAACCCCACCCACGTAAAACCCCCTAGAGAAAAACCATGGCGGAGAGTCATGCAGACCAAGCAACTGGATGTTTGAGACCAAAACCAAAAGGACGTTTCCAACCCGAGAGTGGACCTCCCGATGCCAAAATATCACATGCGATGATGTTTTTAAAAACTACAAAAAAGTTAATATTTACAATGTATATAAGGTAATGCAAACTCAGAAATAGTTATTTGATATATTTCCATATAAACAAGCCGTCCTCGAAGGGAATAAGGTCCCCGGAACACTGTTAGAAGGGACTTGCTAACATAAACAAAGTAAAACAGTATAAACTTGTGTTAGTTTAGTCAGTTTAATCCGTCCTGAAAATCTACCAGTCAAGATTTTCCTCCTCTCTTGAAACCTCTTCCTCGAAACTACATAGTGCACCTTTAACATGTTGTAGGCTGTCGCTGCTTTTGGGAACATAGCGACCGTGTATCTTCACTGTGGCTGCTCCTCGCTGGCAGCACACCTGTCTCCGCTCTCCTCTTGGATTTCCACTCCTGTCCCGTCTCACTCCGAACGCGAACTTCACTTAAGGCGCTCGGACACGCGTTCAACATGGGACCGTGAGTGATGTTCGTGTACATTATATGGCATCATATTCCTGCGTGCGGCACTCAAAAAGTGACTCCACTTTATGTAACATCTCAATTATATCCCCTCTGGGACTCGGACGTGTGTTGATGGCACACACAGATCCTCACTTGGGGGAGTTTTATGGCGACTTTTATCGCACTTAATGGTATTTGTTTTAATCTCCTCGGGCATCACCATCACATTGTCACGGGCCCTTAATGCTGCGCTGCGCCCGCGAGGATCACTGGTGAGTTTTCACTGACCTTATCGCACTTTATGGCATATTTTTATGTCCCATGACAGCCCCTTTTTCTCTTGCTGGTGAGGAGGGAGAGGAGGAGGTGGAAGAGGAGAAGGAGGAGGAAGAGGAGGAGGAATGGGGGGGGGGGGGGGGGGGGGGGGGGTTGGTTGTTGGACTGGTTCAAGTGGTCTCGAAACGGACAGCCTGGTATTCTCAAACACAAACACCGGGGATATTAGGGCCATTACGTAACGCAATTTACGGAATATACCCCCACGGGCCAATTAAACGGATAACGATATTTGGTAACAATTTCAGTAATCTGCTCGCCTTGCGTAACAGCCGGGGCCTAGATGCGGCCGTGAGAGGACAGATGCGCAGGCTGGCATATCGGTAATGGACTGTAAACATGGGCTGCCTATAGGCCTCGGCTGCCTCAGATATTATTCTGATGGAGAAGAGCCACCTTCTCTCCCCGCCACCTGCAGAATGCGCAAGACTCCAGCAGCCCCACTGCAGCCCCTGTACAGCCTCCTGATTTATTGCACTGCACAACACAGATAGCATCGGGCTTTTTAAGCGACACATCTTTTTTACGCACGTTTACGCAACAACAACACAGGCACACACTCACAAAAAAAATAGTTAATGAAAAAAAGCAATATGTCGCGGAAAATGTGCACAGTGGCCTAGGAATAAATAACAGACGGTGACAGCCCTCCGTATTGATTCAGATGGAGATGCACAGCAGAGATTTCGGTCGTCTTACCTCCAGCGTTCGTATCTCTTTCTGTGTCAAGTCGTTGGATGTGGCACATTTGGTCCGTAAACCCTCCAAACTAGAAATGCTTATGTCTATCATATTTTGCACCAACTCGCACTGCTGCAAGGCTTTCTGCAAACTAAGATGCTGCTCCTCGCTTTTTGTCATCTCCTCGTTCATAGTTTTTGCGAGCAGTGGTCGTTATTTTCTCCCCCGTTGCACTTTCAGAAAAAAAAAAGAAAATATTTTCTTAAAAAAAAAAAGAAATAAAAGAAAAACAACAAAAAATAAATAATTAAAAAATAAATTCAGAAAAGAAACGTGGAGAGAAGCCCACGGAGCAGATGAGCAACCTGCAAAACGCCATGAAACGAGATGCTGGAGGTTTACAGACGGGCTTTGAGCCGTGAGAGAGTCGACTCCATTGCAACAACAGTCCTCGTAGTTCCTGCTGTTTCATCAAGGTGTCTCTGCTTAAATCAAACACAATATGAAGATACCGAGCGGGACTACACGGTTCGCCACAGCATCCATTGGGTGCCCCCTTCGTTTCAGATGGGTGTTTAAAAAAGAGAGAGAGAGAGAGAGAGAGAGGGAGGGAGAGAGCGAGAGAGAGAGAGAGAGAGAGAGAGAGAGAGAAGCTGTTCAGCGCATCTCAAGCAGACGTATCGGTGGGGGAAGCCTGGTGGTTTTAAAGGTGCTGATGTGTGGATTGGATGCAGGTACTCCCTGTCTCCCTTGGCAGCAGCTGCATCCAGGTTCGCTCCCACCACACCGACATGTTTCCTGTCAATCAAACCCACAGCAACAGCATCGGTTCGCCCAGGCACCGCCGCGAGGGGCCGCTCTCGCGAGATCTGAGCGGAGTGCAGTGGGCTCACGGCGCTTGAGCCAGTCTCCGGGCCTGCGCGAGGAGGCGAGCAGAGCTGACACTTCTCACATGTTCTGCAGGAAGGAAGAATGCTCGGCTTATCTTCATTACTACACACACCTGCATGTGTGTTTCTTTTTTTTCTACTGAATTTACAGGGATTAGATTTTTGATCAATTTAGTGGTGAAATATTTCATCACAATATTTGGATACATTTACATTTTAAACATTTTTAAAGATGTTTGTTTGTGATGTTGTCTGTGTGCGTGTGCACAGTGGTTGAATGTGCACACGGTGTCAGGATATATCTATATTGACGATAATCGTGATATTCTAAAATTCAATATAAATGTTGTGTTACTAATACACATTTATTACATTGTGAAAAAACATATAGTAACTAGCTATGTAGTGTCTGGCTGTACCGCTGCTGAGCAAAATCATGTATGCAAAGACAGCAGACAAGAGTGACACACCAACCACAGCTTGAGAGGATATCGCAATAGTATCGAGAACTCTTTTAGTCATGTAGTCAAAATATAATGTTGTGATATTTCTGAGCAACAGTTCAGAGAGATAGGTTGTACTTACTCCACTACATTTATTTAATAACTTTGAAGTTACTCTTCAGAACAATGCTAACAATGCAAAAATGTTATAAATATGATAAATTACTATGTGTTATGACAGATTTAGTTGAACACTTTATTGAGCCCTGGGTGAAATTCCCAACTGACCCAGCACAACTTATATAAACTAATTATCATTAGTTCTATTGTTACCAGCATCACTTTCAAAGCAATGTACACATTCATGCACCAGTAATTACAGTATAACAGGTTTTGGGTTATTATGAAATTAACCATTCTGCTTACTGCGTTAATCCACTTTCACATTTGAACTTTTATTTAAAACCTTTTAAGCAAAGTATTTACTACTTACTAAATAAATGATCTGAGTCAACTGCTTGTGCATGACTGGCTGTTATTATTTCTGTTTCTGCACTAAATTCTCTATCTCCTTATTACTCCAGCGTGAAGGAGGAGGACTTCTTGAAGGGGTCCTATGATAAATTTGAGGGGTAGTAAGATGATTCGAGATCATTCTAGGCTGAACTGCTCATATTTTATGTCACTAATCAGTAGTAAGACATCAAAACACTGCTCTTTTCAGGTGTTAGGCAGTGAGATCAAAATAATGTTCTCTGGAAAAAATATGCAGGTACATTGCACTTTTGAAATAAGCATTATTGTTTGTCATAACAGTATTGCTGAAAAAAAAATCCCCACATAAATGAAAATGGCTTGTCTTGAACTGATATAGTTCTTTCAATGAAAAACTGTCAAAAAGGCCACATAGGAGAAAATTGTCAGAGACTTGAAGTTAATTGAAGAATGGAGTATGTGTGATATTTTAATAACTCTTGTTATCATCTTGTAAAAAGACTCAGTGAAACAAAAACAAAAATTCTCTCATGGGCCTCAATGTTAATTGTTACAGTTTCTACTCTTTAAAAGATGGTGGGAGGAATCCCAGCAGAAGAGGGTCTGAAGTGTTCATAGCAGTCTCATCTCTCATGAGGCAGGAGGCGAAACTGTTGGCAACTTTTAAGGACATTTTCTCTCTCACTTCCTGAAACCCTTCAGCATTGGGTTCAAAACGGCTGACAGCATCGCATACAATTATGTGCGTTCATTTCATTTCAAGTATTTGATGTCATACGTTGTTGCAAGTTGTGTGCCACACACTTTTTACAGTGGGTCGATAGCCCGCCCATAGCCCCCGACACAGTCACCTTATTGGTTGTACGCCGTGACGTCTGACGCACGTTTTGTAGTGCAGCGCGCCAAACACGGCCATCAACAGAGTGGAAGTGACTAAAACTTCGTGTTTTATGTTTTAGCCCAGCTTGGAGCTGAATTCAAAGTTAAAGACCACATGGCTTCCACTAATAAAGCGACGTTACAGACCAGGAATTTGCCATGGTGAGTTAAAAGACGTTGTTTTTATCACAGGTTAAAATAGTTAGTGCAAGCTAGCTAACCTGCATTCTGTGGATCCAAGCTAGCTAGCAGCTAACCGTGTTATGTAGATTTCTGTCCTGTGCTATCTTATCTTGGCACTAACTACATATATGTTGTAGGTGTCAAACGCGTCTGGAGCAATGTCAGCTTCTTTTTATTTCGGCACACATTATAGCTAGTTAATGTATCAAGCCACGCCGTGTTGCCACTTAAACAAACTCACTCAGAGGAAATGCTGCAACGTCTCCAGATTATAAAGTTGATATTTGTTTGGAATTTTGGTGCATGGTGTAAAATACACATACCGAATTGAAAAGTGGCCCTCCAACATTTTTAAATGTAATTGCATACGTCTCTAACCCTTTAAGTTAGCTGTTTTAAAATAGATAGAAGTTTATTAAGTAAAGTCTTGTACATTACACCAGTACAGTGAATGATACTTTCAGGGGTTAACACGTGTTAGTTTTAGTAACTAATATTGACTATATGTTTCTGCTGCCTGTTCCAGGGTAGAAAAATACAGACCACAGAAACTTGATGATCTGATCTCACACAAGGATATTCTAAGCACCAGTAAGTATGAAACCTGAATGAATAAATACATAATCCAGCTTAAATACATGATTAAGTATATCATAACTTTGCTGTTTGTAGGTGTTGCTCACTCTTGCATTAGTTGTGTACTATAGTTGAGTGGTAATGATTAACGATGAAAAGGCTTTCCCAAATATCCTGCATGTCTTTTTAATTTTGTGGTACCATTCAAAACGATGCCGGCTGTTCATTTTGCATCCTTGTTTTTCATCTTTTTAGTCCAGAAGTTTATCAGTGAGGACAAGCTTCCCCATCTCTTGTTCTATGGCCCCCCTGGTACAGGAAAAACCTCCACCATCCTCGCCTGTGCCAAGCAGCTGTACAAGGACAAAGAGTTCAACTCCATGGTGTTGGAGGTGCAGTAAAATTCCTCATGAGAAGCTTTTAGAAGGTTTAATGGGATGACATTTTCACTAGTGTGATGAAGAGACTTTGTAGCTCTATTATCTGATAGTTTACTTGTTACTATGTCTTGCAGCTGAACGCATCAGATGACAGAGGTATTGATGTTGTCCGAGGTCCAGTTCTGAGTTTTGCCAGCACCAGGACCATCTTCAAGTAAGACTAAAGATCCATCTACAACACTTGTCACCTACTTTTTATTCAGAAATGAATCTTGGTCTACAGCGGGAATTTTTATTTAAACTGCTGCCTTTTTGCCCATCCCTCTTGTCCTCAAGGAAGGGCTTCAAGTTGGTGATACTGGACGAGGCCGATGCCATG
Organism: Diplodus puntazzo; assembly: GCA_963678695.2. Classification (NCBI taxonomy): domain Eukaryota; kingdom Metazoa; phylum Chordata; class Actinopteri; order Spariformes; family Sparidae; genus Diplodus; species Diplodus puntazzo. The sequence continues at coordinate 21,088,528 of OZ023159.1, read as the reverse complement.
ACCCAGGATGCCCAGAATGCATTGCGGCGAGGTAAAGCCATCTGTTCGGCCGGGCGTCACCCACTGTGAGCCACACGGCTCACTGAGCAGCCAGACAATTTGGCTGCTGCTGTATTACAGGCTATCTGCTTGTACACCCTGGTATTAATTTTAAAACCAGCATCTGATCTGAAGATTTGGCTTTAACTATTGCTTAAGAGTTGAAATGGAAGATTGTGTCTAATCTATGTTTTGATTTTTTTTTTATAACATTGCTTGTGTGATTTCATGCTTCTGTTACATACAATGTTGCAGCAATGTTGCAGCTGTAAGTGGAAGCATGGTTAGGAAAAAGGTTGCAGTTGTATTATGATGTTTGAATTCAGGGAGGAAAGTCAAATACATTTTCGGAGGTTCGTTGAAGATTTGGCAAGAGCTGCACAAATATGTAAAGAATAATGATATCTGGCCACTGAAATTTCCTAATCTGACAGTTGACAAGTTTTCTATGACTTGTTATTAACTCTGTATAAGTTATAGGTTATATGTTCCATGAACTCCATGAAGCAAAGAAAAGTGAACAGGCGACACATACAGCACTTGTGTTGCAGCTATTTCTTTGTATTTTATTCAACTGAACAAACTTAATTCTAAACATATTTTTGAATCATCAACGCTTCAGTGGTTGCAAATAAACTTAACCAAAACTTGAAGGAGAAATTTGTAAGATATGCCCAGAGTTTTAAAAAATGAACAGACTGGGATGAAATACGATGATATGTCAAAGATGTTGATGTATTGTGTTGCAGATATGTCTGCTGAAGTTTTTTTTAAATTTGATTTCATTGGACATAAGTGGACATGCATAATGGATCAGTAAAAAGAAACAAGTATGTACTGGACATAATGATTAGGAAATTAAAAACAGAGAAATGTGCAAGAAGAGTCTAAACAAACCTGTAAGTGTTCCTTCTAATGTGAAATATTCTACATAAAGCCTGAGTACAAACAAATGCAAACAACCCAGCCAGGGTGGATATCGATAGCAAGAATTCAGATCAGTTTAAATAATTAGGTGTCTCTCCATTAGTGGCAAAAAGAGGTTCTAAAAGTGACTTGTGTGAAAGGACAGACATTTTACATTTGAGTTACTATCCCAAATTTCTTAGTAACACTGATTTCTGACTTGTGCTTTGGCCCTCCCTCTATCTCTCCTTGTCTCTCCATCTCTGTTTCAGTGATTGAGAAGTTTACAGAAAACACGCGATTCTGTTTGATCTGCAACTACCTTTCCAAGATCATCCCCGCCCTGCAGTCTCGATGCACCAGGTTTCGCTTCGGCCCGCTGTCCCCGGACCAGATGATCCCTCGGCTGGAGTATGTGGTCCAGCAGGAGAGGTGAGTGTGTGAAAGGAAATGTGTGGACGTTTCTTTTCCAACGACACTGATGTTGAAAGGGTGAATAAATGGTTGATTTTATAGAAATCATATCTTTTATAACATCAAGCAACATATTGAATGAGGAAAGAGGCTTACATTTTGGTTCATTATATCAGTACTAGAAGCTTGAAATCAAAGAATGCACCACATAGTGACAATAACACATTTATGGATAAATATGAAAAGTGTTACTCAGTTCAGCTTAACATTGATCTGACTGTGGATTAACAGAATGAATCTTTTTGGGCAGCATTGACATTACTCCAGATGGGATGAAAGCCATTGTGACCTTATCATCAGGTGATATGAGAAGATCGCTCAACATACTGCAGGTACGACCAAACGCTCCTCTCAATCGTTATGCCTCGCTGTGTTTCGTTTTCATCAGTACTCCGTCTCAAAAGCTATAGAAGAAATGTGTTACACTTGTTATTGTATGCCATCATAGAAGGGTAAACTGCACTAACTGCATCCCACCTCTGTGATTCTTAGAGCACCAGTATGGCGTATGGGAAGGTCACGGAGGACACGGTGTACACCTGCACAGGTCACCCTCTCCGCTCGGATATAGCCAACATCCTCGACTGGTCCCTCAACAAAGACTTCACAACAGCATACAAGCGTATCCTTCACATCGCCTTGTCCTCCAGGATTATTAGCTCAGGAAGTTTTGCTTTACGGTCATCAGTCTATACACTATATGTTCAGTGTAAAATACAAGCTTTTTCAATCCTGTGAAATGTGAACCACTGAAATTCCTATATACTCAAGCCTGAGAACAAATACTTGGTCTTAATCCTCATGCTGTCCATGTTTTGCATGAATATAATGTGATATTGTGGGATTATAATGGCTAAACAAGACACCCACTAACACCAGTTCAGTTCAGGAACTCCTTAATACATACCTCCCAGAAATCCTCCAGCTCAAGACTTTGAAAGGTTTGGCCCTGCATGATATCCTCACTGAGGTTCACCTGCTCATTCACAGAGGTAAGGCCACAGGGACAAGGAAAGAATTTGTTTAACGTCAGGTATTGTGCTATTATTTAATGTTTGACAACCAAAGTAACCTAGTAGAGATTTTTCTCTTCATAAGAAAAATTACCCGAGCAGTGGTTGGTCTGGTCTGTTCTCCACCTGTAGGTTAAATCCCACTGCTCTCTGAGGAGGGTTTACATATTTAATATTTCTCCATTTAGATGCCTCTCAGCACTTTGGCAGTGCTTTGGCTTCAGCAGTTGCATGTCTTCATGTTTTTAATATACAAAACCCCAGGCTTAACAACTGCAGGATGTGTAGGTGGTTTCTGTGTTGATTGTAAAATGGCTTGACCATGTCTGGAAGGCAATTCACCATGTTTGTGTTGGACAAATCTTCATTTTGACTTTTAATGCTTGATATAATGATGATGCTGGGAAAGCTGTTATATCCTCCTTATTCTCCTTTATTTCAGGGTCTGTATCTGTTCATGAGCCTTTTGCAACTTCAAAATGTTTCAGTACTTGGTTAAGAGAAAAGTATCTAATTTTTGTTTTTTATTTCCAACCTTGAAGTGGACTTTCCTCCAGCTATTCGGATTGGTCTGCTCATCAAGCTGGCTGACGTTGAGTAAGTTAAATCACTCGTGCCTCCTCTCATAATCAAATGTTAACATGAAGTGAAAGCTTCCATTAAACACAAGTCATTGAAAATAGTCACACGTTAATGTCATGAAGGTATCCAGATGTTGGGGAAATGTTTCTCCTTGGACTGATCACATGCCGTCTCCTCAGACACAGGCTCGCCTCAGGAACAGACGAGAAGATCCAGTTGAGCTCCATGGTCGCGGCTTTCCAGGCAGTTAGGGACCTCGTGGTCAGCGAGGCCTCATAGATAACCTTACCCCATGACGAGGTTCTGTCTCACCAGATCTTTGGTGACTACTATCACTTCTTTTTGTACCATATTGAAAATAGTTGCATCTATACTTTAGATGATATTTTTGGAAGAATTTGTTACTCCTGTGCAAGAGAAATTGCTCTTTCATTTCCTACTCTGCCCTCCTGATGCACTCGTCAACGTAACAACAGTGTGGCCGAGTTTTTCTCTCTGTGGCTGTGGTGTGCAATGATGCCATGAAAAGCTGAGTATAGTTGGATTTCTTTTCAACCAAACAGGTGATTGCACTCATCAGCACACTCTCATGAGAAGTCAGTGAAATTAGTTTGTTTTATTCAGAGAGAAAACTGCTGCCTTTAAGTCTCTGCATGATTGCCCACCACTCCACCGCAGTGTTGATGTACAGTGCAGACACAGATGCTCACAGCTGTCTTGAGTCACTAACATTTGCAAACAAACTGAATTGACACAAAACTGAAACAAGTTGATGGTAAATCTCTTTTGAGCACTTGGAAAGCTGGCAGTTAGTTACCAGTCAAGGAAGAAAACATGCTGTGCTGTTACACCAAACACAACTGTAAGAATACATCACAGACATGTCATTAAATCTGTTTAATAAAACTATTTCCTCTAAGTCCAGTTTTTGTTACAGTATATTAACAATTAATGTGCTGATACAGTAGTGGTGCATGTGCCATTTAGTGATAATAAACACAATAATTAGAAATGCATATATATTTGATATTTACACAATAAATTAAGAGTATAAAATTGTGATATTCAAGTCAAGCATGTGAACATTGAGTTTTATGCATCGCCTTACAGTAGTAGTGCAATTAATGAACTCTAGTGTTCTATCACCTACAGTAAATTACAGTGATGCTTCCTGTGCTAAATTAAGCTTTGAGAGCATCTCAGTCCGCAAACAAAAGACAAGTATGACAATCACTCGCTGTAAATGTAAATCGTTGCATTGTGCTAGCATTTCTATTCAACCTTCCCACTCCTCCTCGTCTGAGGAGTAGCAGGTCTTGAGGCGGTCGGGGATGTTTCTGTAGGTGAGGTACTGGAGGATCCTCTTGGGGAGGGGCAGCGGCTCCATCTGGTGTGTGGAGACCGAGTGGCGCAGGATGGATCTGCACAGGTGGCACAGGCTGGGCACGGTCCTGGGAGCCTTCCAGAACCTCACGTGGCCGTCTCTGGTTCTGTCACAGGAGGGAGATGGTTGGGGTTACAGTTGAATGGTGGCCAAAAAATGCAAACTAGAGAAGGATGCATCTCACTTATGCTAAAAATTGTATGGGAAACACTGAAGAGGTTCGGAAGTCTTAAAATGTGAGATGTTGAACAGGAGATACAATTTAAATGAGAGTTTCTTTTAAAGGGTAATTCCACCAATTTTACACATTAAAGTGCATTATCAGGTCTTGGGGAGTATTACTGCATGTGTGAAAGAAATGTATGTAGCCTTTTGTGGCTCCAGAGGAAGCTCCAATTGCTGAGTTGAATTATGGGTAATGTATTTAACAGGTTCTGAGAAGCAGTCCATTTGTCTAGCATAGCACTCCTGCTGGTGTCATTATTGAGAATTTTTTAAAAATAAATTTTAAAAAATTATTCCACATATTCCTTCTTTTCAAAACATGCTCCCTACATTCCCACAATGCAAGTTAATATAGGACATTGTACTGTAGATTTCTGTATTGGCAGCACGTTTCTGTAGGTATGCTGTTTTGAGGTTGCTTGTTTTCTCTCTGAGCTGCCAACCAAAAGACCAAACCATACGAAAGCGGCACATTCAGCAAATGTTTGGCTTTTTTCCCCCTTCATAACAGAATAACCAACTTCATAAATTAAAATCTAAATTGTCCATTGCCTGTTGAGCAGGCAACCTACTAATCATTTTAGCTCTATAATTATGTTTTGGCCAAATAAATGAGATTGAAACCAGCAAGGATTGGATTAAAAAGTGTTGTGGTTGTTTTGATGGTTCTTTGTCATCATAAAACTGACTCACTGATGACTTCTATTCCGAGAGCTCTTTGCTTATCTCAGCCACCACCCTTCAAAAAGATATTTCTAAAGCCACTTTTTAAATAGGGCTGCAACTTCATGATTCATTATCTCTTTATTATTTATTTATTTATTTATTTATATTAATCGTTAAGTTTATAAAATGTCAAAAAAAACTGATGAAAGCTCATGACAATTTCAGACATTGCTTCTGTTATTCAACCAACAGTCCGAAACCTAAAACTCTTCATTGACAAAGAAAAGCAGCACATATTTACATTTAAAAAGCAATTCTAAGCAAATATGACGTTTTCGCGTGAAAAAAACGGATAATTGATTATCAAAATTATGTCTGTGACAGGACTATTTGATGCAGCTCTGCTTTAAAGTCTACCAGCATCAAGTAACACTTGGTGGATCTTTACCCCGTGGCGACCACGCCCCCTTGTGGATGGTAGTCACAGCAGAGTCCATTAGAGTCTCGGTCCACTTTGGTCTGCATCACCATCCCTCTGTTTCCTGGCTCCCAGATCCGAAGAGCCCTGCAAACACAACACATGTCTGAAATCGTTCTCTACAGAAACATTTATGTGATGACATCAAAAGAAAACAATTCATGAGATGGAATTAACCTGTCATCAGTCACGATGGCCAAGTATAAACCGTTGGGAGAGAACTGTAGTGCCGAGATTTGGTTTTGCCCATAGTCCTCAAAGTAGTCGCTGTAGGTGAAAGAAATATAAGTTTTTAAAAGGGACAGTTCACCCCAAAATCAAAAATACATATCGTTCTTCCTAAATGTAATGCCATTTATCAATCTAGATAGTTTTGTTGTGAGTTGCATAGTTTTGGAGATACTGGCTGTAAAAATGTCTGCCTTCTCTGGAATATAGTGGAACTGGAAGGCACACAGCTTGTGGTGCTCAAAGCGCCATGAAAGTACATTTTAAAAACTTAACAGCAATGTCTCTTTCAAGAAATTATGACCCAGTTACTCAAGATAATCTGCAGACCTGACATGTTACAAAAAACAGTTGCACAAGATACAAGACACACAACATACTTTCAGGCAGTGTAGTCACAGTGTAGGATGCACCTTACTTAATACCAACAGTACTAGAAAAGCTGAAAAGTTTAAACCTACGCCAGAGTGGCCAGCTTCTCCGCAGTGTACGGGTCCCACAGGTCGATCCACCAGCTGGAGCCGCTAAAGGCTGCGGTGGCGAGCAGCGCCCCGTCAGGGGAGAAGTCGCAGGAAGACAGGAGGTACAAGGTCTTATGGGTCCCTCCTGTCAGATTCCTCATGAACGTATATGACCGCAGACTCCACAGACACACCATCTGTATCATGAAGGGTTAACAAGTCTTTATTAGGGATAATGTATGTGGGGTTAGTCACGTGAGTCCCAGTGAATGTGAACAGGACAGGCTGGGACACGCAGCGAACCCTTTAAAGTGTGTTTGGGAATCTTTGAATCTGGTATTGCGCAACGCTAAACGGTCTGCTTCTCCTTGCAAATGAGAACATAAATACTAAGCAGTCTGACAGGAGCTCCCTGGTGCTCCAAACAAACTGATAAACTTCCTGTCAGTGTAAGGCAACTACAAACAGGAGCAGATGAAGATCGCCAGATCACAGCATTCACAGGCGCACAAGAAAGAAAACTGCAGTGGAAAGACATGAAAAAAACATGTTTGTTTTTTTAAACAACATATAACTTTGTAACTTCGTTAAACCAGTGCTGACCTTTCGATTTAACTGAAGCTGAAAAGATCCCCTGGGGAAACCATTAAGAGAAAGATTTACAATGAAATACACCCTCTCTCCAGTTAATCATTCCAGTGTCCTTGAAAATTGAACCTGATTTAGTGCCTTCTTGTCAACATTGTGCAACAGAAAATCAGTGTCCCATTCACCTGGACTGAGATGCTGAGTTTTTTTTCCCTGTGCAAAGTTTCATTAAATTCACTGATTTGACCAAAAAACTGCAGCATTGAATCTAATCAAAAACCATCAAGGAGGAAAGGTTTGTTCTGTCAGAAAAAAGTAATGCAGATTAAATAGACAAAGATGAATCGTCTTTAAATACATAAAAACAACGTACAAACAAAACAAACATAAAAAAAAAAAAAAAGATCAAGATCTGCGTTTCTGTCTGGCTTTGCCTTGAATATAAACAACATACGTTGACAATAACTCACTCTGTCAAATCTGCCGACAGACGCGATCATGCTGCAGTCTGAGGATACGCTGCAGCAGCTGATCCAGTCTTTATGGCCCGTAAGCACCTGCACCTTTTTACCTACAGCAGACAGGAAGAAAAGAAAAAAGCGAATGTTACAAATGGAGACGGACTATAACAGCATCAGAGGGTGCAATAAAAAGGGCAGACAACGTTACGACTACATGTGTAAACATGAACAGTTGCTTGCTTTAACCTCTTCCATTCGAGACAGAAGGTTTGGTTCAGTGGTGACAAAACACAGAGGCGAAGACTGGGACTCGAGACTGATTTTAAACACAACGTGCAGCCACTGCTTACAGTCAATATGTATACGCTGTGAGGTGCAGCTGCTTTCTCACAGTAAACATTTAATGACTCATTTTCCAGCAACAACAATTCGATGTACCGAATAAACATCAGCGAATCGCTGATATTTGACAATTCAATCAGCTGCCGAAAAGTCTCACATTTATAAGCACAGATATCTGCAAACCAAAAACGTAATTTGGAACCACTACATATAGATCTAGAGTGTGAACTTCGTTAAAAGATTATTCTTGAAGAACACAAAGCTGTGAGATCCAGTTGTCAAAATTCAAATTATAAGAAGATAATGTTAAGTCTCAAATGTCAGATTTTTCCCTTGTGTGTTTGAACACAACCAACAAGAAGAGTTTAGAATGTGTTCATGGATGGATCACCAATATCAGGAGAGTTTTAACCCTGTGAGCTGATTTCCAACAAAGCTTGAAATGTTTGAAAATGTGTATGAAAACACTCGATGAGCTGGGAAAAGGCCTACGGTCTGCATGAAACAAAACAGGCACCGTAGCAAATAGAAACAGATGATATCATAATCTAATCACACAGCTTTTTAACTATATCTGCCCTGAAGATAAGCAACTGCTCTTTCCTTTAACTATTAATCTTTCAAACAGGATGTTGATGACACTGTTTCGTCTGTAAAGAAATTAGGATTAGATATCTGTCAGTTGTTTAAATACTCAAAAAAGGCACAAACCTTTGTGAGCCAGGTCCCAAATCCTCAATGTCTTGTCCCGTGAGGATGATATGAGTGTGAGTGTCCCGTTCTGGGGGAAGACCAGGTCCCTTACAACGCCTTCGTGGCCATGGAGATCAAACACAGCATCACCTGAGAACACATAATAAAGGATTGTTAAAAGGCAAGCTATAACAGACATCTAAAATCCTCACCGGCATTAATCTCACCTGTTAACACATTCCAGATTTTGATCACCCCGTTCTCCAAGCCTGTGGCCAGAAACAGGCTGTTGTTCCCTTTTGGTGGTGTTTTAGATGGCCGTGCCACTGCACCAGACTTTGGGGGTCTGGGTCCGAAGGCGAGGCCCCACACCGGATGACCGCAACTGAAGCTCTTGTCTCCTCGGTCGATCTCTCCGCCCCGACTGTCTCTGTGGGAAGAGAGGAGAATCCAGTATGGAGATACCAAAAAACAAACAAACAAAAAAAAACTCATGTGTTTTGAGGTGTGAAGCTGGAGTTGGTGAGGATGTGATGCTGCCTTTAAGTGCTGTTGGAAATGTCATGATCTTCATTACAGTTGGGCCTCAACAGGGAGGTCAATGCAACTTACTATTCTAGTTCCAGCAGTTCATACCTTTAGATTCTCATCTTTTCATTAGAATATAGGTCAGATAGTATTCTGGTTGTATATCAATGTGGTACATGCTCCATCACATGTTTTTCAAATCTACATTCTACAGGAAATACTGAACTGAAGCATAATCATTCAGCCCTGGTTCTTTTTTCCCCAAAGACTGTTGATGTTGCGCAACTACATTCCTCCTCCATCAGACTATTTTATTTCATAATGTTTTCATCACATCGCCTCCACACTAGAGACAAACAGGACAGCGGTGTGTTTGATTTTTGCTGTAGGCCTATTTCATTTACTTTACTCATATGACTTTTTATTTCTCAACGTTTAATGTGTTCATTTGATAAAAAAAAAACAAAAAAAAATTAACTCTGTGTCTCCATAATATACATACATACATTTAAGTCAAACGTCTTTTAATACGTTGTGTTCCAACAGTTCGAGAGACACGTGAATGCATCACGGCCGGATTAAATACACAGGTAAACCTACTCAGAGTCCAGAGGCCAGGCGACCACCCACACGATCCCGTGTCCCATCGACCAGGCGAACCAGGCTCCGTCCGGGGAGAAGTCCACGCTCCAGGTCTCACATCCCGCCCGGCCCTCCAAGGACGGAGGACGTCTGGTCCTCAGCTCCAGGATCATAGCCGGGTCGGACGCTGGAGGAGAACGGACAGGCGACAGTAAAGTGAAGCAGCGGACAGACACTCATCCTTCTCCCACATTCAGACAGATAGACAGCAGCTCCACATTGTTACACATCGCTCCTTCTGTCTCTGGATGTCTGTCCAGCGGCTCACGGAGCCTTAATTGCCTCCGTGAATATGTGACTTACACGTCGGTGGCTGCTCCGCGCTGTTTTCCGTGGAGCACATCGTCTCCCTCTTCACATTCTTCGCTGTATCTGTGACTTCCTGAACGCGTCCTCCGCTCTCATGTCGCTCGGACGTGGCTGTGCTGCTGCTTCTACTCTGCTGTGTGCAAAATGTGCCAGAAGTAAAATAATTTGTTGCTCTGGTTTCCTGGTGTCTGACTCACTGGTTGCTATTGGTTGCGATGCTGACCAACGTCGTCACGTTTTCTCCTTTTTTCTTTTTTTTTTTTTTTTATTGCGTAACCTCACTAAGCCATGCCACACCCCCGGCATGAATGTATAATCGTTTTGTCAACTATCTGTTTTTTTTCCACCTTTGTTGATGAGCATTAACGGCACGAGGACATGTGATTAATCATTATCCGGTGATGTCATCGCTATTAAAAATAGGATGTTGAGCTCAGAGAGTTGGAATTCACATTATTCTTATTCATAATATTAAAATAATGTGGAGAAAACGTGTCAGATTATTAACACAAAGTAATTTATTTATTTATTTATTCCAACAACATTATTTTGATTCGACATTTAATATAAACTCTTCTGACTTTTACAAAGCAGTCCAAACATGTCCTTTCCCCTCCTGCTGGTTAGATGACCTTTACTTTAAATCCAGATTAAAACCCTTAAGGGCGCATTATGTATTTTTAGGGACAACATTTTAATCAGAAGAGAGAGATCTACACTGACTGGCCTTAAATGGACAACATAGATTCACACTGCTTTACTTTGTTTACATTTGATGGACCCTGACACATATTTAGCTTCAAACAGTGCTCTGGGACCTTATTTTCCTCTGAGAACAGCTTGTTTATTCAGATATAGAAAAACAAATATTTCTGAGTTTGTACCTCATTACTATTGTAAATATTAAAATTCTGAGTTTGAACTGAATCTTCAAAACAACACAGCGCCCCTTTAAACCCGCTCTATCGCGTCTAGTGATCGGAAGGTCACTGGTTCAAATCCCGGCTCCCCCTAGCTGCATGTCGAAGTGTCCTTGAGCAAGATACTGAACCCCAAATTGCTCCTGATGAGCAGTTGGCGCCTTGCATGGCAGCTTCCGCCATCAGTATATTGAATGTGTGTGGTATGTATTGTAAAGCACTTTGAGCTGTCAGTAGACTGGAAAAGTGCTATAAAAATGCAAGACCAGACCATTTACCCGTGTTATATTAGGTCTTCATCTACTTTGTGTGTTGTGTTTTGTTTATTTGTTTTTTTACACAAAAGGGGCCAGATTTGGAGAAGAAATTCAAACTCAGAATTTTAGTATTTACAATATTAATGAGGAACACTGTTTGGAGAAAAAGGTGGCAGGGTCTGCCACATATTAACAAAGTTAAACAGTATGAAACTGTGTATGAAACTGTGTTGTCCCGTAAGGTCAGTTTGTTTATTCAGTCATGATTTGTTTGTTTAAAAGAACAAATCAATAAAGAGCTTTATTTTCTTAATTAAAATATCTTTCCCCAAACTACATAGTGCACCTTTAAAAATGTTTTGTAGTAATATTTCACTCTCACTATGGCCCAAATCTGATGTAAACGTGGCTTGATCCTAGTAATTTTACGTAGGCAGCAGTTTCGGTTAGTTTTACCCTCCATTACACGCCACGCAATCAAAACTGACTCCACCACATTTTTCAAATGGTTCCAACCTATTCTAGGTGTGGATAGCCACAGCTCTTCTGTATTTGTACAATACAAGGTAAATGTAGGTAGAAAATGGATCAGGAGTATGCTATGGAAGACCGAAGCCACCAAGAAGACGCCAACAATCACATTTTGTTTACACAGCTTCTTTTACTGCACGACTCTCCGTATCACAACAACATGTTCATAACGCTGTACAAACAAATCATAGAAATGAGCTTAACCCCCGTTTTTAAAAAAATTACAAATTAAGATTTTACATGAGTCTTTCACCGATTCTGTTCACATTCTCATTGGGAGTAAATGGTATTTACCTAAAATAAACAGTTGTCTAAAAACACCTAATACCTAAAATGTTACAAGATCTGCCGGCTCTTCTGTCTGTACAGTTTCTTCCTGCTGCTCTGGGCTCGTCTCGGCTGTTTCTGCATCCTCGTGATCACCTTAAAAAAAAAAAAAAAAAAGGGAGAGAGACTTTTTCACTCTGCATATGTGACACTTTGCACAAAAACCACAAAACCAACACCACGATGAGGTCTTACTTGATGGGATTCGATGTATCTGGACCAGCGTCGTGTGGCGGCCGTTGGTTATCGGAGGCAGCCTGGGGACGGTGTCTTGAAAGATCTGCTCGTCATCGGACTCCACCAGACTCAGCACGTCTCCTCTGTCCTCCTCCACTTGCCTACAGATGAGAGTAGTTATTCCGACATTAGACTCTTTATCACAGCTTCATATCATCTCATCTTTGTTGGTCATTTCAAGAGCTGTTTTGTGTTGAGTCAACACCCATGATACCAAATTCCACAGAGGTTTAGAGGGGGTGTGATCACTGAGTGCATTCACACTTGGAAAAGTCACCATTTTTAAGGTGCCTCCTATTGCTTTTGAAAACTACAGGCGCTATGGAGCGATGCTTTTAGAGCGGGTCCTTGCAAGGACTCCCATGCACATGATACACAGTTACAGGTTTTATAAAACATATGTGTCAAACTGAGCCGCGCTGATTTCTTTTTTCCATTACCAGCTTTATTTGAGTTGAGCCGGACTGCAGCAGCAATGGCCCTGCACTGAGTGGGCCGCGGTGACGACTCATGACTGTGAAAAACCTGTAACAAGCATTCGTCTCCCCCTAAAATCGACACCCAACTCATGTCTGTGCAGGAAACCTGAGAGGAAGACGTTTCTAAAAGTCTGTGTGTTCAGCTCTGAGTACTTTTGTAGCTTCTAACTGAATCTAACTTTAGTTTTATCTCGTCCTGTGTTCCCAGGTTCTCTTTCAGCTGTTTCAGGAGTCATGTTTAATTACTGCTGGAGAAAACATGTTTCCTGTAATGCTGCTTCATAATAAAAGCTTTAATGCCTAAATAACAGGGGGCTTGTATTTTGAAGAAGTTATAGTGAATATAATGTGTTTGTAATTGAATAAGCAGAGCCACTTTGTTAGCGGTGATTCTTGGATAGTACTGCAGGGATTGGAACAAGCACATCATTGGTTTAGGACGCACCCTTAAGCAGGCAGCCCATTTGTCAGCACTACCATGCTGACAAATGCAGAAATATTCCCCCCCCCCAAAAGAAAAGTGAAGAAGAAAAATGATAACTTGCTAACATGGACATAAACAATGAATTCTTCCAGTCTGTTCGGTAAATATTTTGTGAGGAAGAAAATGCATTCAATACTTAAATCTGGCCTCAAAGAAAGGATACAGACACAACGTTTTCTGTCAGGAACACCGAATGTAAAAAACATAATATTGTTTGTTTACTGAAAAATAATCCACAGGGTAATTTTAAGTTTACTCAAAGACGTTGGTGTGCAAAAGAGCAGCCTGCTGTTGACAAATCTGTCCCAAAATGCAATGTACAAGATGATAACACGACTCTTATGTCGCGGAGAGTTTTCTCAAGATTAAACAAAGCAGATATTACGTGTTTATTAGTGAGATTTAAAAGTCGCTGGTAGGTGCACTTTGTTACCTTTTGCAATTTTTGTCTTTATGCTAAGCTAATCTAGTGTCTGCTGGCTGTAGCTTCACATTCACTGCACAGACATGGATTTGTATCAGTCTTCTCATCTAATGCACAAAAAAGGAATTAAGCATATCTCCAAAATGTTGAACTGATCCTATAATACTACATGCCTTGCAGCCACATTGCATTCTGGTTTACTAAGGTCACAAGCGCACAAATTGGTATGAGAGAAGCTCATCGTAGTTGTGTTGTGTAATAAGACAAGAGCGCATGTACAATGTGTTTGCAGGACTAAGGGAAATGCAACAACTGAAATGTAATCAACTATTACACAAGATAAAATTAAACCAAGATTGCATAGCTACTGTTAGTCTCTTTCATTTTTAATTTGTGTCACTAAAAAAAGAATGCAGTATTAGATAAATAAATGTGAGATACTTACCCAAAGCCGCCTCCTGAAAGACAAATATGAACAGAAATTGGGCAGTTAGTATAGTTGGCTTTTACACTGAACAAAAAGATTTTGCTCCCATTACTGTGATGTGAGGAAGATTTTCTCTGGAGACGCAAGGCTTATTTCTCGAGACTTCTGTTTCACAAATTTGTTTCTTCAATCTCGAAAAAAGACCTTTACTGTGCATTCAATGAACACAATAACTTGTTACATCTGCGGAACTGTGCTATGTGATAAAACTACATTATTTTAGACTTGCCTTTTATCTTAGCAAGTGCTCACCAGCATTGATTTTACCATGCTAAATTTTAGAGAAATAAGCCTTTTGTGTGCACAGAAAAAAGTTTCAGATCTGTGATGACAAAACCAAAGTTGAGTTGCACTTTTTTCACCCTATAATTCCTCCTTCCTAAAACAATTCATTCTTGCATACAACATTACAAAATGCACTATATGGAATGATGGTGTGTTGCATGCATTTGTGACTTCCGATGCTGAAGTTGCAAAGGTGAAAAGAACTGTACCCAGACAAATCCTGTGTCGGCTGGAGTAAACAGTTTTAGCTACGATTGCGGCCGAGCCCACAATCAGTGCAGCGATAAAGATCCCGATGATCACTCCTGTGTATGCAGAGGAGGCTGTCGAGACAAAACAAGGCGACAGGAGTTATTATTAGGAGGATTATGAAGCAGTAAAAGGGAGGAGCAGCAGGTTTATCAGCATTCCAGAGTTGAAGTCGACACCTGCAGTGACTGGCTCATTGTTTAAGTATCCTGGTTCATTCAGAACGGTGTGTTCAACTCATCATTTATCTCTTACGTTAATGTTTACATGCGTTTACATTTTTAACTGTGATCTCTACATGTGACTTTACCACTGCAGCCCAAGCCCTTCCTCTCATCCCAAACTCACTCCTCACAGTGAGGTAGACTTCCAGCTCGCGGACGGCGAGGGGGTTCTCGCTGCGGCAGAAGTAGACGCCTTCGTCATCCTTGCTGATGTTGAGTATGGTCAGCTTGAGGACAGGGCCTTCCTCAGACAGGAGGTACTTGGAACCAGGTATAATGTCCTCCTGCTGGAGCCCCTTTCTCCAGGTGGTGTTTGCAGGAGGGATGGAGACGGCCTCAGTGCAGATCAGAGTGATGCTGGTGTCCTCCTGAGCCGTGACCAGAAGCTCACCTTCGGGATATGGAGGCTCTGGGAGGGAAGGACAAACACTCAATGGTTATCAGACTCCTCTATTTTTTTTTTTTTTTTTTTTTTTTTAAATATGATTTGTCCAAAAAGTCTCTCAATACTTGGTCATGAGCAACACAGGATTCTTACATGTTGGGCTGAAATGATCTGTACAAAAATACAAAATTATGATAACTGACTGATTGTTTGAAGGTGGGGTTGTTTATACTGGATTTATATTTGTTTTAGTATCATGGATGTTTTTTTTCTGCATCGTTCATAAAAAATGTCAATTTGAAGACATTAGCTTGGGCATCAAATGTTCAGTCAATAAAATATAACAGTTTGCAATAAAACCTCCCATCTCCGTGGAAACTGATTCGGCCAACGAGCAATTCGAAGGTGATATTTGAGGCCAACATTCAAATTGTTTGATTTGTTTGCCCAAAAGTTAAAGAAACAAGCGATATCTAATTTACCATGATGTAAAACTGTGAAAAGCAGTAAATCTTCTCATTTATGAAAATGGACCCAGTCAATGTTTGACATTTCTGCTTAAAAGATAAAAGACTAAGAGATTATCAAAATGGCTTCTGACTTATCTCCACTCTTTGATCAAGCGGTGAATCATTTTAGCTCTGAAACTTACACTTAAAATCTGTCTGAAGACCTAAAAGCTATCCAGCACCTCCTCCTCTAACGAAGAGAAAATGTACAGGCTTTCATGAACTGTGCATTGGGCTGAATCATTACTGCATTACACCAATAAATAAGAAGAAATGTTCATAGATAATTACATAAGGGTGTGTCTAAATGTTACTCCAAGGGACAGTTGTGCTGGACAGGTAGAGATAGCATCTTATGTTACTAAGACACACCTTGAGGTCAAAGCTGAACAAACATCACAAGCTGATAAGCTAATGCAAACTTATAAACTGTCACACACTTTAGAGTCACATGGTAGTTTGTGTAATCCTGTCCAGTGACAGCAACCTTTACACTACTGAGTGACTCACTGGCTGTCCACAGGTCCTGTATTCGACACTGTGTTCTCACATGCAGGCTGCTACCAGCTCAGTGTGACTGGCTGCGTTTGTATTGCAGCAGTAATTAAAATCGAAGGTAATAATGAGAGTATTAATTACAAGAATTAAACAAGGCGCTTATAAACACCTTAATGTTAATGGCGTTACAATTAAGTTTATACAGTGAGCAGAGATCTGTGATAAGGACGTGAAGAGTGTAGTAATGTGCTGTTGTTTTAACATAGGAATGGTTTGAATTGGCCACAGAAGGCGCCATAAATAGTTCTACAGAGACCGTTTTCTTTGGTAGATATCCTCTATGGCATCTACCCATGCAGACAGTGTATAACATTGTGATATGCATGGATTTCTCACTGAATCTTTGAGATATCAGATATTTTCTGCCTCCACAGATCTGCCTGTGAACCACTTCCCACCAAATAGACAGCTCCGATGAAAGCTGTCCACAGTGGTTTCTGTGGATTATCCAGAATAACAGGGACACTTAAGGACCATAATGTAGGAAATTTAGTTTTAAACATTCCAAAATTATCAACCAAATGTGAAGAAATAACAGTTTTGATGTTATTTCAGAGACATCTGTACATTGTGCTGAAGAGATATCTGATGATCTTTGCATGTTAACCAGCTAGACCCAAAGCCAAAAACCTCTTTCTCCCAGCAGTTAAAAGCTTATGTGATGGTGGTGTAAACACCAACGCAGTCTTGCTAACTGCACAGCTAACTGAGCTAATAAGCTAAGTAGGGACATGGGTGTAAAAACAGAATACAGTTAGCAGTTACTCTGATGACATGCTAACCTATCTGTTGGAAGTATGGATTCAACAGGTGGTCACTTCTTACATACTGTATACTAAGTGGAGAGACAGACAGGTTTTCTTTGGATTTTTTTATATCGAGTTTGTCCGATGCCGATTGTCCAATTGGATATCTCAAAGCCTCAGCAGAATGTATTCATGTTAACCTGAATGCAATAAACTACCTGCATGTCTCGGTACCGCACTTGTTTCCACACAGTGTTTCTGTTTCTGTGGATAACCCACAAAGCTCACTGTGGACATATTATACAGACCCTTTCTTTTCTAGAGTGGGATGCTGCAGGAAATAAAAGTTAATTTTAAGATATCCCAACATCTGACAAAAGAAAAAAGAAACTGAAAAAATGTTGGTTGAACCCTTTAAAGAAGAAAAGGACGACTTGTTTTTGATTAAAGTTATCATCATTAAGTAAACACTCATTGCACAGTGTGGTTGCTATAGAAAAAGTACTATCCATCTTTAGATTTGTTTCCTGATGAGCTTCACTTTCACAGAGCAGGTTTTTCTCACTATAATTAAGACGCGATTTACAAAAGGAGCGTGTCGACTATTGCACAACCACAACAGGAAGACGATTTGTTCTGCTGCTTTGTTCTGCTCGCTGAAGACTCTCAGTGTGGCTCAGTGGCCTCTAAAGTGGAAAGCACATAAAAGATTCAGAGGCTGATCATCTCAGGACTGAAGAGAGGCTCATTTTCCCCAACAACATGCTTACTGAGGGTAAACAAACAGGACTTCTCCTTCCCTGAAGCTAGCGCTAGGTGCTGGACCATGCACCTCAGCGTCTGCCCGTCGGACAGCATGGAGCGGTTCAGCGTCAGTGCCAGGCTGTCCGTCTCCTCTGTGGCGTAGACGCGTCCTTTCCAGCGAGCTCCTTGTTCACCCTCGTCTTCCCCCCAGCGTAGCGTCGGTGTTGGGTACGCTCCGAACCAGGTGCAGTTGAACTGGAAGTGCGAGGGGTCCTGTGCTGGTGCCCACATACACTCTGGGTGTCTGTCGGGGACATCTAGATAAGACAAGTTTTTATTGGTTCGAAAAAGCAAAGTCAACATCTTTAGTACTCTTTTTACAACTTTTTGTCCATATATATTGCTTCCTCTTCTGACTCCCACAGTGCACTATCTGCTGTCTTGTCAGTACATAGGAAGTTGCTGATTTCCAAAGACGTTTACTCAAAATTCTAAACATCCTGTATTTTCCAAATTCAGGATGTGACCGTTTTACTTGTCTGTAGACAAACTTTTGCACTGTCAGCTGTATAGCCGACTGAAAGCCTGACAATCTACAGAATAAACTGAGAGTGTGTTCATTGTCTCTTTAGTTAGTCATTTATCCACCATTAACCATTGGGCAGTGCCTCATCTAAAATACAGCATTTTAAACAAAAAATAATTTCTAAACAGGTGTATAGCTATGTACAATTGAAAATCATTATCTTGACTGTAAAACAGGGAAAAATAAAAATAAAGTAAAATATTCTATCAATATCTTCATGTCGTCAGTCTTGCAACATTTGACTGTCTCTTTTCAATCAATGTATCAGACTCAGTTTCATATTGGCACCAGTGCTGAAACAAAAGGTTGCTTTATATTCTGCTTTATAACATATTTTGCTCCATATACTCTTCATGCCATCATGACAATAAGGTTGGCTCATCAAACTCCCACTCATGAGGTCCAACCAATGAATAAAAATAACCATAAAAATAACAAAATAATGCTTTTTCCAAATCACTCCTTTCAGTTTCCACAAGGCATTCTGGGTAATCCTCTCATGGTACTTACAGTACACGAGCAGCTCTGTGCTCTTATTTAGCGTCTGGTGAGTTAAGGTGTTCTGGGCCCTGCAGCTGTAAACTCCCTGACCGCTGGGCTGGATTTCCTCTATCCTGAACTTCAGCAAAGATCCAGAGGTAGAAACCAGCGAGTCATTGCTGAATGACGCTCCGCTGAAGGCCCAGGTGAGCTGCACAGAGGGGTAGGCGGCGCCGGAGCAGTTGAAGGTGACTGTGGAGCCCTTATAGGCAATGAGCGTCCCGTTGGACAGGGCAGTGGCTGGACCGATGGATGCAGATAGATCCTCAGGACCACCTGAAAGGAACACAAGCAGTGCATATTTGTATCCTGGAACAGTCGTTATTATTGTATTAAAGGTTAATTATGTAACCCACTCATCGTGTTTTGAAGAGAAAGATTTGAAATAACTGCTGGTGGAAGTGATTTTAAAATGTATCGTGTGGAACTTTTGGCTTGAGTCGATGCTGATGAGCCGTCCTGAGGCTGACGCGACTCACATTTACTCACAATAATTTACTATTTGGACTGCAACTAGTGCAGGAGGTTAAAATAATGTGTCGTAACTTCGGCTTTAGAACGGAAACAGTTATCTAAATAAAAGGTCGCCATAAAATTACTTAATTGATTTTTTTTTTTAAAAGATTACCCAATTATTGAAATCTTAAACTTTTATAAAACTGTATTGATCAATACAATCAGCAAATTATTTTAACTATCAACTCATTTCTTCATTGAAAAAGTTTTGTCACTGCTGCATGTACCTTAGGTAGGCATGGGACAATATGTGGGTGTGATTCTTGATATTATCCCGAATATTTTTTTTAAACATTCTAAAAACTTTACACCAAATAACAAAACTTGCACTAAAACATACCTGAATCCCTTTAACTTCACATTTTGTTAAGAAACACGTTCTTATTGCATCACAGACAGTAATAGTAGTAGTACAGTAGTACAATAGTACAGTGAGGTAGTAACCTCATCTCCCTGTGTTTTTTTTTGTAGTTTGTAATAACTTGTAATAACTTGTTTTTGTGGGGGTTACAATCCATGTTTGACTTCATGTCAATGAGCTAGACAGCTTTTCCAAGTCACTCACGTGAGGATATTTATGATTATCTCTATTCACAATTATATGAAAATTCACCACGATCATTTTTTTGGATGATTTGTATCAATGATCGTTCTGTCAGATTGACGATAATAAACACATTTAAAAATTGGCTCTGATGCAACATCCATCAACATGTCCCGCACACAACACTATGTCATTGGTAACACGTCACAATTAATAGCCACATAAACACTGAATAATCTGAATCTGCAAAGTAACTAGTAACTAAATGCATCAGGAAAATGTAGCAGAAATGTTACTTAAGAACAGTTCTTGAGTAAATTGTACTTAGGTTTGTTCCATCATTGATTGTTCAAAATATTGACACAAGGAGTACTGCAAATGAATATCCGTCTCTTAGATAATCTGTTTCCATATCGGTCGACCCTTAAATTAAACAACCACACAGCATGTACAAGTACATTGAAGAATAAAGATTTACCGATTGTCAGAAAATGAAATATTTTAATAATCATTTAAGTTATTTTTCATTTTAAAAATTGTAATATCTAAAGCTTCACAAATGTGTACGTTTAATAATTTGGTGGTTTCAACTATTGGTGATTCAAAACAAGCATAGGCGGTGACACTTTTTTATTTTTTTTTATTTTAACAAACAAAATAACCAATCGGTTAATCAAGAAATTACAAGTTCTACACCTCACGCACTTTTACTGAAGACTAACTTGCCAAGCAGGACTTTTACTTGAAATAAGTACCTGGATTCCTCCCACAATGCCTGTGAGTTATGTTGAGGAACCTGTTTTTTCACGAGAAAAGTCCTTTCAGCCAGGCCTCCTGGACTGATCACTGATCATTGATCACTTTGAACGATCACTTACTGGTTACTTGCAGCTGGACACGTGCATGAAAGGTGAAGTTGCCAGGTAGGGTGGTGTTGCACAGGTAGCTGCCCTCATCACCAGGTACCACCAATCTGATGTTCAGACTCCCATCATGCAGCACTGTGAGGCGCTGCCCGCTGTGAGCAGGGGTCGGCTCGGCACTTCCACCTGTAATGATTTCTCGTCCATTTTTAATCCACGTCGTCACGGTCGGTGTGACGGTCCCGTCGGTGTAACACGGAAGTAGAGCGATGTCGCCCGGTGCGGCTGACAGCGTCGTCTCGGTGGAGCCATTACCCGAAACTGGCGAGAGGAGAAGGAAAACAAGGTGAGTGAGTGAGTGAGTGAGTGAGTGAGTGAGTGAAGGGTTTCCTTTTCAGTCGCGCTAACCTGTGTTACCTGTCTGCGTGACTCACCTGTCGCAGAGAAACACAGGTGCAGAAGCGCTACAGTTGCGACTATCTTCATGATAACTTGACTGATAGCTACATCGCCCTGAGAAGAAGTGAACAAAAAGCGTCCAGTCCAAACCTGTCTGACTAGTCCACCTGTGTTACAGCCTGTTACCTGTAACACACACTGACACGCTGGACACCAGACCGCCCATTATAAACCACAGCGGACTCACTACAGGTGGTGGCCAGGTGACCAGTCAGTCTGACATGACGTGACTCCTGTCTTCTCTCCTGTGCTTTGTTTACCTAGCGCACGCTGATCCGGAAACTTGAGCAGAACTAAACCACACCCAGGCTTCACCTTGTTAAAGGCACAGGGGCACCAGCTCTCCTGACTGCCTCCAGTCAGGTGGTTGTTTTCACTCCTGTTACTTCTACCGCTTTTCCACCAAAATTAGCGGGTCTACACGGGTTTTTTGAACGCGGGTCGACCCGCCAAAAAGTCGCCTACTGACCCCATTCACACTCTCTGCAGGTAAGTCTGTAGGGATCAGTGCGTGATTTCGGACACGTGATTTTCATCTCGAGCGCTACGTTCACTGACGTCACGTTACACGTCACGAATACGCCGGAAACATTTGTAACATAAAAGAAAACAACAATAGAGCCAGTGTGAAAGAAGCTGCTGTAAAACAGTGGATCAATTATTTTGTGTGTCACAACACCCGTGAAATGACTCGTGCCACTATCATAATTTGAGCCATTCAGTCCACTAACATTTGGAAAGTCTAGAAAAGCTGCAGGATTAAATTATTTTATCCCCGTTCAAGTAAGCCGGGCGCTAAACGGAAGTTAGGCGGCTGGTCTTATGTATCCAAAACCAAGACGAGGTGATAAAAACCTTTGTCTGCTGCAGAGTCAGTTGACGCAAGTGTAAATGCAAAGTTTAGACATTCCCCTTGCACACAAAAAATTGATCTCACCGGGTTTAAGCTTTTTAAACAGTGGAAAAGGTGTATTAGCGAGTTGGTTGGTTTGTCAACAGGATTACCCAAAAACTACCAAACAGATTTCCTTGAAAATTGGATGAAGGATGGTTTTCAGCCCTAAATAGACCCCATCATTTTTTAAAGACAAAATTCTTAAACAATGCGAGATGAAGTGTTTTTCTACATTTGCTTTGATTTCTCAGGTAGTAATGGATGGATGGACAGTTGTCTTTTCCTTGTTTTAAAGACTGCATTACAGTGAAGTGATGTCATTTTTTTAAACGAACCAGACTTACCAGACACTTATGCCTTTACCCACTTAGTCATTATATCCACATTCAGAAATCTCATTGTGTTAGTATGTTGTGAAAGTACAATTAATCTTCTCTACACTATTGTTGCAATATTAATATTGAAGTAGGGCCTATTTGATCGAAAACATTGTGATATTTGATTTTGTCCCGATCTAACATTTATAAAGTGCTTTTTATATTTCAAAATTCGAGGTAATATGGCCGAAAAATATTGTGAAATGACTTTGAGGCCATACATCCAAGCCATAACTGTTTGGGAGTTTAATCTACAGCCATGCATTATATTCTTTAAGATCATCATCTGTTTGTCACATCAACGTATCTCTAAAAAGTTAATTTTTTTACGAGCTTAGAAAAACCGCTCTGTCTTAGACTTAGACAACTTTATTAATCCTTTTGGGAGGTTCCCTCAGGGAAATTGAAGCTCCATGTCACAGCAATATAAAATATACATCTAAATATACATATAAAATAAATATACACACAAATAAGTAAATATAAAATAACACTGTAAGAAAATATATATGTACATATATATGTGTGTGTATGTAATATATATAAACTGTACACAGATCTACATGGATCTGTTATGGTTATGTTATTATTGCACATGGTTATTGTATGTTGTGTTCATGAACAGTCCAGCATGTCTATCGTTGGGCAGACCTCTCCTCCCTGTCCTTCAGTCTCTCTATTCAACTGTTTGCCCTCCTCCCCCCCAGTGAGGAGTTGAACAGTTTGATGGCACGGGGAACAAAGGAGTTCCTCAGTCTATTTGTCCGTTTTTTTGGAAGGAGCAGCCTGTCGCTGAACGGCCCCTCTGGCTGCTGATGACAGTGTGCAGAGGGTGGTTGGCATTGTCCAGGATGCCCCACAGTTTGTTGAGAGTTCTCCTCTCTGCCACTGTCACCAGAGGGTCCAGCTTCATGCCGACCACCGAGCCGGCCCGTCTGACCAGCTTTTCCAACCTGGAGAGGTCTGCCTTAGATGTGCTCCCGCCCCAGCACACCACAGCGTAGGAAAGAGCACTGTCAATTATTTTGCAGCTAATCCAAGATGATTTTTAATTTCTTTATTTAGCTGAAATATGGGAGAAATGTATCAACCCATAAAGTAACTTCCAATCGTTTAGTTTAACATTAAAACTACCAAATTTAGAGATGTGGTTTTCACAGGCATGGAGTGAAAAAACATGGAATCTAAAAAAAATACCTAGTAAAGTTGTCAGATAAATGTAGTGGGGTAGAAAGTACAATGTTTGGCACAGAGACGTAGTGGAATTATCATTTATCATTATCATATTATTAGGATTTAATTTCTGGGCCTATCGTTTCAGGCCTAAATTATGTAATTCAGCTAATATTACATCATTACAACAGTGTTTTTCACATACAGGGAAGTTATGTGACCATATCTTACCAAATCTGTGTGTCACGTTTGTGGGTTTTGTGGGATGCAAATTCAAACCACTGCCAGATGAGATAACAGGCATCATTCATTCACAACCACTGGCTTCTCTAAACTACTATCTGATCTCCTGCCACCACATAGAGGGAAATGTTGCATCTTAGTAAGAGGAAGCACAATCCTCTGTCCTGACATGTAAAATATACCACAGTCCTGTTATAGTCAGGCCCCAATTTCTAAAAACGGGATGTCTGGAAACAGAAAGTGTGTTAATGGAGCATGTGAACTGTAGGAGGAACGGACTCAGGACGGGTGATGTGATTGACAGGAACCTTAGCAAATCACCATCCTTGTGGCAGTGGGGCGACATCGCCCTCTGGCGGACACATGCAGCTGGTGCTGTTTGTGCAGTTCACGTGTAGTCAAAGCACTGGGAAAAATGTAAACCACTACATTGTGCCAAAAACAGGAAGCATAAAAAAGTTAATTAACCTTCCATTTGACTTGGTGTTTTGATTACGAAGGCATATCAGCACATATACACTTCTTATATATCACTACTATGGTCAACAAACTTTGTAATGACGTACCAGTGGGAATTTATATTAAAACTATCTGATGTTATCTACGCTTGAGCAGAGAATCAACTTTGACAGTGTTATTAAAAGATGCTGTAGCTCGTTTAAGGCTGATTTCAAGTTCACAAGTTAAGATATTTTGGATTCAAGTGGTTCGACTTCTTCAGCAAGCGCCCCAAGTCTTCAGCAGTTTCTATATCTCCTGTTGGTACTTGAACGCGGCACTTTTGGCAGTTTTTGTGTGCCTGCATCAAGGAGTCAGTCAGCAGCGTCTGCAGTCTGACTTTAATTCAAAATGCCCGTAGATTTGAGCCAGTGGACCGGACCTCTTGCCCTAACAGAGGTCGAGGAAAAGCCTGCACAACCCCTGACCGTCAAATACGGCTCTGTGGAAATCGACGAGCTCGGGAAAGTGCTCACGCCGACACAGGTTAGTCAGCTAACTGTTGTTTGCTAGCCAAGCTAACAACTTGGCGTCGTCACTGAGCGTTAGCTGAAAAGCGAGCACCATGCTAACACACACTTCTCTTAACAAACACTGCTTTGAGGACGATTATTTGGTAGCAACGTGTTTGTGAACGTTTGGCAACAATGAATTGGGTTACATAATGCTTCCAGCATGGCTGCAGCCGTAAAATATGGTGAATAGCGCCCCCAAATGGCTGTCAGAGCTGTCAAAGCTCGGCCATCCGGCCAACCAGCTGGGGTCATTTTCACTGTGTTCGCCTACAGGTGCAGAACCGACCCACCTGCATCGAGTGGGAAGGATGTGACTCCAGTAAGTTGTACACCTTGGCACTGACTGATCCTGACGCCCCCAGCAGGAAGGACCCCAAATTCAGGTGGGAGAAGTAGGCAAACGGCAACTTCTGTGCAATGCAGTTAATGGTTGGAATTTTAAGGGAGCCATTTCTAGCCTTTCATCTCTGCACTGCAGGGAGCCAAAAGGGTTCAGTCTTGTGGTCACTGGTCCCTGGTTTGCAGTGTGTCATTAGGTGTTTTTAAAAAGACGCTAATAATAAAAAATGATATCTCATTAAGTAACGTTGAGCACAAAAAACACTAATCTCAGTTTTAAAGTCTGGACTCCCAAATGACAGGACCTAAATAGTATGACTTTGTAGTTCTTTTAAAAACACAATATCACCAATTTCATAGTAATTGAATTAGATTTTTATTTTTTTTTCCTCTCACAAAAGGGAGTGGCACCACTTCCTGGTGGTCAACATGAAGGGGAATGATGTTTCCTCTGGCTGCGTCATGTCGGACTACGTGGGCTCAGGTCCTCCTCAGGGCACAGGTGAGAGATGACGAAGCTCAGAAAAAGCTCTTTCAAAAAATAATGATGATTGTCTTGCTGTTCAGCCAACGGATGATTGGATGGGTTTGTGTCTTTTATTTTGCAAAATGTCACATATTTGGGGTAAAGTTCAGGACAAAAGATTATCCTTTATACAGATGCACGTATTCCTGGAGTTTGCAGGTTGTTAAGAGGACTAATGACATTTTACAACATTTTACAGACTTATACAGAATTGTTCCCAGGAAGATATTTGGTTCCACAATCTCAGACTTACGACCGTATTCCTCAATTATTTTAATGAAAGTGGTCTGTGAGAATACACATGGCTTCTGTCAAATGAAATCAAGTCTCAACTGGAGACTTAAAACTAAAAATGAACTTCTTACCTTAAACATTTTCTGTACCCGGACCTCAATAATAGTTTTGAGAGGTTGTTTTCCAGGAGTACTTAAATGCAACAATAAAAAATCTTAATCTTTGACCCCCTCAGGTCTCCACAGGTATGTGTGGTTGGTGTACGAGCAGACTGGGAGCCTGTCCTGCTCTGAGGCCGTCCTCACTAACCGCTCCGGAAACGGCCGCGGCAAGTTCAAGCTCCAGAGCTTCAGGCAGAAATACAACCTGGGAGCCCCGGTGGCGGGAACCTGCTACCAGGCCGAGTGGGATGACTATGTCCCCAAACTGTATGACCAGCTGGCCGGAAAATAAGTTAATAAAAAAAAGACTACTCTAAAGCGTTCAGCACTAGGGATTCCCTCGGTGGCTGCGTTCTGTTGTAAATTCCCAATTATGCAAGCAGCAAAAACCCCAACAGTAACAAAGCATTTATTGTGAGTGTGCCTCCTAACAGCATTTTCTTTTCTCCCACTGTTGCCTAACCATGCCATTTTCAGTACTAACTGCCCAGCTCACTGTCATCACCTGCACTATTCTGCAATAAATCTGCTACACACTGAAATTGTTGTTCTTTGTCAAAATGTTTTATGGCTGATAAATGCTGAGAAACCCACTCAAACAACTTGAGTCCTCTGTAACATCTTATTAATAAACATGTGTAAATTATAATAATGATTGATGTGAGGAACAACAAGAGGTATTTGTTCTATTAAGATCAAATTCATTTGAAGCAGGAGTATATCATTTTTCGAGGTGGGTTGTATCTAGCACCTCATTTGCAGAAACAGTACAGCATTCATTTAGTGTGAAATGTGTCAAATATACTGTACCCACATTTCAACAAGAAGAGGTAAGGATTGGGGTCTGGAGTTAGTTCCTGGGTGAGAGGTTCTGGCCCTGTTCTAGAGGTATTACTTTCAATTGACTAGGAACCTTTTCATCACTGATTGGTTCAGCAAAGTCTTGTGAGAAACACAAAACCTGGAACCTGAAAGGAAGGCAGGGTCACTGAATCTATCTTTGGTGCCAGACTGTGATGACAGCTGTACTGAAGTTAATGGGAGATGCATGGAGAAACGCTACAACCTAACATCTACGTCGTTTGACTTCTGAGGAAGAAATCCCTCCAGAAAATGAAAGAGCACGCCTCACTGCACAGTCACCACAGTCAGGCACCAAAGCAAGATTTGGTGAAGTAATGACCCCTCCTTCTCTTTTAGGTTGGTTGCACGACAATTAGCTTTATTTACAATTGTTTTATTACATAGATTTAGAAAATACTCTACCATATTATAACTATTCTACCACATAGTCCCTGGCACTAACGTGAGACAGTCCAGGTGACTTACGAGTGCCGCAGACTTGAGTACCTGTCATGAACTTTGCTCTGTTATCCAACATACCTTTAGTAACCTTTGTTCTTGCTCACAAATGGGTCATTATTTTTTGTACTGTGACCTCAGCTCACTTTCCCCAGCTCTGCAATGTGAAATTTAGATCTTTCAGACAATCACCGGATTTTTCAAGTATTTTTGAGTTTTGTGTGAAAATACTGCTACTAACAGTACAATTTAAACCTGTGCAAAAAAAGAGACTAGAGCACAGTGCAGTGGTCCCGTCTGGATTTCATGTTCACAAAGCTTTGTTATATCAGGTATGATATTTAAAGTCAGTTGGCTTCTCCTGCAGAATAGAATTGATTAATTGTTGAACACGTTTTCTGTGGAAGACCACAAGCATTTCATTAATGTATAACTCAGTGTAAAATTAAAACACGTATTAATGGATATGACTATCAATCTATAAATAAAAGTAATGTATTAGTCGATATTTTAATGAGCAATTAAAAGAGGAATCAATAATTTACAAAATAAATATTAATCCATTAATTGTTAACAACATCATAAAACAGTCACTAGGTCTACTTGTGGTCTTCCAGGTCAAAGGTCAGAGATTGGAGCTGTGTGGCACATTAAAATGACGCAGTCTTAAACTACTTTATTTATTTCCTGGTTTGTTCATCGTCTCTGCTTTTTGGTGATGCACAAAGTGAATATGACGATATGACGTATTAATGCTGGACATACATAACAACACATCCTTCGTTTGTGTGATGAGCACTTTATTTACAAATATAATTAAAAGCTCTGACAGATTCATGCTTTCTTTTTAACCTGGAAAAAAAAATTAAAGTGCATGCAATAATAAAGCATCATACTGGTCTGGTTGATAAGAAAATACACAGCCTGGGAGTTGTGTAAAGCAAAAAAAAAAAAAAAAAAAAAAAAAAAATAAAGAATCAAATGAAAATCCCATTGATAGATGACTCAAATACTATCTGAGGAGGGGGGAGAAAAAAGCGCCTTTTAAAAATTCTTTTCTGATTCGAGTGACAGTTAAAATACAATACGAAAATAAGTAAAAGCTCTCCATAAATCCTTCTATACACAAAGTACAAGTCCCCCTGCCCCCTACCCACATGAAGCCCTTTGTGCTAGCTGAGAGTTGGAGTTCACGTGTCACATGTATCATTATTCACATTGGCTGCCAGTGCAGAGAAATCAGTACGATACACATATTGAGTATCATGATTCACCTTCCCCACAGTAATCAAATTCACCCGAAGGAGTCACATTTATCAGAAGCGTACCTGTATGTACATCATGATATTCGTCTCTCAAAGTATCAAATTATTCAAATTTGTCATAAAAATGTCTTGATGAATAAATACCAAAAAGTGTTGAAAGAAGCAGCGCACATGTGCAGCTGTGGAAGGATCAGTTGTTTGATTTATCGCTTTGAGACATTTTTTTTTTGCACCGTTTGAGACTGAAAAAACAGACTAACCAAAGAAGATGTATCACCTCTAAAAAAATGCATGGTTTGTGGAGCGATTCCACTTGTCGAACTACCCTCATTTTTCTCTCCCTCCTTCTCTCATCCCCCCACTTTTAGTCACACCAAAAGTGTCATCATTGCACAAGAAACAAGAATCACTGTGACTATGTTATCATTATTCTTACAAAAACATGACAACTACAGGAAGTTATCCAGCATATCTTTTTGTCATCTTGTGACACCATGAGAGGCAAGGAGAGGGAGGATGTTTAGGTGGGTCTGGGGGCACTAAAACCTGCCATCCACTCTGTCTGATCGGCACAGAAAACAGCTGATTCTGGAGCCATTTTATCATTTTTTTTTTTTTTGCGTCTGTGTGTGTTTTAGAGTGAGGGCATCAGCAGCAGTGAACACCTGCACTGTCAGGTCGGGTCAGGTAAAAACAGAGGAGGGGTGTACTGAGCCCGTGGACCACGAGAGACGGCGGGGGGGGGGCGATGGCAGCCCCTCATCTGTAGTCGTCCTTGGGGAGGTCCAAGGTGCCCAGGTTGCCGAAGCCCAGCCGCATGCTCTCCATGTCGAAGCTGTCGGTCTCACGCTCCTGGCGCTCCAGCAGGTGTTTGATCCGGTCGGTTCGCTCCTTCTGAAGGGAAACCAGCTCCTCTTCAATCTGGGGATAAGGGATATTAGGGGTTAGTATACTGGAGTACATGTATATATATGTTTTATAAGGGGTGCAAAGTCAGTAAAATAATGTGCAACTTAATAAAATATTCTTGCTGCTACATGTTATCCAGAGGTCTTCCTTAAGTAATAGCAGATAATTGGACAATTAATTTAAATATATTTATATATATTTATTGTTTTAAAGCATCTACAAGGAACTTTTTTTTTTACTGATTTTGTCGCCCCCTGTGGACATAAGTGGTGTGAGCACCACTGCCTCCTTTCAAAAGATCTGGATCTGGCTAGTGAAAGGGGGAAGCATAACTGTTCGCAGGATGCATGCCGATGAGGTAATATATCTATGATATCCCTCAAATAATCCTCAGCAATCTGCCATAAAAAAAGTGTTAATTTTATGACTAATCCGACTCGCATACGTCAGAATCCCACTCGGTGACAGGCATGAAGAATGAGTCTGCCTAAATAGCCGATCTTCTAGCTGATGGTATTAAAATGAGATAGCCGGTTCAAAGTTCTGTCATTAGCTGGACTGCAGCCATTATTACTGGTATTAACATGAGGTCGGAAAGTTGTAGTATGTGCTGTAGGTGCAAACTACTATACGGGACCAGGGCATACTCCATCATCATGCACATCTTTTTTCCAGGTCTCACATCAAATTTCTGTAGTTGGTATTTGCCAGGCAGACACACAAAGAGAGAAGTCCTCAGTTTATAATGTGGTTCAATACACCACCGTACAAACTGCAGCCTTAAAACAAACAAAAGAGTTGAACCAACTCCAACACAGTCACAGTGTCACCTTTACAAATGTTGTATTCGCTGCAGAGCCATTGTGTTGGTTTTCATGACACTGCAGAGTTGTTCGTGGTGTTTTTGTCTACCCCCTGTAGCCATTTCATATCCATATTAAATAACCTCAAAGATGTGGCACACTTTGATATGTGTAACTGGATGCAGACTTGACACGCATTGTGACGGTGTGTTGAGTCGTATTAGTCAGGCTATTGTGTTGTGTCTGCTGGATCTTTCAGTCGAGCATCCGCATTAACTCGGCACACACATCCACAGGTGCAGACAAAGAACTGCATGGTGCAATACGGCAATCTGGCCGACTACTGAGCATGCACAGAAAACTCCAGACTTTGACCATGAACCGAACCCGAGGACAATAGTGCTTCAAAAACCATGACATCATCCCAGTCCCAGAGTGCAGGTTTGGACGTGGCCAGGAGATGGCGACAGACCACCGCAGCTCACTTAGACTGGGCCCAGCAGAACTGGATCAGGGCGGCATTTCAAATGTCTCTTCCTTTGTTGTCGGAGTGCTGTCTACTAGACTGTAGCGATGACGTCGGTCACTTCGGAAGGAGGCGTACTTGGTTGTTCTAATCTTATCGCATGTCGTTGGTACACATGGCAGGTTGCTGAATAGTCACATCAAAGATGCGCCTCTTTGTCGAGTGTCATGCAACCAAATTACATAAGATCCAGACAGATTGCTAAAACTGTGTGTTTTAATGTTAAACGAGCATGAAAGCAAGCTAGTAATCAGTTTGCAACAGCTCGCAAATGTCATGATTAATACTACTTCATAATGGATCATTTCAAAATAAAAGCAATGAAAAGTTTACACCGAGTGGTTTTGGGTGCAAATATACACAAGAACAAGCTATTAAAAGAACTGTGTCTTATTATAAATAAGACAATAAGAGAATAATATTGTTAAATGAGATTTCAACACCAGAGGAAAATGGTTGTCGGCTCCCTGCAGGAAGGCCTGCCGCTGTCATCACCACCTGCAGTGAGGGAAATCTGTTTGTGTGTCTGTGTGAACTCATGAATGTGTCTGTCTGGGTCGCCTTTAATGCCCACACTGCCTGCTGAGGTGGATGCAAATGTGTATCTGGAACTTTTCGCTTAAGTATCGAGGCGAGCTCAGAAACTGGCGCTCAACTGTTGTATTTTAACTCATTACCGCCCATTTGTGTTTGTCTACACATGCTTCAGATCCTTAAAAGGTTTCTTTTAATTTGCGTCTACTGTAAATCCTGTAAGAGCAGGATGTTGAAGGACAGAGTGCAATTACTATGATATCATAGTTGATGTTGTGAGTTGTCTTCTTATGCAGAACGTTATTATGCTAAAGTTTGTGACAATACTCCAGACAGTGTCCTTTTAATGAGGTATTTGACAAGTTTAAAGCAATCTATGACCCTAATCGGTTCACTCTCAACACACCTTAAGGAAAATAATTGTGTTTTAAATGACCCCACTTGCAGGCTTGTAAAAAAGCCTGCTGTCATGTCAGGGATAAATTGTACGCATAGGTACAAACACCTGGAAAACTGAGTGGAAAGACTGAGAAATGGGTTCAAACTCTGCTTACTTTCTCTCTGCACACCTGGTTGATCACCCCCTGAAGCTGGTGTGCCAACAAGCACTTAGTGAATTATGGTGGCCTCTAACTGACTCAACAATATTGTAACATTTTAAAATAGGCATTATGTCTTGACGCCCATTTTAAAATAGGCATTATGTCTTGACGTCTTTTCTTTTAAAGCCTTAGTTGCTCCATGTCTTCTACATTGTTCACTGTAATAAACTTGAATTTTGCGTTCACGTTTTTGCTCTATTTTGCTCAGTTTTATCTCTGAGTTCAAAAAGAACTTTGAATAAACAGTGTTGTGCTTAAAGTTAAACATTAAAATTTAATTGGGAAGGTGGATGGATCGAGCGTGCCTTGCAACTCAAACTGGTGGCTGGTTTTGAAGCGAAAAACAAAGTTTACCCCAGAAGGTAAGCTGTTTTTATACCTGAAAGAAAATCAATTCTCTGCCATATTTTGTTTTTGTAATCCAATATCCATGTTGGCTTTCTTTTGTACTTTCAAGAAGTGACTGTGCATTGCATTAATTGGGCGGTTGAGAAACACGTACAGTAGGTCTTTCAGAGCAGTTAAACAAATTGAACGTATGGCTCCTATAAATTGAGAAGTGCAAATGAGAGTTTCATTCACCACACCTTTTGTTCCAGGTGAGCCCGGCGCAGTGACACCTTCTGCTCCAGCTTCTGCAGCTCGCGATCGTGCTGCGCCTCGGTCTGCATCTTGATCTTGCTCTGGTAGGCATTGAGCAGCTCCATCTCCTGCTGCAGCTGCTGCCTCAGGGCCTGGCACTCAGCTTCCTGGGCCTCGTCCAGACGCAGCTGACACAGCCGACCATGGACCGCAACAGGGCAGAGGGAGGTACAAAGGGACAGAAAGAGAGGGAGATGGGTAGATTGAGGGAGAGGGTGGGGGTAAAACACATAGAAGGAGAGAAAGAGAGGAGAAAAGGGGAATAGAGAGACAGGGCAGAGAGGAGGGGAGGGGAGGTGGGGAAAAGTGATGGAAGTGGAAGGATAACAGGGACAGACAGGAAGTATGGAAAGAGAAGGCAAGAGGAGGACGAGTTGGGATTTGATTAAGACATTAGCGACATAAAGGGGAAGGATGAGGAAGATAAAATGAGGACGAACAACAAGAAGAAAAAGGTATAAGCATAAGCAACAGGTGGAGAGAGAGGCCTTCAAAGACCAACATTTCTTATCTGTAAATATAAAGTGATGCATTTATATGAACATTAACGTGTCTCCACTCACCGCCTGCGAGGCCATCATCTCGTTGATGCTCTGCTCGTATTGCTCAGCCAGGATGGCCAGCTTGCGTGTCTGCTCATCCTTCAGTGCCTTGAGCACCGTCTTGTGCTCGGACTTGGGCGTAACTTCCATCTGGTGGTGGCGCAAGGCCTTGTACTGTTTGGTCTGCACCTTACATGTGTCCTGGAACTGCTTCTTGATCTGCATCTCCAAAGCCTGGCGGAGGGGATGGCGACGGACAGAAAAAAAGTGAGAAGAGCACGTAGACAGTTTAATTAAAGGCTTAAGGTTAAAGGTTTGAATTAGCCTGCGGCAAAAATACGAGTTCTAGATTTTATTATCCTCAAAAGCAAATCACACTAGAATGACATTCAGAGATGACACATTTTACATGTTATCTCACCATTTTTTCCAAATTAATATGTTACATCCATCTTGCATCACTGTTTTATCAAAACCTCCTACAACATGAAAGATGTTGCTCATGGCTTACGCCATCTTAGAGGTGGATCCAATTCATCTTTTTAAAGACACAAGAGCATTTTTTAAAATTAATCTGGATACAAAAGCATTGTATTTTATTTATTTATTTATTTTTTACCTTGAGCCCTGTTTCTCAAGCACCTGTGTCCAATGACAATAACCGCCGGGAAAAATTGCCTCCGTGTCAACTCACTTTGAGGTTCTTGGGCTGCTGCCGGAGCTCCAGCACGTGCTTGCGGTGGAGTTCACGCTCGCGTCGGTTGTTGTACTCGATCTGGTTCTCCAGCTCCGTCTGATGCTGCAAGCGGATCAGGTCCATCCGCAGTTTCTGCAGGGTCTTCAGCTGCCTGTGCTCCAGTTCCTGCATGGACTCGTCGTGGCGGATCAGCATGGCGTGCTCCATCTCTTTCTGGGTCTTCTTCTTGTTCAGCTCCTGGGGAGGACCAGGAGGAAGGATGGAGGAATGTGGGGAAAGGAAAGGGAGGGAGACATTGTTTACTCAGCTTGGCATTTTCACATTCAGAAATCAATTTTCCTCTTGGTTTGTTTCAAGCTTAGAACATTATCAACAGCTGAGGAATCAATAAATATCGCACATTTAATCTTTCCCATTCGCTCCTCCACTGAAACACCTTTTCTGTTGTACAAAACATTAACACTATCCTCTAAGACCTGACTCAGAGTTTGGTGTATTTTCCCACGGAAAGCTTTGGGACTTTCTGAGACTTTGTCCAGATTTACACAACAGCTTTGCAGATTATAACATTGTTGCCTTGCTTTACTCTGGATTAATAATCTTCTTATAGTTAATAGAAAACACATCACAGATCCAAAGAACAATGGGTATAATTATTAGCTGTATGCTGAGGACATTTTTTCACATTGGGCTTGTCTACACCAACATCACAAACATCTTAAAAAACAAACAAACAGGGTTTTTACTTGAATTTAAACTCTTGAACTTTATGATTTGGTCAACTTGAGTTGTACATTTTAACAATTCAATTAACAACTGAGCTCACTTTCAGTGTAGCCCTATTCAATCGCATATGATGTTTTAAAGCATGTGCGTCCACCACACCTCTCGGATCTGTTCCTGTTCCAAGTCGTGCCTCTTAACCATTACTTTGCGCTTGAAGGCGCGGCAGTTCCTGTCGTAGAATACCCTCTGCTGGGCCAGGAGGAGGGCCTCCTCTTCGGCCTGGGAATGCTGCATGTTCTCCTTGTGCTTGGACAGACGCTCCTGCTTCTCCTTCTTGGGTGTGCTATGGTCCTCGTTCATCTCCTGAGAAGGGAGCAGAGAAATAATGTGAGGTTCTGGACAGTGGAGCTTGTACTGGGCTGTAGCGGTTTATTGATTAAATTGAACTGTGATTGGTACATTCGGTCGTGGTAACGTTTCATTCATCCATGCAAATATCAGTTCAGACTACAGTTGGCTGGTATGGCACTGTGGGGGAGGAACTAGTTTTGACATATTAGTCTTAACAAGTGGATATGTGAAAAACAGAAAATGTCTCAGACTGTCTTACATGTGCATGTTTGAATGTGAAAATAAACAAAGCATCCATAAACACTGTCTAAATAATGAATAGTGTTGACAGCAAACTCCAGTTGACCTTCTCTCTCGAACTACAAATGACTTTCATAGCGAGAGGAGGCTTGAAAAAAGCCAGCCAAATCTATCCCTCCTCAGTATGAGTTCTCTTTCTCTTTCATGGGCTTTAAGGTAATCTACAATTCGAGCTAATGCACTTAACACATGAGCCTGATCCCCGCTCTCTGTGGTGTCTAATTCCGTTATAGCCCTCAGTTGGTGGGAAATATCTCTCCATGCCAGTGATGCTTTCTTTTAACTGTGCTGACCTAATTTTGGTCACTTATCTCGTCACTGAAAAACACAGTGTATCACACTCTCAGCCCACAGGAGTACACTCTGGACTCAGTTTCAAGGTTGTGGAGGCACACAAATGCACTGTGTGCAAAGCTGTGTAGTTTATTTTTTTTATGTCTGTGTGTACATATATGTGTAGGAACATAGTGAGTAGGCTGAGTGACTCAACACAACTTCCACCAACACCACTTCGGAGGTGCTGAATGTTTGTGTGGAGGAGGGATGATTCAACAGTAAACAGCGTATAGGGCCATGTGTCACACACGAGCGAGGCGTACAAAGGAGGAATAAGGAAAGCAACAAACAAGCGGCACACCTCTTTAATCTTCTCCTTGCAGAGTTTGTACTGCTTCTTTTGATTATCCAGAAAGGTGGTCAGCTCCTTCTTCTGCTGGGCCACGATCTGCTGCTGGAACTTCTTCTCATCTGTCAACGCCGTCTTCATCTGAAGGGGTGGGGGTCACATGAAATGGAAGGGAAAGAGGGGCGAGGGGATGTTAGCTTAGCATGGAGCTCACCACTGAACAGAGCAAACAAAGTCTGGTTATAAAGTCATGCTATGACAAAAGTTGTACAATACCACCTACAATCTATTGTTCGTCAAATTAAATGATCAAAACAATCGTCATAATTATTAATTGTTTCAAAAATGCCAGAATCATTCTCAGGTCACGGGTTGGAGGATTTGTTGTTTTCTTGTTTGGATGCTTGGTTTTGGATTGTTAGTTTGACAAAACAAGACTCATAAAGACTATTACACATCTTTAACAGCATGTCAACAAAATATGTATCAAGATAAAGATTAATCTGCAATCAATATTATATTATATTATATTATATTATATTATATTATATTATATTATATTATATTATATTATATATATATGTTGTATGGTATTGGCTGTTGATTATAAAGATGTCAAAAAACTTGCAATATGTGAAAGGTGTTGATGGGCCATTTAAATTGTCAGTAGTTTGATTAAGACTTTTTAAAATTAATACTCCAGCTCTAATTCAGGAGTTTGATTTCCACTCCAGACAGAGAAAAATATTTTTTTTTAAAATATCACAGTTAATGGTGTTCTGGATAGAAGTAATCATATAAAGGCAGATTTAATGGCCAAGATAACCCATTTTCAGACCAGAGAACATCCTGTTTATGTCACTATCTAGTGACTTATTGCTTTAGCTGAGTGCAATGTCACTCACATGTGACATGTGTGTTTATGTTGCTGTTTAAGGCTGCATGCTGGTCCACTGTATATGCATAGATACATTATCTCTCTGGCTGGTCCGGCATGCTGCTTGCTAATCACAGAGATATGCAGCTTGTTTTTCAGAGCGAGACATTATGTGACCCACTTCTGGCCTTGTGTTTCGTCTTATGTATCATTGGGTGGCAGTAGTGTGTAACATCTTAAAACTTTCCTGGCATTCAAAGACCGAGGTTGGAGCGTAAATGGTCCAAACGATAATGTTTTTGAACAGAATTTAACTTTTCAACAAGCAGCTTTAGGGTCATTTAAACTTCAACAACATGTCCTCCCCTGTTTTTCCAATGCAGACCTTATCCCCCAGCCACCTGTTGCGTAGTAGGCCTCTGTGATCATCTGTGAAATAACTTAGGGGTTACTGTACTTATGCCCCCCCCCCCCCGAATCCATCAGAAATCCCACCTCCTTCTCAGTGTGCACGTTGTGGCGTTTGGCCAACTTCTCCAGCTCGATGTAGGCGTTGTTGGCCTGTGTCTCCACCTCCTTCTGCAGCTTGAGCCGGTGCTCGTCCATCTCGGCCTTCAGCTTGTTCTCCAGGGCGATCAGCTGCTTCTGGTGCTGCCGCCGCATGCGCTTGTAGCCCGACATCTGCTCCCGCAGCTCGCTCTCCTGCTCATGCTCGTGGATCTGCTTGGTCACCTGTGGAGAAAGCCAATTTGGAGATGTGAGGGCTGCCACATCTGAACAAAAACCAAATCACTTAACACAGAAACAAATGATTAAAATACGGGGTGCATCCAAAAACCTAACATGTCACCAGTCCTTAAATATGTAAATATGCAATATTAGTTCATCCAAGAAGAATAGAAAACAGCATTTAACATTCAACTGTTGCAATCAGTCAGCAAACAATTTACAGTTTAAACAGGCAAGAAAGAAAAAAAATTAAGACCATAAAAAAGAAAATACTGTCAAATCCCTTTTGATGATGACACCACTAGAGCACAACAAAAGCCCTTTCATCTGACCATTGCACATACACAGTCACTGCATAGATAAGGCAACTGCATAGGATCTGAAATGTGTTAAAACCCAATGAAGCAAAAACAAGTTACGAAATCAATATTAAAACAGATACATAATTAGATTTAACCTCAGTCAGGGACCATCCTGGCATGTCTTCACAGCACTGGCACCCACTTTTTTTTTTTTTTTTAGCAAAACCTGCAACCAACACACCAACCTGAGGGCAGAAAGGGTTCTCCACATCTAGGTAGTACTCGCTCCGCATCTTCTCATAACTTCCACCTGAACTCCTCAGGCCAAACATGATGGCGACTTTAGCCAAGTGCACCAGCATCCAGGAACCTTGTGCAGCATCCTATGCCCGACAGAACCCTGTCTGAGCTCCAATGCCACCCTGAGACCCCACCCTTACTGGAAGTCGACCCCCTCCTCTACCCTCTCCTTGGTTCGCGCCCTGGGCACGCAGTGGCCGAGGCAGGCGTGTGAACTGTGAATGAGGCAGGCCGACTGCACGGGCCAACAAGAGCACAGAGCAGCTCTTTAGTCGGGCTAACGCTAAGCGGCGGACAGCAGGTGGGTCACATGAATACCTCATTGAGAAAGAGTGAGAGAAGTTGGAGGAGGGTGGAGCGAGGGGGTCAGAGAGGAGCAGGCAGAGAGATGAAGGGTGGGGGTGGGGGGTGGTTGCAAAGGAGAATCAGCAGATGGAGAGTGACTGGGAGAGAGTTTGAAGGGAAAAGAAAAAAATAGAAATATTGAGAAGTAAAATAAGAGAATCTAGGAAATAAGAGGGTGGGGGCAGGGGGGTTGGTGTGAAAATAGGTGGAGGTTAAGCTCCCCTCCTCCCACCTTAATCTGTGCTGAATCAATACCCCACTGTAACAGCAGCTCCCAATCCTAGTCACTTGCCTCGCTGCCACCCTGCATGCTGCCACAAAGGGCCAAGTCACGTCATGTGACGGCCTCTTTCACACAAGGCTTAGGGACTGGAAAGGAGATCATATTCAGGGAGAGGAGGGGGGCATGCAGGCGAAAGGTGAATGTTCCTGTGATATCAGTGCGAATTGAGCATCTTAGTTATTTTGCTTATTTTGCATGGCATGCTTTGCTGAACAGAAGAAATGCAGTACTGATGGCAGCTCATGTGTTTGATTTGTGTAAAAAAAAAAATAAGTAGGACAAGCACTCACAAACATATTTTGTCTGTATTAAATTAAATTAAACAATAGTCCACATAAAGAGTTTGACCTCGGTGTGTTCAACAGGTGTCTGGTGTCCATGACCCCAGCTCTGCCTCATCACAGATTTTAAACACACACTTGTTAGGGTGGTAAAAGCCTAAAGGACATCAATTGAATTATTTATGAAAGAGAATCAGTAGAGCCAGTTTTGTTCTTCATTTTGCTGATGATTTGAGTAAAAATCCCTGCAGAACATTGATATTATTTTAAGCCAAAGAATAGAAGAAGATTATCATCTTCCTTGCAACACTGTCACATTCTTCCTTAAGATGTACAACGTTTAATCTAAACTGGGTCTTTGTCAGGTATGAGAGAGAAAAAGAAGAGGACTTGGCTGTACTTTGAACGTTGCTACAGATGTATAGTAGCATATGGTGAAGTCATCTGGCTAAAGACGGGAAGCAAAAAGCCTCTGAAGACCCCTGTTTATAGTCCTGTTTTCATCTGTCATCTGTCTGGGCCTCAAAAGGGACGCGATTACAAAAGAGGTGCATCTGGTTTCTACACAACTCCTGACATTTTACCTGTGAAACAAGTCTTTTAATACTCTTCTTCTATAACTACACAGCAGATACCACTGAGGCATACTGCTGTGAGCTATAAGCTTCAGCTGTCGCCAAAAAGAGCTGACTGATGGGGATGGTGCATGTTTTGATGCGTCTAAAACTTTAACCTGGTGCTCTGTTGTTGACGTGCTGATAGGTTTACAGGCTGTCAGGTTACGATCTGCAACAGAGTGCTGAGGACGAGTCGAGCGGCAGATGACGTCAAATATTTTACAACAATGCCGTCTCTCATGCAGGCTTGAGACAGTTACTTCATCTGACCTATAGTAACCCCTGCCCTTTCTTTCATACACTCGTTTTGTCTCTTGTTCGTTCTCCCTCTCACTTTGCATCCATCTCTTTCTGCCGTTTCCCATCCTGCTCGTCCTTTCCCCTTTCCTTCCATCTCCTGCTTCTTTCTTTTCCTTCTGTCCTTCTCTTCAGTTCTACCCCCTCCTTTTTTGTGTGTTTTCCAACCACTGCATCAGATTTGTCACCTCTGGGTGACAAAGCACATCACCCTCTTTTTGTCTCTCTTCCCCACTTGTCCTTCGTTGTCAGCCCAGATTTCAATCTCTACTGCTCTTTTCTCTCACCTCTTGTTTATCAGTCCTTGTCATACCCCTGATATCTGCTGTCTTTCTCAACAGCCATCATGCTCTTTCATTTCAGTTCACCCACTCATTTCTTAGAATCTCCTCCATGGTTTTACATAAATATGAGAAAATTCCATTCAATCAAAATTTTCACCCAGGGACTTGTTTTTGTTTTATAAAGGTGCACGTTTTCTGGCGATATGTTGTCCCGCCCGCCCCCCCTTCTTCTTGTTAATGTTCTCTCTGTTTTCCCGTTCCCTGTCTTCCTCTCTCTCCTTTCTCTGGCGATTAATCACCCCTCACCATCTGGACCCCCCGTTCTTCTCTCTCCATCGCTCTTTGTCTACCTGCTGATTCCAGTCTCAGCGAGTCGAGGCCAATCTGAGGACGTCTGCGCTCAGCAGAAAGCGATGATGTCATCTCTTTCAGCGCCGGCGGGCAGTACTGGCGCTATCACACGACACAGATACTTTGGTTTACACAATACCGCCTCTTTTCAAGACAGACAGTCTCCGTTACACAGAGCTGCCGACACAGCGTTCGCCACACTGCTTAAATCCAAGGTATTTTAGTTTGACTTTAATCCTTAACTTAAAATGAGCCAGAATTTTTAAGTTTTGAACAGGAACTCTGTACTGTGCTGACACTTTCTGTGATGTTAAAGGGATAGTTTAACAAATAATAAATGGTAAGCAATTAATGGGGGGGGGGGGGGGGGGGGGGGGGGGATTTTTCTTTTTAAGAATAAGCTACAATTGGGCGAGCAGTTGGTCGAGTGGTTAGAGCGCATGGCATAAAAGCAGCCGGAGGTGCTTTGCTGCATGTCACATCCCTCTCTCTCTCCCATGTTTCCTCTCTGTCTACTGCTAATAAAGGTGTCTATGCCACACAAAAATCTTTTAAAAAAAGATTAAGCTACAATTGATCATGGTTATGTGTCCTGTAACCCTCCTTGTGTAAAGTGAAGAAGAGGAGGGCATATTGTCACCACACTCAGAAGACAGACATTTTTCTGCATATCTAGCAGGTTTGCTAGCTCTAATATTAAGAAAATTAGGTGTGAAAAGTAAAACACAAACATCTTGCAAAACTACCCTGGGGTCTGGCAGCTATGATAAACTACATTGACCCATGCTAACTTATGCTACCTGGTTCAGTGGCTGTTAGCAGCTAATACTGTTAGCTTGACCAAGGTGTTAGCTTGTTCTGCTGAACTGCAAAGCCCTTGTATTAGCTGTCAGGCAAGAGACAATAATTCTCTGAATAAAAAAAAAGGGGGAGAGGATGAATCTGAATGTCAAGCAATGCTGTGTAAACCCTTTTATAGGGAAGCTTTGGCTCCGCCTTGACATGAGCATCACAATGTTCTTTTTTGTCCTGTTTCAAATTTTTCTCTTCAGATGAATGACTTTCAAAATAATAAGATATATCATAACTATAGGTATATATTTGATGATAATCACATGATCACATTGCATAATTCTGAGTTAATAAACTGAGTCATAATTATGATACAAAACAAAGTCAAGACTAAAACAATCTTGTCTGGTAATGGGGTTCTGTACCAGATGAAAACTGTAAGAGCGAAAAAGGTTGATCCACAAAATTACGTTATTTTCTTTTTCTTTTCTTTTTGTCATCTAGACTTTGGGAAACTGGCTTGGCATGCAGAAGGAAAAGTATGACATTGGTCGAGAAACGCAAGTACAGCATCAATAGATTCATTAAGGTGGACACATTTTATTTATTGTGTTACTCGCAAAATTTGAGAAGCTGCTGTTCATGGAGACCTTCTTTGCTGTAGCATTTATTTAGTTTGAAGCCTCAAATTTTACATCAGGATTCCAGCGGAACTCAATTTTACAGCTCCTATAAATGTCTCTGTAATTACAATTCACGAGTGACTCAGACAAAAACAAGCAAATTTGTATTTGTGTGTGATTACAGATAAAGAAGACTGACACATAAAAAAAAGGTCTGTGGTTCACTCTTGGTTCAAGGGCAGTATAAGGACACAGATGCAGATATCCTTTGCTTGTGCTCTCTCATGTCTGGTTTAAGACCTGACAGCAGAAGGGGCTCACAAGTAAAACCTGTGGGTCATGGATGAGTAAACACACACACATACATGCACACGACACCACAACTACTTACTAGTTACTAGAGCCGGTTTCCATGACAACAGACATGGAGGGTGAGAGATAAAGAGAGACATGGAGAAAGAGAGAGAGAGAGAGAGAATTCCACCCCCTTCAACTCAGAGCATTGAGTCAGATCTGAGAATGATGTATTATCAAGTACGGGAGACTGAGAAATAAAAGAGAGGGCGGAGGGAGGGGAGTGGTAATGTGAAGCATAGTACAAGGGGAGAAAATAAAAAGAGTGAAGTGAATGAGAGGGAAGATGTGATGGGAACAGAGACTGAGCCGAAACTGGACAGCAGAGACAAAGAGACTGTGAAGAGGTAAAGATCGAAAGATGGACTGAAGTGACGGAAAATAAATAGGTAGAAAAAAATATTTTAGTTTTAAAAAAGCAAAATGAATCCAACAAAGAAAAGACCAGCTTGTATTTATACAGCACTCAATCGGCAGAATCGGCAGAATTAGGCGCAGTTTGTCACAGAGAGAAGGGAAAAAAAGACCCTTCTGTGCCTTCATATGCTGCTATGGTGTAAACACAACGCTCTGTGAAAGACTTTGGCTTTCTCCATTTTCTGGCTTTTTTAAACGCAAAGCGTTTCTCTCCTCTGGAAAAGCAAACAGACATGAGAAAAAAATTTGTCAAACTTACCAGTGAGGCTGATTTTATGGTGGCAAAGCGGCCCTGGTTCTTGTAGTTTTGGGCCTGGCTGCTCTTGTCGGAGGAGGCTGGCCTCAGTCCTGACCGGTGGTCCCTGTGGATCCCATCGTCCCAGTTGTACTGATGGTCCTGTGAGAAATACAAAAAATGTCAAATGAGAACAAGTCACCGATTAAATCTTTCTTTTCTCTTAAAATGGCATTGAAGTAAACAAGAAGAGATTAAGGCGAAAAATGAGTGTTGCTACAATACAGATTTTGACTCACTCAAAACTGTGCCTGTGTTTAAACTCTTCACCATCTTTGTGAATTTTTTAATAACAAAATTCCCCATTGATTTAAATCACATGGAATGTAAAATTTCAAAAGGAATCATCAGCTTAAACTGTGTCAACTGTAACCCTGCAAAACATGATGAAATGTCAACACTGAATTCCCCCCCACTGGAAACGGATTAAAACATTTTCAGAAGCCGGGGGACCAAAGACTCGATTCATGTGAAGAGGAAACTTCGTCAGCATCTAAAAACAATGTGTCACTTTCATTTGTTCTCAGCTCAGCCCCTGAACTTGAAACAACACACTGGCTGTCTGTTCATAACGTGACATCCTTATTCATGCACTGTCAAAACACAAAGAGCTGATGAAGAAAGAGAATGACAGAGCAGTGACAGCCCTCTCTTCACAGATTGTTAAGTCATATGAGATATTCAACGAGAATGTCAGGCATTGTGTTGACCTGTGTGTACTGCGTGTATGTGTGTGTGTGTGTGTGTGTGTGTGTGCGCAGGATGACAGAGCTGTAAGTGGGGAAATGGCGGGGAGTTTGTGACGCTTGCCGACATGTGTATGCAGTCTTTGTTCAGAGAGTGTGAATGGTGTCGGTGATGAACTTCGAGCGATCTGCCAAACAGTGTGTCAA
Organism: Diplodus puntazzo; assembly: GCA_963678695.2. NCBI lineage: Eukaryota > Metazoa > Chordata > Actinopteri > Spariformes > Sparidae > Diplodus > Diplodus puntazzo. The sequence goes on along the minus strand of OZ023159.1, from coordinate 21,044,330 downwards.
CGGTTTCCATTTCCCCTTCCTTTTGGGGGAGGGGCTAGACATATACTTGAAATAGCGAGAGAAGTCAATGGGATGTTTCCATAGTGCCATGTGTCCTTGTCCCTGTTTTTGTTGATTATGCTTTTATTCTTAGAAACGTAGGTACATAGCACTATAGGAAAAGTGTTTCCTACTATGAGACTTCAAATCAAATAAGAGGACGAAAACTGGGAATGTCAAAAGTTATCCTTGTCTGTAATCAGGTTGCATCTCCACAAAGGAGGAGCAAGCTTTGCTGGTGTTTATTTGTTGGTCTCTATAGCAGAAGGAAATCTGAAAACCTGAATGGAAATTAGTTAGTTAGTTTGGGGAAAAAAAATCTATTTGTCGTATAACCACATAGTTGTGTTTTGGATGGAAATTAAACAATAAAACAGGATTATAAAGCAGTGTAATGCTGATCTTATCACAATCATCGGTGCACCTACATATACACCCATGAGTGTCTATTTCTATATTAAACTTTCTTGGTGTACTGACAGTTCCCTTTAGGTTTTGAACCACCAGTGGGTTCATATCGAATGGGTGGGTTCATGATTAAAGTGCATCATTTAGCTTCACCTTATAAAACATTGCAGTCTGACCCGCAGTAATTGGCTCTAAGAAGCATAGCATAATTATCAAACCAAGGCCTCTGAAACCTGTCCACAATCATTCAGACTCTGTAAAGAGGTTTTTTACCAGGCTGTCTCTGCATCTGGCTGAGGTAGGCTATACTTGTATTGTTGAGAAGGAAGATGGTCGCACACTCATAGCCATGATGCAAAAAAATGACTTTATATACGAATAAATTAAAGAGGCTCTATGTCGTTTTGGAGAAGATATTCAAATTCAGAATTTTAATATTTACAATATCAATGAAGTGATAATACATAGCTAGAAGTTAGAAAAGTGGCAGGGTCCGCCAAATATAAACAAAGTAAAACAGTATGAAATTATGTTTAAGGTCAGTTTGTTGATTTTGTTTGTTTAACAAACAAACTTTCTCTTCTGATTAAATGTATTTCCCCAAAACTACTGAGTGCACCTTTAAAATAAACTAAATCATTAACTTTTCGACATGAAAGTTTTCTTAAAGGTATTGTTTTTATTGAGTGGAGTAGAGATGCTGATAATCTGTATTGACAATAACCGTGATATTCAAAAATGGTTTGGACAAGATTTGAACAGCTCTCTCCCAAGCCGCACTTTAAAGGTGTGGAAAGTGTTCATTCTAATTTATAATACATGCTTTTAGCTTTTAGCTTTTACTGCTTTCATAGTTTAATGTCTTTCTATTTGGCTGACATAATGTTATGGTTCGTTATAGTGTGTGGATACTTGCAAGCAAGCACACAGAGAAGTCTAAATATATTCCTTTCTTTTCCACTTTTTATGACTTAATAGTGTTAAATTGCATCCAGTTTAAACCATTGTTTAAATATGAACATATTTGGAATATAATCGCTGGAGTCAATGAAGGTCTGACAAAAGATTTCGGGAACTGCAAAGAACGGCCCACACGACTTTCCAGTTTCCAGCTCTGATATAGTGGTTTGGTGTGACATTTGATCTGTCATCTGGCCCTAAATACTCGCCACCTCCCTGCCATCATCATTCAACCTTTTTACCCTTGAACTTTACCTTCTTGGTGTGCGGGGAGGACTCCAGGGTGCTGCTATAGTCCTGCGGGTGCATCATGGTCATGTCGGAGCAGCTGTCGTCCAGCACCTCTTGCATGCTGTTCACGCTGCTGCTCTGGCTGCCCGTGCTGACCGACGTGCTGGGGATGGAGTGGTTGCTGCCCAGGCTGTTCATCTTACAGCTGGCTGCCTCACTGTCCTGCAAGTCAACATCCACACACACACACACACAGACACACACACACGCACATGCACACACATTCACATTCATAAACACATCTTCCAATTTTTATACACAGATTTTAATACACACAAAAATAGACCCCTGTGTACTACACCCCCAATATTTCCAGTCCTTTCCAAATTTAAGGAAGTTGCTTTAATACAGGGAAAACAACTTACGGCCTCTCGATAAAGTCAAAGTCAAACTAAATTGCCTATTATTTTATGAACACCTCAAATGTTTCAGATAGGTTTGTTCATGCACATTGCTCTGACTTTGATGTCAACTGAGTGTGTGTGCATGATAGATAAAGGGAAACAACTTGCGCAGCATAAAGGCACAGTAGACAATTCAGTTAAGTCTGCAGTGGCATTCTGTATTAGGATGTTAAAGTCAGCCGCTATGTCCCCCCTGAAAACACAAAATGAAGTTTGGGGCTGCACGTTTTTTCAGCAAAGCCTTCAGGGGTGTCTTGTTGCAGTGAGGTCTGGTGGCTGTTCTGAATCGCTTCACGCGGTGTAGGATGACACTACTGTGTCCGTGCCTGTTTATCCTGCCTCAGGCCAGGTCAACGAAGGGACATTTCATCTCAATGTCAGGCTACTGCTGCTGCAGGAGAAAGGCTGTTTGCATGCGTGTGTGCGTGTGCGTGTGTGTGTGTGTGTGTGTGTGTGTGTGTGTGTGTGTGTGTGCAGTGTGCAGCCATCAACTGCATTTCTGTGTTTTATCCAACTATATTACAAGTGACAAAACTACAAGAGTCAAAAAAGCCGCTTTGGATAAAAGCACAGAATCTGGTTCCTCCATCTTTGAGACTTAATCAACACTACTTCAGACAAATGATCCTGTCTTCACACATTTGTGCTATGAGTCTGAGCTTGAAGAGTCATGCATTCTTCACTCACATTAAGTGAAAAGCTCCTCTAACACAAGTCGATTAATTGATTATATGATGGAAAGAAATCTTGTCTTAATTCCATCTTCTCAAACATGAAGATTTCTGTGTTTGTTATCAGTATTAGCAAGTGAATTGGGGCAGTCCCAACTCGCAAAGAAGTTAGAAGACGTCCTATTATGTTCTATTAAGTTGTGAAGGATATTTGTTAATATTTTAAGATATTTATTGATCATACGATCCAGTGATAAATATAGAAAATAATTGGCAGAGTTAGTTAATAATAATAAATTATCGTTGCAGTCCTAAACTGCTTAATGTAACATTAGTCTGCCTGTTTGGTTATTGTTAACTTGTCTCAGTTGGCTGGATTACAGAGTCTCTGGTTATACCCACACCCTGTAGACTTTTTGTTCTTGTAATGCATCTTTTTTTATACAAAAGTTAACCACAAACAAATGAAAAATTGATTTATCTTTGAAAGTGAAAGTTAGAGAATTGTTGTCATTAAAACTGAAATAGGGCTCATGTTTTCAACCACTTGCCTCTTTCGATGGTTACTCCTGGCAAACTATAATTCTCATCTCTGTATTATTTCTTCTTTTAACTGAGACTCTGCCATATCAACTCCCCCTTATCTTTTACATGAACCCTTCCCTCTCCCTATTCCACCCACCTCCTCCTCTTCCTGGCTCTCTCCCATGGGCCCGTTGTGTTTCTCCTGGTAGAGGATCTTCTTCATCTTGCGGTACTGCAGATTGTCCAGCTCGCGCACAGCATCCTTGGTCCTCTGGATGAGATCGATGAGAATGCGCGGCGAGCGTTCCCGGCGCACAAAATCATGCTGGAGGTAGAAGAAGAGAGTGAGTTAGTTAGCTGGGTCCGAAGGTATTCAAATAGGGAAATCTAAAATAATTCTTTCTTATATAATAATCACATTTCTTTTTAAGTTTTATTTATTTTATTTTTTTTACTTCACTCTTCATAATAAACAATTTATGGACATGAAATTGACAATTTAAGGTGATGCTGCTGATTTTTATTGTTAACAGAACAGCAGCATATACATTTGGAAAAAGGATGCTTTATTGTGTGTTCTCGTACAACTGTACCTGTTTTTTTTACCCAAACATTTCTAATAACAGACTACATGTTACGATTTAAATCTATTTAACATATTAATGAAAGTAATAATAGCAAATAATCCAAGTTTTATTTGGGAAATTTTGGAAACAAAGTGTTTTTTGCAGAGATGATGTCATAAATTGAAATGATTTAAGATTAGTTACTTCCCAGTAAATCTAAATATATGAAATACAATCTCATAACTGCAGAAGCCTAAACATAATAAATTATTACAATCTTACAAACTTTTTCACTTCTTTCATCCAGAGTATGATTTCAGTAAGCATTACAACTGTGTCTATCACTAGAGGGCGCCTGTAGGTTGCTCAGTCCATCCTGGGAGTCCCAGCACTCTACAGCCTGTAGTACACTGAACACATGGGATGTGTGTAAGACTATCCATAAAATCGATTTTCGTAAACATTCTTAATCCCTTTCATTTCCACAAAACAAGATTGTATTTGCCTTAGCACAAAGTTAATGACAGCTTCAATTAAATTACATTTAAGAAACCAAAGCAACCATTGAATGATAGGTTAGGGAAGGTTTCAAGTCTTTAAATCAGGAGGTTTTATTTGCCCTAAAAGCCTGACAAACATTAACGTATCTGGAAAGAAATTTAATTGAACAGACTCATAATTAATAAACAGCATTGGTGTTATGATTTTTTTCTGACCTAGTTTTGCATTAAACTGTGAGTTGGTGAAATTAATTTAGATCACATTTCTAAGCTGTGGCCAGATCAACTGTAGGGACCAGTCTTCCTGTAATCTGATGGAGGTATAATTTGGTGGAGAATGGGGGGGTGTGCATCTGTGTAATTATTTATTTTGTGTTGCATAACCAGCAGGTCAGAGTATGTGGGTGAAGCAGGTTAGCAGGGGTCGGCTAAGAATGAGGTGGCAAAAATGTACGTGAGTGGTTTCTTTACGCACTTTATAGCACTGGACTGTAATGACATAAACACTAAAATAACAATTAAACAAAAACACAACATCTTCTCTCCCAGGTACTTCCACCCACTCTACCTTAGTCACCCTCATTCATAAAATATTGTGTGCTTAGATGGCTGAAATGTATGCAACCTCAGAGTATGGGACTGAAAAATGTATACTGTATAAAAAAGAAGTGTATTTCTAAGTCTATTTCCAGCGCTCTCTCCTTTTCTCTGCACACCTTCCTCTCCATGTGACAGATGCTGGTGTAATGGTTAGTTAGGACACAGGGGAGTGACATCACTCTCTGAAAAAAGAGACGAGAGTGATTTGTCCCCTTTTCTTACGGACCTTCGACAGACTGTGGGTGGTTGGCCACACTCAACCTATCAACCAGTGAGAAGTGATCATTAGGATTCTTCCTCGTTAGAAGTAGGGATGTCCCAATCAGGTTTTTTTTACCCCGACACCGACCAGAATCCTTTAATATTTAGTATCTGCCAATACAGTCCCGATCAGCTACTTAGCCTTAACTAATGTTTTCCTGGGTAATACTGCATTAAGAAAAATAATCCTTAATAAATTAGTTTTTTTTTTATTTTGTTGAGACAAAGTATATACTTTCATATGGCTATTTCTTATTCTGCATATGCCATTGAAACACTGGCCTACCACTTTCCTTGTGTTAGCAGGTGAGTCTGTGATGCTGCACTGTGACAGCAGACCCTCGTGTACAGCCATCTGAAGTGTGTGCGAGACTCAGCCCACGCTTGGTACCGCCATATCATCGATTGCTTTTTTCATATTTCTTACGTTGTTATGTAAAATGACGTGGACGTGTTGCTTGTCTATTTAACACGCGTTCAGCATCTCCTCGATTGCCTGTTTTACATGCTCTGCTGTATGAGACCCACGAAACTAGTACACATACCAGGACGTTGTAACTCAAAAGTGGAGTCAGTAAATAACTAACTTTGGGGATTTATCACTGCTGCTACTGTAATTACAGTAGCACTACACTGGATTAAAGCAGAGACCAAGCCAAACGTGCTTGATGCATCAAAGGAATAGCTTTGTGCAAAACATTTTGTGTGATGAATATCATTCTTAAATCTGTAGGGCATATATGTAGCTGGAGCCAGCAGCTACTTATCTTAGCTTAGCATAAAGACAGGAAACAAGGGGAAAGAGCTAGCCTGACTCTGTACAAAGGTAACAGAATAAAATTGCTCAGTAATTAACCCATTAGAAGTAATTTTGTTCAACTGTCACAAAGAGTAAAGTGTAAAAACAACACTTGCTGTTTTATTATTGTATTATTTATTGTATTGTCCTTTAAGGTCAGTTTGTTTATGCATTCTCAAATTTCAGGATAAGGATGTAGATTTATATTAGGGAATCAATTCAAACACATCATCTTGTGCCCTGGAAAACTGTTGTTGTACTGGGAATATCTGTGGTTCTTTAGTTAATTCATGGGATTAAAAAGGCACCAAAACCAAATACCACCCAGAACTATTTTTAACGAGCATTTGTTTGCTTAACATTGGATACTTATGGGAGGAGGTCACTGAGAGGTTATTTCATTATGTATATAATTACTATCATTCTGAATGCGGTATACAGCTAGAGAGTGCCTTTAACCTGAAGCTAGAACACTGATAGCTCAAGGCCCCCAGATTAGTGACCTGATTTCCCCTTTAAAGAGCTTGGAGGGGCATGTGCCTATGTGTGTGCCTGTGTGTGTGTGCGTGTGTGTGTCTGAGAAGAGAAAGTGGGGTATTAATCATAAGCTAACACCCCAACCCCCCCAAGCCCTTCAGTATAAAACAGCCCCTTCGACACTGATCCAAAGTCTGTTTTGTACTTATCCTTCTTTAATGGTTTTTCGGCCAGGATTTGGGTCAGGGGTGTTGGGAAGAGTCAATTCCAGTCTGAATGTCGATCGTATCCAGACAGCAGTGGGGAGCGCTGTGTTTAACCGCTAACTAACCTCACATCTTCCCCTTCATCCTCCCTAAGGTGAGCCAGGTGTGAAAACTCAAGCTCCTGCACTGTTAAGCATGATCACCAAGAACATAAAACTCTTAGTGAGCCAATAGGATTACCTGTTGGTCACACAAACAAAAAGATCAACTCCTCGTTTACAGGGGAACACAATGAACATACAGGGATTAACACCATGTAAATTCATTCTGTTTTTATGGGGTTATTTTGGGAAGGGTGGCTAAAAAAATGTCATCATAAAGGCCTGACTTGCAGCTGCGCTTCACTTTAAATTTATGCAATCCAATTTTGATAATTTTTAATTTCATTTGACAGAAGACAGTGGAGAATGACAGAATGAAAGGACAACATCATCTAAATGTTGAGCATTAGGGTTCATTATTACGTTCTAAATAGCAGTGTGACATACACTTATCATAAGGTTCCTTTTAAGTACTTTTTTTCTTAGAAACTTTGGAAAGGTTCAACTAAGTGGACTGGACTTGTTAAAATGACCTAAAAGTTTTAGAATATGGAAATCTGACTGTTTGCTCATTTCCTGTTATCTCTCTACTGTCTCTCTACTTAATCAATAAGGCATAAAATAAAGTTAGAAAAAACAAACAGATGAACAAAACTGCCCAACTAAATGCAAAGATTGTGAAAAACAGGGCAGCATAAGCATTTTAAAACCTCATACCAGCTCTAGTCTAATCGAAAGGACTGATGTGAAAGCAGCAAATACGTGCAGTACTGTGGAGCCCTTGAGGAGCGTGGCTCCAAGCCGCAGCACAGGAAGTTATAACAAAGGGAAAAAAAAAGAGATAAAGCCATTCACAGCATGGTGCCTGATTCTTCTACTTGAAGAAGACACAGTGTATATGCTTGCTTGTCAGGGAGCTGTTGGCGGGTGGGAATGACTCATCCGCATGGCTCAGGGACTGACTGAGGCAGGAAGTGAGGTCACAGCTGGGGGGATTACAGAGTACGCCCACTCACTCGTAGCAGCTCCCCTGACGAGGGTCTGTCCTGAGGAATTTTCAGTAGGCAGTAGTCGACAAAGCTCCGGAAGGGGTCAGACCTGGGACAGAGGATGGGTGGTCAGTGATTCCCCATTTCAAACATATTTCAATCAGCAGGAGAGCTGCACCTACTGCCCATACTGTCAATTAATGTTTAACGTGATGTGTAATCTCTTCTCTGATTATCATATCAATGACTTAAAACAGAGCCATCCAATGTAATCTCTGAGTGCTGCCCAATATATAAACCATATACAGATTATGTAAATATGTGGAGCAATAAAAATATAGGCCACTGGAGCTGTGGAACACCGTGCCACTGACTCTGATCTAAAAATACCCTCATGATAACACAGAGTATGACTGTATAACACTGTGTGTAGGTTAAGATGAAGTACCCTGTGGTGCTATTTAAGATTTAAATTGTCAACATGCACAATAGAGTGTCATTTTAGAGTCAATAATTGTGCCCATCCACCACCTCGCTCCTCCACCTCTCTATCTAACGTCCTATGTAGTGAGCAAAGGTCCATGAGTGCACTTGTATGTCATGCCAGTGTGCACAGTGTGGCCTTCAGTATGTGTACTGAAGTTAAACTATGGAGCTGATGTCTCTACTAGTCTCATCTGGCGGGATGTTGCTGACGCCTCGGGCCGCTGGAGCTCCTCCAAAAATACCACGACTCTGCACCGCCCTGTACAATGGCTTGCCTCGGCATGATGCTACAAGCCAATGCTGATTTTAAAAAAGGGCATCTCCATGTAGTCATAAGTAGAAAATTCGAGCTTAAAAGACTCCGTCCTGCCTCCTGTTTACAATGATATGCTCTTTCGTCAGCGCATGATACATACTTTACTCTTTTAGGTTATAAATATGTTATCTAATTGAGAGCTTGGGTGGAAACCACAGGAAGGCCACTCATGCCTTCAGGCTGCTCCGAGGCAGGTAGAGAGCAATATTCAGCTTCTTGCCTTGGCTGTGCAGAGGATGTAGACTCTTGCATCATACGACAAGGAGCAAACACAGACACGACTCTGCATGCTTAGGACCGCACATAATTCACTGTCATACCTTAGTAGTGATATAATGAAAGACATATACACAGTTACAATATAATTAGAATTAAAAGCTAAAGTATACAGTAAGTACTAGTATTCATTCCATGTGAGCCCAAATAACTTGCTTATAAAATAACTAAGCTTCCTAAAATGAAGTGTTAAAAGCAGCATGAACACCCATCATCTTGTATTCTTTGACACATCAATTCAAAAACAGAGACAGTTTTATTTTCTTGCATAATAAATTCAACAAAACCCAACGTTATCTGTATCAGCAGAAATCCACAATTTCAGATAAAGTTTTTTCAATACTAAGTGAATTAAACGTGGAAATCTAATCCTTCGTGATGATACCCAGTAGCACAACTAGTCTTTGCTAAAATAAGGTGCTACACTGTGGGTGAAAAGCTGCTGCAAAAACACAGCAAAGAGCTTTTTAAAACCTAGCTGGCCTGAATTTAATTGCTTAAAGTTTTTTTGATGTCTAGAAGGACAGTCTCTAGAGAATCTATTAGCATCTACAGTCATAAGCTGTGAGGCTGAGCGCAGCACAAAGTCTGTGTACAAAGAAACATCCTAGTTAGTATGGCAAACACACAAAAAATGTGAGCTTTAACTACTAGAATAACATTAGAATAATCATACAGCTTTTGTTTTGATGTTGACATACGGTACATTAAAATCCGCCTCACGGCTCAGCAGGACTGCTGTGGGTATTTACACAGTATGTCTTTGGTGGAGGTTTCACAGGTAATTACATAACAGACTTAAGAGTGTGACCTTGCACAAGGCCTGTCGCAGGGATCACAGGTCGTGCAGATTAACACGAGGATGTCTTTCCCTGACTGAGTGCAGATCGGATTTAATATTCACAGCTGATGGGAAGTACTGTATCAGCAGTTTCATTGGATTATTTCATTTTGTGAACATTTTTGTAGTTCACTTAAATCATTTTTTTGACTGTTCACATATTGGACAGCATCCTGCAAAGACTACAACTTTTTGTTTTTAATTAAAATGACCTGTTTGTTTTCAACTTACCACTCATTGGACTGTAGCGTGGGAGAGTCGTTCTGTGCGATGTGATATAAGGCACTCATGGCGTTCATGTTGAACAAGGGCGGTTTGCGCTCCGCTAAAATGAGAAAAGATTCGGGAGTCAGATGGATCAGAGTGAAATTTTGCACATTCACTACTCAGCTTCTCCTTGAATGAGGCAGATTCAAAGTCTGAAAAGCGCAGAAGAACGAAGAATATGTTTAGTTATCCTCCGGTTTCATGACTCATTTTTAATCAGCTTAAATATTTGGAATTTCTGACTGTATAGGCCTACATATGCAGTCTTTGACCTGTACATAGCAGTATGCTTACCAAGTTCAATACAGGTGATCCCAAGGGACCAGATGTCCACTTTCCCCTCGTACTGACCCTCGTCCATGGCTAGGATCACCTCTGGGGCCATCCTGAGGACAGAGAGACAGACATGCAAACGCACACACACACACAAACACGCAGTTTATTAAGTATGGGGAAAAAAATCCATGAAAATGTTATAATCTGCTAAGCCTCTCAGAGCTTTTAAAGACTCTGGTATGCTGTGATAGCAGCTCAGTTTTTGGAATGTATGTGTGCTTCTGTAAACCTCGAGTCTGACAACTTGTGTGTATGCAAGAGTGAATTTAACGTGACGAGTGAGACAAAGTTGTGTGCTGCTGGCCTTTGGGATCATGAGAGTCCATCGCTGGTCCAGCTGTTTATGTAACAATAAGCATTGTGTGAATGAGTATTGTGGTGAAGGGTAAGGTAGAGCCGATGAATTCTATATGAGCAATACATAATAGATTGGCTGTCCTGATATATGAACCTGCTTCAGACATGGAATATGTGATGATGCTGGCCTCATCAAGCTGTTAAAGTGCTGTCTTTCTGTTAATAAGACAAAGGGTTTAAATATTCAAATGTTCCTTTTGGATATGACGATGTATTACAGAAAGAGCCACAGCTCTGGCACAATATTTGGCAATTGGTGTGCAAGAGGGAGCAAGGCAGGCTAACCCCTCTTCTTTCTCTAATTAAGGTTCTCATGAAATTCATCATTTATTAGTATTACTAGGTCAGACCTAAAATAGCTGTTGTTACTTTTACTTAAAAGTGACTCAAGCGCTGATTCAGACCAACACGTAACTTTACCATCACAGTTATGTATGATTTATGTCTGAAAAGGGCTCTCAAGAAATACTCGTGTGCCAAAAAAAAATCCTATCATTTATGAATTCGGCTTCAGATGTAGAAATTCAAAAATCACTGACAGTATGATGGCAACAATAACTCACACACCGCATAAACAGAAACTAATGTTATGCCCTGCCATATGTCTATGTCTTGTCTCGTGTACTGACCAGTAAGGTGTTCCCACAAAGGAGTTGGCAGGTGAGGCAATGGAGGCAGAGCCAAAGTCGGCCAGTTTGACCTGACCTAGCTCAGTCAGCAGGATGTTACCAGCTTTCACATCTCTGGATGGGAGAGGGGGATAAAGCGAGTGAGAATATAAAGACAACATGTAGGCACAGCAGCCAAGAGAGGCCACATCAGTTCTCTGTGATCTATTATGCATCATCCTTTTTCAACAAACTGGCCACTGGTGTGACATATTTATAGATGTCATAACTGCATTTTGATGGGTTTTATGTCACGTGATAACACAGATGAACAGTTAAAAACGTTGGTTTTATGGTGCAATAGTTGGATGCCAATCATATTTGTCTGCAATAAAAGATAGACTGAAGAAGGATAAGTACAGACATGAGGTTTTACAGCTTAATTACTTAATGGTGCAATAAAGGGACAACACGAGCACCTCTCAACTCATCTGATCATGTTCTTGTGTGTTCCTGTTGGGAAATATTAGAGTGTGGTGATAGTTTGACTCACCTGTGAATCATATTATGGGAATGTAGGTAAGCCAGTCCTAGCAAGGCACCGTGGGTAATGGCAGCAATTTCCATCTCTTGGAGTGGTTTCTTATGAACTTCGGAAAAAATGAGCACAGTGGAAATGAGTAGGAACCCTCTAAAGACTTGAATTATATAATAATAATGAACTATAACAGCGCTACACAAAGACTTACATAATACATGTTTCTAAATAAAGCTTCTGCATATAGTTCATGCCTGAACATGGCACTGGCAACCAAAACTAGGACTGCATTTATTGTTGCCTAATCTCTCAGTTATTTTCTTGATCAATCAATCAGTTGTTTGGTTTATAAAATTAAAACTCTGATTGCTCAAATATTCGTTACAGCTTTGACCAAAACCTCACTGATATAACAATAGCAAAGTCCACTTTTATCATCTACCATATAGACAACATGTAGAAACAGTTGTGAAATGGGGTCCTAACCTGGCTTAGCAGTAGGTGTGGACCATCATAGTAACAGAGACTAAGTGCCAATGCTAAAGGTCACTGCAGAGCTATGACTGAGAAAATTCATAAAGGCAGTCTCAAAAACAGGCTGAGGCCAACTGTCATGTGTGTGCATCTGCGTCAGTGATGAGTGCACACATAGGTGCTTAAAATAACACATTAGGTTCAGGTCAGGAACGCTCAGAGGAAGAACAGTGAAGGAGGTTTACGCTTTGAAAACCAGAAAGTGTTCTTTTGTCTGTAGAAAAAGTAGTTAAGCTAGAAACTAAATCAAAATAAAAAAGACTTGGACTTCCACCGGTATAAATCTTATGAATCAAAATTTTCAATGTAACATCACTCTAATATTTTGTGTCTTAAATCTATACAATAACCTAAATGTAAAAGAAAACGGGTCTTGGGGGTTGTGAGATCACCTCTTGGTTGGGCAAATTGACTTCCTGGAAATATGCTGATTCTGAAAATAAAAAAACATGATTTTGTGTGTGTGTGTGTGTGTGTGTGTGTGTGTGTGTGTGTGTGTGTGTGTGTGTGTGTGTGTGTGTGTGTGTGTGTGTGTGTGCAATCAAAACATTCATAAACACACTTACCCTCTAGTAAATCTGATGCGGAGCCCAGGCAGTACTCCATCACCAGCTGAAACAGAATAACTAGCTGAATAACTAATCATTTGCATGGTGTGTGCGTCATCAGCAAATATCCTGAATACAAAGCTTCAAGTCAAGGGAAAACTTGTGAAGTCGTTCTGTACGTCAGCTTTATTACATTATGATGTCTGACAACAACATATGTAGATAAACATAAGAAGGCAGTGGGAAAACACAGTCCGTGGGAGACTAAAAGACATGAGGACACAGAGGAAAAGAATCAGACAAAGAAGATACGAAGGAAGAGATCAACTAACGATGTTGCAAGACTGAAACAAAGACGGGAACTAGGACAAAAGGAAATGCGGAGAGGGATTCACTAACCCAGGCAGTGTTGTCTTTCAAGTAGCAGCCTTTGTACTCAATCGTGTTTGGGTGTCGCAGCTGTCCCAAAAACTTGACCTCCTTAATGATGTCCTGCCACTTCTGCCGAAAAACAAATCCAGACACACAGATGGTTACGCTCCACAGGTACAATCAGAGTAACATTTAAGTGGGCTCAGCAGTGACATTGAATACAAAATCCCAGCTGACCTTAATAGTAGTCAACACTCATACAGGTAAAACGACTTTTATACCTCTGTTACTGTTGCATACAGACAGACTACTATTAAATGACTTTCCTATCAACATAAATAATAAATGGAGTGGTGATATACAATTACAGCAGTGATATGCAAGAGTCCTCTCGTAAATCCATCTCTGAAGTTTATAAAGAGAAGACAGTTTACTAGAGACAGAAGTGAGGTGTATGTTGTGATTACACAGGACACCCTCTGAAACACACTTATGCAGAATTTTTTTCAGTTGTTTGCTTGAGAGAGGAATATGTTGTTCCAAAATTTGCATCTGTTGGAGGAATATGTTTGCTCCAAAATATGCATCTGGTAGTGAGTAATTATTTTTCCTTTTTTTGTCATTATTTTTGTTCCTTTAGGGTAATTAACCACCGCAAATGAGATATTGCACAGTCTCACGAACTAGTGTCAAGCTTGAATGACATTATGTCATTAGAAAATGACCTAACACTCCTGCATTCAGTGTTACTAGATTTTACCAAACCAGGGGAAAATAAATGCAACCTTGAGATATGGTTAATCGAGACAACCAAGAAACTGTGATGATGCTTTTACAATGGCACCTTGACTCTGACGGCAAAGTTTGCAATGTCCGTGTGCTACTTTGTGTGACTGTTTTTCTTACTTCGGTAGTCTGCTTGCCATTATATGACATCTTTTTGATGGCCACCACCTCGTTGGAGTAGGAGTTGCGTGCCTAAGGGAGAGATCACAAGTCTTATTTACAGACAAGCCTCACAAACACTGATACAGAAATCTTCACATAAAACATCACAAGACAGTCTATAAAAAGAATCCTGCATCAATAGATTACAAAATTGACACACATTGATGAAACACACTGGTAAGAAAAGAGTTGCATGGTTGAATATGAAATTACATTAGAACGATCCATATTTCCAATTAAATAGGGAAATCATTTTTGGCTTTCAAATTAAAATGTTTAATATAAACATAAAGCCTGATACTAAATATTTCATTAAAGGTTAATGACATACTATTATGTCGTGTGTAGACATAAATACATTTAAGTGTATTATATAGATAGATTATCTGGTTACACATCAGCCTTAATCCTCCACAGGAGGAGTCAAAACTAGGGATGTCCCGATCAGGTTTTTTTTTTTACCCCGATCCGAACCGAGTCCTTTAATATTTAGTATCTGCCGATACCGAATCTCGATCCGATACTTAGCCTTAACTAATATTTTCCTGGATAATACAGCTGCATGAAGAAAAAAAGTACCTGCATTCCTTGATTTTTTTATTTTTTATTTTGTTGAAACAAAGTATATACTTTCATATGGCTCTTCCTTATTTTGCATATGCTATTCCAACATTGGCCGACCGCCTTCCATATGTTAGCAGGTGAGTCTGTGACGCTGCACTGTGACAGCAGACCCTCGTGTACAGCCAGCTCAAGTGTGTGAGAGACGCAGCCTACGCTTGGTACCTCCATATCATCCACTGGTTTTTTCATATTCCTTACGCTGTCATGTAAAATGACGTGGACGTGTTGCTTGTCTATTTCACACGTGTTTAGCATCTCCTCAGTTGTACATGCTCTGCTGTATGAGACCCACAAAACCGGTGTGCATACCAGCATAACTGCAACTCTAAAGTGGAGGTAATGCAGAGATGGTAGGGCATACCAGGCATTCAAAAACTCCAGGTGACGAAGAAAACCCTGATCCTCTACCATGGAGATGAGCTGGTTATCCAGAGCAATTAATTTAATTACCTTGTCTGTAATATTTGTGACCATGTCGCTGTGTCGAGGATATTTCTCTGTCCTTTTGAAAGTATCTGCGAGTGTTTGTTGTTTCGATGTCTTTGCCTGTATTGCTTGAGTGAACTCGTTGAATTCTTTAAGTGTTTGTTTTTTATTTGCCGTATCAAATGTGTAGTATTAAATGCAACTCTTTTGTCCCCCCCCCCCCGAGCGAAACGGTCGTATTGCAGATGTTTCCGATCACGTGATCGGATTGGGACATCCCTAGTTAAAAACTGTTGACTTCGTTGTACAACTACATTATAGCATGCAATAAACCATTTATTATATTTATATATTACTTAGGAACACTAAACAGAGGGATTCAAGTAAACTGACTCTGATTTAATGTCTTAAAGGTGATACAGAGGTGAGTGGGAGAAATTCAATGCCTGTAATACATCATTGAGCACGCACAAAACCATACACGTACACATCAGAGTGATACAGCAGGAACAGATTCTCTCATTTGAATTTAAACAAATTCCCGCCTGATCAAAGAACTCAGCTACATGATTAAGGGAAGCCTGCAGGTAAGTGACGTGTGGTTATGCAGCAACTGAAAGTATTTAAGTTGCCTGTGCACATCCACATGCCCATGCTAAACCCGTGGTGTTAACCTCAAAGGCATTTGGCCTTATGGACAGCTACACAGCGGCTCAGCTTAAGCCCTCATCTCAGCTACATCCCACTTACAAATGAATGGGAATTTCATGTTGAGATTCAAATGGAATTACAGTAACAGCAGGCAGTATTCCCATTTGACTCTTTTTTTCAGATTCATTTGATCCCTATGATTGCCTGTCAGTTCATGCATAAAAGCAGTTCCCTCTGGTGTGATGTATAGATAGAGTATAGTGAAGAGGGAAAAAAATTGTGTATCCAAATTATTCATACTAATTTTCACTGCAGAAGAAAGAGGGTATATCAATACTTACAAAAAGCTAATTTATTCAACATACACTACAGTGATGGGCCTGTATACTCAGCATGGGGGAATTCCCCTTGTTCTCTTCTATAATGGAGTTCTCCCTTCAAATGCATGAGCTATGAATGCACATACAATTACATAAATTTATTTGACTATGCATGCATATAGTATACAGTAATAACCTTGAGATTATGCATACATTTGCAGTAGTAGCCACTGTATATTCCCCCTTAACCTGCAGCAGTATTTTACAGCATTATTGCATATTGCAGACATTTATTTCTTAAATGCTGGACTTAACCAAAGTATTGTAAAACATTTTGCCCGAGGTGGCTTAGAGCAACAAGGATTTTGGAGGTGTTTGCATGTTCGTCACAAGTTAACATTAATTTCCATGGGTGCTGAGCGTTTTCTCCCACAATGAGTTGTATGAAACTTCAAAATTTCCTCTGGGAATGGTTGGAGGCAATTTTGCAGTTTCACTGTGACGTTCTTTCTAAAATGTTTGTGTCCTCCTATTGATATAAGTGTTAATATGCCCATGTGAGTCCAATTATTAGCAGGAATCTTAACAAGATGCAGCAAGTGACTTTCAGCCCATTCTTGCCAAAACGCAGGACAAATGTAGGCTAACGATTCTTTTGGGCAGATTATTGGATAACTGCAGAAAAAAGGGGTGAAAAAGTGCAGTGAGACAGTGCTCCTTATAGTAAATCTGCAAATGCAACATAATGTATCATCAAGTACTAGGTCTCTGTTATTGCAACTAGGCATGGTTTTATTTTGTTATGCTAGCACATAAATTAATGTAATCCTAATGTGTTAGTTGCTGCATATACTGTAAACTCTTTCCTTCGTAGCCAGATCAGTCCTTCAAATGTTGAAACATTGAAGATAATGTGCATCTTTATCTGAAAAAAGAAATTCAATTAAATGCTTTTACCAAAGCTGCTCTAGCTAACAGCTAAGGCTAGCAGTGTACCAGCTGTAATGCAGACAGCATAAGTGTGTCAGTGAGCACAGCGCTGGCATCAGGGCAGGATTTAGATCTACACTGGAGCCCATGAGCCAGACGGACAAGGGCACCAGGGCTACCAGTGATGTATTGGGGCAGTGTGTGTGTGTGTGTGTGTGTGTGTGTGTGTGTGTGTGTGTGTGTGTGTGTGCGCGTGCGTGCGTGCGTGCGTGCGTGCGTGTGTGTGTGTAAATGACATGGGATAGAAAAGGATGGTAAAGGGCTGCCAGCCAAGAAAATCCTGTCCCACTAGTGACCGCTTCTCTTTTTTTCTATACCAAGAAAACAGCTGTCTTTGGACGGAGGGAGGAGGCTTTTCGCCCCCAGCCCTGCATCTGGAGGAGAAGAGAAGGATAGGAGAGGAGATGGGATGACATGAGAGGAGAGGAGAGGAGAGGAGAGAAAGGGGAGGAGAGGAGAGGAGAGCAGAAGAAATGAAGAGAGAGCAAAGAGATGCAGTATGCTTTCAACCCCCCTCCACGCAGCTTTAGAATCAAAGGCTTGATGAGTAATTAGTGATGATGAGATTAATAAGAAAGGCTACAGAGAAAGTGCGTAGAGGGAATCTGTCTCCACTTAATTGCATTCAAAGAGCTCATGATGTGGTGGGCTACAATTACAACACATGTACAAATCAGTGAATCAATGAATGACTATGTAGGGTAACTCATTAACAAAATAAAAAGCTATATTTGTACATTAATAATCATCATGTAGTAAAGGGCAGAGTGCCTTGTTTTTGGTAATATGAACTCTTAAATGGTCCAGTCCCTCATCCACATACCATCTTTCTTTCTGATTCAAGCTGAACGAACAGCCAATAAAATCCACCACAAACGGCATCACCACTAGATCTTTGTCATTCCCCTGAGACAGTTACTTTCAAACCATCAAGGCCCAATAATGTTTAATTAATAGTCTTTTTTTGAACAGATTTGCAATGTCCTCAAGTGGTGTGTGTGGGTGACTGTGTGAGTTAGTGAGTGAGTCTCAGTAAGAAAGGTTTCGGGGCAAAGGCCCGAGAAAAACTACTTCCAACAATACCACATGAAACATCCCGGTAATATGGCCATGGAAACAGCTTGAAGACTAGACTTCATAACTAGTTGAACAGTGGACATTTGTAGAGCCCTTAAATTTTAGTTTAGATGAGACAAAATTCAATATGTGCTTCTTCTTTCAAGGACCTTCATAGCCTGTGGAAGCCACACAAAAACGTGAATTGGCACTTACAAAGTAGACGGCCCCAAAGCTGCCATGCCCAATTTCGTGCAGGTCACAGAAGACATCCTCTGGGTCATCTTTGAAGAAGAGGTCGGCCAGCTCGGGGTCCTTCGGTACCCCTTTCCGTGTGGACGACGGCATTATGGGCTGGACATGGGCTAGGCGTCGGGCACCACGCTCACATACACACTAATGCTGCTGCTGCTACCGCCACCAAATGTCCACGACGGGCCCGGCATTGGCCAGCTTGACCTGGAAAACAGAGCAGTAAGGAAGACACATGAGGGCATGAAAACACTTTAATTGCTGTGTACTGCACTGGACAAAGTTATGACGTTTGTTTCCTTTAGGTTGATGATACAGATCCTCTTTGATTTGACCCTGAGAATACACATCACTTCTTGTGAAAAAGATAATATTTACTTGACCCAAGAAAGCAAAGCATTAAATCTTTTATGAGCAGGGTGAGACTTAGGCGGTTTATTGATACCAGGAAATATCCAGACATTGTTGGATCTTGTTTTACTTCACAGTCCCTTTATAGAGCATCCATATATGTGTGTGTGTGTGTGTGTGTGTGTGTGTGTGTGTGTGCGTGCGTGCGTGCGTGCGTGCGTGCGTGCGTGTGCATGTTGTTCTATGAGTGTTTGTGCATCTCATGGACAGCTGATAGGTGATAAGGCAGGAAAAAAGACATAGTCATATGATGACTACTAGCTGTCTAGTCCTGATGCTCATCCAAGTCACAGTCACACTTGCTCATGTAAACATGCGCGCGTACACACACACACACACAACATACTTGACAGCTGAAGCTGAGTCACTGATGCATCATCTCCACACACGCACATCGTATAACAGTCGCGTGTGTGCGTGCAGACAAATACACTAACCCTAAATGTTTTGCATCACAAGGCTGTAGCCAAGCCGTCAAGCGTGTACGCATTCTGGACACACTGCTCCAGTTAGCCTCACTGCACATGCATCTCACAGACTCACACACATGCACACAGTCGCACACCATTTCTCTCTTCCCAGTTTCTCTCTCTTTCTCTTTCTCTCTCTCTCTCTCTCTGTCTCTCTCTCTTTCTCTTTCTGTCTACCATGAATTCTCTGTGCACATCAGCCAGATGCAGCAAGCAAATCTGGCTCCAAAGGCCAGCCCCACACAGAGCAAGCTGACATACAGGCAGAGGCAGCAAGACACACAGGCACCCAAGCCAAGACACTAAGCATCAGCATCATCCTAATCCCCTTGCTCTTAAAGGGATCTAAACCATCACACCCACTCCAAAAAAATAACTCTTAAAGGCAAAGTCTTGTGCACTCTGTTCCAGGGCACCAGATGCAGAAAGATGGAAGAGGATTACTTTATGTATGTGATTCTAAGACTGCACTATTTTATTCAGGACTGAGGAACACTAAATCTTAACGGGGGTATCCTAATTGTATTTTTATCTCACGAAGACAATGCAACAGTTGTATTTCGTTCTATATATTGTTGGATTATTTTTGGTAAAATCTAGAGATGTAGTGTGTAAAGATAGATTTCATAGCTTGAACAAGATTTATTATGTTACACTCACAGACTTTTTCCCTCCTCTCTGACCACTTGGGAAACATGGTACAATGTGTTGTCTTCTTCTAAATTTAACAAAACAACGGTCACTTCAGCAGCGACATGTGTGGCTCTCATCTACACTGCATGGCTCCACACAGGTACAATAGCTCTGCATCGTTGTTCTTCTGTGTATATTGGTGGCTGGCAAACCAACTTTAAAAAGGTGCATACCGGCACATACCATATGTAAATACTGCATGGAGGAGCCATTCTCCTAGTTCACCTGAGTGGTGCTGTGGGGTGTGGTGGAAGGACACTTAAGGTGCCCACTAATTGATTCAGGTGTGACGCATAAGATGTCTTTTGTTTTCGACCACAGGCTGGCGGCAGTTTTGAGTTCTTGGTTTGACCTCAAATGCTTTTGTTTCAAAGTTATTAAATGGATTGGCATATCCAAAGATATATTTTGCCCACAGAAGTGTTTTGTGGTAGCTTATTTGAAAAGTTTCACAGGAGCCGAGTTGAAAAATCACGCCAAGGCCGAGAGTGCATAACAAAAGCCAAGGTGCGTCACCACCACTGCACTTGTTGAGTCAATTAAAGGAATTTGGGTTTGTATTATCGGTTCAATGTATCCTCTATAATTTCATTGTCTGCTGGTAACTGATCATGTAAATATTCCATTATCTGGCAGATAATTCATCGGTCCGATATATATATATATATCTAGCATCCCCAGTAAAATCCAACCACTTACAGCGGTCAAGTGTTTCTCTTTACCAAAATAATAAACTTGACCAGATTGATTAAAACACGAGTGGCACTACACACCAAAGGTCTCACGGTTCACCATCATCATACTCCCAATAACATTTGCTAAAGGCAGTTCATGTGCCAGAGGCCTACACTTAGAGATGCTGGTTATTCGTTATCCTTTCATGTTGATGGGAAGACATCAGAGATCATTTGTTAAATACTGATTCCAAGAGCTTTGCGATAGCAGTCAAGGAATGATAAGCATTAAGACTGTGACTACATGATCAGAAATTCATTTAGTTCCATAATAGCTATCTCTACAGCAGTGTTGACTAATTAAAGGCATGCTGCCTCTTCTTTTTGTGCATACGGGAAGGTTCCTGGAAGCATCATGCCAACCTGCTGCCATCTTCAATTATAACATCTCAGCATTGGGAATGGCAGCCAGCCGAACTGTAGCTTGACTAAAGTCGATTTCATGGCATTAAGCTTTGATTTATCTCCAAGAATGCCAAAGAACATGCTTGGAAACCTCCGTAGGGTTGTCACATAAAAAACAGGCTTGGTTTTAATTTACCCGCTTACATAATGTAAAAGATCACATATAGAGGCTTACATATTTATTGCCTTGAGGCGTTTCTTGGTCACTGACGCATTTTTGAGAAGCTTGTAACCCTTTAGCTGAGACCTTCACTTCGGCGATAAAGGTGTGACAAATGGTGGATGAATAGTAGAGTAAAGCAGAGCATGTAAACAACCTGTAGGGTGAAAATTCTTATACAAACTATTTGTGGTTACTGGCAGTTCAATTAAAAACACATGATTACACAACCAAGTATTGCATATACACTCTCAAGCTTTCACTAGATACTATATGTAATTCTTGTTCTTTAGATATGTGATCGGCAGACTTTTTTCACTGAAAGCTGAAACTAACAATCAGAAATGTTGACCCCTGTCAGGAATAATGGGTATCACGAAGGGTGGTGATCAAATTGCTTTGTTAACCCAGGTTGTAATTCTTCAGGCTCTCTGCACTTTCCAATAAAAAGGGGTTGCTTGGTGCATGTTTGGTTTGACTCTTCCTCAACACAAAATGCAAGGAAATTACTGCTACATCCGATTAAGAATATAACAAAATATGTCAGCGAAGCAACACTTTTGCAGCAAAAATAAGGCGGGAAGGCAAACAAAAAAATGTCAAATTGTGCAAATCCATGAGATGTATTTATCTTACCGCTTAGCACTATTAAACATCATAGGCTACTGATTAAAGGGGCTCTGTGGAAGCTCTGGTTTGTGCTGAAAGCTGGTTGCTAGTTTATTTTAGCGGATTCCATTTCTGAACTACCGCTAGCTATTGTTGCTCTGTTAGCAGAGAAGACAAAGACACCAAGACAAGGTACTTGAGAGCGTGCATGAAGTCATATCTTCAGAAAGAAATCCACAGTCCACTAAATAACTTAAACAAAATGTCCACAGGCTTGCCAAACGGAGAGAGACAGGGGAAGTCTCACTGTTCACGCCACAATCCGAACATATAAGGCCAATAAAAGAAATGATTAATACATGTTAATTCCTACAAATTGTAAAATAGAGCCCCTTTATAAATGTATGTTGCAGCATAAGTTACCATGGTGATCTAGTTAAAATAAAGCCAACTTCATATTACTGAAAATTCTGGCTTTACATACCTCACTAACCAACTAATCGTGCTTGAAAGTATATGCATCAGGTGTGTCTAAGTAAATTGGTTTATGTGTCTGTGTGTCTCCTGGTTGCATCAGCCCCGTCTGTCTCTCATCTCTTCAGATAACTACTGAACTAAAGCCTGATACAACCCCCATCTCTCTGTCACTCACACTCTCTCTCACACACACACACACACACACACACACACACTATTCACTAATAGTACATAAGACAAGAAATAAACAAAACTGCAAAATAATCAAGACAAAAATTAGGGAAAGAGGAAGTAAACAGATTGAAAAGAGAGAGAAAGGTTGGACAGACAGACGGACAGACAGTCAGTTTTACCCCATGTGAAGGAGCTTTGAAAGAAGATCTAAAACGTGGAGATGGAGGAGTCGGCGGGTGAGTAAAAGACAGATAAAAATGGAACAACTGAACGCCAAAGTCATGTGATCACTCTGGAGACTCTGCACACCTCGCTCTCACCCTTTTTTCCACTCTCTCCTCCACCTCCTCCTGTTCCTCCTCTTTTCTAAGATGTGTGAAGTGATGCAACGTGGCAACAACAGGTTGTAACACAGGGGGCTTGGTAAAGCTGTTACTAGTCCGGCAAAGCACATTGTTTGGACAGTTCGCTCTGTTTGTGTATGTGTGTGTGTGTGTGTGTGTGTGTGTGTGTGTGTGTGTGTGTGTGTGTGTGTGTGTGTGTGTTTGTGTGTGTGTTTGTGTGTGTGTGTGTGTGTGGCTACTGCGCATCTATGAATGGTATTGTGCTGAGAGAGAGCTGATTAGGCAAATGGCTTAGACAGATTAAACGGCTGGTGCGTGTGTGTGTGTGTGTGTGTGTGTGTGTGTGTGTGTGTGAGAGTGTGTGCGTGAGTGCAAATTCTTTACTACATGTGCGCTACTTCACATCACTGCAGGACACTGTGCTTACGTGCAGGTGTGCATTATTTTATATGTTCAGGAATAAAGGGTGCCTCGCATGCCTGCAACGTGTCTGAGTGAGTAAATAAGATGGCATGTGTGGGGGTTACTGTGGGGGCTGGTAATGGTGCTAAAACATGTGCAATATACAGCAAACTATATATGATAGGAACAAATTATATGTAAAAGAGATTATACAGTTTATGTGAACAGTTTATGTTAACAGTTTATGTTAATGTGTGTGTGTGTGTGTGTGTGTGTGTGTGTGTGTGTGTGTGTGTGTGTGTGTGCGTGCGTGTGTGACACACACACACACACACACACACACACACACACACACAAGCGATGTTATAACGTGCTTGAGAGTGACTCAACAGTGACAGGCTTGTGCAACTCATTTGCAGGTCAGCAAATGCATTCTAAAGAGACTTATGTATATGAACACGTGTTAAAAGTGGGCCAAAGTTCATGCATACATGAAAAACACAAACAAAATTCTGCACACCCTCCCACCCCCAGGCCCCTGTTGGTGCAGTTATGACTAATTGATGTACCAACATGTTGTTGCAGGACCAAGACCAGGCTTGTGGATACGACTCTATGTGATCATCAGAAATATCTAAATGGGACAGTACATTAATAATAAGAAAAAAAAATGGTCCAATGATGTGAAGTGGATCATCTAATTTGATTTTGTTTGATGTGTATTTAGAGGGAATTCTTATGTCAAAAATGGGAGATTGCCTCAGACAGAGCTGCAGAATGACAGCGGGCTGAAAGACATTTAGTTTCAGGGAAGGGTAACCCTAACCCTAACGCTCAATAATTTTTGGAACTCAATCCCAGTCCATCGTGCCATACAAGTGCAAAAACATATGTAAAAGTTCATAAGATCGGTTCTGTGACAAATTGGCTTTATTTCTCTTTGTAAATCTGTTCATTTGTATCTAGGTATGCACAATAACATTGGCACGTCATCCGAGGTCGCCCAATGAAGGCCGTAAAGTTAAATATGACTGGCCGTTAAGAGGGTGCTTTAATGATGCGCACAAAGTTTGGAGTTAGTAGTTTCCTTATTTTGCCCAGTGAAAGTGTATGCTTTTAAAAGCACTGTACAGTATGTCTGTATCTGCCAGCTTGCCATCATGCAGGCAAGAGGCATAATAGTATGTTAACTTTACCACAGGAAAGACTTGACTCTGTAATTAGGTAGAAGAAATATGTGCATATGTCATCAGGAGTTACAAAATATCCAATATACCAAAAAATCCAGTATGATGCATCCATACGCACCTTCATACTATATATGCGCCATTATGCCAGTGAGAGCACACAAGTGTCCGTACGTGTGTCAGTTGATGTGTGTGTATTTGCGTGTATAGCCAGGGGGTTTAACGGCTTACTGGCCCCCCTACCGGCTTTAGGCAGCAACAGGAATTAGGCAGACTGTGGGAATTCTTACTGTGATTAAAATCACCAGCTCCAATCAGAAATGGGGAAAAAAGAACTGGTAAATCTGTCATATTGTGCATTGAGACATAGTGTGAGGGCAGAGTGTGTGTGTGAGAGAAAGAATAAGAATTACGTAATTAGTTGGTTTTCTTAACTCCTTTCATGACATTATAGAGAGCAGGCTTAGAGCTTTGGAGTTGTGTGCGTGTGTGTTTGTGTGTGAAAGTGCACATGTATGTGTGGGTGCGCAAGGAATCCTGGATCATGGACACACACGCACGCATTGCATGCACACACACACGCACGCACACACACACACACACACACACACACACACACACACTGAAAAAAAAGGGAAAATCACTACACTTCAGTAATCCTGTCTAATAAAAACTTAAAGACCGTGGGCAGATAGAGCCTCATATCTCAGCAGAGTGCAAGGTCCCTGGAGAGTACTGCATGCCTGCGTGTGTGTGACGTCTACATGCGTGTGTGAGCATGACATTAAAATAGGTCAACCTGAATCATATAAGAACCTATTTAAAAAGCACAATGCCAGGTTGTAACTTGATGACTAACCAATCTAAAAGGGCTAAATGTGATAGAAGTTGTTTCGTATCAATTGAAAATCTCATGTGGCTGTTTTCTTGTGAATAAACACACATGGCCATGCATGAACAGGGCAGAGATATCCATACTCACAACCTTAAGAGCACATAGCTTAATCAAAACATCAATCCTTTGGAAATCTGGGGAAAAAATGATTCTTGCAGTGCAATTCTCTCTTGATAGAGCATGTCTTGATGCAGAATGAATAATTCACTATTTAAAACCCAATTCTTGACATTAAGAACTCATGTAACAAGTTGTAAGACTGGGCTACACGTTCCTAATGCTCTAAGCTGGGCTACTTTCTGAGTTTTGGTGAGGAAGGCTAAGCATGGCAAAGATCATGAGCAGAGATAGAGATAATCATGGATCATTACACATACACTATGTTTCAAAAGTATGAAGTAGTCACAAAGTAATAAAATAATATATAGGAATAAAAAATGTGACACATCAATAATCATTACGTAGTTGCATTGTAGCCCTCTGAATCAGAATCAAATCGAATCATATGGTGCAAAGAGATCCAAACTCTTACAATCACAAGTACTCACCATCTTAATGTCATCTTTGACTATTTTATTAAAAGTATCCGCCCTCACAATTTGTGCAGGGTGTCACAATTAATTATCAGCAGAGAGGAAGATGTCAATAAAGCACATTTCGTATCTCCACTGAGCTTAATAGAGGTATAATCTGGTATATAAATGAAACATCTGTAAGGGTTGTCCATGCAGGGCCATTAAGCTGCCATAACCTTCTTGTGGACCTGATTGTGGATTTGGAAAGCTTTCACCAGTCTGATCTTCACAGCCTCTCTGCCCTTAAAGTTCTGCAGTTGGCAGTGGGAGGAAGTTCCGACATTTGAAATCATCCCTCATTTTGCCTGGAGCGTCGTTCTGTAACCCAAATTGTTCCTCCTTTACCAACTTCAACTTTATTATTTATCTATATAGCACCTTTCATACATGAATGCAGCCCAAAGTGCACACCCAATGCCCACAAGCTTTTTTCCCACACATGGTGTGACTAAAAAGCAAGATTTGCCTGTGGCACAGAAAAACAGTCACATGCACACACGCTTCACTTCCTACTGAATCTAATGATTGGTGTTGTCTCCTCTTGTGATGATGACAAGTTGACGGAAGGATTAACATTATTGCCCAATTCACCAAATACAAACCACAGACAAACCTCAGACTTCCTTCAATCAGTGCAGCTTAAAGATGCATGCGCACTGTCAATAAAATAGGAAAGATAAACATTTCAAAAATAAAATAAGGCAAAAACAAGCTGTATTTTGCAAACAATAATTCTAAAAAGGACATTCAAATAGAAATCTGCAATTCAAGGCAACCCCTGTCCACTGCAATTAACTGTGATTTCCAAAATGTAGTTATTTCATGGCTAAGATGTTCATTTTGCTATGAGAAATTCAGACTGAGGCTGCAAAATGGACAATGTAAATTCTAACATGAGCAATCAGACAATCTCCACACACAGGAATTCACATGTGCATATACAGACAAGTTGAGAAAGCCAAGGTAAAGGCCAGAGAAACATGCTGGAAGTTGCCATAACAAGAAATTGGTAAAACAACACAATGATCACATATAAAAAGAACAAATACGAAATGTAATAATGTGTGATGAGGTGCTCTGAGAAAATAATAGAACACACAGCATCAGAGAGTCCAATATGTATAACCTACCTGTAGGGAATATGTAAAGGGGATGTCAGACTAGCCCTCTTCTCCCTCCGTCTCTGCCTTTCTCTGTCCTTAATTTGGGGCCAGAGTTGATGTCTTGCCAACTTTCCTCATGACTGGAATGATACTGGACCTGAGGAGAGAGCAAAGAGGAAATAAAAGGATTAGATGAGTACATCTAAGTTAAATACATAACAACATTTTTAAAACTAGAGCTAAAATGATAATTCACTGGTTTCGGATTCTTAAATTTGGCCAGTTTTCTTAGTCTTAACAATGTGGGCTATGGGCTCACAAAATAAACTATTTGAACCTTGGAAAATTTTAACCAGTATTCTTCATGGTCATTTATGTTAAGTACAACAACCTAAATGCACGGAAGAAGTTTGTCTTCTTGTCTATCACATTTTCCTTTTTACTGAGAAATTGCCAAAAATACATCCATGACTGGCAGGACCAGAAGCTACAAGCACTTGCACTGCAATTTAAACTTTTTATGTCATATGCCATCTATTTCTTGAGAAACTTTACATCACAAAGGGTTGCTGCTTTGCAGCACATAATACATGTGAGGAGCAATGCGAAGGCGACATTCCTCCAGTACAAACGGGGGGAAAGCCTTCAAATTTCCTCACAATAGCAGATGGTGGAATGACTCCACAGCCAATGAAAATCTCTTTAATGACTGTCAGTTATTATCCTCTCAACAACTCCAGGAAACACAGAAATCATCCTTTCTCTCAGCTACAGGACAGATGACAACACTGCTACAACAAGAAGTTCAAAGAAAATGTTGTCCCTTCCTACAAGTACTTCCACTAACAGTACAAGTTAATGGATGTTAGTTATCTCCATCGGGATGACTTAAAACGTATCACTTCATTTAGTGATAGTAAGATCCAGGAGCCATCTTTATGTTAACTGATTGTCAACAACAACTGCTTGAAAATATTTGTACATATATAAAAAATATTATTGTAAATATATGTCTTCGCATTTTATACAAGGAAGACTTTCCCTCATTTACAGCTATAAACAAACCCTCTTTCTTCTTCTTACAAATACATGAGTTCAAGGACACTACAGCAGTGCTGTGGACAAACACATTTCAACACTAAAACAAAAGCAGGCACAAATTCATCATTCTGCTTTTTCCGACACACACACACACACACACACACACACACACACACACACACACACACACACACACCTGAGCAAGTTGTTCTGACAGCGGAGCGCCATCAGCTACTGGACTGTTTCGCATTGACAAGCAGGTGGTGCAGCATCCGCATCGTAATCAGCAAATAAAACCTGACCCTGAACCATACACATTGTCGTTTACAAGACAGCACATAATAAAACCAACTGTTGTGAAGGGCAGCCGGACAATCAGGAAGTACAGTAGATCCACTATTCAGGCCATAAATCCCGGCCTTGTGACCTTTGCTTTGAGAAAAGTACTCCCTGTTTGGAATCAAGCCGGAGTAGATTGTTACTTCTACTTCCTCACCTATCCCTTTTTATCAATTTCTAATCCTCCTTTCTTGTCTTACTGGTTACCCACAAACCTCCTCCTATCTCTTCCTGATCGTGCAGAGCAACAGATTGGGTGCTCAGACAAACCACATTCAATAATAAAGGAAGGAGAGAGAATGGAGTGATGAGAGAAGAGGGATAAAAATGTATTGTGCCCCTTCTGAGTGTCCCTGAATGATTTATAACACAAACTGACACTTGCATGAGCCTCTGGGGAAGTTCTAGCTGCACTTCTCCTCCTCCTCCTCCCTCGCCCCACCCTCTTTGGCATTTGTGACCAACCAAAAGAGAAAGATGTAGATAGATAGAAAGAGAAGGAAGAGTAAGGGTGAGAGTGTGTGTCTTTTATTTGAGTCCATCTTCAAGAGGCTTTTAAGGATTCGATCTAAATAGAAATTTCTTTCAAGGATGCGACTAACAATTGATTTAATTCTCAATGAATCTGCCAATTATTCTCTCTATGAGTCAATTGTTTAGTTAAATGCTTCATCATTTGTATTAATAACAAAAAATGTAATTGTTGGATTATCTGTTTTATAAATAGGGCTTATATGTGGAAAGAAAAGCAGCACTAAATCCATTTTTTAAAATGTCAACTTGATTGTCTAGTGGCCTCCTGGTTAAAACACATATTATATAAACTGCAACTGGAGGTGTCCCTGTCACAATGAATTAAATGTGTTTGTATGTGTGTGGATATGGTATTGTGGTATTTGAAGAGAAGAACACGTTAAAAAGGTCAGGAGAGCTGAAACAGAGCATGATAAAATTTGTGACACACAGAAAGGCGAGCTCAAAAAGCTTAGAAAGAGGCACGGAGGATGTGTTAGTGTCATTATCAGTAACAACATGAAAGAGAGATGAGAGAGAAAAATCAGAAGAGAAAAAAGAAGAGTAAGAGAGAACCCAAAAGGGAGCATAGGCCAGTGATGATCACCTTGTGCTTTACAATGTACAACCATAAGCAGAAACAGGAGAGGCAGAAAACAGAAAAGTGTTTGTGTTGTTTTGTTTCTTCCAAGGCTTGTGGGGTCAGGTCAGGTAATGTAGGCCCCAACACAAATAGTAAGATAAACATCACATCACCATTGGAACTTTACTAACACAGGCTTTCTGACAAAGAGTGTTGGTTCATAAGCTAATGATCAAAATCCTGATATCCAACACCTACTTTCCATTCCTCCTGTTACATGACACACGCTGTGATATGAATCATAAATCCTGAGTCACAAGCGGTCGATTTCCAAGGCAGAACTTGGCCGATCAAACTGTTTCGACAACCTCGTATTGCATTTCTGTTCCCGAGCAAAACAATCCAATAGAACAGCTTTGAGAGGGACTAGCCAAACAATTCATCAAGCTGGATGTGGTATCGGGTATCAGACAAGGACTTTGGCCAGGCTCAGGCCTCTTTCTGTGTGAATCTTTTTACAAATAGACTTCCAAGTGTTCATTAAATGTTGACCAACAAACTGGCTGCTGCAGGTATCCACGATGACATCACTTTGTGGATGATTACCAGGGTAATTCTGTGAAAAAGGAATGATTTCCCTTCACCAGCAGCCATCAAAATACAATTGCGCAAGTCACCAAATAAGCAATTATATCAGAACAGTTGAGCTATCGGTATACAAATGTTGAACTAAATGGATCTTCGCTGTGAATATCGCACAAGTCTAAATTAATGTGCACATTTAAAGCACAAAAAAGCATACAAGTGGTTATAATGATTTTTCTTTGAGCCCTGATTTGTCTGACTTTTAATCAATGATAATGGAACTCAATGTCTGCAAATTCAACACTTGAGGATTCCCAGAGTGCCTGATGATGACTGAGGTGGGCTTTTGTTGAGTCATGGTGGAGGTAGGTGTACTCTGAAAAAAAAAAATAAAAGCAAAAAATAAAAAGATTCACACATCCCTGAAAGAAATACTGCTTTAAATAAAGCTGTGACAACCAAATATTAGGCGATTTCTACAATACTCGAAATTCTCCCCGGATGAAAATAAACTAATCCACCGAGATAGAAAGAAACTAAACATTATGTCCTGATTATCCTGCCAGGGTGGCACGGTGTGGATTTTTATAGCAGTGAGTCATTTTCACAGAGTGAAGAATACACACACACACACACACACACACACACACACACACACACACACACACACACACACACACACACACACACACACACACACACACACACACACACACACACACACACACACACACACACACACACACACACACACACACACACACACACACACACACACACTCTCTCTCTCTCTCTCTCTCTCTCTCTCTCTCTCTCTCTCTCTCTCTCTCTCTAAAGCAGGATTTGGAGACTTCAGGGCAGCTCTCATCTCAGGGACTTAGTGACACTATTGAGACATGCATGCATACAAACACACACGCATACACAAACCCCAAAGACTGTTACCTTCTTAGACTAGCTTTAAAGCTAATGCCAACATAAATATGGGTGTTGGTGGATTGAGGGACAAATATGCGACAATTAAGTGGCCTATCCTCCAACTTAAAACCCTGGGCCAACTCTAAATCTGTAGTTTATTTGAAGCAATTTCCCCTTGTTGCCCTAAGTAAAACAGCCCAAAACCTCACAGTGGCTAGTCGACTTGCGATGTGGATTTTGAAAAAGTTGGACATGGACGTGGTGCAATGGCCTTTTATGGACCTCTACATCAAAATTTTGCTCCAGCACACAGAGGATCAAGTGCTAACCTGAGACGAGCTTAAGGGCCTTTCAATCCTGATTTTAACAGCGAGAGACTCAAAAAACTATCCGTGTGCTTGGGGAAGACTTGTGGGCAATGCACTTAAGCTTCATAAAACCTCTTGTTGCAGCTTTTTGGTGTGCAAACCAAGCGCACCTTTACTACGTCCCAGCAGTTGTCAATGAGCTGATTGCCTGCTGGGGGCGTGGCTTAGTTTACAAATGTTTGTCATTCATGTTTGTCTGTGTGTGTGAAAAGCAAGTAAAAAAACCCAAAAGCAATGGAACTATCTGTCTGTCGTTATTCATGGAGAAGTTGAATTTGTTATGCAACACCTCTGGAACAAGTTGTCAAACTGGTCAACAAGAGAAGTGCGACTGACCTTACTGTACAGATTTTAAGAATAGTTATAATACACTAGGGATGCAGGATATGGCTAACTAAGCCAATATGGTAACCAATTACTACCTGACTCACATGGCCGATACAGAAAAAATAACTGATAATAGAAACCAACATTTTAATGTTTTTTTTATGCACACCTGAGTGCAATAAAAGCTAAGATGTAGTGAGCAAAGACTGTTTACTTGATATTCCATAGTGGCGATAAGATCTTATAGTAAAACTGGAAGACTTTTTCC
Organism: Diplodus puntazzo; assembly: GCA_963678695.2. Taxonomy (NCBI): domain Eukaryota; kingdom Metazoa; phylum Chordata; class Actinopteri; order Spariformes; family Sparidae; genus Diplodus; species Diplodus puntazzo. Next base: position 21,012,206 of record OZ023159.1, on the reverse strand, counting down.
CTCATGTTGTGTTCATTCAGACCAGTGATGAGTGGTTCTTGTCTACATTGCAAGGCTCTACACAGGTGCAGCAGTTTGATGTTATGAGTGGAACATCAGCTTGTTTACAGGTGCATGCCACCACCTCCTGTGTGTAGATGCTGCACTTGTTTAGTCAACAAAAGCATTTTGGCTTTGTATTATCGGAGAGATTTATCAGCTATAATTTCTTTATCGATAATCGACAATGTACATTTCCATTTTTTGTCCGATAATTTATCTATCCGATATACATCGTGCCTCCCTACAATACACCTTTTTGCCAAGGGTTAGATAAGACGATGACAGTGCCAGGGGATGGTTAGTCTTTAGTTTAAAAGACATCTCCCTAAAACACATTTTGAAAATTTTAAGCAAGTGCCACCATAAGCCACACTTCCAACAATGATAAAAATGCATAGTGCAAAACTATCCCCTCTACATACACATCACTAAAAGTAGATAAGCTATCGATGGCACCAAGCCAAATCATTCACACTTCCAGACTAAGCAGAGGAGTGCGACGCCTCTTTTGCACCAAAGCCTCAGGTCAATATCAATCTTAATCTCCATATTTAATATAGAAAAGCCCCTTGCAATGATGCAGACTTACAGGATATTACAGTGAAGAGTAGCACACACACAATCATCACACCAGAAAGCCTTCACATGTTAGAAATATTTTCACACCTTTTCTTTCTCATACATGTCCATATATAGGATTCTTGTGTGAAGTGGCTGCTATGCAATATTAAGCTAGCCAAGGGTATTTGTGAGGTGTATGGGGGTAGCCAGGGCTGTGGGGAAAAGACAATCACTCTCCGTTGTAGAGCTTTGGAATCTGGTGTGCTATAACATTGTCACTTAATGCCAAACACCATTATACATATGTTTTTATCACTCACACACACACCAACACACATGCAAGCCTGTGGAGGAATACCCTATTAATGTCATTCGATTTGCCTAGTCACTAGTTTCAGAGTTGAGATTGATTGTCAATCACTGAGTTGATTAACGGAAAATTACCAATTTACCATAATTCACAGATTCCTGCTTTTGAAATGTGATTATTCTCATTTTTTTAAGCTTCATTGATAGTAAACTTAATCTATTTGTGTTTAGAACTGTTAGTTTGACGAAAGACAAATAAAAACTTAAGAAAAAATTGCAAGGTTAATCAATAATGGCAAAACTTTGTGCCTGCCCAATAGATAGTCGGCCAATACTGGCCTAGTACAGGCATATATGTTGTTCAATATGTGATGATATGATTTGATTTTTTTTTTAAACATAATGTGGAAAAAGTTTCTTGGGGATTATTAATTTCCAGTGTTTCAGTGCACTGATGTTACTAATTTATAATAATATAATATTTATAATAAAAGGAATACTGAGTCTGATTAATTTTGGACAATAAAGTTTGTCTTTAAATTTTAAAATATTCTGCCACCATTCTGCAAGTATGTCACGTATCTCTTAAGTGTGAGTGAGTGAAAAAAAAATACTATATATAATATATATGTATATATATTACATATATATATATATAGTATTTTTTTTTTTTTACACACCCACATTATAACATTATATATATATATTTCATATTATATATATTCATATATCACATTATATATATTTATATATTTAATTTAGCATGAAAGAATCCAGTAGTGGTTGGGCTCTAAAAATTATTATCTGTTGCAACCCATATTTATCTAAAAAGTTAAATCATTTAACTTTTGTGTGTCAACCAAGCAGTCTATTATTTCTTTCAACTTCATAAAGCTGAAAAAAGTAAATAAATACATGTGTAACACACTACTGACCAGTTTCATCTGGGAGTCTGAAAGGATGCAGTTAGGTGGCTTGCACACAACATTGCCACAAAATAAAGTCATTCTTTCAGATAAACCCTCATTTATCTGAATGCCCTCAGGATCGCTCAGGATCAGTGAGGAAACAGAAAGATTATTCCATCAAAATCAAAATCTCAGAGATAATCTAACATTAAGCATATGTTGGGCAAGCTTACACTCATACGCACGGCTTTGGTCACACACATTCTGGCACACAAAGACCACCACTCATTCACTGTGAAAGCTTTTTTAGAGCAATCCGATGAATCCAGAGGGGTCACTGTGTGTGTCTGTCCCTCCGGAGTGAAGCCTGGAGTTTTCTCTATTAAAGCCATTCATCCTCTCTGGCAAGTATCAGTGATTGCGCCTTTTCAGCTGACTTTCTTTTTTTTCCAACCTGGTCAATAGTGTGTGTGGTCTACTGTCTTGCTTTTCCAAGACCCACAAATCTTTCTCACACACAGACACACAGACACACACAGAAAAATCAATCTCTGTACTGTCTTGTTCTAAAGCCCTCCCGTCAAAATAAAGACAAACATGCACACACTGAATGAAACAAGCAAACACCCTAAGTGCAGGGTCACAGAGCGCCGTCACTGGGCTCCTACATTAATCAACAGTCCCTCACAGACAATTTTGCACATCAGAGAAAGTGAGGGGGGAGGAGCAAGGGGCTGCTTGTGGGTACCACCAGTGGGAATTCAGCGTTGGATGATCAACAGGTCACACAACCACAAACACACACACACACAACAAGACAGAGAGCTGAGATAGGGAGCTAAAGTATAGGAGAGCAGCACCTTTTGTTATAAAGCTGCAATTAAACCAAAACAGGTAATCAGATGCTGCTTCACTTTCAAAGGCTACATATCCTGTTAACTTGACATACTGTGTGATTCATTATTACCACATACTTAACTGTGATTGTTATTGCTCTTAAACTGTTTATAAGGGCCTTGGTAGACAGCAGCTCAGGTGGTAGAATAAGATGGTTATTAATCATAGGGGTTGGTGTGGTGTGAGCAAAGGGGACTGAGAAACAGGGGAAAATGGCTGTGATTCATCTGATTAACCACATGGACAAGGTACAGTAAACAAGGAGTACACTGATTGGACCTTGATCACACACACAGACACACACACACACACGCACACGCACACACACACACACACACACACACACACACACACACACACACACACACACACACACACACACACACACACACCTCTCTACTCCATTTTTAGATGGATGACATAGGTGACTTTTTATGTTCTCAGATAAAGATGGTGACAAAGGGTGACAAACAGGTGTATACATTTATGTGTTGTGCTGATCCATGCAGGGTATTAAAGTAAGTGGAGTAAGTAAAACTCTTCAAAAAAAGTTCAAAGAAAAACATGTGAAGATTTGTCTCATGTTTCTTATAATCTATATATTTCTGAATAAATGGATCTTTAAGATCTGAACAAACAGCTTTTTTTCTGCACTTAAACAGAAACAAATTAAGTAATCTTCTGCATTCTGCATTCATTTCTTGTGACATGCCTCCAGTATAACACATGTCCAAATGTGGGAGTTGATGTTTATGTAATTTATTTTTCTCCCGGGCAATCATTTCAGACCAACTCTATTTTTGAAAACCCTTGTAGGCCTCGCACAGTACAGTTCATTATTTTAAAAGCACGACTCCACCAGCGCCACCTCCTCTAAGCTGACTCACTCAACAAACACCGACATGCACGTGTGGTGGATTTTTATTGTAAATCATGTCCAAAAACCATTCAATTAATCAGAAGGGATCTGCAGAGACTGTGCACCTTAGTGCCGATGCCTTGGTCACTGTCCCTGGGAGAATATGAAATACATAAATAAAAAAATAAAAAAACATAACAAATAACACTTGAATCACCTCAGGGTCCGGAGGGCATAGTGTGAGTAGCACATTAGGAGAGCAACAGCAGCAGCAGAATCAGCTTCAGCCACTGTCTGTGTCTGCATGGGATGCATTCAGGCATAGCACTGAGTGTAGGTCACCGGTATTTTGGAAGAGCTCAAAGCCCAATAAACAACAGTGGCACTGCATGTATGAAGAAGAAAATACACAGCTGGATTGATTAAAATAGGAGTGTCACAGTTCCATTAAACAAGAAACAGAGAACACATCTGAAACACCTCCTGTGTAAACATATCCTAGTTCTTCTCTTTCTGGCTGTCGGTCAGTCAGAATTTTTTATAGTGAGTGTTTGTGGCAGAGTTTAATAGGACAAGTATGACTGAGTGTGTGACATTTGCTAATAATTCATCTTTGGATTACTATGAGAGATAGAGACAGAGAGCTTGTAAGGATGAAAATGAGAGACAAGACAAATGGTTAGAGAGAGACTAAGGTAGAGAAAGAGGGAATGAATGATATCACAAAGGGAGAGCAAGTTAAGACTGATTAATATCAATTTAAGCTGGGAGAAGAATATAAGTAAAGACGAGTACAGTACTTAAGTCCTTTCGTTAAAATCAGTTTCCAATAGAGACATAGTCCTGATGAAAACTTTTAACAACATTTTTATTTCCAAACTTTTTGGCCAGTAAAAACAAAGGAACTTCCCCTTGCAACGTTAATGTGTCGAGCAGCTACATTTATCAAATGAAAAAATGACTTTTGTCCACAGATTGTTTTTCTTCAACAGTGTTGTGCCCCACAGATACATATCTTTTTTCCTGTCCTGTCAGTCCCATTACACCCCTCAGATGTATCGTGCAACCTTTAGGGAGGGTCCTAACATTATGGGAAACGCTGGGTGACCCTGAGTAGAGTGAGATTCCTCTCACTCAAGTGGTTTTTCCACAGCAGATACTTCTCATAGAAGGAGAAGCACGGGTGTAGTTCACAACACTAATAATGACTGTACTGCATTAAAGGTGTGCCAACTCAAGGTTGGCAGTGTTGGTGTATCTGACTGGAACACTTAATGGAAGACAGTCATATACCATATTGACCCGTGCTTGTCCTCCTATAAATCAGGGCTCTACGCTGACATTTTTCCCAACGAGCATATGTGCTCCTAAAGTAAAATATCTGGGAGCACAAAGACATACATGGGAGCACAAAAAATATGTATTTATTGATTTATCAATTTATCGAACACTTTACACTTAAATAGGCAGCACAAACAAAATGATTTACAGTGTTTGATTTCATGATTTCATTTTTTTTCATTTCATTTTGTATCCAATGTGTACTAAACACAAAGGATGTCAGCTGTCCAAGTGCATATTAATATTCATATAAAATAGAGCAAGAACTAAAATACAATAAAAAGAGTTGTGTCTTATTTGGCCCACTTAGGAACACGTTTTGATGCTGGATTGGAGTCACTGAGTCACATGACATGAAAGATATTGAGAAAATAAATCATATCTGCATATTAATATTCATATAAAATAGAGGAAGCACTCAAATATGATAGAAATAGGTGTGTCTTATTCTCCAGTTTACTAATACAATCTGCTGCTGGTTTGGAGTCACTGGGTCACATGACATGGAAGATATTAAAAAAAACTGCAATTATTTTGTATTAAAATATTCATGCCAGGTAATTTAATGATTTAGACTTACTTTTATTGTCATTCGAATTACACTTTACAGTGCAATGGGAACAACATTTAGTTTCAATGGCTCAGGATAGTGCAGGATAAAAAAAAAAACAACAGCATGTACATTTCGGACGTTGGAAAGTAGGATGGAGGGAAGCGGCGTTCTCCGCGGATTCGCCTCCAGCCCAGCTGTTAGCCCCGCTGGACAGCGGCACCTGCGTCCTCGGTAACAACGCCTCCGCTTGCTCCTCTGTCGGCTTGTGATGCTAGGAGCGTCCATAGCAACTGGGTCTTGTCGGTGCAGCACTCGGTCATACCGCCCCTGCCTGCTCCTCTGTCGGCTTGTGATGCTAGGAGCATCCATAGCAACTGGGTCTTGTCGGGGTAGGTCCCTAAATCAGTTTCCAGCGATTCAGAGTGAGGCTCTGGGAGGTGAGCTAACCGTCCTCCTGCTGCTAACACTAAGCGAACCTCAGTAATGTTGCGGCTGGACCCGAGTGAATATCCGACGAATATCCAACCTAAAACTTCAGCACAGTTCGTTGACCTGTCACCTCTTGCTTGACACTGGTTTCATCATTACAGAAAACTACTGTGATTGGTGCGTTGCTGCCAGAGGACTGTAGTTTTTGAACGGTCGCAGACAAAGTAGGTTGTGACAGTAACTTGTGACCTTTGCTCGCACACTGTGCGCTGAAATCATTTTCTCGGTTCGCACATACATTTTTTTAGGGGCAAATGCGAGTGAAATGCTGGCACTGTAGAGCCCTGCTATAAATGTCACTAAGTTATCTGAACTACACTGATATCCCCCTTTTGACTGGCACAAATTAATATCTGCACAGCTAATAACACAGACGACAGATAGTAAAGAACCATAAAGTGAACCAAATGGTGCCAATGCCTTTTGTGGGAAGTGACTAAAGCCATTTCTGTACAAGATCATTATCAGTGTCCAGCATCCGAGAATTGTATCTACATCTTCGCAGCCTCTGTTAAATTCCTGTCATGTGAGAAACGGTAGATTTGTCCTATTTGTTCAAAATAAAAATCTAACATGGAGTTGAACACTTTAGCCCTGAGAAGCGGTGAGACTAAATTATCATTTAAATCTGTATTTAGCTTCCATTTGCATACTTTTGTTTCCCTCGGTAAAGCACTTAAATTGCCTCTCTTTGAAATGTGCTTTATACGTAAATAAGCTCCCTTATCTTTCCTAAATATAAATTAAGGAGATCAAATACTCTTCTGCTACACACTGTTATTTTAACTTTGTGTAACCAAGTGGGACACTTCAAAGTCACCAGCTGAAGAACACAATCATGGCTTGTGGTTCCTTAGCTTACACTGCAAGAAGCCACCAACTAGGGTGGCTATGATAGATTGAAAGGTTCTTTAATAATGTTGACATTTGTATTCTTTATTTTGTGGTAACTCAACAATTTTGGGTAATCACTAAGGGTGTCACGATTTCGATTTTAATATTAAGTCACAATCTTGAAATTCGAATTAAAAAATGGAATCGTCGATGCTGCCACACCCCCATGTCACATCTTGTCGGCTTGCCAAGCGCAAAAAAACACACACATGTTGAAGCGCTGCGAGTCCAGCTATTAGCTATTAGCTACAGCCAGTCAAATGATTGCATGGTGTTACACCATTCCTGTTCGGCTCCCTGACCATGGTCTGGAAGCACAGGGGAGATGATTTCCTCCAGGGCCAAAGTTTGTGTTTACCTTTGGGGTGAACCCCCTTTCACCTGTTAAGCTGGTCGGGAAATAATACCAGGGAGCTTTGCTGTATCTTGAGGAGCCGGTGCCTTTATTCACAGCCAAAATGCAACCTATATTGTACACTGTACTGCTGTCGCTACTACTGCTACTCCTTTCGCTTCTCCTTCCTCTCCCATTCATTCATTAGTATACGCCTGTACGCACGCTTCCTCACTCTCGCTCGCCCACTCACACCTCACGTACCGCCCTATTCCCTAAAGGGGCTACGCCACTCTTACAGCAATGGCAAGTGCAGATGCAGGAGACCCATCGACAGAACTTGAGCCCCCTCCTCTTTCACTGAAGTCGCCAGTGTGAAAGTATTTGGGATTTCCAGTGAGTTATGTTGACAACGTTCGCATTGTCTGTGTTAGATTTATGTTATTTGTTCCTGCCCAGGGACTACAGATGAAATTTAGCTAGTAGCTTATTCTGGTACGGCTGAGAGCCGTGCACTGTCCCTGTTAAATAAACAAACAAATAAATAAATAAATAAATAAAAAAGACACAGTTTGCAAGCTCTGCAGAAACTATATGGCAGGTTATTTTGTTTAAGTTTCCAATTGACTGAAGATATGTTATTGTTACATTATGTTGTTAAAAAATGTTTTAAATTTGACAGTGTAGTGTGGTACATTGCGAACAAAGGTCAGATATTATATTGCATAAAAGTCTAGTCTAAAAATGGAATAGCAACCTGTGCTTTAAAAAAAATAAATGTAAAAATCGAGAATCGAATCAAACCATGACCTCAAGGATTTGGAGAATTGTGACACCCCTAGTGATCACATCATAAAATATGATGACAGACATTCAAATGCCTCAATAGAAGCTTCCTGATGTAAATAAATAACATGTGGTACAAACCTACCACCAAAACCAAGATCACCTGCCCCAGCTTATATAATTGTTACAACTATTAAAGATGAAATTCTTTTAAAATCAAAAATCTGAGTGCAAACAAATTACCAAAAAAGCACAGCACCATTGTCGTCAAAACATTATGTCCCACCATCACATTTACTCTGGCCTGCTCAGGTGGTGGTCCTGCTGGCTAATGAGCCCATAGCAGGGGTTAATGACAGGATTGGGTGACTGGACAACAATCCTGAGGGTTAACATGGTGTAATCTTTAAAGCATTGGCCTACACACAAACTAGATTTAATCCATAATGCTGACAGGGTCACAGGTTTCAACAGAGAATCTATCAGGAGCTGTCTGCATCAGCTGAGCCTTATGACACCCACTTTCAACAGAGAAATGAACAGACTCAATACTGCATACAGCATGACAAAGGATTCAGTATGTAAAGTATATTTTGTCGTGATTATGACAATTGTACCACTTTAGGTTTAAAGTTACGATGGTAAGAGATTTTCACTGTATCATAACTGTCTCAGAAAATATCACCGTTTCACAGTATCACATTTATTTTTGGGTTGAACAAACACTTTATTATAATTTCAAAAAGATATAGGATATGATATGATATGCTTATCGTATTTTCAATTTTTATCATAAAATGCGCTTCTACATCAATGGCTTGCTTGTCTCCTCGATACTCAAAGGCATAAAGAAGTTTGTTGTTGGCCAGTTATGATTACCAACTAACTAGAGGAAAAAAATAGCTTGCAATGCAACAAAGGCAACATTTTAACTACTGGCATTGCAGTTTTAATATGATAAGAATACTCCAGGGAAAAGAAAAGAATAAAAACAGTCTAAAAATAAAACAAGACATAATTATTCAACTTTTCCGACTCTTTTCCCACTGGGACATTTCCCCTGCTCTTGCATGCTTACACCACAGCAGCATAATCAAAAATAGCACAGTCACCGTAACAAAGCAAATTATTGTCTCAGCTGGAGTATGATTTGAGGGGAATTCAATCTAAATAAAAAGGTGTTTACAAGGATTCAAATTTGTGACTGTTACTTTTAGAGAAATTATGATAAACTGGGGGCCATGATTTAATTCCACACCCGTAGCCTGTCTACAAATAGGGGAGATATTTCAACAAGGATATGACTAAAAAAAGAGAGGCTTGGATACAGAAGCTGATGGATAGAGAGAATTCTAGTGGCCTAAAGAAAGAAAAAACAATTTATTCTCTCACTTCTATCTATTAACACTTCAAGCAACATTTACAAAGCATAAATAAAAAATTTCAAAATTTCCCTCGAGATAAATAAAGTATCTATCTATCTATCTATCTATCTATCTATCTATCTATCTATCTATCTATCTATCTATCTATACAAATTTGATTTGTACAGGTAAAGTGGAAAGTGGTATGTAGACTTTAGTTTGGAGTTAATTTTCTACAAGGTGACTGGGTAAGTAAGAAAATGGAAATCTGTACAATTAACTGAACATAAAAGATGTCCAACAAGTTCATGTTACAGACCAACATAATGATGCATTGGATTAAGCAGCTTCCCTTACAGGCAAAATAAAATTACGTCGCTGTTGTTGATTCACAAAAAAAGGGGGAAGAGAAGACGATAACAATTAAAGGTAAATGTCAATTAGGTTTGGTCACTGAGGTCTTGGCCTTTCGGTGACAAGTTTTTATTGACCATTGTTAACATGGACGGCTGCTGGTGGTGCTAAACTGGTGTGAATGCCAAAGACAGGCAGTTCAATAAGTGCTGTTGTTTTCATCAATGTGTGTAACACTCACTGCCACTGGCCACATCCAGCCAGGCTCAGCTGGGACTCTGGCGCCGAGATGGGCCATATCGACTAGGCAATAAGCCTGGGCCTGTTTATGACACTATCAATTCCCAGCTGTATTGATTTTCATTGTGGCTGCAAAAATACTCTTCAACTGCACACCCAAAAACACGATAGCTATAGAATCATAGAAACATTTACATAAAACGTCTTTTAAAACAGCATACATGCACATTTTCACACATGCACATTTTGCACATTTTGTGCACACACACACACACACACACACACACACACACACACACACACACACACACACACACACACACACACACACACACACACACACACACACACACACACACACACACACACACACACACACACACACACACACACACACACACACACTATAAGCCGCCAATTTGCCCGTCTTTTTTGTGGCTCAGTCCGCCAATTTACCGCCTCGGAGGGTACACTTACTTCCACCTCCATTGCCATCCAAAAACAAGGCGTCAATGTGCCGGCAACTGCGTGACATGGGCGGAGGTGTCGATAACCTGCACTGTTGTGCGACCCACAGCTGGGGAGTTTTAAAACCAGGAAACAGCTGATCACGGCAGTCAGTCCATCACTTCATCTGTGGACATCAAGATGAGCAACTGGAAAGCCGCTGAGATCTTGGAGATGCTAGCGTCTCCTTGGTCTCTGTAGCGGTTTGGTTGTGTCCGCTTGTTCCTTCCGAACGGTTGCTACTTTCAAATTAAAAGCCCACAGCTAAGAACCCAGTTCTAAACTCCAATGGTGTGCAATGTAAAGCTTACAATTTCACCAGCTCATAAATGGTGGCAGACAGTTTAGCTGTGAGAGCGATCGATCTGGGGCTGTTTGACATCAAGGCCATATGACATCCAATATACATTAACTATGACTAGATCCCACTGTGTCATGGCTCACATCAACTAGCCTGGCTCTTCAAAGACTCAAGAACCCTTTGTGTGTCTTAGAGAGGATTCTCTTGCTGAGAGAGTCGTGGCTACATCCCTGACACCACAGTAACAAGTGCCTGTGGTCAAATGCCTCCACCGGCTAGTGAGTCATCCTCCTGATGTAGTCCCATTCTTCTTTCCCACAAGGCCATGCAAAATGCATGAGAGTACAGGGAGTTTGAGTGTCTGAGAGAAAATGTGCAAACACACACACACACAGATCTGGCCTATGTTCACAGCCGTACACATACATGGAGAACGCATGTAATCGTTGCATGAAGTGCGATAGTCATTTAATCAGCAGCGTGCATGGACACACACAGACAAGTTGGGACTTCATGAGCGAAGAACACACCAGCTGATCTAGTTTCAGCTCCAAGTGTGAGTGTTTGAGTATGTGTACGGTGGGAGAGCTGAGCACAGAGTGAACTGCTACTCTAAAGCCCAACAGGATTTTCCAATCAAGAGCAGCAGAAAGACAGACAGATTAATACCGGCCTATTGCATGCTCTCTTCTGAAAGCAGTGCAAAAGAGAAATGATTACAGTGAGTAGGACATGCAGCTGCCACTTGCTTGAGTTTTTTTTTTCTTCTTTTCTTTTCATGATGAAATATTAAAGAGATTCAAATTAACAGACATGTTGCGCTGCCGTTAGCTGGAGTGTGAGTGGTACTCCAGTGCCATGAATGACAGAGTCAAGCTACTACTGTCCGCGTGTGTGTCCATCTTTGCCAGATAGGATGCGCAAATCAGGTTTCTTCCCACATTCTCTGATCTGGTGCTAGAGACTGGGAACAAAGATTTAGCCCTCTTGCCTGAGGAAGTATCTAAATCTTTTCAACGGCCTCCTTTCCTTAATCTGCCGACCAAGGTTTGCCAAATTCAGAGCAATACTGACTGCCCTCCAGACAAAGCCAAAGCAGTGAACACAAGTCTACTCTAAATCTCCCAGCTCAGTGAATGAATTCCATGTTAGAGGTCTATGCTGGGTGAATGATACGCCCTCTTTGACTTTCTTGAAGGCAGCGTTCTTGGAGGGAAAATGATGATGTCATGCAGTCATTTTCGGGGGACTCGCGGGATGGCAAGGGATGTTGTGATTCACGGTTATACATTTATGTCTCGGACTCTCAGAGCGGTTAGCTTCATAATCGGCCGGATAAAATGTCTTGCAACCACTGTTGTTTCACAGGAAGACATTTTCTGAGCCTTTTGGACTGCATACAGAGGAGGACGAGAAATAGGGTATGAGATGGGTGTTAGTGTGTCAAAGTCTGCAACAACAAAAAACTTCACCTTGCTGTTGGTGTGTCAAATTTGAGGCGGAAATGACTTCATTGTAGCACATGAGAAATCTGCTGGTAAGAGGTTGGTAGGCAGTTTGACTCATTTAACTAATACAACCTCAGTGACGCCCAAGCATGCTCATGGACAACCTTTCATTCCTCTTCTGCCTTCTATTAAAAAAAAAAAGTAGACAGATCAGCCAAAATGAAAGAGAAAGACAGGGGGAAGAAATCAAGTAGAGGAAACCCCAAAAAGGAAACATGCATCTAGGCCACTGAGTCATTTCCCTTGTGTTTTGCCTCTTCCTCTTCTTTTTCAAATATACACTGACAGTATAAATAATGTACATCATCGCTGGGGTTTAAACAGAGTGGGAGAGGGCCCATGGGTTTTAGGACTTAGGATTTCAGCTTTTTATCCCCTGTAAAGTCTGCCCGCAATTAGTTTGGGAATTAATTCAGGCTCAGAACTTAGCCTTCCTCTTCCTCTTTTAGATTTGTACTGATTCATCCAAGCCTCTTTTACACACACACACAGATACACACACATAAAGGGAGGGGGAGTAAAAAATTAAATATCTGAACTGTGGGTAGAGTTTACCCACACAAGTGACTTATAAAAAAGGTAAAACAAACAATCTATACAACAATAACTACGCCCATGCTCAGAGTGGATCTGTGTGTGTATGGAGGTACATTTGTAAATGGCCAGGCTAATTACATAAAAATAATCCATAATATGCCAACTGTAGCTCAACTAATGTGCTTTTTAAACCCCAGGCACTTAAGTATTGATAAACAATTAGACAGGAGGGGGGAATCAGCCACTGTCTAGTTCAAACCCACCTCCAAAGTCTTACAAGTGAACTTGCTATTGGACTTGAAATGGGAGGTTTGGCCTAACACCATTCACAGCCTCATGCTCACACAACCACGCAGGGAGAAGGAATATTCCCTCACAAGGATGGTCTTTCACTCAGAGATACTGTTCCATGCACGAGCATCACATGAACAAATATTGAGCCTAACTAAAAGCCATAGAGAAGCTCCATTTCTCAATCTTCATCAGTCTTTTGCCTCTTTTGAGGATCAACTGATGCAACATCAGTTTTCTCTTCAAAACACACCAAAACATTAAAATATAGATTTGGACGTCGTTTATCCTGACGATAATTGGCTTCCAAGCATTTAGGTCAGTCCTAAACACAACTTGTCTTGTTGCCATAATGTCTTCCTTATATGCCCACATGAGATTGTCTCAGACCTTAATAAACAACTGACAATTATTTTCATTGTTAATTAATCAGTCATTTATTACTTAGTCTACACAATGTCAAGAAAAACGGTCAAAAGCTCTTTAGCCCACAGTGGCTCTTCCAATAGCTTGTTTTATACTATAATTTATTACTGTATTGTCTCTGCAATAATCCTTATGTAATCATCTGGCTGCAGTGTCTTGACCATATGTTTGCTTAAAGGATGACTGAAGAAATAAATCGATCATCAATATAGTTTCCAATATTCTTTCTTTCGATGAACCCTGAACCTGATGGAAGGGAATTCAACTCACCTAAGCTGGCTGAGCACTCCAAGACACACACTTAAAAATCAATGTCGTAGGGGCTTGCCAGATTTGATATTTAAAGGAGAGCGTCTGTCCAACAAATAGATCTTCCTGCTGCCTGTTCTTTATTTATTCTGCCATTTTCCCTTTATTTCTCACATTCTCTGTTCGGATATATTAACTTCAGCAACCCCTCCACCCTGTCTCTCTTGGAAAGGGAATTGGAGAGCAATCGCTTGTTCCTTCCTATAAATTTTCACTATCTCTGCATCCTCCACCTTAGTTGCATGGTCTGATCTCACCAGTAACCACCTTTGGCCCACTAAAACCCTGTGATCCTGTGTGCGTTGCCAATCAATAATTAATCAGATAAATCTTTATATTGCAAACATTTCTCAAAAAAAGGAAAACATTGGCCATAAATTACTAATGGGGACCTTTTATTTATAACACAGAGGCCAATAAATCAGTATGAGAAGGAATGAGAGGCATAGATGAAAAGACAAAAGCTCTTAGACTAAATGGATATCAGGGAGTGTCAGTAGTGGTAGTCCTACTTGCTGTCTATTACAGCTCTCAATCATGTTTATTATCCTGACTTGTAACAGCCATGAGAGGGGACATATCAGTATTCGGACCAAGATTCTTTAATTTTCTCTTTAATACAGTGGATTTTGTGATACTACAACTCAAAACTCTTAATTCACGTTGTCCCTCTAGACTTAGATGCAATCAACACAGTTAATCGATTAATGAGTGCTTAATCATATGTAGTTTTACAGCGTTCACAAAGTGTGTCAACTAATAACATCCAGCCTGTTTTTATTGGTGAGAACAGTAACATGAACCTTGACATGTTATCCAATAGTAATCTTGGCCCGCTTCCTGCTCCTTCACTGTGGATTGGTTAAGAAAGTACTTTCTTATCTGACATGGCCCACATGTCTCACACCCGGAAACATTAGCTGGACAGGGGTCATGAGGTTGCTGTCTATTTGTTTTTTTGAGGTTGCCGTCTATGAAATGCCAGGAAGGGTGTGTGATTGCATTGGCTTCTTTGATACCCTCATGGCCTGATCATTTAACCATTTCCTCATTTGCCCTCTGGGACGAAATCATCCCTGCAATTATCCCAGGGTTTGTGGCCTCCTGGCTTTACAGTGCTGCACATCTGGTTCATTTGTGTGACGAGAGCTTGTCTGTGTGTGTGTGTGTGTGTGTGTGTGTGTGTGTGTGTGTGTGTGTGTGTGTGTGTGTGTGTGTGTGTGTGTGTGTGTGTGTGTGTGTGTGTGTGTGTGTGTGTGAGAGGAAAGGACAGCAAGAGTGAGTGAGGGAAGTAGCGGACCTGGAGTTTCCTCCAGGTCACAGCTTAATTGGACAATTGTTCAGTTCAACCTCGGGCTTTCTGGGTTCACAAAGGCTTACAAAGCTATGCTAGCATGGGCTATTGAGCAAGAAAAGGGTGGCAGAAGAATTTGTTTTGGCTCTCACTGCCTTCTTTTTCCTACTCTTACATTCCCTCATGCAATATGACACACCGTTCACATCCAGTCTGATGAATCAGTGGTTAGCTAAAAGCTCAATTGAAGAGATGATGGCAACAATTGTTGGAGTAGGTTGAAATTTAAGAACATGTGTGTTGTGTGTCCAATTGCTAAACAGAAACAGTGTAATCTCCATAATTTGTTAGCAATGATGTTGTCTTGATCTGTAAGTTATTGGCGGGGAATCCTGTGATATTCAGCACTATATATTCAGCCAGGCCAAGCCACAGACTTAACTAAAACATAAAAAATTAAAGTCACATTTAGCCTGATTCACTGCTGGCGGGTGAGAGCACAACACAATCTCCCCCAGATTCATCAGAGGCAAATCTCCACTTGACCCAATGGAGGTTGTCCAGTCACAGCATTAGGGCTGCACAGAGCTTGGGCAGAGGCCTAGTTTCTCTTGGGACTGGGGGAGGGATGGGGTGGGTTAGGCACACTCTCTGGTAGCCCAGCAGATGAGGAGTTATCAAGCATTTAACGTCAGGTTCTGTGGCAGCCTGGGTTCATGGCAATCTTAGGACTGGTGACATCACCCTTAAAAGCCCTGCATCATTTGATAATTCTGAATCAAAGCTTATCAAAAGTCATTAAATAATACCAACATTGGCCTCAGTGCGAACTGCTGAGGTGTCATGTAAGTGCGCAACCAGCACACAACTGAAAACTCTTCTGCAATGACACTTAAAAAAATGAAAGACAATTGGAAATGCATACTAAAAAGGAGCCGAGTAGAAATTATGATGTAGAACTGTGAGACACAAAAGCGCTTTGGGCAGGCAAAGGAAGCTCCCAAAATAGACCCAGTGTGGTGCAGTGTATTACCTCACCCCCACTCACATCAGCAAATGTGTCCATCACAATCATGCATCCTAAGCCAAGCTGACATGCCCCACTCTGCCGAGCTAGTCGCACATACTGGAGTTTTCCCAGCCGGTTGCATGCAGGGGAGAGTCAGCATAACAGACGCAAAAACGAAGGCCTATGACATGACACTTTGAATTTTTTAAAGACCCCTATTACAGTGAACCATGTAGCTCTAAAAATACCCCTGCTAAGCCCTTTCCTTCATTCTGCTGAGCTAAATTAAGCCCTAGGCCCAGGAGGGGTGGTGGTGGGCAGAGATAAGACAAGTCAGCCATCAGCAATGGGGATGTCTCCTTGGGTGATGATGCTGACTGCAGCCATGATCCGCCAGCAATGCAACTTGGTCTAGTCATGGAAGAGCAGAGAGAGGCTTGCAGATTTCACAGAAGAGCTGAAGACAGATGTAGCCGGACATAATAGGGGTTGAAAAAAAGGGGAGAAAAATGGAGGGGGGTTCATGGCCACAGCTGCAACCTCGCCAGAGGATTGGAGGCGCGCTTCTAATGAAGGGCTATAATCAAGTTGCTCATGCTAACTTCCCACACCCAGAGAGGCTGACTTGCCAAAATGCCTCTCTTATGACAGAGGGTTTAACATGCTTGAGGAAGAAAACAATAAAGGGAGGAACAGTCAATGTAATCCACAAGAAAGAATGACGTATTTAACAACCAATCTGTTCTGCATTTCAGCCTATAACATATCTGTATTGTGTGCAGTAAACAAGTTAAGCCAAATGCCACTATAGCGCCAAAGACACTATGAAAAACTATGAAAAAAGAGATAAGCATGCCAGGTGAATAAAGGCTGGCAATGTGCCCCCAGACTCAAGCATACATTTAAAAAGGCCATATAAATGTCCTTTGATGTGCGCAATATTTTTCATGTGAAAACTTGAATTGGTGACAGCTGGATCTTCCTGCCTACATAATATCTAAACCGTTTGGTTAGACAAAGACAATTTTCAACAGTGCGAGGTGACGACTAAACAGCAGAAGTGGCACACTCACTAGGGAGGCATTTGTTGATGAGACATCTGTTGGGCCATGGCTTCTTCCCCTTCGAGACAGCTTTCAGTAGACCAAGGCCATGACTCAGGTCTGCACCAGCTGCTGGGCCATGACTAGATCCATTTCACATTTTTCCCTGTGACTTGTATCACGCTCAGTGGTGTAAGTCCAGAGTTTTCATCAAATCCGGAAGAAGATGCAGGTGAAAGATTTTCTGATCATAACTGGGCCTTTCGGGCCTTCATGGAGAACGACCGCTGGGGCTGTGTGATATGACCATGATCTCATATTGGTCGCTTCATATCCAGATATACAAACATATAGCACATTTTCTTTAAATTGAGTGAATGGTTTATACAAAATGACCACTATTTCTTATTACATTTCTGAATCATACACTTGAAAAGCACTGACTCATATTTGATTATTTTTCTCCTTTTATTTAGAAACGAATTTTCAATGATTCATATAATAAAACATGAACTATTAATAGCCTATAACATGCAAGTAGAAAACCCTTTTCTCCTCTAGTTGCAAACAGAAAAGTTCTAAAATGTAGTTTTCTGGTACTTGTCAGTCTCTTTATACACAAACCATATCCATGCAAAAGAAGAACCCCTTCTTTTAGATACAAACTCCTTGTTCATAATTACCCCATTATGATTCACATTCACTCTCCTCAATGTTTGTTTGTGTTGCCTTCATGCTAATTTCCTGCCTGCATCCATGTGAAGGAAAGCAAAACGACGACAAAGTTACAAGAGAAAATTGCTGTAAAGGGTGTAATTTGCAAAAATAACGATAACACAAGAAGAAAATCTAAGACGTTTTTCATGCAATATATTTCGGCATATCATACAACCCTACTGACCACCAGATGGATTATTAAAAAAAATCTGTTTGTCTTCTAAGAAGCACACACATTTATTTAAGAAGGTAGATGTCTTGAGTACAAAACACTGCATCGATGCCTACCATAGGAATGCTTAGGGATGCACCTGCTGTGAACATAGGCATGCTTAAGAGTTCCTCATGATGATATAATCAAATAAAGTGTTACTGCTACTTTAGATTTATCCTGTTACCAAATATCTGTTCTGGTTCTCTCTCTTCCTGGCTTCACAAGACCATGATCTTGCAGCAGTGCAGAGTTATGCTGTCTTTTGAAATCACCATTAAAAGCAGTACATGTTAACACATCTGCTAGTAGAGGAGCTGTGGGGGTAGGGAGGGCATAATTCTCCTTGTCATCTGAGACAGCATTCCTATATTAGACATGCTAAACCAGATCACTGCAGAACATTAAGCCGGACAGCAGCGCTTTAATATTTGATGCGCTCTGCTACCGTGGCATAAACCACCAAACTGCTGTAGCACCGGCTAAACTGACAATTCTCTAATATATTTTTCAAAAGTCAGCCTTCCATCACATTGAAGAGGAAAAAAAGTTCATCGCTTTCAGCAGAGAGTTGTGAGAGATGCTGAGATGGATTAGTCAGCAGGGAGGAGACATTTCCACAGGTTGCCCTAGATGCAAAACAAAACCTGCCAAGACTTTCTCATCTGGCATCAAGGGTTTCAACTCGAGGAAAAACATAATAATTGCTGTCTCACAGATATGTACAGTCGATCTAGCACACAGCCAGTAAACTCATTACAGGGTTGGTGGCAAGCCATAAGGAATATGGGCATATCGGTGGGCCTGCCTCGGTTCTTCAACAGCGAAACAGGTAAACTTGTTAACTCTGACATCCACATGACCCGAAAAAAGAGGAGGGGGAGGAAGGAAGGGTCACACACTCTGGTAAGACATCATTTAACAGGTCACAGAAGGATAGGAGATTGACCTAAAGCCTTGTTTTCAGGGCTAATTAACATAGGCCCAGGTTTTGTAAGGCCAACAGCCTGCATGCGTGCCTTCTGGTTGTTCTTAAATTAGACAAGTCGGGATTCAACTGAGACTGAAAGAGATTGCATTAGGCACTGCAGCACATTAGAAAAGCTGTGAAGCAGAAACTCCAACTGGCACATATAGGTCACACCAACAATTGTAACTACTGTAGCCCGTTTACAGAGAGGCAGTGATTGCTGTACAGATAAACTGCTGTAGCATTTAACAACGACTTGCACCTGCAGGAACAGGACATGCCTCTTATTAAGGAGTAGGAATTGAGGTGTTACTGAGTCTTGTTTCCTTCTTAAAAAGTTAAAGTGAAAATGTACAGGCACCACAAGGACAAATACTCTCACTAGGATGGGAGGTTAGACACAGCAACAGAAAAACAGATTTACTGCACACCAAGTCTCAATGTCTTCCTCAAACACTCTGCAGTCTACTGACTACTTGCCACCATGTGGATTTCAGTCTGGTCACTACAGGCGTCCTTCCCACTGTTCTCTACTATGCAGCTTTCCCTTCTTATTATGCAATTTCAAAGATGTTCATTGATTTACTGCCTCCATGAGCAAATCAACTGATTACTGTTCAGATTAAATAAATCTGGTAAAAAAAGTTAAAAGTTGCCGTCATAAAAGCTGGTGTGAGGGTAATGTGATTACTGACTAAAAGGTCTCCTGAAAGTTTGAGGGGTGAAAACTATGACAGGAGAGGCAGCCACCTCACATGTTGCTTTATATTTTAAACTTCACTCAAACACAGATAATTAAACTCTTCACAGAGCAGAGCATAAATTAAGACACCGGCCAAGGGGGTTAAGTCTACCCTCACCATTGCATCTTGATACTCTCCAGTAGGGCTGCACGAAAAATCGTTAAAAAAATCCCGATCTCAATTCACACATACAAACACAGCACGCAAACGCAGCACTGCCGCCCTCCTCCCTCGACCTATGGTAATGCATCATTACAACACGTTATTCAGTGGAGGAAGCCCGCCTGCAGTTGAGTGTTTGGAAGGAGTGAGTGAGAAGCCGTTTTATACAGGGCTGCAAGCCGCCAATCTGCCCGTCCGCGGTTTTAGACAGAGGGCGGCAAACTGGGGGTCTGTTTTGGTCCGCCGGTTTGTCGGCTCGGAAGCTACACTTATTTCCGCCTCGCCTGCTATCTAAATCCAAACCGTCAATGTGCCGGCCCCTGCGTGAGGTGGGCGGAGGTGTCGACGACCTGCACTGTTTCTTTCACCAAGAAACAGCTGATCACAGCAGCCAGTCCATCAC
Source organism: Diplodus puntazzo (assembly GCA_963678695.2). Taxonomy (NCBI): domain Eukaryota; kingdom Metazoa; phylum Chordata; class Actinopteri; order Spariformes; family Sparidae; genus Diplodus; species Diplodus puntazzo. The sequence continues at coordinate 20,991,844 of OZ023159.1, read as the reverse complement.
TTCATCCGCGGACATTAAGATGAGCAACTGGACGGCCACTGAAATCCAGGAGATGCTAGCGTCTCCTGGAAGCTACACTTAGCTACACAGGAGATGCGGCGTCTCCTGGATCAGTAGCTATTTGGTTGTGTCCGCTTGTTATTGTAGCAACAAGCCAGGAACGGTCGCTACTTTCAAACTAAAAGCCCCCCGCTAAGAACCCACTTCTAAAATCCAATGAGGTGCAATGTAAAGCTCTTATTTTGAAGACATATTCGTTGTCACTGTTCACAGCCCAACTTCGAGCTTCACGTCACGTCACATGCTTACGCCTACCTCAGAGGCGGCTTTTGGAAAAGGAGGAATATTACGCCTCCGTTTTAGAAAGCCGATCACAGCAGCTATCACATATCACCTAGCCAAGATAAGGCCCCAATAAACACTGTACAATATTAGGTATTAAAGGATGTCCTCTCATCTTGGAGACAATTTTTTTTTTTTTTTACTTTTGTAAAAATAATTTCTCATCCAATGATAGAACTTGAACAAAACAAAAAAAATACATTGCTTTGCAATGCATTGGCAGAGGCATAGTAGGCAGAAACGCTGCTCTGCTGTGTTATATTTGTTTGACAACAGAAACACAAAAATAATGTCACAAAAACCAATTACATTGTGAGAGTGCGAAGGACTATTCTTGACCTTGGAATCATCCTGTCGGACAAAATAAACACAAGATCCAGTTTGTAGCTTTTTCTGAGCTTTAACCACATCTCTGAACATCATCATAGGAAACTGAAATACACTCCTTCAAAAGTGGCACATAACAGTGACTTAAGGGATATTGTGGTATTCACTATTTTTCTTATATTTTTGACATTCAATAGGGTAAAAATTTAAATTACCAATGGTCCTGACTTTTTGGGCCTTTATTTAAACAATGACAACCAAAAACAGGCTGCATCGACATGTCTTATTGGGGGTGCAGAACCCAACAGACTTTACCTATTTACTCACCTACAAGTAACTGCAATAAGAACGTGTCTTAAAATAAGTTTTATGAATGTGAAAAACTACTTTCTTATTAAAACTTAAATCGTGAAGGCCAGAAATAATATTCAATCACTTACACAGAGCTCTCTCAGACTGGACGTGAAGACAGTAATACATCACAGTATATGTGACCAAAGACCGAGAAGTTCAGAGGGTGGACATTTGGATTACGCATAAAAAAAAGAAGGGGAGACATGCAGCAAAGCCAAAACCCTCTTTTTACTCTCTGGTAACATTTTTGTGTATGAAACTTCTACAAACTGAGTGAAATCCGACCCTTAAAATGCCTGATTGGCTAGAGTGACATGATCGACGAAAAACCTTGCAAAAATGAAGACATTTTGATATGACTACATTTTCTAGTAGCTTGTTGTCGCTGCTGCCCTACAAAAAATGCTAGCGCTAACAATTTGACTTAAACCTAATCTTGAACCCCATTTAAACAAGTCCCGGGTGCAAACGAGTGCCTGCTTTAGTGTGAACATAGCCTCAGTCACCACTCCACCATGTCTCTGACAGCCACATCAGCCAATTGTCAAGAGCAGCTGATGTGTCCTTTTCCCAGAGCATACACACACACACACACACACACACACACACACACACACGTACTCAAAAGGGATTTGTGCAAATTCACAAGAAGACCCCTGGCTAATGTCTCAATAATCTCTCACACGGCTCTATAAAAAGACATGACTGTTAGTACTATGCTTGTGACTGCCACTGCCCAGCTAAATGTTGTTACGTTACATTTAGCAACCTGAAACATCATTGGTTAAACCAAGACCAAATGAAAGCAAAGGGGAACATAATAACTCAATCATCTTTTGATTAGGTTTCACAACCTGTGCTTTTAAAAACCAGATGTGACTAACCTCACTTGGCTCCAGCTGCACAATAAACGAACATTCAGCATGTCATAACCTGAGTATTATTTTACTAGTAGCGGTGCGGTGGCATTAAATTGAAAAGTAATTATACTATGCACATTTGCATATTGCAGTGTCAAAGTCTACTTCATTAGTGTTGTTGCAAATATACAGACTTCAAATCTTTAATCAAGTTTGTCAGGACATAAGATTTCGATCATGTTGTGTTTGTTCAACCAGAAAAGTGCCCCCTCTGTATTCATTCATTTAAAATGTGCACTGTGTAGTCCTGGGGAAGAGATTTTAGTCAGAGGAGAAAGATCTTCATTAACTCATCATATTGTTGCAACCCTAATTAAGAGTGAAACATTTACATGAAAATCACAAAATCCTGATTCAAAACCTGAACTGCCCTAGATAGATACCACCACTTATAAGGAAGTGTGTTGCTTTCTGTTCCCTCTCTCGGTTGCATGGTCAATGGGTTGCATATGATGCGGCCAGATATAGGTTGAGTGAACAACAGAGAGGACTGTGCCCTTTGAACAAAATCCTGTCAGCTGCAGCCCTGAAACACTTGACTGGAGACATAATGATAAAAAAGATTATAAAGATGAGCACAAATCCTTATAAGATCATAATCTCTCTACGTGACAGCAGTTTGACACTACTTACTCAGGAGGCAAGTAAACTTTTGACTGCAAAACACTGAATTCTCCCCCCCCCCACACCACATCAACTCTTTGCACCTCTTGAGCGGAAACAAATGTCTGTGATCGACTAAAATGCCATGCAGGTGCACCGTCATCACAAAAGGACTGAATGTATTCTCAACATGCATCTTCACAAGTGACACAGTTTCAGCAGTGAAACACGAGTCTGCTGCCTCTCACTCATGCGCTCTACACACAAGAGATGACATCATGTTGGGTCAGCTTAGGTTTTTGGTGCTCAGCTTGCTATCTGCATCTGCCATTTCGAGAGCGTCACGTTAGCCTACATTTACTTTTGACGCTGAATATTTAACCGAGCGCTGTGCTGCGTTCAGGTGACGAGCTCGATTGTAGCGCTTATGCCATGACGAAAAAAAAAACACTTAAGAAGATAAATACCGCGCAGTTACTGCTATTTGGATTAAATATAAGCACGTCAGTATTACTATATAAATCGTGCATGGAAAAGTGTCATGGATGCAGGCGATGCTCGACCAGTTGACGAGTGCAGACAGACGTAGTAAGATGTAGAAAAATGTGGTTCGGGTCGTGTGTTGTGGACGGTGAAAGCCATTGTGACTGCGCGTTGATAGTAAAAATCTCACTCACAACAATGTAGGGTGCAATGGAAGGTACCACGGGCAATTTGGATGTGACAAGACTCACGCAGACTGGCCCACATTGCGTGACAATGCTTGAAAGAAAAAAAAAACCCTAGCACAAGTTTACACATCGCCCATCCGCCGAGTCGTCTTTACAACCTACCCCCCCCTCTTCCGACTGCACTCTTCATTACGACCTGTCATCCGCTTCGCTCTCCATACTCACCCCCTGAGGGACAAACCAAACAGCGAAGCGTCTTCCCCCCCCCCTCCACCCCCACAGTCAGTCAGTCCACGACGTGAAGTCTCCGAATCCCAGCGTAGATGTGAAGCAGGTGCACAAACACATCGATCACCAAAAACAAGCACTCTCCTCTCAAGACCTTTCCAAAGCAAACCTACGCACTTAACCCCCCGGCGAGCCGATGCTGCTCTGTGCACTCACCTCGCCTGAGCGGAGTGGCGTTCACACAGACAAGCCGAACAACGTCGGAACCAGGCGATGGTGGTCACTTACAACTTCGCCTGTGTCCACTTTTTCGGCTTTATTTTTCTTTTTTGTCGTTTAGCTACAGTAGCTCCGCCGCTGAGAGACAAGAGGAAGTGTCATTTCGGTTCGCTAGCAGAGGCTGTTCGCCGTTGAAACGGGCGACAAACAAACGAACAGCGGCAGCGACACAACAACAGAGCGGAAAAAGACGCTCACCTTCAGTAAAAGTCGTCGTTGTTGAAAAGCGTGCTCACTTCAGTGGGGTTTAGTCCGACTCTGGAGATGACGGTGTGACTTTGCTGAAGTGCTGTCAGTTGGTGCGGACTTCCTGAATGACGGAGCAGCAGGAGCACAACCCCTCGCGCGTGTTTGACAGTTAGTTTGACAGACAGGCGGAAATAAAGTTGACTCGCGCGGCGGGGTGTGTGTGCAGCAGAAGAAGAAGGCGCGCTCACCAGGTGTCGTTTCTCCAGCATTAACACCGGCGAGCGAGCGATCGTTTTTTTTTTTTTTTTTTTTTTTTGCAAGTATCTCATGCGTTATTGGTTGTATCCACATCAAATGCGAAAATGCTCCGCCATGAAAGTAACTCTCTGATCGGTGCCGCTTAAAATAACAAGTGCCAACGCGAAAGTAAACGACCAACAACGCTGCACCTTATTTCCTTCGCAGATCATTAAAGATGCATGGACGAGTCATCCCGATTTTGTTGCAACTTCAGTGTCGGCGAAGCCGCTTCGTCTCCACAATGTTTTAAGTGCAATGCTGCCACCTGCTGTCGCAAACGTTTGAACTTCTATCGTACCAATCACGAGACAATACTTTATCAATTAATATAAATAAAATTTATTAGGACCACATTCTTACTCAATGTAACTGACTTTTTTAACTTTAATGTTTGCATTATTTTGACTGTATTAGTGCATGCTGCAGACATTTTGGCAAATACTTTTACTCAAGCACTATTCATGTGGGTGACACACCCATACCAAAGTACCGATTAGTACCAAGGCTGATAAATTCCACCCATAGTATACAGTAGCTTATACACATGCATGTTAATATAATATGTACAATTTTACTTTGACTTCTACTTTTGATACTTAGGTACATTTGATATCAGATACCATAAGACTTTTATTCAAGCATTATTCATATGTGTTACTTACTCAGACCAAGGTACCAATTTACCACATAGTATGGCTTCTGGGTGCTTTTTCCAACACTGAGGAAAACACATTTACCTGGAATTATAGGTGAAAGTGAGTCATTTGAAAAACACACACACACTTGAGGAGTATTATTAGATTAGGGAACCACCCTTTTATTTGTATATTTACTTTTCCGACATTACATAACATGCATCCACTGTATAGAAGCAAATAATAGCGTGGATGATTTGCATTTCAAATGGATACCTTATTGTGAAATTTAAACACACAATATTTTAAAAATTCAAATAACACCAAATCAGATCTATATTTAAATTGCTCAAATCCTGATTTAAAAAGCCACATGTCGAAAAAAAAATTGGGTTGTTTAAATTGGATCGATGAAATTTGGAGACCAAATTCAAGATGAAATATTCAAACTCAGCCTGGGAAAAGAAACAGAGCCTGAAAGAAATCAATAAAACCTGTTTGAATATTTTATCTGCATGTCTGCTGACAGGGCAAATTCTGGAAGAGCACGTACAGACTGACCTACATCTACAAGTGGCTGCTATTGAAAACATATTGTTCAGAGTTCGGGCTGCAACTAACGATTATTTTCATTATCAGTTACTTTCTAGATTTAACGATTACAACAATTATTTGGTCTATAAAATGTGTGAACATTTTTTGTTAAAAATGTCCCACACCCCAAGAATGAGCCTGCAAATATATCCTTTTGTCTAATCCTTGGTCCAACATATGTTGACAGTTGGACTATTTGTAAGAATGCTCACAAAGCTGAGACCCATCCATTGAAAACTGGATTATTATCACAACAAAGACCCCTGATGGGACTTTAACTCACAATCCCTGGCTTAGGATGCCAATGCCTACTCCATTACGCCAGTGGGGCTTTTATGAGAAAAAAAATGTGATAAACATTTAATTGATTACCAGAGTATTGATAAATGACTTGATAGACTAATTGTTCAAGTGGCCACAAAAGCCCTTGTGATCACACAAGGTCAGCAGGAGGAGGCTTTTCGAGGTGGGGTCCAAATCTCCTGGACACCTTTTGAGTGGCTAGTTCAAGAGCAGTCTTCAGTATTATGGTCGCTATCTGAAATTGTAAAGAATGGTTTACTCAAGGACCAAAATAGTAGTCTATACTCGTCTATTTAAATTCAAAAGCCCATTTATTTTTCATGTTCCCAGGCTCCCTTCAGTAATGATACTAAGTGGGCGAGTAAACGTCACAGCAGGGATCTAAGAATTGATGAGATTTTGGCAGAGGGACTCTAATATATAATATCATGTGATTTTGCATTAAACTGTGTACCTCAGTGTTGTCTATGGTGGCATGATGATGAGACTTGCAATGAGCTTTTGTGCCTACATACTATGCATAAGGGTCAGAGGAATGTAGCACACAGGGCCACAGCTACGCATGGAGACGCAGAGTTTGTGTCTTCCATATTGTTTCTGGTAATGTGAGAGAAAATCACAATTACAAAATGGGTTGACAGACACACCATTACATATGGCTGATTCTGGATTTTAACACACAACTTTGTCTGTTTGTGAGTAAATGGATGACAAGATAATCATGGGCTACTTCATGTGATAAAAAACAAAAACAAACAAACAAACAAACATTATTGTTATGTTCCTGACAATATTGTAAAGGCTTTAAGACAGCATTTTTACAACAATATTGGGATATAACATAATTAATAACAGTAATATAGTTGATAAGTTTATGTGGCTGACTCTTTTAATACCTAGCAATTAAAAATATCTCACATGTGATGGGGTTGATTACTAGATAAGCATGTTACATCAGGGGAAAACAGAAAGGGGGCAGGAACAGAGCTTCAGCGCTGGTGACTACACTTACAAAATAAAATAGAAAACATTTTACAAGTGATCAGCCACTGACCCCTCGCAAATCCTCGAAGTGTTGAAAAACTTAATGCATAGCGAGCCAACTATAGTAGATTCATGGAGCCAAAACAAAGAGAGCCCATAGCACTTGGCGTCCGGAAATATGCCTGTTTAAATGTTTTACCTTAGATTTCAATATGAGCACAGAAAACACGCTGATTATTAACTGGTATCCATCATCTTACATTCCGTGATTTAAATCGTGGGGAAAATCACATTACAGGTGTTTAATCACATTAAAATTTACTAATCCAATCAGTGCATACAGGCATATGGTCAGGCAGCTTGACGCTCCGGGGTCCTGCCAGTTGTAGGCGCTGTTCCAAGGAGGCTGCAAAACACAAATCGATTGTTTATTTTGTGTTTGTTTACATTTAGCAAGCGAACAAATGGCTTCGACTTTGCTATCACCTATGGTAGACTATTACAATGATGAAGAAGAACTTGACAGCGTGGATGACGACGATGATCGGAGTTTTAGGGGAAGAGACTCAGAAGAAGGTAACGTTAAGCGTATTGACCAAAAGCTCCGGCTGGGTCTACTTGTTGGAAAAGAGACGGAAACGCGCGATTATTGCTTAAATTCAGACAATTTTTGTTTGCAGTGCTTCAAGTGATTTGCAGATTTTGCTCTATTGGCAAAGGGTTTCTCGCATAGTGCGGTATTCACTTTGTAGCGCTACCCATGCAAAATTGTAACTGCTTGTTTCCAATTCTGGATGAGCAGTCCAATGCGAGCTTCAGCCACACGTAGTTAGCCTGCTAGCAAGACAGGAGGTTAGCCACCCGACTGCCGCCCGCCAAGTTTCTGTCCAGTCAGGAAACATTTCGGAAGCAGGTGATGAAAAAGGACTAAATCGCGTGCACTCGATGACTTTCCCTATACAGATAGAAAATTAAGCCCACGGTTAATGATTATAATATAAAAGTATCGCCTTGTTTACATGCCAACTAGCTAGCGTGCCGCTAGCCTTGGCGTTACGCGTGAGGCATCGGTCAGTTATTACTACATACATCGCCAGACTGGATTTACGTTATTGTGTAGTAAATCGGTTGCAGCAAAACGTAACTGCCACTCGAATTAAGCCAATTTTATGCGTGTTTCAGTCCGCGTGGACTAACTTGGTTTTAATGAGTGAGGTTTCAAACGGAGTAACGTTACATAGCGTAAATTAGCCAACTAGCTACGTAACGTTACCTTCGAGCATTGACAGGTCGGCAAGCAGCCGAAACCCTGCGTGCTGTGTCCACTGCACTGCCCTTTTCACACTATTCAGTGAGACAGGACGGATTGCAGTGTACGAGAAAGAAAGACGAGAGGAAAGGCGAGGCGATGACAGCACTACAAGGTTCGCTAGTTTTCTGACACTGGCTTCCAGGCGACGAGCTGGACTTATTTTTCTCCTCCTCGGGATATGTTGACGCTTCTTTTATACCCAACTACGCGAGCGAGAGTCGGGTTACTCTTTAAACAGTAGACTAGCTAACTTAAGCTAGCACATTAATGCTAACCGAAAATGAAAGCTGCTGTGTCAGCTCAACATGACCGGGCCTTACCCTTCTCTTGTGTCTGGTTCTGAAGGTAACGCCGACTGACCTGGGTCAGCTGGTGCTTATAAACTTGGCTCCCAAGTTTGCCACATCGCGCTAGCCTTAACATGTTAGCTTGTCTTGAGAGACTTGTTAGCCGGGGACCGTTTCTGATTACTCCTACCATGCGGCAAATGCTTGACAGTCAAAGTAATAGCTATATTTCTGTCGGTCGTTGCATAACTGTTTCTGAGTTAAATTTACAAGCCTTAGCTTTATCTAGCCGAACTTTTTTCAGATGTCGATCCGGAGATATAGAGTGTGATCTGGCAGACTTGGATTTCCTCTGTTTCCTAATCTAACCACCCAGAGGGCATTCCCAAGCAGGGTGTTCACCATTACCTTACCAGTGCCACGCACGTCATCTGATCTCCACAGATCACTGCTGACTGTCTTTCTGTCTGACGTTGGATGAAGGAGAACCAAAATTAATTGCATCACGTTTGTGTTTGCAAAGCTAAAGGAGGATTAATATTTCCTGGTGCAGGATGCTGAACTGATCACATGTAGAGTATATTGCATTTTTTAAAAAAAATGCAATCTGAGTCTGTTTTTTTCTTCTGATATGCCAGACACGGAAGATGCCAGTGAAACAGACCTTGCCAAGCACGACGAGGATGACTATGTTGAAATCAAAGAGCAGTAAGTGTTTTGCCAACAATAGCTCAGCTGTTTTGACCTTAATAAGAATCATTTGAAGGTGAACGTTTGTTTGTTTGCCCCTATTGCTTTACACAGAGAATGGAAATGTCAAATTATCTCTGGTTTATTTCATTCCAGAATGTACCAAGACAAGCTGGCCTCCCTGAAAAGACAGTTGCAGCAACTACAAGAAGGTAATCAGTGTGTTTTTCCTCTGACTTTAGTGTGTAAAGAAGTTTCCAAATGTAAACGACTTTTACTGTTGCTCTTTATCTTGTGGGATGTAATTTGTGAGTGCGTGGGGATACAGGCATACAGGCATAACCATATCCTGACTGGTTACTCATGGTGGTTAGGGATTACATCATCAGGTCATGAAAGGCAGCTTCAGGGGAAGTTTGAAAGTTCACTGACTGTCTCTGGCTATAAAGAAGAACCAGATGAGAAACTGATGATAACTGCTGACTAACAGTCTTCAGCCATAAACAGCTCATTTCGAATCCTGAAGCCTGTCTGCTGAACGGATACAAACCATTTCTGAAGAGCTGGCTGGGCTGTAGCACAATCAGCTCTCCTACGAGCGAGTATACAAGTTGTGTAGGGGCACACTGTGAGCTCTTTGGAGTCCAGATGCAGGTGCAATGTTGGTGTCATATAGACTAGACTGTGGGTTGGTAATGAGCAGCATATCAAGGAAATATTGATGCATTTTAATTAAGAGTTTCTTTAAGTTATAATAACTTTTGATTTGAAATGCTCTCATCTAACAGAAATGGCATAGACCTTCACTTTTTAGTAAATTACACTTCCTCTTTGCAGGTACGCTGCAGGAGTATCAAAAGAGGATGAAGAAGCTGGACCAGCAGTACAAAGAGAGACTCCGAAATGCAGGCAAGTTGAGTGATATTTAGAGAAGGCACACTGTACTTTTATTCTAATGCACCTGCAGATTTACTAAAATGTTGTAGTGCTTCCTGCTTTAGTTGATTTGTTTGAGCAGGGGACAACATTGGCAGTAAGCACTGCTGCAAAACAAATGCTCACACGTGAGAACTAGGAAAGGGAAACTTGCACAGTGTTTATGCATATAAGAAGAGAAGTGTTTGTCATGAAATTATTATATTCAAAGCCTTAAATGAATCCTTGATGTTGACAGTTGGTTACTAGCAGGTTCGTAATTAAATGACAGCAACTGCAGCCGTGCTCAATGCGCATATATACCATTTCTCAATAAGTTTTTAAGTGGTTTAAATGTCTGAAACTATAATATTATGGCCAAGATTGTGAGTAGTGTTACACAAATTAACCCCAGATTTTGTCCTTACCCATTTTAGACTCCAGCCAAACTGTTCGAGCAGGCCCACTGTCTGATTTTCCCACATTTCTGCCTCCAAAATGTTTGATATAAATTGTAATGAGCTTGTTTCAGTATTTTACATGTTGTGGTTGATTGTAGTCCTGACCACTAATCTTGGGGGATGAAACTTTCTTGTTTAAATAAAACCTTAGTGGAATTGGGCAGAGGCTTGATCTACATGACCTGTTGTGTTTTTCTTTCCCCTCTACAGATCTTTTTCTCCAGCTTGAGGTGAGTATGATTCATCCGCGTAGGCGGCTGATGTGATTTATGTTAAATTGAACCAGAATGCATTCCTGCGTTTTCCATCATTTCTGTCTCTCAAACTTTCTGCAGACAGAGCAGGTGGAGAGGAACTATATCAAGGAGAAGAAGGCAGCGGTGAAGGAGTTTGACGATAAAAAAGTTGAACTGAAGGAAAACCTAATTGCAGAACTGGAGGAGAAGAAGAAGATGATCGAGAATGAAAAATTAACAATGGAGCTGACAGGCGGTAAGGGAGCCAGAACGGAGTATTAATCAGGGACTTGCTCGGCATAAGAGACAGAAATGGGGTCAAACAAAGAAAATACATGTGGGTGGAAGTGAGAGTTTTTCTCTCTGCAAACTTCAATATTAAGTTGTCTGATTAAAGTAGCACTTTTAGGTACAGTCATTTAAAAGTTTAAAACTTGGATATTTGGGAAACATGGGATATTTCTATTTTTATTTGCAGTGAATTACAAAATTGGGAATTTTGGTAAGGTTTTACAGTGTTTGGATGTTACTGTAGAATCTTATTTTTGTCATTACTTTTTTCAAACGTAGACTCAATGGAAGTAAAACCTATCATGACTCGGAAGCTGAGGAGGCGGCCCAATGATCCAGTGCCGATACCGGACAAAAGGAGAAAGCCTGCGCCAGATATCCTTCACATAAACTTACACTGGCTGTATTTGTACTTTATCAGAGAGTCAAAGGTCAGGATCAACTCCATCTGTTACGCAGCTCAGTTTTGTGTAAAAATGCCTCCTTAACTCTTCAAACCTCAGCTAAATTATTTGTTAACAGATGAACAGATAATGGAAGACCTAAGAACACTTAATAAGGTAAGTGGTTCTGAATTTCTGAATTTTATGTATGTAACTGCTTGTCTTATTATTTCTTTTAAACATTTCCCTCCTTCTCTTTTACAGCTTAAGTCTCCAAAACGACCAGGTACGTCAATGCTCATCTTTTTTCGTTTACATTCCACTTGTCATGTGCAATTAACTTCTTTGAAAAAAAAAAGGAAGGCAGATTGTGTTACCTGTTTCTAGTCTTAATGCTAAGCTATGCGAACCAGCTGCTGGTTGTAACCTTATAATGAACAGACAGACAGATACGTGTTTTTCATCTCTTTGTCTCCCCCACCTTTCATCAAGAAACCAAATAAGCACATTTCCCAAAATATCCTTCAAGTACTGCTTAAAAGACAACAATATTAGTATTATTGTGCAAAACTTCTTTACTAATCAGTGGTGTCAACCTTTTCAGTGTCTCCCTCGTCTCCAGAGCACGTCCCCTCCGCTCCCATGGAGAGCCCCTCCCAGCGTTACGAGGCCCGCATCGAGGAAGGGAAACTATACTATGACAAAAGATGGTGAATTTGAACTCGTACTGAAAATAGGCATCTCACATAGTTTGACAACAGCTTGTGTCACCACTAGATGGCCACATTGCCATGGTCTGGATGGATTTGTTGTCCAGTTGGTCTTCAGAAGACATTTTACAGCCACTATGATGGCAGCCAGTTTTTTTATCTACAGAAAGGGATATATCTTTGAAGCCGGTGAATAAGTGCTGGTGCTTGAAAGCAGCATAAAGAAAAAATGCGTATTCAAAGAAGGTGACAGTACTAGAACGAGTGCTGCATTCTACTGTGATGCAGAGATAAAGAGAATGAAAATCCTTGGCCAGACGCGGCTCTGATGACATTCTTTTTGAGGGCATATCTTTACATCAGACATGCGTCAGAACAGAAGGTCATTTGCACAGTAAAAATAAGATTATTCTGTCTTATTATTGGGTGATACAGACAGAGGGAGGGGAGAGGAAAAAGCTTTGAGCTGTGTGGACTTTTCTTTCAAGAAAAATTCTCATTTATTCATTGCCAAAGAAGACGCCACAACCATAAAGCCTTTTCACAGGAGCTGCAGGGAGACACATGCGTCATTATTCTTCTGTGGGCCCTTAATGATCAAGTGCTTTGGCTGTCAGTCTCTTCCCCTGGGTTGGTTCTGTCCTCTGACAGTTTGGAGCCATTAAAAAAGAATAACAGACTTTTTGTTTTGACTTTCCAGTCCAATTATCTATTTAGTGCCATCTCAGGAGGAATGCGGTTAATTCAGCGGGGTAAAATTATGTATGATGAACGCCTCTCCTGTCTGCACTTAGCCTCTTTCCTCACCGTGAATGACAAATTAATGCTGTTGTTTTGTTGTGCTTTTTATGCTGACAGGTACCACAAGAGCCAGGCCATCTACCTGGAGTCAAAAGACAACACAAAGATTAGCTGTGTCATCAGCTCAGTGGGGACCAATGAGGTAAGCTTTAGTACTCATCCAGCTCCTGACGCATTTAGAAAAACAGCAAAGATGAGGCTGGTGATATTCTCTGTTTGCCTTCGTTGTCGACAATTGCCATGAAAAGACCAGCGAATTCATCCTGCTACAAAGTGTGTCTATGCAACTAAAGCTTGATGGATTTTAGTCCTCTGTGCCATAGTGCTTAAGTGTTCTCCAAAACCCATTAAAAACACATCAGTGTCCCACACTGTTGCACTGTTCCATCATCACCATGGACGCACAAAACAAACACTGTGCATTATTTTGACTCAATACCACACACACCGCCATGCTTGTCAAAATTCCATGTGTTTGTCTGCAAATGTGAAATGAGGCCTTGTGCAAAAACGGCTACAACACGTAACACTATATGAAGGGAAACTGCTCATGGGGTCAAAATGTCACGTGTAGTTTGCAGTACGCCGAATATACCCGGACGTCGTACTGATTTGTATAACATGTCCCGCAATGCAAATTGCTGGAAAGGCTTCAACAACCGCTCAGGCCAGCAACAAATGTACATTTTTTTTTCTTTTTTTGTGTTAATGTTTATATGCTATTTCATCACTGAATGCTCTGTTGGAATTGAGAAAGACTATGGGCAGAGACACTACTGCACAAGCCCCTGAGTGGGTAGCTGGTCAGTCACACTCACAGACAGTTCACTGTGGCTAACAAGTTCATGCAGCCAACAAGCAGAAAGCCAGGCCCAAAGACGTTTTTACTGTTTTTACAAACGTCATTCAGTAATAATAAAAGATTTTGACTTATTGTATTGAAATTATGTAGCTATTGCCAAGGGAGAAACGTTCACAATACGACCAAACCGGCGGCAGCATTAACCCAAACAAAAAAACTTGCCTCGCATGGAGTAGAGTAGTGTGACAAAACCCGGGTGAATCTGGTACCTTCTAAATAGAGTCAAATCTCTCGGGTAAATGTTTATCTTTATCTAGATTTGGCTAATGACAAGTGCTAATGCCGCTCTAATCAACACAATCAGTCAGAGGATAAGGTCACTAGAAAAGGAAAGTCCATCTTCCCAGTGAACTTTCCATTTCTGTTCATTTTTTTAATAACTTGGTATTAAGTTGACATATAGATGTGAATACAGTTTGGCACAAACTGGTTTGTAGTAGATAATGGCCTATATTGAAAGGGATTGTCTCTTTCTTTATTCTTCTTCAGATTTGGGTGAGGAAGACAAGCGACAGTACGAAGATGAGGATCTACCTTGGACAGCTGCAGAGGGGAGCGTTCGTCATCCGTCGACGGTCGGCTGCGTGAAACATGACCCCAGCGCTCCCCATCCGCCCCCATCTATTCAATAATCCATCCATTCAACCACACCTTTAACTACTGTTTCCCTCATTGATGTATCTGAGTTGAGTTTGACATGTGGCCTCTTCTTCTTCATCATATCTGCCCCCAAACAGTTCTCCATGGCCAAGAATATCTTCTTTCTTTTTCCACAAAAACTAAATGCAAGTACAGTAACAGTTGTCATGTACACAACTGACTGTTCCCCACAATTATTTGTCACTATGTGGCATGTGCTTGAAAGAGGTTAATGGTCATAAAGAAGCATACTTCATGTGCTGTGAACATAAATCTTTTCCACAGCTTCCAGTCTTACTTACATTTTTCGTTAAGTTATTTGTCATTTGAGTTTATCATCAGCCCGATGTGGACCCACTGATGCTGTCTTCTTCAAACCTTTGAAACGGTCACTTTCTGGTGTAACAAAGCACTGAAAAACTGACGAGGAATTTGCTTCAGGTTTGGCTAACTACCATTAATCCCCTGACTGATGAAGTTACAGTTCCCAGGTTTCACACCATGTAAAAAAATAAAAAAAAGAATATATCTTTTGCACTGTCATCAAGAAATGGAGGCTGTTTGCTCTGCTGATGGTTTGTCCTAATAACATGTTTAAAAGTCCTATGTATTAAACCTTTACTTTGATGTTCAGAAAAAAGATATTTTGAGGTTTTTTTTTTAATGTAATTTTTTTGGCTGTTATATGAGATGCTCTTCTTATGTGAACAATATGGATTAGTTTGTCTGTATTTGCACGTGGAGCATTAAGTTGACTATTGATTTGTACTGTGTTGCATTTTATTAAAATGTTTTCTGCCTTTTATTATTTAATGAGAAGGTTTATTCATTGATCATTTCTGAAGGACACAACCAAGGGCATGAATCTAGATATTGTAATTGACATTTATTGGTAAGTCTCCCCCTGACTTTAACATCAGTTGTATCCTAACAAGACTAGAAGTCTTCATTCATGGTGCTGTTTGAGGTACTTATGCACAGCGGGCCTTTGAGCTTCAATGTCAATGTCTGCATTCTTACATGCTGATGTTAAACAGGTTATAATGTTTACCATTACCATCTTAGTTTAGTGTGTTGGCATGCAGACATTTTGTAATTATTACTGAGCACAAGCCAGCTGAGCCTGATTGGAAGTTTCGTCGGTGTTTCGTCATGAGTATTGGAACAACAGAAAATTTCACCAAACGATAACACTGGAGAAAAATGTAAGAGAATTGCTGAAGTCACCGAGATTCATCCTCTTCGAGCAATGAATGCCTAGCAAATTATCTGCCAATCTATATGCAGGTATTTCACTGAACAAGTGGCAAAGGAATATGTTAGGATGTGTTTGATTCGGCCACTTGGGGGCAGCGAAGACAAGCTGAACAGCAGACGGATGCTCACTGAGTTGCTAGCATACAGCTGTGGGGCCGGGAACAACACTGAGCTGAAAGATGCTTAAAATCCTGCAGAGCTGAGGGGACACAGCAGAGGCAGGTGGCATTTCTCTGAGGGTTTTCGCTAGGGGCCTATTCCTCACAGAAGTAGTTCTGTGATCCATAGTTAAAATGAAGGTATTGATTAAAGTGGCCTTGTGTGAGCTAGCTTCAATAGATGAAAGTACATTTATAAATGTTTCATGACCCCCGACAACACAGACACGGACCCCTATGTTGCTCAAGCTCACTGTCGTGCTTCAATATGTTCGATAATATCTTAAATTCATCATTAACTTCAATAGTAGCTCAATAATATTTGATATTATTAATATATTACATAATTTAATAATTGGATTAAAACAGGCATGTGAATAGCTGTGAATGGGAATATTTTTCCACTTCTTCTTTGTCAGTGTCCATGTCATTTGTAGGGACCAGGGATATTTTTGCATGCACATCACACTGATTTGCCAGCTTCTCAGTATAATTGACCTATCCAACTCACCGCACAGATCCACTGCACAGGTGGTCGCAACCATCCCTCCACTTTCTAAACAGCTGGATTACTTGGCATTCTGCACAGGCCCACGCTGGCCGAGCAGCCTGCCTTTTCCCTCTTGTGTGTCCTATCGCTTTAGCCGGATGGCATGTTTCACTTCGCCTGACTTAATGACACAGCCTGACAAGGAGGGCAATTACTGTTTTGCCATGCCGCACAAAATGCAAGGCTCATCTCAAAAGGCTTGTTGTCCAGAAGCCGTCAGGTGTGATTGCTCAGTCTCTTGCGAGGGCATGAAATGAGCTGATAGAGAATGTGATGCCCGTCTGCTCTCTTTATTGCATCCCATGTCTGGCTCTTGGTTAAGGCCAGAATAACATACACTGAGGCACTTAATGTGAAACGTGTTGGCATCAGGCTCATATTAAACCTCACAGTCTGTCCATTTGAACTGTTCTGGAGTCAGGAGCATAGACAGAGGGGTGGCCATGGGTGCTAATTAGTGAAACGGGTGGATTATTGTACAGGCCTTCCAGGACTCCAGAACCAGAATGTTTCTTGTTGGAAAGTCAAACGACAGCAAAGAAACATGAAACAACAAGTAAGAGGCATAATTACAACAAAGAAAAAAAAACAACCTAAAATAGGGATTCAAAACAGCCACAAAGAGACTCAAAACCACCTGGAATAGACTCAAAACAACTACAAACAGACCCAAAACAACCACAAATTGACCCAAAACAACCACAAATAGACTAAAAACAACCACAAATAGACCCAAAACAACTACAAACAGACCCAAAACAACTACAAATAAACTAAAAAACAACCACAAATAGACCCAAAACAACCGCACATCGACTCAAAACAACCTCAAAGAGGCACAAAACAACCATAAGGAAGCAAAGAGGGCGTCTTTGAAGTCATTCTGTAGGTGTCTTGTGCCCATAGGAGGACAAGCGGGTCACATATCAGTGCAGGTGCCCATTTTCTAATAATCTACCCATCTGTGGGCTATTTGGAGGTTCAAATGGCCTCTATTAATTGATATTTTTTTGTCACATTAAAACCTTTTGTATATTTTCTTCACCACTGATATATAACATTGAATAACTAGATATTTGCATCAAAACCCATGCATTGTACCCTGAGAAATTAACAAAAAAATCGAAATAACACCCCCTCTTGCAATGGAACCGTCCCTTTATTCGGATTAGCACCAAAAGTTAATAAGGTCCATTTTGGGCCAAGACATTCCCCATCCTTTTTTTGTGAAGTCCATTCAGTAGTTTCTGTGTTATCCTCATGACAAACCAACTATTCAACAAACGGACGTGGGGAAACATAATCTCCTTGGCGGAGACAGTGATTGTAACGAAACCCTCCCCTGTCTTGTTTCAACAAATGTGTGAAACATGAGAAGGTGCTGATTGCTCCAAGTTCACCTGAATGGGTATTCCTATCTGTTAAAACTACTCCCACTTGACTCCAGTGTCATTCTTACACACAGATTACACACACTTGAGTGGTGTGTCGATGACCCATTTCACCATCCTACAATCTAAACCAAGTAACAGCCCTCACCCTCCCTCCTCTGTCTTTCAAATGATCCATTTATTGCTCTCAGGGACTGTATCAATCCTAAGCTTTCACTGCAGGTGGCTGTTTATACTGTCTAAAATCAATATTCTGAGTAAGGCGGCAAACGAGTTGGACCACTTGAACATGTATGGTACATGACGGTTCTCTGGTGATGAATAAATCTTTTCCTTGTGCACCATATCTGTTCATCAGTGTGTGTAAAACACCTGCTGATACCCACCATGTGCAAAACAAAAGGAGGCTCTCCAGCCTTCCATGACCACAAGTCATTACAGCACTCTGGCCCCGGTTTGGGTTTGTTGGTAAGTCTCACTGGAGCTGTTATACTCTTTGGTGGTTATTGCTTGTGTGCATAAAAAGTCACCCAGGGCATCAATAAAAATCCCCCTCGCAATCTCCCAGCAGCTCCAGTTGCAGCACAGAATTCCCTCTTTCATCCTCTTCCTCCTAAATTGAGCATTCGCTCCACTGAATGTTAGCACTTGCATGGCTACGGGGTGGAGAGCTGCATCTCGCTCTGCGCTATCTGCTGGGAACCGAGTGGGATCCAGGCAGACTTAGATTTGCCTCAGGTGGACTGAAGAGGGGAAGGCAACTCCTTGGCAACCCTGCTCGGCCTAGTGTGTGCGTATGTGTCTGTGTGTGTGTGTGTGTGTGTGTGTGTGTGTGTGTGTGTGTGTGTGTGTGTGTGTGTGTGTGTGAGCCAGTTCCTCTAGTTTATCACTCTCCAGCAGGTCTTGCACTGGGAGAGAAATTCATTTACAGTAGAAGCTCCTCGTCTGACTCGTGATATTTGACCCCCAGGTTTTGGAATAGAGCCGCAGCCTCACTGGACCATTTGGCAATATTGATCATTTTAAACATTCATGTTGCTCAGCAGGGACTGCTCATTACAGAATCAGGTCATCGGATCAGTTATTTATACGCTTGGCACTCTGCTGTTTAGCTGCTGTTTTGATGTTACGCACTAAGACAGAATAACATAAAGCGGAACAAAGTTAAATAAATCATCCGTCTCGGAGGCCGGTGTGTGAGCCTCTGAAGTGGGTAAACTGTATTTCGAATATTAAGTTTGTGTATTGAAAGCGTCTTTTATTCGTGCTGGAGATGCTGCCGTCTCCGCTTTTACAGGTCCAATTTCTCAGGCGCCCCAAATAAAACCGAGGCAAACAGTTTGAGAAAAGCTTAACACCACTTACCATCTTATACTAAAAAAAAACTCTTTTTAGTGTTTGTTGGAGCATAAATCTGCTCCATGGACACCATATTTAAACTGCTGTTTGAAAGCAGTAGTTTTCCCCCAATTCATCAGAGCCAGGAAAAGTTAAGCTTGTACAAATTAAACTTCTGTGTATGTGTGTGTTTGTGTGTGTGTGTATGTTTTCTCTCTCTCTCTCTCTCTCTCTCTCTCTCTCTCTCTCTCTCTCTCTCTCTCTCTCTCTCTCAACCCCTCTGCTTATTCAAAGAGAATTGCTTAATGATGATGTCTCCTTTAAACAACGTCTATATATAGCACTCTTATCACTTGAAGCATGTCTAGCAGCCTTTCCCACACTTTCTAAAGGATGCAGCGTTATCACAGCTCACTTTTATACTCGGTTGGTAAAAGCTCACAGGATGGGGATCCTGTGAAACCGTGTGATTTCTTGCCTGTTGTTAATTTCACGGACAAGTTGAAACTGAAATATGTTAGTATATTTACAATGTAATGACTTCAGTACCACAGGATGCACTTTTGTACATTAAACTACCATGCATGGCCAGATTTCACTGCTGAGGGGCCCTTATGTTTTATAATAATTACAACAACAACAATAATAATAATAATAATAATAATAATAATAATAATAATAATAATAATAATAATAATATAGCACCTTTCAAAAACAAAGTTTCAAAGTGCTTTACAAGAAAAATTGAATTTAAGACAGGGGCAATATTAACATAACAATACATTCAGTTAGGAAAAAGAAGTATGGTAAATCTGAGGTTTAAAGGAAGACACTGAGTTTGGAAGTTCCACGGCTGGGATGGATAGCTTTAAAAACAAGTAGTAAAATCTTAAAATCAGTTTTAAAGCTCAGGTTACCAGCGAAGGGCAGCAAGGACCTGGCAACAGCATTTTGTATCACCTGGAGTCTGTGGATGTTACACCTGCTGATTCCAGAATAAAGTGCAGCAGCTTCAGTATCAGGTCATAAAAGCTGGAAGTGCGTGAAAGCCATTGTCATGGAAGTTTGCTTCAGCAATGTTGTAATAAGTACCCAAGAGTCATAGTTGAGTACAAGTAATGATATCGTGTTAAAATATCACTTTGGTAGAAGTAGCAGAAAATGCAAATAATCAAATAAAGTACAGGTTAGTTACACTCCATCGCTATACTTTAGTGATGCATGTCTCCAAAATTCCTAAAGAAACTGACAACAAATAAAATCACCACAAACCAGCTACAATATTAAAAATGTGCGTATGATATCAATGCATGAGGCTATTCTGCACAATTACTTTTGATACGTCATGCTGACACATCTGTAGCCAAATTTAGACTTTTACATTGATTTCATTGATCAAGTATTATACAAAAGCTAGTTTAAAATAACCATGACGAACCATAACATGGTCGATGATACATCAAAGCGTGTGAACAATGCCCACAAGGTAAATCTTTCTATGTGATATATATAATGCTTTTAGTTTCATGCGCTGTATAGCCATCTGCCTCTGGCCGTCTACAGGCAGTCATTACCTATGCATTGTGATCTGGCCTCACATGAGCACAGGAAACAACAGAAAACAAAGCCAGCGTGACGATGTCCTTGACATACAGAACAGGTGATTTCAATGAGGAATGGCAAGAGAATGGCAGGCAATTTCAAAGCAAAAATCCCCAAGAGGGAGTTTTTCACTGTCATTATTGGCACTAGTGGTTGAACCACTTGCCCCAAGGTGTAGACAAGAACAGACAGCACCCTCTTGGGCATTTTCTTCACACTTCAGGGACTATAAGGCGTGCATAGTGAAGGGAAAGAAAGCAAGAAGGACAGAAAAGTAGCTCAGTGGTTAACACTAGATCCAACGTGGCAACTGATTCTGTTCTTTGCAAACCTGCTTTAGTCAAGGGAATTATCAGCTTGTGTTCAACCAATCAGCTTCCCTCACTATAATTACCCAAAGTAGTGATTGAGGACGAGATAGTGCGTGACACAGAATCACAGCATGGTCTTGACATGAATTATTTAACAGGGGAAAGGGTAACAATGAGTTTGAGAATCAAAAGGAAAAAGTGTCAAGAGAGTTCATTCATTCAGAAAAAATGAATTCACTCCCATTCTGTTGTCATGAATACCAGCACAAAAGCTCGTGTGGCATTTCGTGTTATGCTATTTAAGTCGCTATTCAGAATGAGAGACACTACTGGACACAACAAAAAGCTTTTTACGACCAGATCCTCCAAGATGTCCTTGGATTTGTGTTGCTTCAAGGTCAGTGAATGTTTGGGGACCTCTTCCTCTCATTAGAGCTATTGTATGGATCTGAATTCATTTTTGACGCCCTCAACACCAGTTTTATTTTCATTTTGTTATCGCAAATCAAGCTCTGAAAACTGTGAGCGAGCTCCACTGTGATTTTTCCGTTTCAACAAAGAACACGTCTGCAAATATCCCCTCAACTCCAAGCTGCAACCTTCCCACTGACTTTGCCGTCCAGTTGGAACAGGGATCACTATTCCACTGATAAGATCTGCTCTGATAAGAGAACCATATCTAGCGAGCCATCTAAATCTCTCCACTCAAGGTCCCCAAAGGAATCAAAACTTCGCTTCCTCTAACCTCTCTAGAGGCGTCTCAGCTTCCTGCATATATTATTCAGAAGTGTTCAGAAGGTAAAGAGAAACACGGGGAGAGGTTAGAAATGGACCGGGCTCTCGTGGATTGAAAGATGGACTGAGCAGTCATCTGTAAATAGTTGTTCAGAATAAGTTAGTCATGCAATTTATGCATTCATGGAGCTCCTCGAGGTGCTCCATCACCACAGGAAGGCCCCTACCTTGAAAAGACAGATTGCGTCCTGCCTCGTGGGAGGCAGGCAGGCATGTGGAAGCTGCTGCCTACATACAATTCATCTCTTGCTTTTACTGATGCTACATTTTGATGTAGCTACATTAAATGGACTGAAATGAGGTGCCTCTCTTTTCTGAGCTTCATCAGATGTATATGTGTTCTCATCTACACTTACGAAATAGCTTGACAGTTTGGGAGGTGTGCTCTGCTTTTCTGCAGAGAGTTAGATGAGAAAATCTATATCACTTCCAGGTCTGTACTGTAAATATCAAGCTACCAGTAGCTGGTTAGCTTAGCTTAGCACAAAGACTAAATATATGCAGAAACTTGGCCTACCAACACCCCTAAAGCTCACAAATTAACATATTGTATCACATTTATTTAAAGGAGACATATTATACTAATTTTCGGGTTCATGACACCAGTTTGGGTTGCTACTAGATTAAGTTTACATAATTTAATGTTAAAAAAATACGTTTTCTCATGCTGTCAAGTGCTGCAGCACTCTATTTCCCCTTTGTATTAGTTCCTGTGTCTTTCTGGCCCCTCCCCACATGTACCCAGTCTGCTCTGATTGGTCAAGTCACACACACCTGAACCAGCACCGATCACTCTGCCTCTGGTCGGTTCTGTCGTGTTTTCAGCTTCCAGTTGACTTCACTTCTAATATAGGCATATATGTGCAAAAGTGTGACATGGTGACGTAGTGATGTCAAGAAGTCACGGAATTAAAGGCGGGAATTTTGAAGAGTTCGGGCACTTCAGGAACAGTGTTTTCTGTGGCAGAGAGGTGCTCCCATTTGCACTGGCTTTGGGCTCTTTAACTTTAAAGACCTTACACATGCACCTAAACACTGAAGGAAAGAAAAAGTTGTGAAAAATATAAGGTCTTCTTTAATCAGTACAGACAAAAATTTTTAAGAACAACAAGTTGTTTCTTTTGTGTCTGTTGTTTTTCGATGTGTGCTTAACTGTTTCCTGGACAGGTGCTGGAGTTCCCTGCTGTTTTGTTGCCACCATGCAGTCGCCAGCAGAGATTCCAACAAGGTCCTTCAACCCTCCAAGGAATAGTCAAGGACATAATCCCAAAGCAGTCAATACTTTGGTTTCTGTACAGATTAAAATAACAGGATATAACACTATGCTATTTAGTGACCATTAGATTTGCTGGATTTTGTTACCACCAAAAAAAGCCAGGCTTGCTGTTTCCCCTGGTTTCCAGTCTTTTTGCTCGGCTGAGCTAACCAGCTGCTGGCTGAAGCCTCACATTTACCATACAGACAGGAGTGGTACTGATAGAGTCATTTAACTCTTTGCAAGAAAGTTAATAAGAATATTTCTCAAAATGTCAATTTTGGACCTATAAAAACATTAACTACATCCTGAAAAGTGGAATTTGTCCTTCACATGAATCACAGTGTGGCTATCAGGATGTGTGTGCATCCATCAAGTCTGATATCTGAGACATAAAATCTGACTTTGATGAACAGACACACACCAAATTATGCCGACGACTCAGAGCATCAGTCAAGGCTGCAGCTTGACTTTCTGCCCTTGGTTCATTTAGTCAGAAACTCAGTGTGAGACGATGGCTATCAGATGTTAATGTCTGTCCTACTCAACAAATTTTTTTTTGTTTCCCTCACTCACTCACTGGAAAAAAAATAGTTTTTTTTAGGTGCCAAGTGAGTTTGGAAAATGCTGCAAACATACCAGACTACTATAGTCCAATCAAATGCAACCAACCGGGAATACTAAGGCAGGCACACCTTCATTTTTTAATTAGAATTAATTTAATACTAATCAACTGCAGCCCCAGACACTAAGGAGAGCAGATTAAAAATGAATAAATCGAATGTGATTTACTGAATATCACTGAGCTTTGCCTCAGCAGCCATTTTGTAAATGTAAAAAGTGTCATGGTATCATTGCTACAGATCATTGTTCTCTCACAGTGTAGTGGCTTCAGACTCCCCAATTCAGTGAATTCAACCCCACATTACACATTCATGATCTCAGATCACTAATTAGCTTTTCAAGTACAGTTAGAAGCTTTGAAATTAACCCAGTGAGTTATTTGGTTATATCTCTTCAAAGGAAAAGCTTGACTTTTTGGGAAATAGTTACTATCTTGCCAAGATTTAGATGAGAGCCAGCAAGCGGTTAGGTAAGCATACACGGCTAGCCATGTATTTGTTCAGAAATGTTGGGCAAAATTAGTATACGATAAAAAATTAATATTCGGTCATAGTGATTGCATTTTTTAAATCTCAAATATCATTAGTGTTGGGCTTTATTTCAGTCTCGCTATCCAAACCATCTGGTTCCCTTTCAGCACCAGGTCATTAAACAATTAGCAAACAGGCTAGTTAGCAACAAGCTGGTGAAGAAAGTCGAGTATCTAGCAGCTTAAGACCAAGAATTGGCTGGTATTCATAGATGGCCAGGAATAGGACTCCATATGAGTGCTAATGTTGCTCCTTATCTGCAATTGGCCCTTCCTAAGTCCTGCCCATTTCACTCGGTGGTCCAAGAACAGTTTAATAAACTTGGTACCCAGAAAAAAGTCCTTTCAAAGGTAACATTACGACTTAAAGTGCCACTTTCGTTACAGAAATGTCACCATGTTTGTTATTGTTAAGATCATCCAACCTAGCAACAGTAACTAGGAAGGGTAAATTATTACAGCTAACATGATAGCAGTAAAAAATGTATAAGTGTTGGAAATTGCAGAGCTCCTGTCATGAAGTTGCCATAAGAATGAGTTCACTCACAGTGTATGAAGGGCTCAGACACAGCTCCAATGACAGCGTGGTGGATAATTGCAGTCAGATGAACTTATGACCCTTTACTTATCTCACTGTTCCCTAAATGCTGCCTGCCCACCCACATCAGCTTCTTGCTCCCTTTCAACGTTACCAGCCTCAACTGAGCTTGAGAGCATTTCCTCCTCTTTATTGTGGAGGGGAAAAGGGAAAATGGATGTGATTAAAGCACATTGATTGTGAGATGTCTTCACGAGGCATTGAGGGGAGCTCTGAGTGCTTGCCAATGCCTCATTTGGAGTGGGGAGGAGGGGATAATGGATTCCATCTTGCCATTCCTGCCTTCTTTATGACTCGTGACGGAGCGGGGATGTCATCGGTTTGATGGCACAGTTGTCGGTCAGTTGTGACTTCTCTGTCCTGACTGCTTTTCAGGGTTGCACATTCGCTGACAGCACGGCGGGTGAATAGGTAACGAAAGACACACCCTGCTTTCAGAGAGTCAAGCTAATGAAGGGAGAAATGTGCTAGACCATGATATGATACCTCTGCTTCCATTAGCTTTATTAGAACTGAGTGCAAAATGACTTCCAATTAGAGTTTCCTAGACAACATACTGGCTATGCATAATAATATTCTTTGTCTCTCAACCCCTGCTTTCACACCCGCTGTTTTGCACTTGTGAGGAAATTGTTTTGCCTCTCCCCTGGCCTTTCAGAGGTAATTTTGTGTGCAGCTATGTCCGGGCTATTGAGAGAGGCAATTTGATTCTTTCTTTGTGTATTCTTGCATGTGCAGAGCAGGGATGCAGAAAAACGATGGAATCTCTGCATGGATTGGTACGTGCAGTCTTTTTCGAGCATCCTTTCTTGTTTTCTCTCCGGGATGTTTTTTCCGACATTGTTCCTCGGAAGATTATTTCTGATCCGAAGTGAGCGTGGAGATGAAAAGCAGCAAGATGTCTCCCATGAACCAGCCGCCTGGCAGCCAACATGCTGTGCTAGAGATGCCATGTCCCATGGAACATAACATCTGTTTCCATTAGCTCCGATTATAGCAACATCCCGTCTCAGAATACATCAACTGAGTTCAGGCGTTCGAGGCGTCGCGTGCTGATGACTTCACTTCCCATCTGCCACGGTTTGAGTAATGGCAGAAGTAAATGTCCAATTCATTGGAGAGTGAAATGCAATCACACACCCGCTCACAGTGGAAGCACATCCAGTTACAGGGCTTAATCTAAGATATGTCTGAGGATTGCAATACGTGGACTCGAACAGCCTTAAGTTCTCTGTTTGAGGAGTCTACAGTTGTTTAGAAAAAGCTTTACTCAACATATCACTGGTTGTTTAGGGGCTCATGGGCTGAGAGCTGCACTAAAAATTTACACCGGAATAAACAATATTATGTGCTATAAAAAAGAACACATTTGAAAAAGCATTTTCTTATATGAATTCAGTGGACAATTCACTTAATCCTTCCTGTAATACATACAGTTCTTGAGTCAGAGCATAGCAACCGTAAGACATAAGCTTTGGTTTTCTCCACAAGCAGTGAGCACTGGATTGGAACATCTAAGCAATATATCAATATTATGTTGTTTCCATGATATGAGAGTATATATGGTCCTAGATTTTGGATATCATTACATCCTGATGTGACACAATTGTTTTTAGGAAGAAAATTTCCACAAAAAAAAAATAAAAATAAATAAATAAATATAAATATATATATTATATTATTTTTTTTGTGGAAATTTTCTTCCTAAAAAGGAAAAATGTCCTCCTAATTTACTCGGCCCTCAATTCCAAAATAATGCTTCTGTCCTTAAAAGACATAAATAGGTGACTCACTTTTCTTTAACAGCAGTTATTCTGATGAGAGACACCAGTTTTGCAAAGGTGGTTGATCATTTCAGAAAGCATCATTTTATAAGCTGGATCCTTTCTACCATGCTGATAAACTGTAGCTATAACCTCCGAACACGATAATGTTCTTTTGTAGGACAAAATAAACATTGTCCAGTTGCCTCTCTAATATCTATAAAACATTATGGCCATGCAAGGACAAACATATCCACCACCAGACCCCAGACAGCTGCAGGCTTGAGAGTATAACCGCTGTGGCATTATGAGCCCTGGACAGAAAGTCTCTGCAGAGGTCTGATTGACTGAGGCAGTGTTTAATGATGCTGCTGTGTAATGATGGTTGGCATGAAATGATGCTATTTATATGCAGTGGGAGCACTTACCTTGCGTTGTGGCATAAAGTGTCAGGGATTTTGTCTGCTGCAACACAGAGGGACAGAACAAAGATGCATTCGTGGACGTTGTTCAAAGTCACAATCCAATCTGAAATATGGTGATGCGATTACAAACCACTACTGGAAATTGACTGAATTTCACAGGCTGTTGTGTGAAATGATGGCAAGTTAATGGCACACATAAAATTTAGAAATATCCAGCATGACTGTATTGACATGTAAAATGCCAACAGTTAAAGCTGAAATCTGTAAGTTTAGGTTCACATCATGATCGTCTAATATCTTTGCTGTCTGTAAAGAGCTATTTAGTTGACTGCCCAGCTTCAGCTATTTGCTTTTCCTTCTTAGATTAGCTGGCACAAGGTCCAACTGCAACTTCTATTTAATGATTTCATGTATGTTGTCAGATAAGGCTGTTAGTTAGCCAAACTGATTTACACTGAATTTGTTCAAACAACATTTGCCAGCAAATTCTTCTACACATACACATGTTCTATGTGAAGAGCGCTGTATCGTAGGCAACTGGACCAATTTCTTAAAGATGTTTCACCTCTCATCCAAAAGGCTTCTTCAGTTCTAACTAACTGGAGGGGAGTTGCAGGCTTTTAAACTCTGTGTGGAAGTGTCCATACAGTACATCCAATAATGTCGGCCACCTGCTCTGTTCAAAGACGGTCGTTCCAGTTTGATGTCGATGCCTTTTAGATTTAAGTGGACAGCAGAGATTTCGCCAGCAAGGTCAGAGAAATAACATTGGACTCAGACGAAACAAAGGTTTCTTCTGCGCCACATCACCTTTTACATGCATATCCACTCAAGAAGCGATAAATACAGCGGAAAAAAAACACCTGCTACAGGTCAGCAATCTGTCCAACAGAACCAACTACACCCCAGACCACATTTGTCTGACCACCGCTGTCTGATGACCACTTCTGCACTATGTAACTTCAGTGAGAGGGTAGGATAACAGCGTTACACACATGTGTACATTAAGAAACACATTTTCAACACATAACATGACATCAATGTTACCGACCTGGGATTTGTATTTACAACAATAGTGTTGTAAATGATGTCGCTTAAGGTTTCCGGAAATCGAAGGAGACAGCAATGTGTGTAACAGTGCATGTTAAGCTATGAATGCCCAAATCAGGGATGTTTAATGAGCGCATAAAACTTCGTCACGATTGTCATTATGAATAAAGAGAACTTAATTAGCACGTAAGAGGAAAGCTAATTCTTGAGGCAGGGATGAACATACAATCACAAACAGTTTCATCAAGCAACAACTGATTACAGCCTTTTGAAGTATTTGTATCAGGAGTGAACAGGAAGGGCAGTCACATTACCAGTAAGGGGTCATCCCTATGAATTTTTTTTTCACTGAAAATTAGGCCCTTTGTTCCTACAGCCCTATATTCCCACATTTCTAGGACATTTTCAAAATTAGGTCTTGTGTTAGGGCTAGGGTTTGGGTTAGCGAGGGTTAGAAAGCTACATTCCATCTGTAGTCCATTGCTACTGGATAGGTTTGGTGCAATTGGCTTCCAATTTGAAAGAAAGGGGGATACAATCTGATACAAATTTATGAAAAAGGAAATGTTAGAAATGTGGGAACTGTGGGAACTGTGGGAATGTAGGGCCTAATTTGAAAAAAATCGTAGAAATGCGGGAACATAGGGCTGTGAGAACATGGGCACGCTCCCACCAGTAAAACCTCTCATGCTTCAAAGAAAGTGTCTGCTTTCAGTTGTTTTTCTTTTTGCAGAAATTGTAGAAGTAAAAAGGTTACATTGAACCAGGGTTAACTATGTGTGTGTCTGGGAACGGAGGGGATCAAGGCCTGCTTTTCTTTAAAAGAGCCTGAACACTTGTACACACAAAGTAACTGACTTGCAGACAGTTTTAGTAGAGAGCTGTCAATTATGAAGAGCAAACAGTATCCAGCAGAGCAGCTTCCTTCAAGTAGAAATCAAAGCAAAATGACGCTAAGACAGCTGGCACCTACACCTGATGGAGTGATGTAAATGTTCTTGGACTCTTGACTCCAGATGTCCAATGAAAAGGAGTGCGCCAACATAGTGCATCTGTTGGATTCCAGTCAGTAATTGAGAATGAAACACTCAGCAACATGGTTCCTTGTAATGATATCAGTGTTTGTTGGCAAGCCTTTCAGTAAATATATTGAACTGTTGCTATGATTTTTTTTTTACATGTATATATTTGGTATATTTATATTTTGGCTGGCAGACTTCGCCACCACTACCCCTGAGTCAGATGACATGGAACAGCTGAGAGGAGGCATAACAGAGCAAGTATTAATTAAAAGGTGTAAAAGCTGCCCGACAGGATGGATTTCATTAGTAATGGAAGAGAGGATGCAAACTAAGACCAAAATCAGGGTTACTGAGTTAATATTACTGGTAAAAGACTGTTAAAATGTAAAGATATGTGACGATTGTCAGAAGAGAGCTCCTTTCAGCGCAAGGCACAGGAGTTCCGTCTCGTAATTCGATTCATAGAATAAATACAATAGAATGGAATAAAAATAAAAACAACATGACCATAGAGATGCCTTTCCCCCAATAATGATATAAGCAGGTGTTGAGGCCAGTTAACAAACAAACTTCATCTCTCAAAGTGGACGAATGGTGTGACAGTGAAGGCCCGTAGAAGTTTCAGATACTCAATGTTCAATTCAAACACGCACTTTTTTACCCACGTCTTTCCTCATTGAAAGGAAGAGTTTGAATGCCATGTGTATTTTTATATGCTGAAGGTCACACAGCCTCAGATACCTTTTAAAAGCAAAAAATAAAATAAAAAATGTGAAAAAGGAACCACAAGCCCCAGGAAAGTCATTGTGAGCAGTCATCGGATTCAATGAAAAACAGAGGGTTGGCTGTTATTGGACAGCGAGGCATAACTCTATGTCCTGGAGTGCACACACATGTCCTGCCTCGTAAAACCTTACAGCATTCGTTGTGTTTTCCTCTCAACCAGAAGTCCCATGTGCTACCAATATCGGATCTTTGTCTCGACTTTAGCAAGACTGATAGCATCGCGGACACTGAACAAAGGTCTCGATAATCACAGCTGCTGCATTATTGGAACATTTCTCACCTGTGAAAAGAAAATCCTTCGTCAGCACCATTACCACTCTTAGTTCTTTTTTTCTCAGTCTTACAGATTAACGTGGCTCGAAGACTGAAGATGTTTTCTGTGTCAAATGGGTTCCATTTTGCTGTACAGCAGAATAACCGGGCTGTACTGCTGTTGGGGGAGAAAAAAGTTGTGACTTGATTACGAACCTGAATCCAGACATTTCAACTAAACCCAGCTTTACCTCTGGTGTTTCATGCTTGAAGATGTCACACACAGTTAAGCTTATAATTGACATTATTTGGATGTCATCACTGATCAGACGAAGTTGAATGCTAACCTAAGGTCTACAGATTGAGTCGCTGCCCATCTTTCTCATCACAATATTTTTAACACAGAGCGTTTGATATTTATCCGAAGACCTTGGTAAATACACCGCTTTAGGCGTAGTAGTTGAAAGTTTCATGTTCCTTCCTGACTTTCAAATACTAGAACATCAATTCAGCAATCCTTGGGTGCAGTTTTTCCGGTCCTTGTAGGTTTGAGCTCATGACAGAAGAAAATGGAAACATTTCGAGTCAGCTATAACAACAGTAAATAATGAAAAAATACAAAAACTAACAAGTGAGCAGAGAAGTAGGGTAGCCAAAACCTATGAATAAACAGTTGAAACAAATAAGTAAAATCAGGCGCTAAATGGTTTAGAAGTGTAACCTAACCCTAACCCTAACATGTAAGAACTGACCACCTGTCAAAGTCAAACCAAAAAGGGGGTAGCATTTCGCTGAAGTTACCACTAACTGCTGCTTATTATAGCTGTCATAGCTAATTAGCTCAGTTAGCCGTGCAGCTTGCAGATTGGACCGGGAGTTCCACTAGCAGGGAGCTTAAGATGGATGGGTTGAGTCAAGCTGGCTAGCATGCTAGCTTCAGCAGCGTATATCTTTGCAGCACAATTGCTGTAACGTCAACACTGTTCATTTACATTCTGTTGATAATTTTAGTCACATTTTGATGGCTTTCAACTAAAATTCTTACACAATACACATTGAATAAATAGTTAGATGAAAGGGGAAAACAGTAAACAGCAGTGGAAAGGGTTATAAACTGATACATATAGCTGTGCTGTGCTGTTTCTATATGCTTTGATTATGTTATCTCGGCATGACTGTACTAATGTTTCACTGTTTTCTCCTGTCCTATCTTATCTTCATTGATTTATCTTGTCTCTTAGCTGTCCTAATGCTCTCTTTTTAATCAGTGTGCTGTAATATATTGTTTTTGTTTTTTGTTTTGTTTTTAGGGTGCCTATTGTTATCTGGCTGGGGACTACAGCAGGATATTAGCCATGTTGGCTAAAGCTGCCCCTTTTTACTGTTGTTGATGCAGTTGATTAATTGGAATTGTCTTCGATATAATAAACTAATAAACTAAACTAAACGTAATTGATAAAAGGTTAAATCGGGTACTCAAAAAGTTAGAAACTTTAAAAAGTTCAGAGTAAATGGGGTCGTAGGGTTGAATAAGAGAAAAAAAGTTGGGCACTCCTGACTTACAAGTGCAGCTTGTCAGTGTAATAATGTCCAGAAATATATCTGCATACATTATCCACATTTAGAAAAGTGCTTTAATGGGATGCCGAGAGAGGGAGAAGTATCAACAAGCCAATCATTAATCAAAGACATTCATTGCATATGGTAATTCTAGAGATATTATGCCATTATAACATGATTAGAACAAATAACTTTTCATGTTTGATAAGGGCAATTAGCACTCTGGAGCCCACCTACCATGCAGCCCAGGGGGAGTGAATACTTTAGGAATACATTATGTGATAAATCAGATTAGTCCTTTCTTGTCCCTAGGACTGCTGAAACTGATCTCTGTGGCAATCTGCAGTTTGACATTTTGTGGAGGAAATACGACCCAGTGTTTGCCTCTCATACAGAGTGCATTGTAATGCTTTTTCTTTATTCTGAGAAATATTTCATTGAATTTTCGAATACAGTAGTAAGCAGTGTCTGTGATCATTATCCCCGGGCACTATTTGTGAGGAACGTGGTCAGGATAAATCACGCTACCCGACAGAAGGCTCACTTGTTTTTTTATGTGCAATTTCAATTTGCTCATTACAATAAACCTGAGAGGAAGCATTGAGAATTAAAAAACATCTTGAAATATTGCTAGAAAGTTCTTATTCAGCTTGGCAGAGGTGGAAAACTTTGGGGAGTCAATCAGACACTGAAGCATGTGACTTAAACATTCACTGAAGTTTGAATTACCAATCAAAAGAGATGACGGAGATGCGAAATGTCCTCTGTGTTTTCTACACAACTTCTCACGGTTTTAAAAGGTCTAATGTGTAGGATATAGGGGTAGAAATTGAGTAAATCATCATAATCAAGTTTCAATGGTGTATAATCACATTAAAACTAAGAATCGTTGTGTTTTCATATCATTAGAACCTACCTACTTTGAGACTGACCATGCCTTCATGACTTTGTCTTTTGCAGCTACAGACCTCTATAGGTTACTTCTGGCTTTGTTCCAGAGTGGTGTGCTGAGCCACTTCTACAGTAGATAGTCTTCTGCAGTACGCTGGTTGGCTGTGACATTTAATTTGTGATAAGGGTAACATAACACATAACATAACATTTGAGTCATTCATGTTGAGTTTAACTGATACAATCAAGTTTCTACACAGTCATGGCCAGAAAAAAAGTCACGGAAAATGCTTACGTTCCTGCTCGTCAGCCATTAACGTCTTTAGTATCTCCTGGTGTTTGCGCGGCTGATATCAGGGGTGTACAACGGAGACTCTCTTGTGGTCACCGTGGAGTTGGCCTGGTCAGATGAGGTCCGGCTAGAAAACTTCAGACTAAGTCTCTTAACGTCAGAGCAGCAGGAGGTAAATCTTGCCAAACAACTGCTACCAGGCTGATACTCTTCCCTCAGCCCCCAGGTACAAATTAGAGAGAAGAAAATAACCTGGCGCCACGTTGTGATATAGATGTCATGCATTTCTTCCTGCGGACATATTAGGTTGCTGATTGAACTGAGACTGCCTTAGTAATTTATAGACTGTACACTGGGCAGCTTTAAAATTGTATACTTAAAATTGAAATAGATGACAACATGAAATTATTATCCCCCTCCTCATGTTTGTCGGGTTCGTTTGTTTTGTATCATTGTTTATTGTTTATTTATATTAGATTGTTGTGATGTTCTGATATGAGGTGAGTAAAAAGGGTATCGTTAACATTTCCACAGATCGGTAAGGAGTCCATGCACAATATTTGACATACATCTGCTGACTACAGTTTACCGGAGCTTGAATGGTACTCTATACGCAACAGTGTGTCAAGAGAATGCAGATTATCACTAAACTGAAAACTGAAATGAGAGTGTAATCAGTGATTGGATTGAAATTTGGTCTCGTTTATGGGTCAAGATTTGAAAGAACCGATGAACAAACTTTGAATTTGCCGTTCAATTTTACAGCCTTCTGGTCTTGTCTCTTCTCTGCTCTTTTCTTTTCTGACCCTCGGTAAGCATGAGGGACAGTTTTGCGCATGACAGAGTTCCTTGCTGTTTCACTATGTCCTCGTTGTCCTGGATGAACATCCTGACCTAAGAAGGAGACAGTAGAAAACAGTTAGTTTTCTGTTGCTCTGGTTGTTTGTGCCCATGTCTGATCTGTCAGGGTACACACCTTGTCCAGCTGCGTCTCTGTGTCATTCACATCCACGCCTTCCTCTCCTTTGACCTCGTCATCTATCATTTCACAGAGGTTTAGGGTTACGATCTTAATCTTTCCCAGTAGGAGCGTTTTCATTGCTGCCGTGTTCTGAATGTGGTTCCACTTTCTTTCCTGCATGTAGACAGGGACAAACACATTTCATACAGAAGATGCAAACTTTAAGCCACATTTGATCTGTTGTTCTGAGGCTGGATTTTTGACACTACCCATGTTAGAGCTTCAGAACACATCTTCTCCATCTTTTTGTAGAGCTGGGACAGCTGGTTGTTCTTGTGCAGCTGCAGCAAGTGACGCTGGTCCTCCAGTGTCTGCAGTGCTCTTCTCTGCTGGTCGGCCTGCTCCTGCGCCTCACTCTCCCTCTGATGGAGCTTGCCTCTAAAGTGGAGAAGACTCTCCAAATGAGCCGCGAGCCGCTGCACATCAGAGAACTGCAACACAAGCACATATTAAACGTGGAGCCCCCAACATTAAACCTCATCATCTACTCAAAACAGACCATCACACAGATTGTTGCACTTTCCTGAAATAAAAAAAATGTACCGGAGTTTTTCTGTGGGTAGAAAGAGCCAGAGGTGCTGTTTCACATTGCAAAGCCTTATATTTAATCAGTGTGTCTGCTGTTCGGGACATCAGGAAGAGACAAGGCGGCTTATCACCGACAATCTCCAGGGGCCAAAATGAGCTTTGGACCTTCACTGCAATCTTTGAGTTTTTTTAGTTTTTACTTTAGTAACAAATACTAAGACTCAGGCCGGCGGATTCTCAGGTTCAGCTGCAAGTTCGGCATGACTACATCATAATCTGTGTAGACCTGGTGGTTGTTATCAAGCTGCTCAGCTCCTCAAGCTAGCGTGTAGCTAGTTAGTGCAAAAATGGACAGGTTTTTGACAACAAATAGACCAAAGGAGCAGACCAACAGCCCTGCCGTGGAGGACTCTGAGGCAAAAAAAACTAAGAACTTATGGCCAACTAAAATCTGAAAAAAAATGAGGCAGCATATATTAAGTACGGCTTTACAGCCATACAGAAAAATAGCCATGATTGCCCGTAATGCGTCCTCTGTCTGGAGACCTTCTCAAACTTTAGACTTTAGACTTTTATTTATCCGACACCGGGGAAATTCACTTGTCACAATAGCAGGTAGACAGACATACAGACATACAATAAGTACAGGACTTAGAATACTAAAAAGTACTAAAAAAGATTTGAATAAGAGAGAAAAGAGTGTTTAGATGTTCGTTACTAATTTTCTTATGCTAAACAAATGTAATAATTATTGAATAGTGAATAAAAGTAAGAAAATACATTCTAAAAGTTGATTTTTCTTTACATATTTTGTAGCATTGTCTATGGGTTTGGGGGTCCCCGGCCAGAAGCTAATTCTGTTTGGGGGGCCTTGGCATGGAAAAGCTTGGGAACCCCTGGCTCAGACTACTGCTAAACTGACTTTAGTGCTTTCCTCTGCCTTGCTTTTATCCACAGCCACTCTCTCTCTCTCTCACTTGCTCAACCACACACTCACTTCGTGCACACCTTTAGTCGTCACAGCTTCATCATTACGACTGTTACTACTGCTATTACATGATGTTCTCTGCAGTTAGGTGGAAATAAATATCACACATACATCAGCATGGGCAAAACTGTCTAAAAGTAGTTGGAAAATATAATGACAATATTGTACAGACACATTTAGTAAATGTATGCATATGGTGTTAAGGCAGACTTCACGACAGCCAAATTTAGATTTGGTCCCATGTAAAAATCCTGGCAGTACCGTAGTCATCTTGACCACCCGCTCCATGAAGTCCTGATACACTCTGTGGCTCTGCACCCGACGCTGCAGCTCCTGTTTCCTCTCCGTCAGGCCAGCGTACTCCTCCTTCAGCCTCTTAATCTCGACCTCCCTCTGAAGCCCCTCTTTCTTCTCCCTCTCCGCTTTCTCAACAACTCGATCGGTTTCCTCATCCTACGCAGATTGAGATAAGGAGGGGTTTAGATGGGCTGTTGCTGTCCAGTGAAAACAGTGCCTGAATCGGCCTCCATCTGTACCTTGAGAAACATGTCGTAACTCGAGTGGAACTCTTCTACGTCCTTATACTTCTTGTCCAGCTCTTCTTTGCGCTGTTGCAAAGTCTCCAACACCTACATGAAAAGAGCGGTGGGCAAAACTTAGATTAGTTACTCAGGAGTATTTATGATGTGTGGCTTTCAGATGTTAGAATCAGGTCCATTTATCACAACAGATGAGAGATTAAAATAATTAAAACAAAGTATAAACAATAATGAAAGGTCTTTTGTAAATCACATTCTTCTAATATGCTCAAAAGTTCCATTGCATTTTTATTTTTCATGACTTTAGGGGCTTTTATATGTGAAAGAAAAATCATTTTATAATACATAAACCTTGAATAAAGTTTTTCTACAATGAGAACGTCATCTTTGCTATTGACCATGCAATCCTTCATTATCATCACAACACAATTACTAATGTCAGTTTTAAATTATTGCCCTGAGAATTGTATGGATGGATACATATGGATATTATTTTCATTTTCTAATTTATTCATTTTGCTTTGGGATCTCAGGGAAAACTTCAATATTCAGTGTGTATCATGTCTGTAAGATGTTGGCATTGCAGGGTATGAGATGTTATTAATATGTTCTTCTTTTAACAATAAATTGAGTGGCCTCCTAAAATGTGTCAAGACTCCTTCAATAAAACAGAACTGGGGAGGGCTTTAGTCTCACATTAAAAATATGCGATGTTAGAAATTCTCATTTTAACAAGCATGACATCGACAACTGCGTCTCGGAATCGACACTTTTCTTCATCCGCTCCTCGTTATGCAGTGATTTGTTTTGTTTTACGTCACAAGTAGCGCTGAGTAACTGGAATCCCGCACCTGTCTGCGCTCCTCCGTCTGCGCGTCGAGCTCGAGCAGCTCGTGCCGTCTCTCCTGCAGCTCAAAGAAGGTCGCCGTCCTGTCGCGCGGGGTCGGGGTCGCACATCCGGCTGCTGCTGCTGCGGGCAAACTCCTGTTCACGCACAAGCACCGCAGAGAGTTACCGACAGAGATTACTGAGACTGACTCTGGAAGCTCCTCCACACAACAACACACTCACGTCGTCCCCTGCTCCTCACGGACGGTCCGACAGTTCATGACGCGATGTTTTCTTTTTAGAAAGTCCCCCAGCTGTTACCTCCCTTTCCTGCAGTCTTTGACTTCTCAAACTTTCTGTTTGTGCTCGCGCCCCCTGCCTCGTTTCTATGGTAACCTAATACAGAGCAGGAACTTTTAAAGGCACAACCCGGAAATTCAATGAAGTAAAACGCAGACAGACCATATTGTGCCTGTTGGTCATTCAGTTCCAACAGAAACAGGTATTTCATTTTCATATTTCATATAGTATATAATATCATTTAATAAAAAATCACTAGAGGACAGAAATGAAAATGAATGATTGTTTTCAAGGTGAGAGTGACAAATGTCAGGGCTGTTCTGGCCCGAAACGTTCCCAACTGAAAACTACAGAACATTTTTTATAGTATATAGTTTTTAAATATATAGTTTATGTAGTTTCATCAGCGATATTTTCCCAAAGGAATCAATGCAAGAAGTCCAGTGATGCCCTCCTGCATCCCTGAAACCAGCATCCGTGTCCCAAGGACCACAACCTGAACTAAGTTAAGACTTTGAGCTCCAATGCTATTGTCAGTAATTCCATTCATTCATTTGTAATTTTTCTCAAGTTAATGTCAAATATAAAATGTACTCGAGTAGTCACATTAAAAGTAGTCCATGTCTCCCTGTATGCAATGGTGACGGTCTGAATCTGATTGAAATGTATGAAGCAAAGTCATTGAATGTGTTCCAACCAGTATCAGACCAAGGATGTTTGAGGGGCAAGGTCAAAAAAATTTATTCATAAATAAAATGTAGCAGTGCAGAGAAAGAGTGAAGAGAGGGCACTTTATCATGTTTTATCTACCATAGGGGCATCCAAGAGATAGCAAAGACACTTTTGCTATGTTTTTCAAAGATGGGGGCACCGGGGGCAGTACTTCCAACGGTCATTGTTATGTAGCAAAAGTAGTCCAATGATAGCAAAACTAGTACTCCTCACCTCTGACGATAAAAGACTGTGCTCAGGATCCAGGAGTATATGATTAGTTTAATCTTCCTTTTTGGGATGTCAGAAGATCTGTGCAGGAATATATTTGGAAAGGAAAACCTCCAAAAGTATGTTTAAATGTACAGAGAGCCGCCCTGACAAAAAGGCCTCGGCCATTTCACCAGCCTTACAAAAAAAGAGCTTTCTGATGTGCTGTGTTTTTCTCCACTCATTTCGACAGGAGGCGGAGGGAAAGCCTCTGTGTTGTCGAGCTGAGGCTCTTAAAGTAATGGCAGCACCTTGGACAGTGACAAGGGTTTGCTCTCAGCAGACTCTTGTGCGATGCATTTCTGCTTTGTGTTTTCACCCTGCTTTCATAAGTGCCTGGCTGCTTCCATTCCTCCAGCTCCTCCACAGAACAGCAGATCAACTTCACAGCACCAGATGTTGTTGCAAAGCCTTGAAACGTGTTTGAGGTGCAAATCAGTGCTCATCAATGGCTACAGCATCTCCTTTTCTTTTAAAAAAAGATCTGTGTGCATAAAGGGCTTCTGCCTTCAGTGGCTCTCTTCTCTTCATTTACCTCTTCTTTATTTTATATATACAGTATGTCTTGATTTTTTTTCTACCATCACAGGTTTGGAGCAGTTGCTTGAAGATAAAGTTGTTTGTCTGGATCTACATTTAATGATTTAGAGGTTAAGGCTTCCCTTTTCTGTTGTATTCGTTTCATAAACAGGTTTGACTTTTATACCTAAATCCAACAGTCGGCTTTATTAATAAACATATGTTGGCAATGACTCATTCCACCATCCTTCCACACGCGCAGTTCACATTCATTTGAACCTGCTTGTAATACAAATCTGCTAAACATATTGCAGTAATGATGATGCAGCGCTCCGCCGTACACTCCGCCGGATGTGTTCCTCCATAATAATTTCATCGTCAGCCGCTGCTTTGGGCTAATTCCTCTGCCATGATCACCATTATCCTCAGGTTATCCATCAGATGGTTTGTATTCATAATGAGTTTGGAGTTAATTAACACATGTAGCTCTTACTGTATGGTAGACTTAATAGGAACTGAGCCATCCCTCATAAAATGTACCTACGGGGTATTCATGTCATTTACCTAAAGCTGGCAATAGACTTTTTTTTTGCCTTAATTTATCATTCTAACCCCACTTTCACTTTGTTCCTGTCACCAGGCTTGACTTTTGAATTGGAAAAGGAACGACAAGTTTAACGCACAAAGGAATCGCACAGGCAAGAGGCATTGGGCCTCATTCATGAACCGTTCTTACGAACAAATTTGTTCTTAAGTCCCACTTACGAAGATTTTACGAAGATTGTGGCATTCATGAATTTTTTCTTATCCAGGATTTATTCTTAGGTAAGAACAAATCCTACGAACACTCAGGAGTACTATTACGCACATTTCAGTGCCGACATGTTGGCATGGTTGTGTTTTCTTGTGCAGTTCAATAAAATACAATATTACAGTGATAATTCTGTCATATTTATTTATTTATTTATTTATTTATTTATTCATTCATTTTATATTTTTGGTAATTTACAGAGAATTTTAAATTTTAAAATAAATTAAATGTGCCAATGATTTAACATTAATCAAGTAAATTGGAAACCATGCCATCAATTAGTAACTCCCCCACCCTATTTATACGTGGCATTTCTCCATCCAAGGCCCGCAAAACCTGGCACACGCTCTCAATTTACGAGTAGGTGGCATTCATCAATGTAGGAACACAGCTGCGAACAATTCTGAGGCTTACGAACGCGTTGATGAATCTGACGTAGGGTTTTCTTAAGGAACCTCTTGAGAACAACTTAAGAAAGAATCTAAGAAGATTCTTAAGAAGATATTGGTGAATGAGGCCCATTGTTTTTCTGGTGATAGTGGAAGAAGTGGAATATCTTTGGAAACTCAGTACCGCAAAAGAAAGAGAAGTCGGGAGAGTGATAGAAACTGAAGAGACAGGCATTATCTGGATGGAGAGCTCCGGTCTTGTGTCAACTCTGACCCCTCGCTGATAATTGTTTCCTCCTACCACTGGGACTTGAGATGGTTCGAAACATTCTTTCTTTCCGCAAGATCAGCAAGTAATGAAATTAACCTACTTATTAATATCAGGTTTCATAGCTTACATATTGCAGAGACAAGTTACGACATTCACCCTATTACAAGACACTGCACTGTCAAAATTATGTTGAAGCTGTTAATTTAAGGTAAAAAAGGTTACATAACGTTGCTTTAAGTAAAAGTACACAGCTCAGCACAAGTACTGCCCTGTGTATCAGAAGCATTCATGTTGCAATATAATTACCCGTGTGAGTGTCGAATGATTACATCTTAAGTTAGACAAATGTTTATTCATTCTATGTACTTAATGAACAAAGCTCCAGTGATTAATTTGAACTCATTTATGTCTTCTAAAGTTATGCACATTCTTTAAATCTGAGAAGTATTACGGAGAAAGAGTCTATTATAACGACTCACAGACATCCTTGGCAAGAGGATCCAATCCAATTCAATCCACTTTATTTGTATAGCACACTTTAAAAACAATAAAATCCAACAAGATGCCACTGTTTTGTGAGGAGTTGCTCACCAAAATGGCTGGAAATCACTGGTTTCATCTTCAACAGTGCAGCAAATTTTATAAACGTTTTTGTTGAACCATAATTCTTCTAATTTATATTTTGCCGTTTCAATTTCAGCCACTGAAACATAACATTTACATGTAATGTGTGGCTTGATTGACCACTACTGGAGCTTCAGAGCAGTGGGGATAATGAGGCGTTTATTATTCACCAGCACATGCACAAAGATACACAAATGCATTTTGCTGACTCCACAGGCAACTAATGCAAATGGAGGCGAGCTACAATTAAATGCAAATAAAACAGAAAAAAGCAGAGGTAGAATGAGATCCCACTCGGTTTCACACAGTTCCACATACAAGCTGTTGGTGGCAGTAATATATCACATCATGTATCAGTGCACCAACACAAGAGGGGGAGAAGAAGACAGCAACCTCCAATTCAAACAACGCAGGTTC
Organism: Diplodus puntazzo; assembly: GCA_963678695.2. Classification (NCBI taxonomy): domain Eukaryota; kingdom Metazoa; phylum Chordata; class Actinopteri; order Spariformes; family Sparidae; genus Diplodus; species Diplodus puntazzo. The sequence goes on along the minus strand of OZ023159.1, from coordinate 20,950,863 downwards.
CAAATAGTTGAATAAGGGGTACTTTATGACTTCCGAAATGCACGCAACATGCTTATAAGGCTTACTGGGAGGATACACCAAATGGAATTTTGATTGGGTTATCACAAAAAATGATTCAAAAATGTTACATAAAAATATACAAGCAATTGAAATCTGTTTTTACGCATCGGTTTACATCAGGGGCTCGAACATCGCTTGCTGTGGTAGTGAGGGAGAGAAGATGAGATACAGTAGAGGTGGAGCAAAACAAACAACGACAATTTCAGCTCGCAGTGGTTAATGCTGCTTTTGATGCTGTCAACTATAACACAGACTGGCTTGCAGAGGATTTTGGACAGGACTTAGTCAGTGAGGTGTCCACCTGAAGCTTCATTACTTGAGCTGCCCTCTGAAAGGATCATTGATTTGCTCATGCAGCAGGCTGACACTGACCTGAAGCCTCTGATCACTTACTGGGATCAGCAGGGCTCATCATTTATCCCGTGGCATACTGCTTGCGCTGCACTGCATCTCTTCACTCCCAGCCTCCAGAACACACTGCGCAGCCTCTTCTCAGCTGTTTTACAATGCAGAGGCAGGACACAGAAGGATTTCGCCCTCCACAAAAAAAAATCATGCAGGCTCCCTCTCTCATCTGATCCAGTCAGCTAAATGCACAGTATGTAATTTCTGCTGCTTGGGGGTCTCTCAGTTAAAACAATAGACAACAAGATAGACTTTGAGAAGTAGCATGGTGGTCATGGGAGTTCTGTCTTCATTGTCAAGCAGTTACTGCTATTATTGCTGTTATTTATATTTCAAAAACATTAACATTGGCTAACTAGCTGGTTCGCCAACTTCCACTCCTTCTCCGATGTAAACAGGAAACAAACAGATAACATTCTCAAGAGCAGATCCTGAAGGGGACATCCCTGAATGGTTTTGGAGGAACGAAACAAGAAGAGAATATTTTAAGCCAAAATTCCTAAATCCAAAAGTGTGAACAATGAAATGGCAGGCAACAAAAACTGCCAACAAAAAGGAAGGCAGAGGAAAATACAAAAGTATAACAAAAACTGTGGACAAACCAGAAAACCACAAGGAACACAGGGAACAAAGAGAGACCGGGGAACAGGCACAAGAGATGCGTGGATGAAAACAGACGAAGCAACAAAGGGCGAGGGAACAGGCTTAAATACAAACTAAACTAACAAAGTGATGAGGCGCAGGTGGAGAACAACACTGAGAACAGGGCAGTGCTAGCAAGGCTGATGTGAGACAGATGTGGGGGAAAACTCAACGAGGTGAGGAGGAAAGTGACAAGACACTGGAGGATATCACTATAAAATAAAAGAGGAAGTCAATCAACCAAAAAAATCACTCGAAACATCCTTTGTTTTGATTTGATCTGAGTGCAATGTTAGATCAATTATTACATAACATGCAGTTTAAAATGTAATTCATGGGTTTTAAGTGGGGTTGGATGCTTGGAATTCACTGATAATTCACTGAAAGGAGACTGAAATTCATTGAATTCAGTGTGCCAAGTCTGCAACTTACAACTCTGCAAGGGGTTCAACAAATGTCTCAATCAGAGCTGGCGTGCCTCCACCCCCAGAACAGCATTCAGATTGGGACTTAACGGGTGCATCAATTGTATAAGATAAAAAACAACTATACAGTGTTCAGGAGCAGTAGTAGCCACACAGTTTCAGACTGCATGTTGCAGTTGTTGCATTGAGTTTAAAACCAGCCTGGTTTCATGGCAGGAAATCCAATTTTCCCTCAGTAAAAGAGTTTTCTTTCTCCAAGGAAGTAATAACCTTAAAATTACAATAAAACATTTATTTCTACTCCCACTTGTATTTTCTCTGAGGTCTCTTACCTGCTGCAGATATCCTTCATGTAGCATGGAAAGATTGTTAATAAGGAAAGAAAAAATGAGATCAGTATTTCTCTTTTTATACACCCACAGCACTGATTTGATGGCCCGCTCCAAAATTGAAAACCATGTAAATGGAACGCCAAAATGTAAGTTTTGCGATGGCTTTTCTCATGCTCTGTGAAATTAGTTATTACCGTGGAGTTTGTAATGTGTACATTATCTCTGTGCTCCTTTTAACTGACGCTTAACCATTTATTCCAGATCATTTCCCACCAAAATGTGTTGAGTGAAAATATCGAAAGGCATTTTTTCAGTTATCTTCACCCTTGCTTGAATCCTCTATGAGAACCACTCAGAGTAGCTTTCACCTATCAGGGGTTTAGAAGATGCTGGCCTTGCAGGGACCTAAAAAATAGTCTTCTGATAAAGTCTTAAAACCAACGTTGTGAAGCCGCAGAACTTGTATCCTGTTACACCCGCTGAGTCATCTGGTTTTGAGTTTTGAGCTCCCAAACAGGTGGAAAGATTCAGACGGGATAAAGCTCCATTTTCTCTCTCACTGTGTTCGTATTTTCTTGCTACAGGTAATTAGGAAACGACATCCATGCACAGACGTCACTGTTTCCTTAACCCTCAGGGGGAAATGCATCCATCTCAATACTGGGCTTTTTGAAGTTCCGAACTTTATCAGCTCTGGCAGCCATGTGCATGCTCATATGCTTCCTGACATGACCTCTGATCAGCTGGTGATAAAAGGAAATACTTGATGAAATATCACTTTTTTTGTGAGTGTGTGTGTTTGTGAATTAAAGGGGCTTTTAATCTCACTGCCTCAAATACATGATCAGAAAGCAAAGGGCCTTGATAACATGAGGGGCAATTAAAACAGTCTGAGTGGTGGTGTCATGATGTCAGAGGTGCTGGTGTCCATGCAGCAGAATCTCATTACTGAAAAATCCACTCACTGTGGAGACAAAAAGAAAAAATAAGGTGGGAGAATTTTGGTTTTGAATGCTCACTTGAGTATGGTCTAGTATATGTAGAATCTTGACAAACCTGGTGGGAGTAAAATTTATGTCATAAGTGGTAGCACGTGATGACACTCTTCACATATATCAAGTTGAGTTTAATAAAAAAAATCATATTTTGAACACTGACAGTCGAAAGGACCACATAAGCAATATATCTTATGTGGTAATGTGTGAATGTTAGCACATCAAGGACAATATTCTCAGCCAATAGGACGGCCGTGTTTTGTGTTTAAATCTGGCCTGTTGTGTAACTTTACATGACGAGGGGCACTGTGCAGTTGCACGGGAATCTCTCTGCATTTGACAGAGGAAACATTTACATTTAACAACTACAATAAAATGAGCATGTAGCAGCTTCTAAAATGTGTTGTGTCTCTCACCCTGCTCTCTCTCATCTCTAATGGCTGCATCGTGGCCCAGAGTGATTTGGGGAGGCTGGCAGCAGGTGAGGAGCGGCAGCGGGTGTAAATGGAGCTCTAATGTGATAAAGTGAGTGAGTTGCTGTGTTCGAGTCAAAACAGACCACTTACTTTGTGTGAAAAGCTATTGCCAGCGATTAGGAGCAGGAGACCTGTTTCCCCTCTGAGGCTGTGCACTGTTCTTCTTATTTTGTCCCTTTGATATTATTATTTTAAAGCTTGCGGATCATTTAAAATTGCCGGCGCTGCCATTGTCAGCAAGCTTTGGAGCAGGACTGTTAAGTCACTGAATGTGTAAATGTTCTTTTTAATCCATCTGATGTGCTGTCGCCTTGTACATTTGCAATTTTTCTGTCTGTGCAAATGCTTATACATTGTGTTCTGTTGTTTTTGTGCTGTTTTATCTACTTTTTTACAGCCAGCAGGAGAAAGTGGAAAATAAACATTCTTCTGTTGGTCTTGGTAAAATATTTGGGTGCAGTGGTATACAGTCACTCTAAGCGCCTGAGCACACTCTGGCACACACTGGACCATCGGTAAATTCAGAACATTATTGTAATACTGTTCGGCTATTCAGCGCACCACGCGCCCGGGGTGGCAAGGCGAAGCGGAACATCAGAGCATCAAGAGCAGTCGGTGTTACATGAGCAGCTGAAATGGCAGTTGCGGGCTCGTGGGTGAATCAACAGAAATAATTCAACACAACGTGCTTGATTCAAATCAAAACGCATATTTTCTGTTTTTCTCTAGTGAGCTTAGCTTAGAGGTATTGGCTGTGTGTTGGTTATATGTTTATAATGTTAACTTTCCTTTTTTTTTTTTTGCTAATGTCAAATTTGAATGGTGGCCCTGAGAGTCAAAACCCAACAACAACCCAATACAATGACAGTTGAGAAAACTTGAAATTTTGGAAAACACGACAACATTTCAGATTATAGAAAAAGTTCCAATAACACTTCTTGCCTGTGACTGGACAGAACCCCAGTCCCTGGAAACAGTTATACATTATTTTCTGTTTTTATGGTGCACTACTCAGTCCTAATCTTTTTCAAGTGGGCTTTCAGGCGCCCACAGGACATTTTAAAGCGGTAGTTGGGCTGTATGAAGCTGAGCATTGTATTGCTGTGGAGAGTATTTTTACCATACTTGCTATCTGACAGCACTTTCTGACAGGAAACTGAAGCTCTTATCCCTTTATCCTTTCTACAATGCCACTAGACTTCTTTGACAAAAACAGTAATTTACAGCAGTACTGCTTAGCTTTGTACACCGAAGTAAAGCAACCAAAGCTTTGTTACAAAGTGCCTTTCAAAACCGGAGTTGCAAGATGCTGCACGCTGCAGTCAAATACACATTACAGGACAAAGTCTTTGCGATACTGGCGGTTTTAACCGGCTTCTTAAAACTATCGACTGACTCTGTGTTGGCAGCAGAGCTGGTTGGTGAATTTCTGTACCTAGCAGGCTAACTGCTAATAGGCTAGTCATAAATTCAAATTAAATACAATTTTGATTTAATCAATAAATTAAATGGGAAAGTAAATGTGAAATTAAATAATTTGTGGAATTAATACAAAGGTAAATAAATACATAGTTATCCATTTATGTCACATTTTATAAATTAATTTAAGTCTACATTTATTTTCAATTTTATTTTTGGTGCTTTTAATGGCATATTCATTTATTTAACGAGCCATTTCTTTCTTTCTTTTAAAATTTTTTAATATTGAAAACAAAATGCAACCTCGGATGGACCTCTTGCACCTACACTGTTGCATTAAGGCTGAGGGACATTGAAAATATTCATGGTGCACAGTTTATTTCTGCTGCAGGTAAAACATATTTCAGATGAAATAATTATATAAATGCATTGTATGGTTTTCATTCATTCATTGAATAAAATGTCTTTAAATAATATTTTTTTGGAAAACCTTCCAAAACATATAAAGTATACTTAAAGCATAATAGAGGTAAAATGAAATGAGCTGGAGTTCAATTTCTTGCTCCAAGCTGTTTAAATAGGCAAGGATGCATGATAGAAATATCAAACTGGGAACACTCCATCAGCCTGGCCTGTCAATGTGGATTTGTAATTCAGCACACACACCAAAACACTCTGAAGCAACTGATGTGGTTTAATAAAACAATCTGTCGCCTGCACAATTGATCACTGAAACCTCCTTCCTTTGTTTTGTTTGTCATTAAAGAGTACGGCAGCTGTCCCACGGGTGCTCACTATTTAATCAAACCGTAGGTATCCAAACGTCAATTTCACCACAAAATGAAACTCACGCTGTCCAAAAAATTGAGTTGTTTGTTGCTAAAAAACAATAAAGCTGCGGGAGAAGAAAGCAGGTTCAGCCTTCTCTCCCCTCCGTGATTGTATTTTTTAACTCAGCGCGAAACAGAAAACATTATTTATGTGTTTGATTGTCTGTGGGGCTCGGCTTCCTGCCCAACACCCAGAGCAGTTTGAACCTCCCCTGTGGTCCACCGAAGACTCAGAAAACATGACGGCCGTGCAGGAAATGAAACAGCCATGAGATATTTTTTGAGTTGTGACTTTTATTTTGTAATATTTGTGGCAGTGGTAGACCTGTAATGGTTTTCTTTTGAAAGAACCTGCACATTAAAAACACAGTACTTGCTGAGGGTCACAATGTTTGCTTCTTTTCCCTTAAAAAAGCAGCAACCCCTTTTAGCTCACAGACAAGGTAAAATAAGTCCTTTTGAGTCTTATCCCTAAAATGAATTCCTATGAAAGCCATAAGCAATCATATTCCCAAATTCCCCAGGATTTCCTTTTTTCCAACTGTTAATACACATCCTAAAGAGGAAATCGTTAAATAAGCAGTTGATTTCCCTCACTGCATAGTTTAAATACCCCGTGGTACCTGAGTAGGCGGTTCTGTTGATTGAGCCCATTAAGCCCTTGCCCTTCAATTCGCCCTAAAGAAATAGACAAATGTTCTCTTTTTATACTCTGGCCCATCCCATTTGCACATGTAAACACTTAACGTCTTCGGATGAAAAGAAAGAAGCGTTTCAAAAGGCGAAAACAGTGCGAGTGTAAGGGGTTTTTCAGTGCATTTAAGAGCTGGTGTGTCACCATCGGTCCTCCGAAGGTGACTGAAGAAAGGAAGTCTTCGCATTGTACCTGAGAGATGGGAATTTCAGAGTAGCTCAAGCGGGACTATTGAAAGAAGATCACTGAGTTCATGCAGAAAAAACAATTCTCTGTGGTTGTTCGACACACTTTGCAATCTTGCGTCACATCAATATAGCCCTATTTGTTACAGGCTGCTATCACTCAGTTTATTTCTGAGACACATGAGAAAAGAGATGATGTCTGAACAGGTCGGACTGTAGTCATAACCGGCAGGCAGCAGTGCGCAGCATGTTCAGTGTGAAGACAAGACAAAAAAAAAAACAGCCACACCATGAAATTCGAATGAAAGTGAGGGAAGGAGATGATTTCAGATGTGTGTCCAATACAATAAATTCACATTATGCTCATAGCTACTTGAGTCATCATACAGGAATAGATGCAGCAACCCAGTCAAATTAGCAATGACCAGAAAATGACAGGGTGCAGCATCGCAAATGGTAAAGGATGAATTTCATTCTACTGAGACACGTGGCGTAAAGAGTAGATAACTGAATTAGTCATTATTTTTTTTCCATCCTCTGCCTGATTCATCAATGTGGGTACACATGCTGTAATTGATATCCTGAGCTGATATCAAGAATAAGAAAAGGACCAAGAAAATAATATAAGCTAGGACTTACAGGGGTTTTCTACCTGGATCTTATTGCAAACAAACACTGAGATTGGTTCTACGTAAAAGAGGCAGCCTGAGAATTCTTGTCAAGCCACAGATTTGATTCTCAAGGGGTCTTCTTTATGGTTAAACATCGTATTCTGCATTATCGTGGATCTCATCGCAGTTCTCACAAGACCCGCTCTACTCCACCTGTGATTGGTTGGCTTCCTCGGTTTCAATCTCTATGCCTGACTCAAACTTTTAAGTCACACAGTAGCTCTGGTAATCTCTAATTTGCATGCATCCTGATACAGCGGTTAATGAGCTGTAGTTTTCCTGGTAAACACAGTGATCTCTTTGGTATCTTATGCTGCTCCTCTGGGGGTCAGTCATCCTCCAGAGCCCCTCTTTGCAGCAGGAATGTCTCTGTGCTTGTTAGGTAGAGCAGACTCTATCTATCAATCAAATTGTGCTTGCACTTGAGTACATATACTTGTTTACAATCCAACACTTGTACCTTTGAGTTGATTTAAAACTAATTTGAGAGAGAGCTGCATGCATAAAACAAGATCAATACATCCTCTTTTTTAGTGTCCCAGAAGGTGCTTGATTACAAGGTAAACCTGAAGAAGCCCAGAGAAACATGTCTGCATAAATGCTATTCATTCAAGCTTCCTGGTGTGCACTACTTTGCTTTTTTTTATTTTATAGTATGATTTCTGGTTTCATCAAGGAAAACCTACTCGTGAAGGCTCTGCACCCCCCCAACATTACATGTAAATACATTTCACAAAAAAATAAAAGTTTCAAGTGTAAATTACAGAAGTTATTTTATCCTCCCAAACCACAGCGCAGTGACTGAGGCAGCACTTCTCTGCACCCCTGAGTAAAAACGTATTTCTTTGGTCACACTTTGAGTCTCGGAGGCAAAGCAGAGGTTTGAAAGTGGAGCGCGAAAAGGATTCCTGAACATCCTTCACAAACAAACCTCTCCCCTCCAGACCTGAGCTTCCACCCTGCTGCGAACCTTGTTAGAATGAAGACATTACCGGCCTGGCTGTGAACCTGTGATAGACGCTCGGCTAATTCCTCATTTCAGCTCAAACTGTGTGACCGACGAAGACAGAAAGAAAACAAGAATTCCACAAAACACTGAGGTAAATCTTTTACTCTGTTGGAGGAGATTGAGTCTTACCGCTACTTGGGTAGAGAGGTAAGGGCTGTGGATAGTTTGTATTAGCTGTTCTGGCTGCTTGTTGTTGTCACTGAGGTAATAGGATTTTTTTTTACTATCTAGCTTCTTCTGCAATCCTTGATGCATTTGGTAGAAGCTGCTGGGACGTGGCAGTGGACGGTGTGATCTTTGAAAAATGTATTTTGTTGGATACTTCTTGGATAGCGTTTCTTTGTAAGGAAAAAAAAACAACCCTTTGGCCTCATTTCAATCATTTTGTCATCATTTGTTCTAGTTATAATGACTTCGTACTAACCAGTGTCATTTCTGAGATCTGGGAACACGGAAACACACGGAACACAAAAAAAGTCGGACAAAGCAAGAAATGATGAACCCTGGTCCATTCTGTGCTGCATTATTAAAGATTACTCCCTCTCATGCAAACCAAACAAGCCTAATTTCAAACAAGCAAGCCATCAGTATGTGAGGTAACCAGTTCATTAACACTGGCTTTCAGCCTTCAGCAGGACACAGAGTCTCTGTGAGGTTGAGACACCTCACCACTGCCAGAGTATTACTGAGAGGTCTGACTGCTCTTTTTTCTTGTTTGGAGGATAAAAAGAAAAAAAGATCATGTTTGAACAATAACTTTTGATTTACAGAAGGAGCACTGGAGATGACAAATGGAAAAACCCGGGTTTTAATTTACATCTTGGAACAAAAACAGCTGTAGAGCTCCAATATCAGCAACATTTATCTCCCAAAAAATGTATATGACAATTTCACAGAACTCACAACTAATGATCATTGATCACTGATCATTAAGTAGGAAGAGAGAGTTCCTGCTGCTTCTAAGATTAAGATTTCAATGTTAATACTACATGTAACATGTTCACGTCCAGAGACTCATACAAGGGTGCAGAGGCATGTCTGCTGATGTGTGTTCAGTATACGAAGTTGCCATGTGACCTTGAAATAGCAAAACATATTCTGAGGAAAAGCTTTCTAACATCAGTCCCTGAAATGTTTTATTATACTTGAAGCCTGACATCCAAACCAGAGTGGCTGAGCGAAGGTTAGGCTTTCTGCTAAATGCAGTAAAGATAGAGGACACACTTAGTCATGACCTCTTTTTGAGTTGGTCTGGTCTTGCATTTTTTCACTTCCTGAAAGGGTCTCATACAATGTATACATGTATAGACGAATGTGACAGCCGACCTGTGCGCTCCGCCATTTATGGCACCGCTGTTGGCAGTGTGGTGTGGTGACCTGCCTGGTGACAGCAGCATGGGAGTTAGCCTTAGTGGCCTTAAATGTGCAATATGTAAATATGAGTCAACTGTTTGATTCATACTCAAAAGGAATAAGAGGCAGCATATCTCTTGTAACTACTAACGCTGGTAATTATAGCTGCTGTTAGCTAGTTAGCTCAGTTAGCCAAGCAGCTAGCAGGGACTGGGAGTTTGCCTTTGTCCAAAGCGACTTGTTATAAGCGCATTTGTCACAAGAAAGAAACTACGACATATCACCGTGGATAGAGTAAAAACTTTCAACAATTTTCAAGTCCTCATCTCAGCATCATAGCTGATATTTATCAAGGATACCTCTCATTTTAGCAATCTTCAGTTTTTTACCTCCTCTGTTTGTTTTTGGCTGGACATCATGAAAACAACAAAAATAAGTGTGTGCAAGAACTTAACAAGGTTAGAATAAGGGATGGAGAATAAATGAATGTATACGTAGGCCTCCGTATGAAATGCATATGGTGCGGACAGTTTGCGTGGTCACAAATGTTGGGCTGCATGTAGACAGATGCTGATTACTTACACATTTTTGCCCAACAAACTCACGGTGAAGAACAATTAAGACTGTTTAAAGTGGGTATTTCAAGCGAACAAAGCAGGATCATCCCTTGAAAAAACCTGAACACACCACAGGACAACAATCATCAGCTCCAAAATCACAAAGCCCTTTGCAGCAATTTTTTTCAACAAAATGTAGCGAATGTGATAAAACATGCAGAAACACTGGCTTGATCCATAAATCCAAAGGGAAACAAGAGAAAACAATGAATTCAGTGACTGGTGCCAAATGCTCAGCAGTACCAGTGGGAGTCAGTTTTAAAACAGATGGACAATATACTTTTTCGCTTTGGCTCATTCTACACTAAACAATTCATTGTGTTGTCTCTAAGTTATGGAAATCGCTCTGTGGTTTCAGTCAGCAGAATAATCCAGTAAAAATGTCTTTATACTGTGTAGCCTCTGATTTTCTGCTTATCTCCATATAAAAGATTGGGTTTTATCTTGTTGTCTGAATGCAGGGTAAGGTGGCTTTTTATGTAAACCAGCTGCTGTTTTATTTTTCAAACCGCTGTTGAATCCACTGGTGCCTTTAATTATGGCATGCCGATAAGTGACCTCGCCTTGGCAGTAAGTCACAATTTGTTTAAGAAAGAAGAATTACTTCTCCATGGAGTAATTACTTTAAGGAGTAGTCGGGGAATAAGCTTATTTTTCACCTTGCTAAGAGTTAAAAGATAAAATCAATCACCTCTGTTAAAAAGAGTGATGTCAGTCTTCTCATCTCCACAAGGAAATTTCTTCCCCAAAATATCTTTTTTGTCTTTTCTTAAAATTATATTGGTTTTATTATCTGGTTTGCAAGTAAACTTGATTGACATTTACCTGAGTTGACCAACCACATTCCCTCAAGAAGTGCAGTTGTTTCAGTGAGGAACACCATCTTCTGTTGAAACAAAATGGACTTTACAACACTTCACGGTCACATTCACATATCCATACTCACAGAGGAAGGTGCCAACCCATTTACCAGGAGTGATACATCAATACAGGCTTTCTAACCAAAGTGCCCCATGATGCGTCTATGCTCATCTATTCAAGCATCTGATCACAGACCGATGGATAAAACATCAAGAGCAATTTAGGGTTCAGTATCTTGCTCAAGGCAACGCGGACAACCCACTCTGCCTCCTGAGCCAAAGCTGTGAGTCTGTGTTATGTGTGTGATTGACTGAGGTCAATTCTGCCTGACCCTGGTTTATGTTCCGTGTAACTTGTTTAATTAAAACACATAAAGAACCCTTATTGAAGAGGTTTTGGGGATGTGCCTATTCCATCAAATATGAAAGCACCACAAGTAGCCAGTCAGCTTAATTTAGCATAAAGACTGAAAACTGCCAAACCTATCAATGCCTGAGGCATGTATTTAAAAGACTTCCTTTCTTTTGAGTGGCATGAAACACAACTGAGATGGTTTTGAAGACCATTTTAGTAACATCGATTTCAGTCTGATGGTTGGTTGGTTGGTCCAGGCTGAAATATCAGCAACAACAGCTATTGGATGGAACAAACATGCATGGTCCCCTGAGGATATATTCAAAGGAATTGGGTGACCCCCTCACTTTTCCTCCAGTGCAGCTGGTTGAAATTTTTTGTAGAAACACATGTCACACTTCAACTGTTGGGTGGATGTGGATTCAGGGTTCCCAGAGGATAAACGGTGATAACACTGATCTTGACCTCTCATGATGATTGGGTAACACACTTTGAGTTGTCCAAATTTGGTTTATGACCGATTACTTAAAGAAATTATGACATTCTCACAAGCGTCAGTTGTACTTTGGATGTTGCCAAGAACTAATTAGTTAATGATAACATACTAACGTGCTAAATCAAGATACTAAACATTATACCTGATAAAACATCTGCATGTCGGTGTTGTAGTTTTGCTTATGTTAGCATGGCCACATATCATTGTGTGACTGTGGCTGACTGCAGCCTGTTAAAGTTTTTCATCTCTGCTGCAAGAAACCAAGAAATGCTTTATGTCTTCTCTCATTTGAGAAGAATGGAGCTCTCTATTCAGCTCCAGCCTACTCTATACGAACACATGCAAACCCAGCCTCTTCCTAATAGGTCTAAATCACGGACCTGAACAGACTCATTCTCACTCCTGTGATATTGCCTTCGCCTCTTATTAGCCAGTGCATCTTCTCCCGAACAGGTGAAACATTGATGCAGTTTCTTTACTTAGCTGCACTGGTAGTAACTGACCTCTCACAGCAAACAGGAAAACATTCTTGCTGCTGAAATTGATGCAAGATGGTCCCTGTCGGGGTCTTAAATGATCAGGACAGAATAAAGCAATATGCGTAAAACCTAGCAGGAGAAATGTGTTTTGTAAAGCCTACTGTTTTTCAAGTTTTTTCACAAAGTCACCAAGCATCTTTCAGGCACAAAGAGAGACAGCCAAATGCTCTCACCCTGTTAAACTACGTTTCACTTTCTTCCCCTCTGAAATTTTCATTTGGCTGGATGAATAAACATTAGATAGTGACAGACATTCGATCTCTGCGAGGGGGGAAAAATCGTCCACTCTGTGTACTTTTCCTGTCACGTCTTTCTGGGCATCTGCTGCAAAAACGCTGCTGGAAATAATGACTCCAAGTTTGAAAAGTTGATAATGGCAATCTGAAAGGATGTCAAACCATTAAAGGGGCTGTGAAGCGCGTGCAGCCTTGATGGGCTAAATGCCACACATTCAGTGGTTTCATGACTAATAGTACAACACAGAAGCTTTTAACATTCTTCTTCAACAGACATTCATCAAAAACAATCCACACAAACAAGCAAAACACACGGAGGCTTATTTTTTGGTTGAACCCAAAGTGTCAACTAAGACCAGAACATAGTCTACGATTAAAAGCAAATAAATCAATAAATTCCTACAACTCACTGCCCAACCCGATCGCTAGAATAAGTGTTGGCAATGTATTGTTCTGCAAATTACTGATACGTTGAAACATTTCTATACGTTAAATGTTCTATTGCGTGTTGTGATAACGCTTTGCTTAAGCTCTGGTTAGGTTTCGGCACAAAAACCACTTAGTTAGGGTCGCCTGTTTTGGCGAAACAAACACAGGAGTAGAGGGCCCATGGTCTACTCTAAAACATCTGGTTTTGTTGCCACAAACATGCCTGGAAATTGTCTTTAAGTCTTATTAACACTATCCAGTGGTTTCACTCTTACAAATGTTGCAACGTAGCCTCAAACTGAAAGTCACTGGGTTGGCACCCTTCTCGCCCTTTAACTCTTCCACCATCCCCTCCAATATCTGACAGTCAGGTTGCAAATCCTGTATGTAATGTGACCATGGTGATACAGTGTGATGTGTACAAATGTGAATGTATCCGTGGCTTGTAGAAAAACGCTCACAGCATACATTTTATCCTGGCAACTGAGCTAAACAAAGGCTAATCCTGAACAAAAATAAAATCACTTTCATTTTATTGCTTGATCTTACTTCAAGATACTTCAAAAGATCGTTCATTTTATCCTTGTTTGACGTTTTAAGGGATTCATGGCCGAGTAGCACCGCTCAAATTAATCTGTGAATCATTTGTTTGGGAATTTACTCAGAGCATCTGTTTTTGTATGCATATAAAACACTTGCTTCAAAACTAACAAAACACTCTTGGAAACCGGGAACTGATTTTTTTTTTCTGTAAGTATTACAAAGTTAGGGGGCTCGGGAGGGAGATTTTGCTGAAGCTTACACACACGCACACGCACACACACACATGGAAAGTGCATGTTTGTCCGATTCAAAAATTAATCACAAAAGAGGAAAAAGTTAATTGTGTGCCAGTTGGTTTTGTTTTTCTGGGTAATTGGGTTGAAAAAAAAATCAATGCCTTCCCTTTTTTTCATCTTAGGAGGTTCATACAACTTTAATTCGATAATGCAAACAATGGTCCTGACATGTCTTTGTCCTTTTTAGTGTTGACTTTCACTCGGAGTATCAGAGAAGAAGTTATCAATATTTTAATTTAAAGGGACTCGGCTCCAGACCTCTGAATCGCTGCAGTGTCTTCATTCTTTTTTTTCAAATCTGAATAGGTCTGTTTCAATGATAAGAAAAACAATTGAGCTGAACACGGTTTTGGGTGCAAGGACAAAGAATGGGGATGACAAATGGGAAATGTGAATAGGAATAACACAGGACAGCATATTTCTGAGATCAATGTGCTCAGAGGAACTGTACTGCTGCCTTCGTTTGTGTTGTTTGAATTGAACTGAAAGGAATTTGTCTGTTCTGAAAAGCCATAAAGACAATTTTCTCTTGGACAACACTGTGTACAAATGAGTTTTGTTGCAAGCATACCCTGACCTTGAGCAATCAAAGAAAACAAAATGGAAATTCGGGTCTTATTACAGACCATGATCACCAAAAGATATTACAAAAGACATTTCCTCATTTGGTGTTTCCATGGCGAGGGGGTCCAAAATTTCGGACCAATTCCGCCTTGACTTCTTAAAAGGGAGCTGAAGCGAATTCAGTATAATTAAACTTGATACAAAAAGCAGCAGATCCAAACAGACCCAAATAATGCTGTTTTTCTGAAACAGGCACAAACCCCTGATTGAAACATCAGTCCTGCTCCTCTAATGAAAATTTTCTACAGCCTCATTTATGTCTTTAAAGTCCAAAAGACATAAATAAGTCTTTTTGCAAAATATCAGTCCTTTTTTATCCAACTGAAGACAAAAAAAAGAATCAAACGGTCCTCTTAGCTTTTAACAAATGCAAAATTGGATTTGGAGATTTGCTACTTCGTTTGTACAAAAGCTCAGAAAGGTTTGTGTTTGTGTTTAAATTGTTACGGATTTAAAGGATTAATGAAGATGGTGTAAGTTTGAGTCTTTGCCAACAAGTTAAACATGTTTAAAATAAAATGATTTATTTGTTTACTGCAAATAGTACGGATCATTTTGTGTAGTTGCTGATAACACGAATGCACTTCCATGTATAAGCAGCAACTGGAATAATTTACAGACACAACTGCGAGATTATAATGCACAATGTAATCGAGCTCTGCTCCGGTGTTGAATCTCTGTTAAATGTAGTTGAGCGGACCTCTGAACCACAGGTAGTCCGTTGGGTCTGCTGATTGTGAAGGCCAGAATGTGTAATTACAGTCATTTTCACACTTGGTCCGTTCATGCCCTGTGTGGGAGAATCTACTTTTTTTGTTTTATGTTTCTCCACTTATTTAGTCTCCTTTAATTCATCTGTTTGCTTGCTACTGGTTTCATGCTGCATAAAGCCAGATGAAAAGCATTACGAAGGATCAAGATGAGCAGCTTCTGAACCCTTCTCTGTGAGCGCTAAACGATGGCTTCCCTTCTAGTAAACATCGTCTCTGTACTCATCCCGAATCATTGCATCACTCACTTTGATTAACATTATCAGATGCGGTGTTTTTGCACACTGAGACATTTTCTCTGCCTTTGGAATTTTCAAGGAAAGTCCTCTGAGGAGATAATCCCATCACTTAACCAAAAGTACATAACACTTTTTAACCATGTGCACTTATTCATCCTGAGCTCCTGTTCGGCAGTAGGGCGGGTTCCTCCGCCAAAGCATGTTTTACACATCAGTGTCTTAACATCTTCTTGGCAGTATATAAAGAGCTTTAGAAAGGCACCCTGCAGAGGCTTCAACACTAAATCAGGACTAAGAGCGCACATCTGTAGAGAACACAGTAACCTAATCAAGCGTAAATGTGTCATAGCAAAGCACATTCCCTTCTCAGAACGTCTGCCAGACACAAGGGGAACCGTCCTCTCGTCCTCAGTTGTGACTGACAGTGCACATCCTCTAAACGCTGTGAGTGGAGCTTTGAGAGCACAAACTGGATAAATCCTGTCTCTGCACTCGCTGTCGCTCCGGGCCAGTGGAGGGATTTTCTTGGGGGAGTGTTCGGGGCTTGGCCACAATGCATTGTGGGGGTGCTGGTGAGTCACGGCTGTGTGGAAGCAGTGATAGAGACGGTGAACAGCTTTCTTAATGTCAGCTGTAATACCCGGGCAGACATGTA
Source organism: Diplodus puntazzo (assembly GCA_963678695.2). Lineage (NCBI taxonomy): Eukaryota > Metazoa > Chordata > Actinopteri > Spariformes > Sparidae > Diplodus > Diplodus puntazzo. The sequence continues at coordinate 20,934,708 of OZ023159.1, read as the reverse complement.
GGGCCTAATCGAGTATGGCACTTCCCAGAGCACCAAAAGGAACAAGGACTACCAGCTCATCTTTTCATCATTATGACATTGTTTGGTGCTGCTTAGGTGCCCACAACTGGATTAACAGCCCTCAGCTGCTCCTCTTCTTGTCAATTTTGTGATATTTGACTGTGATATGTCTGTCTAATATTTTCATTTTCAAGGATAAAAAAAACTTTGCAAGCCAAAGACATTACCTTGCTGAGCAAGAAGGACCCTTCCAATGTGATTTAAAGCCTGTGGGCATAACCTTCCGCCCTACTGAGTATGAGAGTGAAAACCTAACCAAGCATGAAGAGGCTGTCTTGTCCACTCACAGACTGACACATTGCTGATTCATAAATAGCCCTGTTTTTGCTTTTTATCTTCGGGTTTGAATGCTTGACAAGCCAACAAGCAGTTAAAAGAAAGAAAAGCTTTTTTGCCATTTTAAGACAAGGAGTAAAAGAAAGATGAGAGATGAGTGTGAATGTAGAATGATTTTTTTCAAGGTGCTGGTCGGGTCCATTTCTGCCTCCAGGAGTGATCCAAAGGCTCAGATTCTCTTTTATGGTTTGGCTTTTTGTCCATTTCACAGGAAAACACATTTTTGAAGGGAGAAACAGCAAAGTGATTTCTGGAGGGGGTAAAGCTGAGCCTCTGTGTCTGTGTGTTTCTGATAGTGACATAATAAGAAACTACTGTATGCAAAATGTTAAATGTACGAGTAAAGAACCAAACAGAGCAGCTTACACTGAGTACCATGAAATCTTGACAACTTCCTGAGAACATTTGCAGATCGTTTCTGACATAGGGGGCCGAGTCTGTTAGTCGGTCAAGCACTTTTGGATAGATTGCCATGAAAGTTTGTACAGACAATCATGTTCCCAAGAGGATAAATCCTACTCCCATTAGTGATCTCCTGACTCTGGCGCCATCATGAGTTTGATATTCAAGAAATATTTGTATCCAACTAGAGGGACTGCCATGACTTTTGGTACATGTTTATGTAATCTGTCATCTCAAAACTAACACTGTTCTCATCAGCCCCCGTTCTAGGCTACCAGACCTGGTGTTCAGTGCTATCATGCTAACATACCTGCAGCCATATTACGTGCAGTTAAAGACAAGGACGTACCTAGACACTAATTATGTAGGGTGAGTTCATTTTAAATATTACATTATAAAACAATTACTAATACAACCTTGGACTGGCATCATCAAGCTCCAAGTGCCAAGGCCGGGAGAACCAACAATGAAAGAGGACTCTTCTCCAAAACAGCGCAATGAAAATTAAATTATTATAAAATTGAAAAAAAAAAAAAGAATACTGTCATTAGGAATAGCTTCTGTTGTTTACAATAATGGTTGGATAGGATCAAGTATTCTGGTATGAAAACCTGCATTTTTAATATAGCCAAGTGTCCTGTATCCTAAATACATGTCTTGCATTTGTTAAAGTGTGATATTTATGCAGTGGTGATATCTATGAAAATGTATCTATACAGCCTCACAGAAACTCTAGCATGGCCGTAGACGCTCTCTGTCACTCTATCGTGACGACTGATCAAAGTACAAGTTGATAATCCTCAGTGTGTTTTTCAGGGGTCAAGAAATTCTCATTTACATGTCATTTATTCTCCCCACAAGAGTTGTCAAAGGACTGCTCCAGCAGTCACATGAAAGGACAACATAGAAGACTGAGTTGACTGCTGGCTTCTGGCCCGAGATTAAAACTAAATGACATGTCATGACGGTCTGAACACAAGTCTTATTCAGCCAATGTCAGCATAGAAAATGAGTTTCAGCTCTCTCTGTGAATTCTATGATTTGATCAATTCAGAAAATTCTCATATGACATGGTGTCTCTGCAGCTCAGACTTCTAAGGCCGCATTATTGACATGTGTGAAAATGGATCCAGATGAAGTATGGTGTCATTAATCTGCTCTATAAACAGTTTTCTTAATCTTCCTAAGCCCTTAAAGTACGATTAAAGTGGCCAGTTTCATTCATTGGGTGGTAAACTTTGTGTTTTAGCTTTAAGAATGAGAGAAATAAGCTGAAGTTCAGAGCACAGACTTAGATTTTCTAATTTGGATTTCCCATAGTAGTTTCATGTCCAACACGTTTTCACTCCTATCTTGTCAAATATGGCAGCTTGGTCAAAAGCCTTAGCTTCAAACTATGACAATAAATACCGCTCTAGCATCAGCAGCAGTCGGACTCACTTGATATAAACTTGGTATATGGTCTTGCTTGCCTGCTTCCTCTATCTGTGCGGTACTGTTTTCAAACTCCCCATAGCTACATGAGACAACACCATATTATAAACCTGGTAACTAACAGTAAATGTTTAGCAGCTGTTAGCTTTTCTGTAGCAGGGATTTAGCCTTTTTAATGCCAGGTCTCACCTCGTTAAGTATGAAAACAAGCTCCCTCGGACTTTATTTTGTAGGGTCACCGTCACTGCATCCTGGGTTTACTGCCACCCGTGATGACTGTGATTGGTTTGAAGAAATACAAAACAGCCACTGTGTTTATTCACCACACATGACCATATTAACATAGGATATGCATGTCTTTAATATAGCCGAGCCTATAAGGTCTTTGTTAAGTCTCTGTGTGACTGAAATTAGCCTAATGATGAAGCCTAATCCTCCGAGGGCAATTTAAAGTACATCTCACATCATTCCTTGTTCTGTGGACTATAATAAAAGGCATAGAAACAGAGAATTTTTGTCTTGTCATGTCATTATCAGCTACATTATAAAGGTATAGGTCTATTGTGTTTCATATGACTAAGCCAACAATTAAATTTGTATTTCCTATCTCGTAATATATCAGACTTTGATCCTTTAACCACCTGATCATCCATGTGTCCAAGGCCATCCCTTGATTTAAAAGATCAAGGCTATTTAACTGTTCTATATAGGTTAGGCATTTTGTTGAAAGTAACTAAGAAGTAGTGTAATAGGTAATATATTACTCTACACAGACAGTAATATTGTAACATCATATATTACTTTAAAAATGAATGTAACTAAGTATGTAAATGTAACTAGTAATATACATTATATTGCATTTGGAAAGTGACCTGCCTAACACTGCTAATATATCACACGCAATGACTTGAGCCTGCTGACAAACACTTCTCGTTATATGACATATTATATATTTTAGTTTGTTATGAACATGGTGAAACTGTTGGGCTTCGGTTAGGTTAGGACACCAAAATGAATTGTTAGGTCTAGGAAAAGATCATGCTTTGGAATAAAATAATTATATTCAGTCTTCTAAAGTAAATATTGTACTTGACACGGCTCATGTAATGTAATGTAACTTACAAACAAATCACTCTTGGTCACATAAAGGACACAAGCTAAGGTCTGCCAGAGGGACAGCTGATCCATCCAACCACCCCAAACATCCGATAAACCAACCTCCTTGTTCTGTATACTACTGCTACGACCAGGCATGGACTGGTCATCTGGCGTACCGGGCAATGCCCGGTGGGCCGACGCACATTTTTGGGCCGGGCTGTCATAATTCAATCAAAAAAAGTTTATTATAAATCATTTTTATCGACCGCGACGGCCCATTGGTTGATTTTCTTGAAGGACATTGGGCTAATCCAATGAAATCTCTCAGCCCTCCTCTTTTTTTCTAAGTGCACAATTTAGAGGGGGCGGCCCATTGGTCCACCTTCAATATAGACAGTGGACTGAACCAATCAGGATATAGTACGACAGCGGCCCCACCCCCTCCCTGCACTGTCACTTGTAACTTTTGCTAGTTTCAAAGTGTGAAGCGTGAGGAGTGACAACATGGAGCAATTAAAGAGAAAGAAAAGTTGCTGCTAAGAGAAGAATCTCACTGTAGATGCTGCAAAGTGTGCTAAAATCACAGACTTGTTCGCTGGAGGGGCTGCTGTAGCCTCCACGTCCTCTGAGACAGCAGCAGCGGGCAGGAGAGGAGCAGCAGAGATGCTGCTGACTGACAGGGACAGTGTAGTACAGCCGGTAAGCAGGTAGTAACGTAATACAGGGACTGTGAGGTGATGGAGGCAACGCTAGCTCTATTAGCCTACATGTAGAGTATCAGCGGGTCGGGCCGTCCCGACAAACCCGACCGGACCCGCGGGCTCAGGTCCGGTCAGGTTAACGTGGGGGCGCGGCAGACAATTCATGCCGGTGTGTCGCGCTGCGCCCGCGGGCCGGGTCGGGTTGTAATTCAGGCCCGTTGAGAACTCTAATTACATGAGAATGATGAGCAATGTCGATTGATTAGTATCAATATTAATTGGTGTTGCATCCCAAAATCTGGCAGCCACGGCACCTTATTCTGATAAAACAGCAAACGGTCAAGGCTGAGAAGTGTTGGATGAGCAGCAAGTGTCCATTTTAGGCTCCATCATGGCATTTTAGATATTTAGGTTAAAGGTGTGTTGAAAGGCTGCATGGCAGTTTGAATTTGTAGCAACCCTCTATGCTGGTTAAACATGTTTCAAAAAACTGATTTTAAAACTGCTAAATGAGAAGTAAAGGCTTTGCAATTTAAGTACTAAAGTAAGTGTAAAGAAAATACAAAAGTATTATTAGCAAAAGGTATGCCCACAATGAACAAGATGAGTAAGACGGTGTTAAATGCTTTTAAGACATAGGCTAGTTGCTTTGCATAAGTTCATAAAGCAGCCCTGTCTTTAGCCTGATATAACAATGTTTCAGCTTTTTAAAGGAGGGAGCACCTTTTAACCTGATGAATTAGAATTGAGCTGCTATATCAGAGGAATACAGAAAATACATATTAGAGATGATTTCAATAAAAAGGATAAAATAATCAATTGAACTACACAGAGCAGACAAAAGTGGTGGACATAACAAAAGACACTAAACCTCTGAGATTAAGGATGTTAATGATACATTATGCTTGAAATAGAGAAGGAGGTAGAACTATGTGTTGAGTAAATGTACTTATTTGCTTTCCACAATGTTTTTTTGATAGACTTCTAAAGTAATGATAAACTATAAATTTCTAATAAGCCCAAAGGCAAAAAGTTATGTGTTTTTTTTTTACGCTTGTGCTCCGCTAATTATGAGGGGCCGGTCTAAGCCAAAAATGCCAGGGCCGATTTTTTGTCTCAGTCCTCCCCTGGCTACGACAAGATGGGTGCTTCAGGAACTGATGCTAAAGGGCTACCTACCTAGCTCAATCATATGCAGTCCTCATTTCCTGAGTACTTCTGCGGGATTTCTGCCACATGTCTAAACGCCACACTCAGTAGCCATTTTTATACTGGACAGCAAGCCGCCAAGTTGGCCGTCCTTTTTGCGGCTAGGTCCACGAATTTAGACAGAGGGCGGTAGATTGGGAGTCTGTTTTGGTCCCCCAATTTGCCGCCTCGGAGGGTACACTTATTTCCGCCTCCATTGCTATCTAAATCCGAGACATCAATGTGCTGGCAATTGCGTGAGATCCGGGAGATGCTAGCGTCTCCTCAGTCTCTGTAGCTGTTTGGTTGTGTCTGCTTGTTGTTGTGGCGGCAAGCTACGAGCGGTCGGTACTTTCAAATTAAAAACCCCCGCTAATAACCCAGTATGCAATATAAAGCTCTTATTTTGAAGACAAATTCGTTGTCACTGTTCACTGCCCAACTTCGGGCTGCACGTGACATTTTTACACCTACCTCAGTGGCGGCTTTTGGAAAAGGAGGAATATTGCACCTCCATTTTAGAAAGACAGGGTGGCACATTGCTGCCTTTACCTTGCAGCAAATGTGCTGCCTTTTCAATCTAAAAGGGGCTACTGAATTAAGTAGAAACAGGTGAGGTGTGAATGGAAGCCTTTCTCGTGGAGAGAAGCACCTTTGCTGGCTCTGCACAACTTGCTGTTCATCTCCTCACATTATCACGTCCTCTGGGTTGAGCACAAAAATAACAATTTATTTGCATGTGAATGTACAGCTACCGTCTAGGGGAACTAATTAATTGACGCAAGTGGAAACATGATTGAAGACAACCTACAACTGTTGTGCCATGTATTATTCAGTGTTTGCTGATTGTTCCTGGTAAGCACAACACGTTTAGTGTTTATGAAGGGAAAAAAACCCTAAAGCGCTATGCAAATGAGATTCTACATAAAAATTTGAATTTGTATTACACATATAGTTTGTTTCATGACTTCAGGAGCCTCTATCAGCATAAAAAGGTAAATTGAGTAATTGTTCCTTTCTGACAAGCTCAGTGGAAGAAAAACTCTATTTTTTATGCATGTGTCCTCAATTTTCTCCATCTTTTGCTACATATCCCTTATTGTGAATTTGAAATGTATATATTGTTCCATGTCCACTGTCCCAGGTGTGAGCAGTGGATCTTTCTTATCAGGTTCTCTCTCTACTGCAGTATTTGTAATCAAATTCTCCCTGACTTCAAATGATGACCCATTAGTCTGCTTCTGGGCTGCCAATCATTCAAACAGTTTCCCCCAGGGGATTTACAGCAGAATGGGACAATTGGAGATGGATGAAGCCTTTTAGGAATCGGTTCAATCATTTCTCAAAGTAGCTCTTCAGCAGGTAATTCTTCTCATGGAAAGTATCAGTGATTGACGCCTCATCATGGGAATTGTGCTGGTTTAGGCAGTGAACATGAACACAAACAGGAAGAAGAAATAATCCATCAAAACAGTAGGCAACATTCAAGGAGCATTTTTATTCCAAACATCTGTTGTTTTTAATTGTTGCAAGCAAATACATGAAGAAGTATTTCTGCATGACATTAAACTGCAGTGAAGGAATCATAAAACAGTGTTTAGTAGAATTGCAAAACATGATTACCAACACTTCAGATTAATGGTGGTTGGATGAACTATTTTATTTGTTTTTTAGATATGAGGACTAGCTGTCTTCAAACCAGCCAAAGCTACATAATGAACCTCACAAAAACTGTGAATCTTGTTGCCCTCAATCAGCCTGTCCTCATCAGGAAAACAACCATTGTGATGAAGGACTTGTTAATGTGTGTAAAATAGTTGTACTATGGTAGTTTAATACTTAATTCGATGGCAGGGATCAGCCATTCCACAAACCCTTTATTGTCAGATGGTAGGGATAAGCCAATCAGTGCCTTGGTTATGCAATTTGCCTGCCTGCAATACATGTGCTGGTGGCCATATTGGATTAGTCGTAGTTGTAGGGTTGCAGCCAGAAGCGAATGAGAGGTAAAAACATCTTGTTTGGAGTTTGGCATCCATCCATGCTTGTACGCATTCAGGAACAAGTGAACTATCTTTCAGAACCACCATATAGGTCACTGGTGAAAGTCGGACTGTGACCGTAACATACTTTGTTAGGCTAGACCTCTAGTGGCCGTAGTAGTTATTACAGCTGCAAAGGAAGAAATAGTGTAGTAGTGTAAAGAGCTGCACAGGGCGGAGGTTGATGATGGATAGCTGGGTCAAACAAATACAAGACTTTATTCAAGAGACTGCTGTTTGTATCCAGTGTGGAAGTGGAAGTCAGTAGTGGGTTATTTTATTGCAACTTACAAAGGTAGCTACTGTAGGTTATGTCATGTACTTAATGTAACTGAAGTTACGTCCATAAGATGTTTTCCTAAACCTCACTGAGCTGTGAGAGTACAACAAAGGTCTAGTCCATCTGTTGCTGGTTCGCTGCAACAGTCACTCTCTCAGGAACAGTGAAATATGTTGTTTTGGGAGTGACTGGAAGTCGACCTATTCAGTCGTTGAAGTATGAGGATGTGTTGACATGAATGACCGAAAATTAGTAAATTAGGTAATTTACAGAATTATTGCCAGAGCAGCACAGTCGGTGACAAATGTTTGCGGGCCTAAAACTCTATTTGCAGACATTATTGGCATCCTCTGCTTGATCTCCTCTCAGACAAAAATAATGACGCCCGGACACCCTGACCAGTCAGACAAATGTCTGAGCAAATGTCTTCCAACATATTATTCTGGCAACCATGAAATGTTTGGCCAGGCATCAATCTTTCTTTTTCCTTAATGCAGAAATAGAGGTCATGGCTTCTGACGTAATATGCAGGCTGTCTACGCCTCTAAGATGGAAGTCTAGCCCGATTTCAAGGTAGACTGCTCGGCTAAATTTAGGAGCTGTAATTCATTCATCACCCAGTTAGTGAATGCACCAGAGATGCCCATTCCTCTTCCTAGGTGTTAAATCTGTCCTTCAGGGTCCCTGCCCATGACTTTGAAACAGTCTGCTGAACAAGGTTTCCTCAACAAATCCACCCGCCGACGTGTGCCTGTATTGTATTCCACAAAGTTCTGTCATCACAATTGATCTGTCCTGATAAAAAGCTTCAATAAGGAACAAAAACAGACACTGTCTACCTATTTTCTTTTTTACTACTCAGTATTAAAAGATGTTTTAGCTTTTGGTTTGCAGGATTTGTAGCAAGCTGGCACTTTCTTCAGTGTGTGCATGTATTATGATGCCAATTTGTCAAGACCAAACACTGCATTCAGGGTCAATGCTTGAATCGATCTGAGTTGGGTGTCCGGGAGGGATCTTATTGCCGTTTTAAATCATAAGTGGAATTGAGAAAAATCCACTCTAAAGCTTCTTACATTGACCCTTCACTTAGTAAGTCCCTGTGACATGGGAAACATTAAATTACAAACTAAAGTATGTCAGCAATGAAACAAACATCTAACAGCTTGTGGAGAGGAATGTGTACTGCCATGGTGAGTGGTGGCCGTGGGTCACATGTGAAGGTAGGTGGAAACCATTATTACAGGTCGACTGACGCAAGTTTCACCTCTCCACTGTGGTCCATTTATCAACAGCGGAGCTACAGAGGAGTAGTGCGCTCTTTGGGCAACAAAGAAGAGATAATGTCAAATATTTCTCTCAGTTTGGGGAGAATGAATGAAACACTCAAGCGTTTTAACCGTTACAAATGGACTCGTGACTGCAGAGAGAAAGCCATGGTGTCCTGAAACATTTGATGATGAATCTAACTCTGAACTCGCCCACGTGTCCAATTCAATGCACTTCATCCAAGTACTAAGTTCTAAGATCCGCGAGCACACACTCATTCCGCAGTGTGTCCGCAGTGTAAGACATTTGGTCTTAACACTTTTTACCAATTCATTTGTCGCTGTCTGAGTTCAAATGCTGTTTTTCACATTGAAGCCCACCGAACACACTGATTAAAACAAACTCTTTCATGATGTGGAACTTACAAACGACCATAGTAATGAAAACACGGCAGTGATGACAGTCATGTCAGTGACTGCAGTCAGCTGAGGAGCAGTGTGTTGGATTATATAATTTACTCTTAGTTGAAACAACATTTTCAAACCATACACAGAGAGTGTAAACACAGTTTTAGTTTTTTTTAGTTTTTAGGCAACTTAGCTTACTGAGGCATCCAGGCAGATGAAACACATTTCAGGATGTTTTTTTTTTTATGCCTAACCTCCAGATTCCACCATGCTTCGTTATGGTTGCGACTCGCCAAAGCTGATCACGGCTGATCCTGACAATGCTCGCTGACCACAGCCGCTGCACAGAGCAAATCATGCCAGAGAGCACAAGAAAGTCTGAAATATTAGCAATAAACACATTTATAACAGACAAATGATGGAACTATTTCACTTAGTAGCCTAGTCAACGACAGCAGAGGCACACAAATTGAGGAGAAATGAGGAAATAAACGCTCCCAATGAGAAATGAAGGACTGAATGAAACAGCCCATGTCCACGCCAGGTAAAACAAACCCGCCGAGTTGAATCAGTGGGGAAGTTTCTTTTCTCTGCATGTTCACATCTATTGCGTTGAATATGTTGAATTGTCCATGAAGGACTGCTAAAGGTTTGGTTACAAAAGAACAACAATAACATCTCCTTCTAACACTGATTGCAATCAAGTGAAACAAACGTATAATAGTATATAATAGTAACAGTACAGTAGGATCCATATGTAACCCCAAACAACCGTCCACACCACTAGCATTGGAAAAAAACACCCCTGACAGAACTACTCTTACAATATTTTTTACATCCGCCAAGGAGGTTATGTTTGCAGCCATGTCAGTGTGTTTGTTGGTTTGTTTTTCAGCAGGATTGCATAAAAACTACTGAACCGATTTGAAGGGGTATATAAATACAAACAGGAGTTAATTTTCCATTTCTAAATACAGGGATTCCTGATTAAGATTTATGATGAGATCTGGAATCTCAAGTCCTTAATTGCAGTGAAAATGAAAGCAGTATGGTTGGGTTGTGTTAATGTAGCAGCAATCACTTATTGGGTTTTCCCTGAATAGCATCAATTGATGTGAAATTAGCATCCACGCCTTCAGCTCTGAGCCCATTATCCGGCGATTACGTCGCAGAAATAAAAAACGAGAATCAATTCATTTGAGCGATTTCACAGTCCAGAAAACACACTCAGAGATTTGGAGGAAAAAATGATTAAGTGTGCTGCTGAGTAATGATAAACTTCTCAAGTATCCCGTTAATTTGACAATTTGAGAAGTTAGTCAGCGGGTGAGGCATGTAAAAACATTTTGCACAAGCTTCCAACAAAGCACGAAATGAGATACCGGGGCTTAGGTTGCTCCTTTTAGCTTATGAATTACACCATTTAAACTAATTGAAACAAATCACAAAAACAACAGGCAAGATGAAGGAAAAAAAAACAAACATTTGTGATTAAATGTGAAGCCAAAGGGGTAACATAGCATTCTTGACTCTGACAATGATGAAACAAATCCACAGAGCTTGTTAATACACTCACCTCGCGTAAGAGTCAACCACCTCTTGGCAAGGAGAGCACCGGCGGCACTTTTTCTTTCCTCTGTCTACTGGGCAGGATTGGGCTAACAAGAGGGTCAGTGGCAGTGATGGAGGAGATGGGCAGTGGCGGCCCCTGAGGGATGAATTACTCAATGCTTTAATCGTCGCAGTGATAATCGTCTGTGGCAGGAACTGCAGGGAGGCATTTAGGGCCTATTTGCGGCTCAGTCAAAAGTGCACATGCTCAAATTAATGATCTTGGTGGTGGAGGAAGGGGAGGAGGAGGTGAAGGGGCAGGGAGATCATAACCACCCTCTTGTCCTTGATGGCGACCACGATGATGAGTGTGATGGCTTGGATGGAAACATTAGGCTACATTTAAATCATAAGTCAATGTCAGACAGACAGGTTTGACCTCAAGCTTAAAAGAGAGTGTAGCTCACTCACTTCATCAGCAGTACTCTCACCTTGAACCAGTCATTTATATGTTTGTGTTGCGTTTCTAAAGATAAAGAAAAAAAGAAAAACCCTGAAGAAAAAGAAAAACACACAAATGTCTGATGAAGTGTCTTTGAATAAATATAAAAAATTCTGGCTTGCTTACAATTCAGCCACTCTTCTTCTCCAGCTCTCGTTTGGTTTAAAAACTTCTCACCAACATGTCACTTAAAACCTTTCCTGCCTCATAATGAGGCCATTCTCCATCAATAGGAATTTACTGGTGTCCACTTCTGGGAAACAATCTCCTTGTTCTTTCCAGGCAATTACTCTAGTAGAGCCATCCATGAAATGTACTACTGTTACTAATCCCTACCTGCTGCTTATCAAATGAACACTGAGCTACTCTGCACTTTCTAAATGGCAGCAAGGCTGAAAAAATTCAAGCTTCATTATAGGGGAAAAGGGGATAAGTACATTTACAGAAGCACCTTATCTGATGTTTCACTCATCACACATTTCAGAGGGAAATAGTATACCTTTAAGCCACAGTGGTTCCCGAAATGAAGGTCAGGAAAACTTCCCGAGAGAACTCCGGAGGAGCACAAAACAATGAATGTGATTTACAGTTGAACTCACAAGCATTCATTTAACATGTTCACAAAATATGTTGTTGTTTAAGTTGTTGTTTATCAAGTCTAAGAGTCTACAGCACTCTGTGAGACTAGTAAGACGCGCCGATTGTAAAGTAGTGCATGGTAAAATGAACAGCAACTTTTTGCCACATTTAGCAAAAAAAAACATGTATAAAACTAATGCAAATTTTTTGATGTTAGTTTTGACCATATTTACAGCAATATTTTTGAACTTTGTGATATTTACTTCTCTTGTAAAAACATCATTTCAATGTTTAATCTGATAAAAACATTTAAATGTAAATGGTAAATATTAAATCTAAATTCAAACGTTAAAGGTCCCATATTATGCAAAATACACCTTAGAGTGGTTTTCTATCAATAATATGCATCCCCGGCCTGTCTACAATCCCCCCTGGCATGAAAAAAGTTCATCCTCTCCCTTTTTTGCTTTCTCCGCCTTTAGAAAATGTGTGCTTAAACAGGCAAGTTGAAGAAAGTCTGTCGGTGACGTCACCGACAGACTAGACACGTCCCCCTAGGTTGGTGGCACCGCCCCAGGTGAAGGTTTGCCACACCCCAAGGAATTATCTAAACGCCACCATTTTTTTCCGCTCGGTTAGAAAATGAAGTTGGCAACTGTTGGTGTGTGCGAACCACTTTGAGCTGACTGTTTCACCAACTTGGGCCAGTACAAGGCAGGAGTAGTCGGCAGACTTTTACTCAAAGGAATACTTGCAGACCAAGGACATGTAAGTATACAAATGTGCTGTGTGTTTCTGTAGATAAGGCTGAACTCGTGCGTGATGTACTGTGTGTTTTGCCATTGAGAACAAGGTAAGGTTAGCGGCTAACCGCTAGCGTTAGCTTCTCTGACCACACAAGTTAGTGCTACAGCAGAATCATTGTGTGTATTACATTTCTGATCTTGCACATTTTGTAATGCGTGTCCTAGGGAAATGTCTGCATGTGCAAGTACTTAGCTGTGTTTATTTAGCAATTTTACACGAACTAACTAAGCAGTGTCACATAGTACCAGCTAATGCTAACCGCTATCTTCCAAGCTAACGCTAACCGCGAGCTTCTAGTTCGCATCAACACGGTCTCCACATGCAAACCCAGAGACCCGGTCGGTCAAGCGGAACATACACACACCCTCCGCCGGGTCTAAGTTTTCAGGATTTTGTGAAATATAATGCATTTGAAAACGTTTTTTAAGCTGGAATATGTTGGCATAAGCCAGGGCAACACGAGTGTGATGTTGCTTGCTAACTTACACAGTTTAGATTCTCTGCCCGAGCTCGGCCGGGCCGGGCCCCTGACCAAGTATTCGTGATTTTTGTTTTTAATAACTCAAAATAATGACCATATTTACAGCTAGAAAACGAGCATCTCTCTCCTCCCTCCATTTTTGTGTTGCTGCGTGGTGTTACACGTGAGTTATCCTCATGGCCAAAACATGACTTCAGACGTATGTGACATCACTCCCCGAGATGCAAGAAGAAAGCAAGAATATATATTTGTACTAAAGAAAATGACCAAAATAATTGTAATGCACAGTGACTTGAATACATAACTTTAATCTGATCACTGGTTTGGAAATGTTAAGGCGTTAGATTACTTGTTACTGAAATAAAAAGGTCAGGTTAGAGTAACGTAACGCGTTGCAGCATTTAGTGCTTGAATTATACTGTAACAGTGCTGTTATGTGTTATCCTATCCATATCTGGGAATTCGGTGCAGGATAATTAAACTGTGATTACTTGTTGAGAACATTTCAAATTGTTTGCCCATTTCTTGCAATTGTTTTCTCGTTTTTTATTTTTATTTTTACTGTTCAAGACTCTACCTGGCTGCACTGCATTACAGTGAGAAGGCTGATAGAGGACAAGCCACCACATCATCAGGAGATCCTCTTTACAAACTGAGCTTTCCAAAGTCCTGGAAGGGAGAGTGCAAAGCCAAACCCGTGAAGACAGAGGCGACATTCCGTAAGTTTTACAATCTTTTATTTGAACCTTGCAAATTAAAATAAACATGCACACAGGCATCACACAAAAGGTTGAACACAAACACTTAAAAACTGAATTCTTTTAAGATGGTTTTCAAAATTAATAATAAGGAGAATGTATAAATAAGAAGTAATTCGGAGACATAAGAGAAACTTCACAACAGTACAGCACAAGGCTTTTTGGTTCTACTGCAATTTTCCTGTAAACATACATTTTTGTTTATTGCACTGCAGACTGCGGTGATGCTCTGTTGGACCTGATCTTCAAGAAGGTTTTCCAGGACCCTGCCCCATATGTGAAGGAGGTGCTGAAACTCATAATCCCTGAAGAACCTCTGACACCACACAGACGGGCAGCACAACTCTCACTCTCCTCCCCAGAGAGCACCAGCACCACCTTACAAAGCTTATGTAGGCTATATTGGCTGAACACAATTCAATATAAAGTCAGCACTGAATGTTTACACCCATGGCAACTAGATACTTTCTTTGTTATCATTTTCATATTGATATTGAAGTTGATATATAAAGTCAAACTGTTTCACCTTATATTTTCTTCTTATTATTATTATTTCATTCATGTCAACACATGTTTACAAATGTTTCTTAGAATAAAACATCTTTCCTAACTGTTCTGTGTTTTCATTGTTTGATATGTAATTTTCATGGTAATAAGTAAAAGATAAACTATAAGCAATGTAAGATAGAGGAATCAGTTATGTACTTTTCATCATAACACTTTTGCGATAAATTAATGGTATTTATGTGACTAAAAGCTGACTGCACTATTCCCCTCAGACGTAAGGGTCCATAGACTGTCCGATAAATGTTCAGTGCATGCTGCAGTGCAGATACATTCAGGCAGACAGGTTACAGGCCAGGAGGGTCCACCATGCATGATGGTGTATCAGGATGCTGCTGTAGTCTTCGTGTAACCTAGAAATTATGAAAGGTAAGTGAGTGACAATAGATTAGAGAAAAGAGAGCCAGCAAAATGACAACCTTGTTTGCCCAGTGTTCACACTTCATTGTGGTATTTCCATACAGCAGATATTCTCAGGTTATGTAGGAATTTGTAGACAATTGCCACAGGAACACCTACTTTTATGCTAAATTTGTATTATCCACAACTATAATCGCTAATCACGTCACATTGTTTCTTTGGTAATATATCTAAAGTTTATAAACCGTTGTAACTAGTAAAAAAAAAACAATTCTGACGGTAGAGAGGTGATGGGAGGCAACTGTGACTATTGAAAACTTGACAATGCTGGCAGTAGCTAATTACAGGTCGTCACTACAAATAAGAGGTTCGCAATCAACTTCCCTGGCTACATAAATGTAAATAATAATACTGGGTTACGCTTGTGTCTAGTAATGGCTGTTGCTAAATTGCATCCGCGTTACTGTAACTGAACAGCAGTAAACACTAGCCGAAGTTTAGCTAAGCTTCATGATGTAAACACTCGAGGCAGGAGAAGGGGGCTGTTATTTGAAACAACGCGAGGCAGACGGCCAGTAAGCTCGTAAAACTTTCGTTTGTCTGCAGTAACATAAAAGTAATGTCGAGGTAACAAACTTAACTACTGACCACTGAGAAACACCAATGTTCATTCTTGGCTGCTTACTTTCTTCTGGAGCCTCCTGTTCTGGGTCGGACCGCAGTCTGTTGTCTGGCAGCCATTACTCCCAGAAACTCCGCCGTTGCCATGGTCACATGATGCCGTCCTCACGTCTTCCGCAGGCAGGTGGAGGTGGGCGGTACCGTGGGCGGCGCGCAGTAGCTCATTAGCATTTAAAGGGAAAGGCACTGAAACCGGTAGCCTGGAGCAGGGCTGTGAAACTGGTGTTTCAAGAACCCTGCTGTGCTTAATCCTTCAGTTTATTTCGACCAAAGCATGTTACTAACATTCCATTTAGACTTCAAGGAACCATATCAAGAAGCAGAAATGACCATAATATGGGACCTTTAAATCTAAATGTCACGGGTGAAAATAAATATTGTATTAATAATATATAATAATTAATAATACATTATGAATAACTAATGCAAAGCTACACTACACTGTGCACTATCCGCTGTCTTCTTCGGGTAGTGTGAAGTACTGATTGCGCTGCACTGTTGTTGTCGCCTGCCACCATGTCCAGCGTCTTAGCTGGAAACATTGGTAGGGCGGCAATACAGAGTGTAGCGTTAGACATCTCTGCAGCAGTCTATCGTGTGTCAGTCAACAAAGTGGTTAGCTAGCACCTTCTCTTGTGCTAATATTCACGGGAGAAAAATGACAGACCTCCATCATCTCTTTGGCCTGGGAACTCACTCACTGACCGTTTATTCTGCGCATGCTCAGAAAAGGCATTCCAGTGCACGCAGGCACACACGCTGAAATATGACACCACTGAGTAGGCTACTTCACATGGCTTTGCTACTCCTTATTTTCATGTATGCTTAACACTCCCACTCAAAGACATGTTTATAGCTCTCTATAGTGGTAAACAAAACCAAAATACACAACTTCAAAATAAGAAATTTTGACACACTGGCAATATTTGAAAAACTTCAAAATACAACATTTACATCTGCCAGTTCACATTTACTCTCCAAACAAATACCCTTTGAACTTCTCAAACTTAGCCTTTGTTACTGACTTGGTAAAGACATCGGCTACCATGTGTTCAAGTAGGACAGTATCGTATAGATATTTTCCCTTCTGTGTGTGCAGACCGTACAAAGTGATATTTTATATCCACATGTTTGCTTCTCTGTCTGCATACTGGGTTCTTGGATAGAGCTACCGCCCCCTGGTTATCCTCATAAACCTTGACTGGTACATGCTGGTTACTGCCATCTATTCCTTTAAGTAGCTGTACAAGGTACATACTCTCTTGAGTAGTGGCTGCTAGCGCCATGTACTCAGCTTCGCAGGTGGAAAGTGCCACTGTTGGCTGTTTCCTGCTCTTCCATGACATAACTGGACCATTCTCAGTTAAACTGAAACAGTATCCTGTTGTACTCCTCCTATCATTTTTGTCAGCTGCCCAATCAGCATCACTATATCCCTCAAGCTGTAGGCTTCTCACACATTTTTTGTAGTGTATTTCTTGATCTACAGTACCCTTTAAGTACCTCAGTGTGTGTTTTACTGTAGCCCAATGCTGCTGCTTTGGCTCTGCTAGGTGTTGTGATAGTTTACTAACAACCCAGCTCAGGTCAGGTCTGGTACATGTCATGATGTATATCAAACTACCTACTATCTCTCGATATCCTGTTGAATCAATAACTTCTCCCTCACTGTCAAAATTCAACTTTTGCTCACATGGGGTGGATCTCGGTTTGCATTCAGACATTCCAAATTTTACCAACATCTTCTCTATGTGTCTCTTTTGAGTCATTGTGACCTCTCCCTCAGTCTGTTTAAAGTCGATGCCCAGAAAATGTTTAAGTGGACCCATATCCTTCATCTTAAACCTTCTTTTCAACATTTCTTTTACATCACTGAGTAAGGTGTTGTTATTCGCTGCAATGATTAGATCATCTACCCACACTAATAGAATCACTTTCTCATTCTCAGATTCTCTGCTGTAGACACAATGATCAGCATCATTTTGTACAAAACCATTCCCTGTGAGGTGATCATGAAGTAACATGTTCCAGTTACGCCCGGACTGTTTTAAGCCATACAATGACTTATTGAGTTTACACACTAAGTGTTCTCCTGTTTTTGACTTGATCTCAAAACCCTCTGGTTGCTCCATATACACCTCGCAGTCCATTGGAGCATGGAGGTACGCAGTTTTCACATCCATTTGGTGTAGCATAAGATCCTCCTGTACAGCCACCTGCATTAGTGCTCGTACAGAAGTCATGTTGGCTGTCGGTGAAAAAGTCTCTTTATAGTCAATCCCTTCCACTTGACCATATCCTTTTGCGACATATCTGGCTTTACAAGTCTCAGATCCATCTGGGCTCTCTTTCACTGCATATACCCAGCGACCTCCCACTGCTTGTTTGTCTCTTGGCAGTGGGGTCAGAGTGAAAGTGTCATTCTCTGCAAAGAGTTCATCTCCTCTTTCATCGCATCAGTCCACATTTTTGACTTCTTAGAGTCCATAGCTTCTCTAAATGTTTTAGGTATGTCATAAGTCACTCTGAAGAAATAATCTACATTTTCAGTTTCATCATTATTACACTCAGCTTTACACTGGTACTCCTTTAAGTATTCTGGAGCTTCTCTCTGTCTTGTGGGATACCTCCTCTCTCCCTGTCCTCTCTGGGTATTATCTGTCTGGTTGGGACCTGCCTCTGCAATTTCCTCAACACTAGACTCTTTACTCTCTTTAGGCTGTCCTTGACCCTGATTGACCATCTTTGGTGGTGTGTCTTCATAAATCTCAACGTCAGATTCAGTGTGAGTTTGGCTATCTGCGCTACCTCTGGTAATGAATTTTACCAGCCTATGTTTAAGGACTTTTCCTGTCTCGGGATAATACACATTATATGCTGGGCTATATTTGTCGTAGCCCACAAAAATCCCCTTTTCACATCTTGAATCCAGCTTCTTTTTATCCTGCTTGTATACGTAGCATTCAGAGCCAAATATCTTCATGTTAGATAGGTTAGGTGTTTTTCCTGTGAAAACACAGTAAGGTGTCTGCTCTAACCGCTTACTGTAGCACCTGTTGCAGATTTGTGTTGCTGTCTGTACAGCATATGTCCATAGTTGCTTTGGGAGGTTACTCTCCAAAAGCATGCAACGTGACATCTCAAATAAGGTTCTCCAACCTCTTTCAGCAGTTCCGTTCTGATGAGGCGAGTAGGGTGCACTTGTCTCATGCCTTATCCCTTTACTCCTAAGTAAAAACTGGAACTCCTGCCCGGTAAACTCTGTTCCGTTATCGGACCTCATACATTTTATCTTTCCATTTGGAGCTACATCTGCTATGAATTTTTCTGTAGCTTTTGTTGTGTCACTCTTTGCTTTGATAAAGTATGGAAAAATCATCCCACTGTAGTCATCAGTAAATGCTATTGCATATTTGTATCCATCTTTATCTGCTGGTTCTATAGGACCACACAGGTCTGTGTGTACTAGCTCTAGTACGGTTGTAGCTTTGGCATCTGCCTGTCTGTTTCTGCTTTGTGTAAACTTGCCCTGTGTGCATATTTCACAGTTTTGGTTGGACTTGTCATATTTTCCTTTTATTGACATTCCTTCAACCACCTTTTCTAATTTTTTAACATCCTCAAAATTACAATGACCCAGTATCCTGTGCCATGTTTGAATGTCATGACAACCATGCACTTCATCAACATGTTCATCTTCTACTGTGCTAAGGTAATACAGCCTACCATACACATCCATTTTGGACTTGGTACCGTTCTTGTGAACAAGCCAGTTATCACCGTCTTTGAAGCGGACCTCTGCTCCACTGGCTGTAGCTGATTTTACAGAAAAGATATTTTGTGGAAACGAGGGGATGTAGAGTGCTTGCCTGAGCCTCGTTTTCACCTGTCGTCCCTTGCTGTCCAGCAGGTAGACTTCGGCGTCTCCCCTCATCTTTGCGATCCCGCTCACCTTGGTCCCGTCAGCTAGCTCGATCTTGTGGTCCTCAGGTCTGAAGCTCTTGTCCACTGTTTTGAACTTTGTGGCGTCGTTGATCATGTGTGTTGTGGCGCCGCAGTCGACCATGAGGCCCTTTTTATTCTCACTCTGTGAAGGGCAGTCACTTAACTTGAAGAAACAGAAAGATGCAGGTTCTGTCTCGGTCTCTCCATCAGCTTTCTTCACATAGTCACGGCCTCGTCCTGGACCGCGCCCCCTTCCTCGCTGTGGTGTGTCCCATTTTCGTTCCTCTCTTCTGGTCTGATACTCATCAGGACATGTCCTGGCCAAGTGTCCCTTTTTACCACATGCGTAACACTCGACATCAGCCAGGTCCATTTTCCTTCCTCTTCCTCTTCCTCTTCCTCGTGACCTCGCGACCCCAGTGGTCTTCATCACGTTATCTTCGTCTACATTCATGTCACTCTTCCCATATTTTTCAGTACTCTCATAACTTCGCAGTTTTGTTTTAAACTCGCCGAAAGTTACCGTGTCATTAGTCTGGGTGATGTGCACGACGAATGGCTTGTATGAATCAGGTAGCCCCTTCAGTACCATAGCTATCTGAAGCCCATCACTTATTTGTTCGTCTGCTCTTCTCAATGACGTGAATATAGTCTCTGCTCGAATAATATAGTCCGTGACCGTTTCATTGATGTTCTTATGAAGTGAGGAAAGTTCACAGTACAAACTCACGACACGGGGTTTGTCTTTTCCCGCGTAGTGTTCACGAAGAATCCCCAGTGCTCTTCTTCCATCACGTTTCGCGTCCCTCATTATCAGTGACAAACTCTTGTTGTCCAGACACTGCACCAGCTCTGCATATGCCTCTCCGTTCTTTGCCTCGTCTTCCGCGAGGGCTGCTTCGTCCTCCTCGGGTATCTCCGGCTCCTCCAGGATAACCTCTCTGAGGCTCCGCAACTCCATGTGCGCGAGAAACCTCGTCTCCCAAAGTTCGTAATTTTTCTCGTCACCATCGAATAAAAGTCTGAACCATCTTTGTCCTGAGTGACTGGGCCCATAACCTGTAGCGTTAGACATCTCTGCAGCAGTCTATCGTGTGTCAGTCAACAAAGTGGTTAGCTAGCACCTTCTCTTGTGCTAATATTCACGGGAGAAAAATGACAGACCTCCATCATCTCTTTGGCCTGGGAACTCACTCACTGACCGTTTATTCTGCGCATGCTCAGAAAAGGCATTCCAGTGCACGCAGGCACACACGCTGAAATATGACACCACTGAGTAGGCTACTTCACATGGCTTTGCTACTCCTTATTTTCATGTATGCTTAACACAGAGTTTCAGCAATGCATCTGCACAAGAGCGACAGTAGCCCTTTTCTCAGAGGTTTGCCAGTTCTCCACATTGGTTGTTCACAAAGAGCCAAGCAGCACCGATGTAAAGTTACAACATTTCACTGCAATAGATTCACTGGCGGTGAAGACAAATCAAGCCTCAACCAAAGTGGTAGACCACATGACCAACACTGCCACCCACCATTTCCTCCAATGGTTTCAACTCCCAACAGCTTTTATCACAACACAGTGCATTACAAACATTATTGTCCCAACTATAAACTAGAATTTTCGCAAAAGGAAGTACATGCCGCATACCTGAACACTCACATTTTTCAGTGGTCTGGGTTTTGCAGATTTTAACAGGACAGTGAAAGAAGAGGTCCAAAATTGGTGGGGGTTTATTTGAGCGAACACAAGTACTGTAATTTAAGTTTGAACACGGCTAATTTCCAACCATCATCCATACCCAGCACCTGAATGTATATATGTGATTACGCACGGCAAATGGTAAGGTAGGATTTGCTGCCTTTTCAGCTGCATGAAAGGCCTGAAAATTTTGCCTGTGTGAATAATTAGCAAGATGCATCATTTTACCAATCAATAGTATACCACAAATTACATGGTAGAATCAAAAAGAGCGTTATGTTTTTGTACACTCTCATGGTATAAACATGAGCTGTCTTTCCCTGTCATCCTCTCCATACGGCACTGAGCCATTAAACTGCTCTCCATGAATGTTTTTCATCCTCTACATCTTCACTCAGTGTAACACTGATGGCTGAGCTCTTTGCATTTTTCTTGCACCAGGTTGTCTTAACACCAAACATTATTGCACACTTTAATGCCTGCCTTGGCTACTCAAACAAACTGTGAAGTATATGAGCTTTTACCTTGATAAGATGTCTGAAAGCCTTCGAAGCAATTCACAGAGTAAGCAACTGATGGTTTCTAAATTAAAGTATAGTGGCCATCAGCTTTTCAATAGCGCTGGTTATGATGAAGCACTCAGCTTCAGTTCCTGTCCAGGATTCTTATTGGTGTAAAGATACAAGGTTTATTACAATCTGTCTCCACAGTCTCTGGCTCCTAACACCCGCACGGTGGATTTGAAATGAAACAATAACTGCAGGTTAAAGTGCTGACTCTCAGCTTTTCAGTAAATGTGACTGAAGGTGTTTACATCTATAATGGGTGAGCAAGACCCTCATGCATGTTTAATTTATGGTCCCTGTCTTCGAGGATAATGCAGCTGGAAAATGATCCTAAACAACCAGAAACTCAAAGAGTTTTAAGGGCCAACTTTCTGAATATCGGATGCTTCAATTACCAACCTGCAGCCAGACAAGAACATTGATCCGGGGGAAATCCCGATCAAGTCACAAAAGTAAATGCTGGCAAAGTAAATTTCTGGAGACAGTGGATATGTTGAAACTCTACACTTCATTGTGTTGCAACTTCTTTAGGTTAACATTTCAATTTCTCAAGTAACAATGCTGCAAACATGAAAAAAACATGTTAAGTGTTCAAAAAAGATCAGATTTTGGCTTAAAATAACTGTTGTGGTTGCCAGAAATTTGCAATCAAAAGTACAACAGAAGGTGGCGCGCAGTTTAAAGTTATAATATATATGATATGATAATGTAGAATATACACACATTAACCAAAAGGAGCATTAATCACAAACAAACGGAAGCAATACTTACTGGTTATGTCAAATCTTTCTGCACTCGAATAGAGAGCTAAAACTTTGAAGATGCCACTGTGCAGCACCGTATTAACTTACTTAGCCAATCTTCTTTGGGTAAAAATCTAACCTTCGCATTTAACAACTACCAACACATCATTAAAACAGGTGATATCTCACTCTTCTTTTGTTTTCCAATGTAAACATTTAATTGCTTTTCTCAGCAGAAAGATCATTTTACCTAACGTGTTCCATCCAATATCCTGAACTCTCGACATATTGACTGTTGTGCAGGGAACGGTTTGGATGCAGTGACAAATACGGCATGTCACAATGAACTGGGTGCAGCTATATTGTGCCTCACCCCGACTCAATCCCATAATATTAAATCTGTCAGGCATAATTGGTTTCCTACGAGATAAAAACATAAAACTGCAGGGAAGACACTGTTCCCAGCTCACCACCATCTGTGCTTTGCGATGTGACACTGCAGCAAGACTTAATGAATTATTAGGTCATTAAACTGAATGTGTTTACAGTCGAAGCTCCATCCACCACCTTTGACTTTTGGTGTCTTCCCTCTTTCGGCACCTATTCTGCACCCTAATTTCCCCTGTGACACCCACTCACACCCTGTCTGCACCTGCCCCTAAAGATTATAGAGACGAACGATCATCCAGTAGCTGCAGAGTTTTCTTCAGGATCTATCAGCCACTGGACAGCTGTGTTTCTCAGTTAAAGCCAAAACCTGACAGAAGCCCCTAAGCGTGCTTCAAACCCTGTCCGGTCATAGAGACACTGCTCCCCTGAACCCTGCATATGTGTTGGTGATTTGAGCTTGAAGCCATGTTGCACCTCTGCCAATGACTGTTTTCAGCCATATTGGGCTGATTGTAAAAACAACTGTTTTTTTAAAGTTTGCAAAAATCTGTAAATCTATACTGCAAATTTACCCCAGCCAGATACAAGCAAGAATACATGTAATTGCTGCCTGGACTGTGCTCACAACATTATTTCCAATCCAATAAGTAAGTTTTATCCTATCTTGTGACATCATGACATCGCACCTAAATCTTACGAAAAGGTCAGAGTGAATGGTTGGGCATGCAAAGTGTAGGTTGCTCGTTTATACTGCTGGAACAACTGGTTAATTGTGGTTTGGTTACACTACACAGGAGTGGATATTATATCAACTTGTTGAGTGTGAACAGTTGGCGGACACTTTAAACAAGAATATTTCCCTATCACGTTGATAAAAACATGCTTCGGGGAACCCCACACAAATGACTCACCAAATGCAAATTAAAGGCACGTGAGCAGAATTTGAGGAGATTTTCAGATCAGGGTATAAGTCATGTGCTGTTTTAAGGAAAATCAAACACAATGTCGAAAAAATGTAATTAATATGACCAATATTGATATTTCTTGTTAGGCGGCGACCTCTAGTGGACGTGGTAATTATAGTGGCAGCAAAGGAGAATGTTAAGAGAAGCAGAAGGCATCAGCTGATCGGCATCTCATTCATGCTCTGTAACGTTGTCTCAACTGTGTGGCTGTAAAATCCAATCACATTCATACAAGCGCATGAGATTGGCACCCCAAACTCTTCCTTTATTAATGCTTCGGTATTGTGTCGGAAGGATTAGTTATTAAATCGAAACTGTATAACCATTTGCAAGTGTTGCTAAAATAGGTGAACTATAAACTGACACACATAATTATCTCACTTTTGCTTATCTGAGGCGGTGAAGCAAGCAAATGACTTCTTGTTTTTCCAGCGTCCTTTCCCTTCACCCAACATTTCCTCCACTCCACCTTGATCACAGACAGCATTGTTTTTCTTCACTTGGAGACGACTGGTGGGGAGGATTGTACCTCTCACAAAAGGTAGCTAAGACGCAAACCCCACAGTGACAGCAGTGTTCACAAAACATAAGCTGTTAGTAGCCGGACATGTGTTTTCAGCGTGGCGGTGAGAAATAACATCCTGC
Source organism: Diplodus puntazzo (assembly GCA_963678695.2). NCBI lineage: Eukaryota > Metazoa > Chordata > Actinopteri > Spariformes > Sparidae > Diplodus > Diplodus puntazzo. The sequence goes on along the minus strand of OZ023159.1, from coordinate 20,910,256 downwards.
CGGAGGCTTATTGCCTTGTTTTAAGATTTGAAGTCAAGCAGAGGGGATGTCAGCCCTAAAGTAAAACATTTTTTTTTTTTAAATCTGAAAATACAGTGATGGAAAAACCCAAAAGTGACCATGTGCTAGGGGTGAAAAATAGATTTTTTCCCCCAGTCTTTCATCAGTTTGGCCTGTGTTGTGTTGAGATGATGCTGGCACCATGGAGGAGCAGATGCCTCTGATTAGCTGCCATTACTCCTCTGTGGCGTCGCACAAACATATTCCTTCTTCCTCCCATGGGCAGTCGCATGTCCAATGCTATCTTCTGCCAGTGATATACGTGTGTGTGTGTGTGTGTGTGTGTGTGTGTGTGTGTGTGTGTGTGTGTGCCAGAATGATAAACAGCGAGATTAAAAACTGAATTGGATAAGGAGATTGAGGATGCATGGCAGAGAAAGAGGGGGAGATGTCTACCTGAGGAAAGGGCAGAAAAGTATCCAACCACAGCTTCCCGACTTCCTCTCTGTCCACTGGGACACGAAATTCAGGTTGGAGGACACCGTCAGGCCAATCGGGCAGGAACGATCCTCGCAAGACCGGTCCAGAAGATTAAAGCAGGACAGCTGGCTGGCTCTGGCTCTGGCTCTGGCTCTGCTCTGCTCTGCGGTGACAGGAGTGGAGCAGGATGGAGAGCTGGACTGTTGTTCTGCCCAGTACTCGAGCCGCCGTACCGTGGCTGCACAAACAGCAGCTCTTCCGTGGTTTGGACACAGCACCAGCACTCGACACACACTCCTATTTGTAATAAGAGCCTGGTACTATAGAAACCAGCCAAACACAAACAACCATCGGATGAAGTCCTCTTGAAATAAAAAAAAACAACAAAAGCCTGAGATGCAGTTATCCCAAAAAACTCAATAACAACATGCTAATGTTGAACTGAATTGTTGATGTGATATTCTGTGTCGACACTGAAGGCAAGGAAGGCGTCTTTTTTTTTCTGTTCAATTCCATATTCTTTTCTCAAGGCATCAAACCATTAATGATGAGGATTTTAAAATCAGTGAAAATACAAGCTACATTAAGTGCATGTTTGTCAGGAGAAAGAACAGGGAGGCCATTATATGTTACAGTTACAGTCACACTTTGACGTAAACTTGAGGAAAACCATTAAGCCTGAAACTGCACATGTCTGACTGTGAAGGAAAACATAAGTAGCTTTATCTGAAAGTGTCTAAAGAATACAGTTTCACCTGACCCTGTTCAAATGGCTGGCATTTTGATAACCCGTTAGCTAACATCAGCATTCAAACACGTCCTAGCTAACAATACTGTTTGATTACATCCAGTGAGTTTCACTAACCGAAGATTATATGTTGACATATGTATCATACGATTTAACCATGTCATTATTAACTTAAAGCAACATTGTTTAACCTTTTTTCCCTTAAAATATCAGCCAGTGGTACAATGTCTTGTGTCTTGTCATGTGTGACATACATGTTTACTTCAACATACAAGTTTTCAACACATTGCATTGGTGGGGTGTAATGGGTTTTGATTGTAGTCAGCACCTACATTACATCTGACCAATTGTTACAGACCTGGGATTTGTATTTACGACAGGGGTGCTGCACTCAGAAACTGCCAATTTCCACATAATGTTGCTTTAAAGGAACGCTGCAAAACATGTTTTTCACCACTGTGGAATGTTCTCTATTCACATGCACAAGGACCGAGATGCATGCTGAGCCGATTCACATTTTTTTCCAGGCTGATCTAAATGTGTTGAAAATTCTCCAAGAAACACGACCGCGTGCCAGCAAAGGCAATGAAGAAGAAGACTGCAGAGTGGAATGTAAGTAGTTTTCAAGCTTTAAAGATAAATCTGTTTTGAGTGAGTGAGGTAGTGCATTCAGGACATTAGTTTGAGCTCCTTGGATCAACAGATGTGTTCTGGTGACAAACACTGAATGTAAACAGAAACTTTGCTTGTGAAGAGAAATTCACATGGCACCTTTAAGTTTATTGATAATTTCTCTCCCCCTTAAGAGGGATGCAGATATGCATGAGAATATTCCATGCAATGGTGCTTGAGACAAATTAAAAGGCGCGACATCTCATCTTAATGTAATGCCACTTGCATAATTATGACAGATTTCTGAGATCTCTTCACGAGCCCTTTATGTTGCATAAAAAACCAAAGTGTTTTTGAAGTTTGAAAAATAAGAGAGAAAATGATCAGAATCAGACAGATCCACAACATGCAAAGTTAGGGATTCTTCTCCTCGTTAATCTCTGTGTTTACTCTGTTCTTTATCCAGTGCATAATGAGTTTCTCCGGATGACTGACTTGCCAAAGATGAATACTACATCTAAAATATCAGTGCCTGATAAATTCATACTATGTCCCTGTAGGACTGCATGAGTCACCGCAAGTTATCTGCACGAGACACATTAATGAATGATGCTTTGGGGAGAAAATCACACTAAAATGTGTCATAATCTAGTTGCGCCTTAGTGACAAAAATCTGCTTTCCCCCCCCTCGACATCTATATCTCTGTGCGATCAGCAAAGCCAGGAGAGAGAAATCACGACAGGAAGATGTACTATGGTGGTCACAAGCCGGATTTCATGGCACAGTGCACGCACGGGGTTTGACATAGCTGACTGAATCACCAGGACATCGTTGCATCCCGCTATCGCTGGCAGAATTAATCACTCTCTCGTTGTTAGCAGTGTTTGTTTGTGTGCGGTTTCTCCTTCCTGTTGATGATCTTGAGGGGCATTCAAGTCTGAGAAAATTAAGGCCATCAACGCATATGCCATGCAGAGAGGCTGATTGCAGAATTCCCACATCAGGGAGCAAAGTCCATTATCATTAGTTATCCTCAGATATGTGCTGCTGAGAGTCAGGGATGACAGAGCGAGGGGACGGCGAGGAGGAAGGAGACGGAGAGAGCAGGAGATAAGCTAGGTTAGACACAAAAGAATGAGAAAAGAGAGCTCAATAGAGCCGGCGAGATTGAAAAGAAAATGTGAAGGCACATACACGGGAGGGAGGAAGACAGGGGCAAGGGGACGGGGAAAGGGGGAGAAAGTGAGAACAAGAGAGAGCTATCGATTGTCGCCTCTGCACCTGCCATACTGAGAGAGAAAAGCACTGGGCGAAATCAAATGTCATCATTTGGGAAGAGACCGGCGGGTTCCCTGAGTCATCTCACACACGAGGGCCACTCTGGCTGTCATCCGCTATTCCCTCCGACATTCATCAAAATTCATCACCACTGCCCGGAGTGAGATTCGTCTGAGGCAAACACATGCAAAAGAAGTGGTAGCGGACTGGATCAGCAAGCATCAATCACTCGTACGCAGAGAGGAGGCCGGCATGATGCCTTTTCAGATATTTAAGTGGTAAACAAAGAGGCTGACTGAAGCTTTCCGAGTGAGCTGGGTTACAGTGTAAGGGATAAAACCGAGTATGAGTAATAAAAGAGCTTTCAATCATGAGGCGTTCCGTTAAACCAACCCAGACTCATCAATCTGCGAACACAAAAAAAACCCCCGACGTTACATTTTAAAATTGCTTGCAGCACGTTCGGCAAAGTCCATTTTTGCACGCAGGCATTACGCCAATCATTCCCAAATGTCACCTCGTCGTATCAAGTCCTGCAGTCTTTCTCTTGGTGCAATCGCAAACTCTTCCACCTTCACCTTCACTTACCTTTAAGCAGTGACACTGAGAAGAAAAAGTATTGCTTCATTGCAAATGTTCCCTCCCTAATCTCGGCAGGAATTAAATTGTTTTTATGCTGATTTTTGACCCGTTACAGTGGTCAGATGTTTAAGCGAGCTCAGTTGTTGTTTCCACCTGCACGGCTTCTCTAAGACAACATCTCGCCGGGATAGGAAGATAAAAATTTTGGAAAGGTTGAGGCTGTAAGACGAGTCAAACATGCCCCCTGTCTGCTTCACTTGATTTCAATTTGGTTTCCATTGGAAACAGGCACTGCACTCTCATAGTGGCGTGAGCACTTTGCTGATATCTTAAATGGAGGAAGTTGCTGGGCCCTTTATCAGCACTGACTCATTCTCACTGGCAGAGTGCCTGATTTTATTCAAGAGGGAGAGGATGGATTCAAGGTTTGTAACAACAACAACACTTGCTAAAGGTATGACTAAAAATCTCCCTTAAAGACCAATCACATGTATATTTAGGGCATTTAGCAGATGCTATTTTTGTCCAAAGCGTCTTACAGTAATTCATACATACATTCTTGATGGCGGTGGCGGCCGACCAGCACATCAGGAACAGTTGGGGGGTTCAGTATCTTGCCCAAGGACACTTTGACATGCAGACCAGGGGAATCGAACCAGCGAACCTTCAATAACAAGATGCTGGCACTACCCCCGAGCCACAGCCGCCCAAGACCAGGATAATATACATAGCCTTCCTGCAACACGTCTGATTTTTGCAGGAGTCTCAATATATTGAACCCATGTTTTACTCCCACTGTGCTCCTGATCAGCAGTTTATCCCGCTAATATCCTGATTTCACAGAGATACAAACTAATCAAGTCTTCGTGTCTCTGTTTCTGTGGGATTTGTGTGGCGGTATCTGACAACCCCGACCACAGACAGAGGTGAATGTGTGCAAACGACCCTGCCTGAGGTGTGTCACTCACTCAGGCCCTCCACTGAATGGAGATCTCTACTGAAAATAGATGAAACATGTCCCGAGAAGAAAAAAATACACTTTCAAAAGTGCAAGACCTTCTCCCTCATTAGTATTTGCCACCTGTCACACCTGCTCGTCCTCTTGCCTCCACTCTGTGATTCTGAATCATTCTCAGCTCTTTTTTTAGACGGGTCTCGCAAACTCTCTCTTGAAGTGAAACTCTTGCCAAAATGCAACCTGGGCTTTTTTTTGTGAATGTATATGAGTCAAACCTTCGTGTTAAAACATAATTATGACGAAAGAGTCACTTTAAAGATTTACCGTATTTTCGTTTTTGGGTCAAACTCATTTTCAATGGGAGTGTTACAGGCACCTTTACGATAGCATCAAAATCACTATTTTTAAAACACGAAGAAGGCTCGACACATTAAACTTTGCTCGTAGTATCACCAGGGTCTCTACACATAAACACGAGCATTGAAAACATTGTTTGTGTACACAGAGTTTACTAAAAGGAAGGTTTTTGGACAGCCCACGTTAGCAGATGCTTGTTCCGCTAACCGCCGTCCTGCCAGCCCAAAGTATCGATCTCCGAATGCGACTTAACATGGAGGACAGTTAAGGTGGACCGCTCCCAAAGCTTAGTTCCATATAAATGCACGTATAATTTGTTGTTTTGTCGTTAGCAAAAAACAATATTGACCTTGAAGTTGAAAAAGGAGCCTCATATAAGAAACAATACTAAAATCAAAAGCCTGAAAAGACACATAAGATATCGCGTTGCGTTGTTGCCTGAAGACAGTAGCGGACCTTCACTCTCCTCCAAGTTATGTCGCATTTGTTACGACCCTTCTCCACTGGCAGGATGGCGGCTAGCGGGACAAGCAACTGCTAACATGAGTAGTTCAAAAACGTTCTTTTAAGTAAATTCTGTGTACACAAACAATGTTCTCAATGCTCGTGTTCATGTGCAGAGACCCTGGTGATACCACGAGCAAAGTTTCATGTTGTGTTGTGTCTTAGTGTTAGTGTTTTAAAAATAGCATTTGATGCTAGCGTAAAAGTGCCCGAAAACAAAAATACAGCAAATCTTAAAAGTGAATCTTTCGTCGTAATTATGCTTTTATACAAAGGTTTGACTCGGGTACATTCACAAAAAAGCCTAGGTTGCATTTTGGTGAGAGTTTAGCTTTAACCTATATATTTTTTTATGATGTCAGTTTTAGACGTTGACTTTTGATCGCTTTTCATAAAGACTAGGAGAACTCAGAAAACATTGTAGGCAAGACGGAGGGCAGAGCTGCCCAACTTAGTTGTCTCTGTTGCCTTGAAAACATCTGTAGAACATTTCTATAGAGACAAACTTAGGAACTGTCAGCGCAGTGTGTCATTCTCTTTCTCTTGTTCGAAATTAATCTAGCTCCTTTCCACCTCTTTCTCTCCCTGCAGTCAACTTACACAAATGATTATCCAGTCAGATCAGGTCGACAGGATCCACAGCTGAAAAAATAAACAAAGCCTAATGGAAATAATGAATAGGATATTTCATTTTTGCATTATGTGAGCAATATTCTTTACATCATAAAAATGAACTGTCGAAGGGGAAATAATAAGTTATCTTGGCACTGAACGTAAAAAGCGGATGGGCTTGTTGCCTCCACAGAATGATGTCATCTCTGTTTTAGCGTCAACTGCCAAAAGGAAGGCAAAGATTATTAACATATGCATGAATGTGGCCCACTCGAAACTGAAATCTCGGCTCAGTTCCTGGGCACGGAACTGGGACATGTTCTCAGCAGAAAGTTGGCATCTTCACCAGTTGATGATCTATGTGGAATACATGGAAATACAGAAACTGTAGTATTTCTTGTGTAACAGAGCATTATGTTTCATTCACATCATTTTAACGTTAAGAGGTTAATAAGATGAAGGTTTACTGATACGGCAAACATAACACTATATTGTGCAACAATAACTGGGTTGCTGGAGTGTCACCTAAGCTACTAACATTAGCCTTCAAATGTAACCTGTTGCTGTAGTTGATTAATGCTATGCTACTTGTTGCTTGGTCAAGACTGAAGGTAGAAAGCTATTTAGCCAGGCATGCTAACGGTTGTAGCAGATAAATACTATACATCACTTTCGCTTTCGCTCTTGTCTCTTTGGTTTTGGATAAGCAACAAAGAAGACACCCTCCTCCAACTCTTTAAAAGATGATTACTGCTCTTAGTGCAGCCCACTGCGCACGTCTTTGGTATGTGGAGATATATCCAAAGATCAGCCGCGCTGAACTACCCAGCAGAGGATGCTTTCGCCCCTGCATCTCTGTGGGTTTGACATTTTCTTAAGTGCTGGTTGTGTGGTACCAACTTTTCTGTGAAATTAGGTACGATTATTTTCTGTTTTGTTCTGCTTTTCCTGAAAACCCATTATTTTATAATCACTCAGGTTGAGTATCAACTATCTCTTGGCCTGAGTTATGTGTGATCCACAGCGGAGCTGGAAGTGAAGGCTGTTGGCAGGTAGTTACACTATCACTTAGGCCTCCTTGACTGAAGTGTGACAGGGTGTCTGAATAAACCGCTGGTCAACTTCAGTTGTTGATCCTTCAGGAAGCTGTGTTTCCAACAAAGACGCCACACAAAGGCCATTTCATACAGCCGGAGGACAAGCAGGCGCAGCAGGCCGACTTTACAGACGACGTTATGCAACATCCATCAAGGACATTGAGCACAATCTCTCAGGCCTCGGTTTCATTGTTCAGCCATGGTTACAATTACGCAGACGTTCGATAGCGTTTCTTTTTCAGAACAACCATCACAGAACATGTAGAAAATATGCTTTGAAAACTTTAAACCCTTATATTTCTAACTAGCAAATAAAATTCTAGGATGTCTGAGCATCCAAAAGAAACAATTTCAGTGGACTGCATACAGCTTTCTCATTGTTTCTTATTCGTGCACGTGTCAAACATGAAACCAAACCTTTAAAATGTTCTTATATCATATTTATGTTGATTAAAGAAGTTCTCAAACTATTAGACAGTCTTATGATCTCTAAGTCTCATCACTTCATCATCCCCAACTCAAAAGTGCTCTAATATTGATTAGATTTTATGACTGATGTTATGATTGATTTTATATGATACATGCATAGTTTACTGTCTTTACATAAAGGGAAAATGAACCCACAATGTAAGGAAGCAACAGATCTTTATCTATAATATATACCTGCATGTTAATTTACTGCATGGAAAAAAATATGCATTCTTTTAAACTGTTCTTGTTATTGGGACATTTGAACATTGTCAATGTGGATTTTTTTCTAATAATATCAATCATCAAAAATGTGCTTCTAAATTAAAATTGAGATGATATTAAGGTAATATCACAGTATTTTTAGGCTCTATTGTGATACAAAATACAGATCTCAATATTTTGAAATGTCCTAAAAAGCACTTCATAAATGTTATTAAGATTAAGTACCAGAACTCATTATGTTTGAACAAATACCTTGTTATGGCAATATTGTAGGTATGACTATTGGTACTTTCACAAACGATTACAAAAAAGGGGATTTAACATAAGTAATCATCAGTAATAGGTATAAGAACAAATAGAACAGTCTGGTAAGTTCAGAAAATGACATCACTTTACTGTTACTCTTAACAGTTATATATTGTGATATAACAATTTATAACAACAACCAAATCTCAGACAATATGTAGTCTCATGTCAGGATTACAGTATATATTGTATATATTGCCCGAGCCTCAGGGAGCATGTGTTGGTTGGTTACATGCTCGCTGTTAGATTCACCTGTGAAACTGATGTCCCACTATTTGGAACTGTGTATGTCAGCGGGAGACTCGTTGTAAACAAACTGTTGTGAGTGTATTTATACTGTACTACAAATACCGGCTGTGTTCGACATACATTCTCCTCCGCATCTCTTTCTCTCTCTCTCCCTCACCACAGATGGGAGCTGTCAGTCAGGGAGCTGGAGGGCGGGTAGATCAAGCAGTCTATGCCTGAGGAGTCGGAGCAGACTGACACATGTCAAGTTTTTCCATGCTGAAATTTTTCAAGACATGCTAGTACTGTGACTGTGCATTTGATACATTAATACGCCAACAGCGATGCAGAAAGAAACACAAATCCCGCTGCTGACTGAGTGTTTACTGTGACTTCAAAGTGCAGGGCTTGGAGGGGGGTTCCCAACAAAACATATCCTTTTTTGCTGTCTTCTTCCACATGGACACATTTTCATTAACACCTAGCATAAACGTTTCCTCCATAACAGTTTAGGATCAGCTCGTGTAGAAGGATGGTAATCTTACGTTAAATTGGATGTCACCATCTAAAGCCTGAAGTTTTGCGTTTTGCATAAAAAAAAAATCACACTCTTTTTTCAAAGCAACAAATCAGTGCATGCATACCGCTCCAACTTACACTTTCTGATTTCTGGGAACTTTGGCTTAAAAATGCACAAGTCATTAAGATTGTTCCATTTTGATGTTGTGTTGTCGCCATGAAACTTACGGCCATGCTCCTTTTTTTTCTGTATTTTCGTAATAGAGGCATCAGACAGTTTAAAAGATGTGTTTGAACAGGCAGATACAAAAAATATGCTATGCCACAATGTTGGAAAGTTTTTTTTTTTACTTTAAAGCTGAGAAGAGGAAAAGTTGAAGGGACAATCAGGGCTCAGGAGGTTAAGCCTTTGGTTGAGGTTGAGATGAGATTTGGGATGACACCTTAGGCCACAAAAATCTTTGCAGCACATTACTTCAACCCTCGCATACAAATAAAACCATGGAAGCTGAGTTTTATGACGGTATGTTTTAAACTGTATAAATGTGTGCGTGCAATCATCCAGTGCACTTGCCCCTGGGGGCCAGGGCTGGCGAGGGGGGTGTGGCTCTGGACAGCCATTGATAAGAATGTCCAGTGATGGGAACCACATGCCATTTGTAGATAAAATAAAGGGACAAAGAAAGGGAAAGAGAAAAAAAGAGAGAAGGCTACAGAACACACTGATTTTGTAACCAGGGCGACTCTGTCTCGGCGAAATCAAGGTTACAGCGCACAAGAGCAGACACGTTTCCAGACAGTGTAACAGGATTAGTTTCACCATAGAGTCTGATGTGTGTGTACGTGTGTGTATGTGTGTTTTTTTGCTGTGACTGAGGAGGCAACCACCCCCTCCACCCCCAAACACACACACACACACACACCCACACACACACACACACACACACTCACTTGATGTAATGGCAGGCAGCTTTCTTCTCATCACTCCACAAAAGACTTATTAAGGGATTTATTTTTTATTTTGCTCTAAAGTTCATGTCTACGGGCCATTTCCTTCAAGCCGGTGGTGGATTTTAGAGAAGAAGTGTAGTTCATTTTTTAATAAACGCCACATTAACATTCCCTGCAATGCATCGATTTAAATGTTACCTCCTGTGGCTCTGCTGGGAAAGACAGTGACTGGTGGCGAGGAGCTAAACACATCTACAGCAGCAGAGCAGATTAGAACATCATGGGAATTAATCATAGCATACCTAGAAGAAAGGCACACTTGTAAATGGCAATTAGTTCATTTGGAGTTTTTAAGGAACTCGCACTGGCACCTAAGACTGTGTGCATGTGTGTGTGGTTGCTAGGTACACAGTAACAGAATGAATATCACATTTTAGAAATCACTTTCCAGGTTGGGTTTAAATAAAGAGATGTCAAAACATTAAGAGTAACTACACCGACCAATAGTTTGATAAGATTCTTTATTGCCAAGCTAGTTGAGGAACTAGACATCACTCTCATAATCAACATGTATGTCTGCTGAATTTGAAGAGGATTTAGGGGCCATTTGCCAAGCTTAGCATAAACAGTGGAAGCATCAGCTAGTCTGTAGCCTGTTGTCACTGCTCTTGAGGCTAATTGCCTCCTGACTCAAGCTCTAACTTTAATAGACATCAGAGGTGTATATATCTTCTGATGCAACTCGCCACAAGAAAGTGAATTATGCATTTCCAAAAATGTCAAGACGTTTTTAATTGGTGTTTAACGATAAATTCCTTGACCACCATTTGCAGACAGGGCAGACAACTTGATCTTTCTTGTGTGGTAGAAAGAGATGAACCATTTTTCCCTAAAACTTCCTTTACTCTTCAACCATACAGATTTCAGTCGTGGCTTTTCCATCTCCCTCCATTACATTGTTGAGTTGTTCAGTAGATCGGTCATTCCTAACCTAACCGACTCTTGTGGGTGTAAAGTAAATGTCGACTATTGATGGTAAAGAAATGTCAATCAGAAATGTCATTAAAAAGTGAATATTGTTAGCAAATTGATACAATTTGCATGCATTTCAGGTCATGATTTGGGGACTCATATAACGTTTCCAGTCCGCGGGGCTCACTTTGGGTTGACGTCCACCTCCAGCTCACCAGTCTATCGTGGCGAAGTTGCAGTATGATTCAGGAAAGTAATGGAATCAAAGGATGTTTTCCACAACGCAACACCTGAGCTCTTATGTTGCATCACTTTAAGTTGCTTCAGTGTCAGATTTACAAAGAAATCCACACTTGGTCATCATCACATGCTGTATCCGTGCATGGTGTAAAAAGAGCACCTCAAAACAATCTGTTTGACTGTTTATTATAACACTGTAATTGTAGAATGTCAAATTAAAGTGTATGTATGTGTTCCTAAAATAACGCATGCAAACCTGAGCCGACTAAAACTCCCTGCCACTAAATATCTATATAATCCAGGAAAAAAAGTAGGAAATCACGTACGAAAACTCTGTTTACCAGCTGTTTCTCTTCATGCCACAGCTGCATGCAGAGAAACATCTGTGATCCTGTTCAGCAACATCACTTCCTTTTCACAGAAGGATTCATCTCACAGTTCCATGTCTCTGTAATGCAGATGACGTGCTCGCGGAGCAAAACTGACTGATGGTGCTGTCATACTCGACTTGTTGACGGCAGCATTTTGATTTATTCATCAACAATGTAATGCTGAGTATTTGGCTTTTAGACCACCAAGACCCCTGATGAAGGGAAGAGCTAGACAAGGCGAGAGACCTCAATACTGCACCAGTCGGGGAAGTGGAGTCTAAGTCCTTTGAATTCAGCCGATCAAAGTGGGAACACCTTGAGACACATTCAACGAGGAGACACCAGAGGATGCGGCCTCTATGACATTAAGTCTCTGAAACATATTTTGAAGTTAATAAGAAGAGATAGCGATCAAATGAAAAACCTCAAAGGTGTACAGGGAACTGGGCCAGGCATTGATTTTCTTTCTCTCCCCAGGTATTTCCAGGCAGCCAGCAGGGCTGATTGAGATTTGACTCTAGTGATACGACGGTCCCGTCGGAGACGTGGTGGGGGAAAAAGCAGGACACCTTATCTCCTCCTGAAGAACTGCCGGTGAAGATACGACCAACTCGCTCCCACACAAGGGCACTAAGTCACTTTACAGGTAATCTTTGGCTTTTTCACTACTGGAGTGCTCGGTGACATTGTAAGGAAAATCTTTTTTTCCTCCTTTTTGCAGTATCTTCGTAAGCACGGCAGGCAAAGCCCCATTGAGCTCACAGTGGTTGGCGGAGTAACGCGGAGAAGCTAATCTGTATCTGAGGATGGAGAAAGGAGTAAATGTTTTGGAAGAGCTTGTGAGCAAATCCCGATATTTCACTTACGCCGACGTGTCTGAATCAAAAACTTAAGCTTTTTGACTGATATTCCTTTTAAAGCTCAATTCTGAAACTGAATTTGGCAGCTGGTGCACAGTATGAAAATGAGGCTCATCAAGGGAGGTTTTTTTGAGGAAAACTGCTCTGGCAAACAGCAAATGATGCATGGTACAACTCCAGAATTAGCATCAACAGTTTGTTTGGAATAAATACTGAAGTGGAGGAACTGGACTGGACAGAATAAAAACTCAGTATGCAGCATCGACAACCATATAAAATTCCTGGTTGTTGAGTAGTTATTTTATCCGAAACCCAGAGAAATCCACAAGGTTTACCCAAGGTAACATTGCATTTCATCTGGTTGCCGCCACTACTTCATGGAAAAAGAAGGCGGCAAATGAGACTAGAATTAAGATGAATAAAACATTAAAACATGACCTCATCTGTGAACATTGGTGTCTTGAGTCAGATCAGATGGATTTTCATCAGCAGTGGTTGTTTAATGGTGAGTATATCAACAGTGAAGCAAGTTATGATGGCAAGAACGTTTGTATTTATTTGCGTTCCTCATGCAGCAGTTATCTGTCCCAAATGGCCAATTTACTTGACTGTACACTCGATGTAAACTGATGTTAGCAAGCAACAGCACCTGGACCTGGTACTGGGAAGTACATCACATACAACCAATGTCCAAACAAAAAAAAAGAACGTGACACTTGACAAGGAATACTGTTGGTAGCAGATGCTTTTATGTATCTGCAGGCTTTTATCTCTTCACATCCTACATGTGAGCAGCTTTATGGGTCAAATACTAAAACAAGAAAAAAATGAACTGGGAGACTTAAGAAAGTCAATATTTATTACTGGAAGTAGGCTGATCACCATCTGGATGGTCTTATGAAAAATAAACTGCTGTCATGCTTTCACTCATTATGGTTGCAGCAAGACAGCGAGAGAAGACCACAAATCCCCCTGATGACAGCTGATCCATACTCCTGTATGAGTTACTGTGTCTCTGGAGGTGGGAGGAGGCGCGATCGATCAGCTGCTGCCCTGTGATTGATTTTAATGTTGATCCCCCCTGTCAACTTTGCCCTTTACTGGAACAAACTGTGGGTGTGTGAAAGCTAGCTCTTATTTATTCCTCGTAATTGAGCAGTGATTAATTATCAGAGTTGGTGTTGTCCATGGCATAAACATGCAGTCTAATACTGACCAGCATCCTGCGATTCATGGGCCCCATTTAGCAAAGGAAATGTCATGACATAATTCTAGTTGTACAACACATCGTCAGCTCCAGCAAGAGAAAACAAGTGCTGCAACCTCAATTAACCAGAAGTTATTTAATGAGACACTAGTGAACTACCCACAATAAACTTGTGTTGTTTTGTGTTGTTTTGTACATTCTGAACATCTTTATGTTTGGTTTTATCATCTGTTTTATGCAAAGCAGTTAGTCACACTGGATTTTAGTAGTGCCATACAAATATACACATTACTATTACACCGGGGAATCCGGCTTTTTTGGTGGTGTGATAAGTAAATGGTTTATTTGCAGTTGTTTTCTTTGCTTGTTCTCAAAGACATTTTGAAGATTGATCCCCATTAGGTTGACATTTGTTGTTTGGTGTACAGTATCTTTCCAGTATCTTTCAGTATCTATCCCAAAGATAAACTATATGTCATGACTGTAGATTTTTGTTCCTTGTTTTGTTATTGGTTGTCATGATTTTGTCTTGTGTCTATTTCCATGTCTTTGTATCTTGTCTTGTTTTTCCATGCCCTCATGTGTCCTTTAAGTTTTCCTGTGTTCTTCCCTCTGGCTCCCTCTGTCTCTTGTGGTGGTCCCTTCATGCCCTCATGTGCTCCTCCCCTTCGTTATCTCACCTGTTGGTCCACCTCACCTGTTCCTCGTCTTGTCATCAGTGTCTGTGTATTTAGTCTCTGTGTTCCCCTGCACTCCTGGTCTGGTCATTGTCGTTGATGTCGTTGATCCTGTCATTGTCGGTGTGTGTTCCTGTCAGCGTCCGTCTTTGTCCATGCTCCATGCTCCAGTTCTTGTGCCTCCGCCTGTCTGTTCCTTGTTTCCCCACGGTATGTGTTTTTGGAGTTTTTGCATTTTGCTTTTGAGTTGAACTTTGATTATTTCTTTGTACTTTGTCTTGCCTTTTAGTTTCTACTTTGTCTTGCTGTTTTTGGTTGGTACTTGCCCCCGTTTTGTCTGCTTCTGTTTCTGTGCTCAGCTTTTATAATAAAGCTCGCCTTTTGTTTCCCCAAATCCTTGCCTCTCGTCCGTAACTGCATTTGGGTCCACCTTCCCCTTTTCCATAGTCCCCTTTAACCCCCAACCTGACAGAATGACCAGACCTAAAAAGGACCCAGCAGACTACAGCCTACAGCTTTGTAGGCTAGGGGACAGACTGTTGGAGGTTGTCAGTGGCGAGGCTGACACAGAGAAGAAGCTAAGTGCCATAGCAAGTTTTGATGAGGAACTGTTTATTAGGCCTTGGTTGAAGGAACTTCCATGTGTCGCACTTTTCATAGCGGAGCTGGCTAACCTCAGAAAGGCCTTGGTTGCTTCAGCCACAGCCAAGCTACCAGCCCATGCCTCAGCCCATGCCTCAGCTAAAATGTCCCCACCAAGAAAGCGACGTTCTCGGCAGCGTCCCGGCTCCTTGAAGTCTGGCAGTGGAGCCCCAACTCCATTGCCAACTGCCCAGCCAGCGCTTGCCGGGTTTGCACCGCTAAAGGTGTGGCTGACACCCACACCTGCCAGTGGCCCTCAGTCGGCGGCCCGGTTGACACCTGCCAGTGGCCTTCAGTCGGCGGCCCGGTCGACACCTGCCAGTGGCCTTCAGTCGGCGGTCCGGTCGACACCTGCCAGTGGCCTTCAGTCGGCGGACCGGTCGACACCTGCCAGTGGCCTTCAGTCGGCGGACCGGTCGACACCTGCCAGTGGCCTTCAGTCGGCGGCCCGATCGACTCCCATGCCAAGCCCCATGCCAAGCCCTGTCCCTGCACCTCGGTCGGAGGCCCGGCCGAGGCCCACGCCAAGTCCCGTCCCTGCACCTCGGCTGGAGGACCGGCCGAGGCCCACGCCAAGTCCCGTCCCTGCACCTCGGCTGGAGGACCGGCCGAGGCCCACGCCAAGTCCCGTCCCTGCATCTCGGCTGGAGGCCCGGCCGAGGCCTGTCCCTGCACCTCGGTCGGAGGCCCGGCCGAGGCCTGTTCCTGCACCTCGGTCGGAGGCCCGGCCGAGGCCCATGCCAAGTCCCGTCCCTGCACCTCGGCTGGAGGACCGGCCGAGGCCCACGCCAAGTCCCGTCCCTGCACCTCGGCTGGAGGACCGGCCGAGGCCCACGCCAAGTCCCGTCCCTGCATCTCGGCTGGAGGCCCGGCCGAGGCCTGTCCCTGCACCTCGGTCGGAGGCCCGGCCGAGGCCTGTTCCTGCACCTCGGTCGGAGGCCCGGCCGAGGCCCATGCCAAGTCCTGTCCCTGCACCTCGGTCGGAGGCCCGGCCGAGGCCCATGCCAAGTCCTGTCCCTGCACCTCGGTCGGAGGCCCGGCCGAGGCCCATGCCAAGTCCTGTTCCTGCACCTCGGCCGGAGGCCCGGCCGAGGCCTGTCCCAGCTCCTCGGTCGGAGGCCTGTCCGAGCCCGGTTCCAAGTCCTGTTCCTGCTCCTCGGTCGGAGGCCCGTCCGAGCCCGGTTCCAAGTCCTGTTCCTGCTCCTCGGTCGGAGGCCCGTCCGAGCCCGGTTCCAAGTCCAGCGCCTGCTCCTCGGCCCGAGGCCCGGCCGAGTCCTGTTCCGAGTCCTGCGCCTGCCTCTCGGTCGGTGGTCCGGCCAAAGCCAAGGAGGGGTTCCCCGCCAGCGGTCCAGCCTCCAGTGGGTCCCAGCCCACGCCTTCGCCGCCAGCTCCGGCCTCCAGTGGGTCCCAGCCCACGCCTTCGCCGCCAGCTCCGGCCTCCAGTGGGTCCCAGCCCACTCCTTCGCCGCCAGCTCCGGCCTCCAGTGGGTCCCAGCCCACGCCTTCGCCGCCAGCTCCGGCCTCCACAGTGCCTTCGTCTTCGCCATCGCCTTCGTCGCCGGCCTCCAGAGCGCCTTCGCCATCGTCTTCGTCTCCGGCCTCCAGTGGGTCCCAGCCCACGCCTTCGCCGCCAGCTCCGGCCTCCAGTGGGTCCCAGCCCACGCCTTCGCCGCCAGCTCCGGCCTCCAGTGGGTCCCAGCCCACGCCTTCGCCGCCAGCTCCGGCCTCCAGTGGGTCCCAGCCCACGCCTTCGCCGCCAGCTCCGGCCTCCACAGTGCCTTCGTCTTCGCCGTCGCCTTCGCCGCCAGCTCCGGCCTCCAGTGGGTCCCAGCCCACGCCTTCGCCGCCAGCTCCGGCCTCCAGTGGGTCCCAGCCCACGCCTTCGCCGCCAGCTCCGGCCTCCACAGTGCCTTCGTCTTCGCCGTCGCCGGCCTCCAGAGCGCCTTCGCCATCGTCTTCGTCGCCGGCCTCCAGAACGCCTACGCCTTCGTCATCTTCGTCGCCGGCCCCCAGAACGCCTTCGTCATCGTCTTCGTCGTCGCCGGCCCCCAGAACGCCTTCGTCATCGTCTTCGTCGCCCACGTCCCCGGCCTCCAGTGGGTCCCAGCCCACGTCCCCGGCCTCCAGTGGGTCCCAGCCCACGCCCTGTTTGTTTGGACCTTGGCCCTCCTCCTGACCCCCCTCCACCCTCCCGACTTTATTTGGTCTTAGGTTTTGAGGGACATCTGGGAGCTGTCCCTTGAGGGGGGGGTACTGTCATGACTGTAGATTTTTGTTCCTTGTTTTGTTATTGGTTGTCATGATTTTGTCTTGTGTCTATTTCCATGTCTTTGTATCTTGTCTTGTTTTTCCATGCCCTCATGTGTCCTTTAAGTTTTCCTGTGTTCTTCCCTCTGGCTCCCTCTGTCTCTTGTGGTGGTCCCTTCATGCCCTCATGTGCTCCTCCCCTTCGTTATCTCACCTGTTGGTCCACCTCACCTGTTCCTCGTCTTGTCATCAGTGTCTGTGTATTTAGTCTCTGTGTTCCCCTGCACTCCTGGTCTGGTCATTGTCGTTGATGTCGTTGATCCTGTCATTGTCGGTGTGTGTTCCTGTCAGCTTCCGTCTTTGTCCATGCTCCATGCTCCAGTTCTTGTGCCTCCGCCTGTCTGTTCCTTGTTTCCCCACGGTATGTGTTTTTGGAGTTTTTGCATTTTGCTTTTGAGTTGAACTTTGATTATTTCTTTGTACTTTGTCTTGCCTTTTAGTTTCTACTTTGTCTTGCTGTTTTTGGTTGGTACTTGCCCCCGTTTTGTCTGCTTCTGTTTCTGTGCTCAGCTTTTATAATAAAGCTCGCCTTTTGTTTCCCCAAATCCTTGCCTCTCGTCCGTAACTGCATTTGGGTCCACCTTCCCCTTTTCCATAGTCCCCTTTAACCCCCAACCTGACACTATACCACTGGTCACCCTTTTTTTAAACCTTAAACCTTTACATGCTTATGTGTGTAAATGAGTCATACATTTTGCAATTGGTCCAAGAGATCACCTCTGCTGACGGCCACGACACTGCTGCCGATGGCTGCGATGTAATCCTTTGGGGCAGCTCCACCTGTCAAAGCAATGTCCATTAAAATTGCTTGTTTTTGCCCCTGACAGGCTGAGGTTGTTAATCCAAGCGTCTGACAACGTTACAGAAACTGCTTGGACAGAGAGAAAGAGACCTTTTTGTTCGGTAATAAGATCCTTTTGCAACAGTGAAAGAGAAGTCTTGCTCTGAAATCTCATGAGAGGTGAGCTGCTGCAGTATGAAAATGCGGGAAGTGTGAGTCAGGGAGAGAGGAGTTTGGAGTTTACCGAGAGGAACCGCCAGAGTTGCCAGATTTCGACTCAAAGACTTATTTTTGTGTGAATAGTTTGACACAATGTCGATGAGGGTTCTCAGTCATCCAGGTCATGGTAATTCCTAAGTGCTGTATTGTAGGCCACTGGATGTGTTTCAGTTTCTTGAAGACATTTCACCTCTCATCCAAGAGGCTTCTTCAGTTCTAACTAACTGGGGGGAAGCTGCGGGCTTCTAAACCCTGTGTGGGAGTGTCCTCACAGAGTCGTTAAGGACAAGTGTGAGCTCTGGGTTTCAGAGTTGCTGGGCCACTTGTGGGTTGTTGACCCAACCAGCCTTCATGTGGGTTGCTGGGGCTTGGTGAATGAAGCTGTGAATAGCTGTTAAGCTGTCTGGAGAGTTTCCATAACGCTGACAGACACAATAACAACTAAGGTGTGCAGGCCGAGGGCCTACTCTTTCTGTCGTGCCTCCCCCTTTAGCATTGATAAATATGTCCCTTTGGTTACAACTAACAACAATCGTACTTTCGTACTGTGCCTGCGGGTCAGTACTGTAAGTACATGTACCAAACACTGAAGCAGAAAAGCAACTGACCTACTTCAATCACAGCAAAACTTTGCAATATCCTTTTAAAACTGGTGAAATTCATAGTAAAAACTTTATATGAGGCATAATGCTTGATTTCTTCTCTGCTTTTCAGTCCAAGTTTAGCTAAAAGGAGTCTGAAATTTGAACAACTCAGCTATTTGAGTCCATCTGAAAGTTGATACCCTTAAGAAATAGGATGGTTACGTACTGGTGCTGACTTTCCACCCCACTGCCACTGAAGAAAGCATAAGCTCTGGTGAATGCTTTCCATTCGGAGCATATCCATTTGTATTCAGCAGCCGGGGGGGGAAAAACGTGGATCTACCACTATACAACTTTGTATTTCATTAGAAAGAGGCTGATGAAATCACAGAGCGTTGTGTGAATAAGTGTCACATTGTGTTGAGTGAGATATTTTCAGTTGTAATGAGAGTTTTTAACATTTCCAGTTGTGAAGCTTAATCATATTATTTTCGGGCATTTTGGTATTTTTGGGCTCGGATTCTAAATGTGTCAGCAGATCTGAGCTATTTTTCATGTCATCATCTGTTTTACAACTTTTAATTTGATTCCAGTCTCTTCAACAGCTTTGTAAGATCTCATGTATTACTAATCAACCAGTGCTTGAAACGTTGAGCAAATTCACGACGGGGTTAAAACTCACTCAAATTTTTGAAATACACCATCCTGTCATTTTAATTAAGGACAGAGAGATTTATTTATTTATTTGTTTTTTAATCTCTGCTGTAATTGATAAGAAAGAACAGTTTCTGCACTGCAGCATTAGAATGAGTATGTGTTTGTGTGTGTGTGTGTGTGTGTGTGTGTGTGTGCATGTGGTATGGTACGTGCTCGTGTGGTAGAATATCAAAATAGTCTACTCATCTCAACACTTATCTTCTACTTTTCCCTTGAACCCTGTGGCTGTTTGTAGTGAACTTTTCCTCAAAATCGGATACCGAAGGCAAATATATGAGGAGTTTCTCTTCCAAGATGTTACTCATACACTTTGAAAAAACAGTGTATCCATATAATTAATTCATACACTTTAGAAAAATAAGTATCAATGTTGGGCACAGCTGTGCTTGCTACCATTTCATATCTCAATTTAATCATCCTGGTATCTTGAGATTATAATATTTTGTATATTATTGAGATCAACATACTGTTACATTCACTATGATAAGCACGATGATAATCATATCTTGAGTTAATTCAATATATATATATATGTATATATATGTATATATATATATATATACTATATATATATATATATATATATATATATATATATATATATATATAATATCTGTTTTTATGAGAAATACAAAAGACTCCAAATGAGACTGTTATAGTAAACAGTCACGTTGTTAGACAGAGCTTGCCACTTTATGTGTGTCTGCACCAACTGTGCCTCACGCTGCTGTGTTATAGAGAGCAAATGTGCAGATCCTGGATTGTGGCATGACTGGTTTACTTTTAGAAAACTTTACTGTCCTTATTGTCCTCAGAGAGGCAATTTGTGTTACAGCACATAGTGTGGGTAAGTAGACATGAGGATTTATCACAAGAGCAACAACAACAGAGCACAGAAAAAGGCTCCACTTCCCATAGAAACTAAAAACTTTTTTACTTTTACAGAGAAGCAATAGATATCGTCCTCACTGGAAATATCAGAAACTGGCATAGTTTGTACACAGCCCAGGGTTAAGGGGTTCGATAGTGGGTGATCATCACTGGTACCATCTACCGAGCATCGGTGACACGGCTGAAGTGCCTGAACACGGCCAAAGGATTACTAAATGACAACACCCACACCAGTCACAGTCTGTCTGTCCACCCTCCCGACAGGTATCTGAGACGTAGCACCAGACTACAGAGCAGCTTCATTCCTCAGGCTGTGAGACTCCTCAAAACATCCCAAAAAACATTGAAAGGTAAAATAATTAAGGATTACAATGTAAAATGTGAAAGGATTAAGAAGAATATAGAGTAAATTTTTGTTATGTTTTTTTCTTCTTTGTATTACTGAAATTCTGGGTTATTTTATGGATTGTACAGGATAGGCAAAAATAAGCCTCGGCTTCAGTCTATTCCTTTTTCGGTTACAGAGTTTGATTACAATTTTGTTGTGAGAAAATGTTTAGTGGAAGCATGTATGGTAATATTTTGTCAGTTGATTGCACATAATTTAAGTATTTTATATTGTAACCGAAATAAAACTATTCATTCATTCAAAACCATCCTACCACCTCGATGTTGTAAAATGACTAATCAATGCAACTTTAACCCTTCAACAGTGCATCAGCACAAATAGCAGCCCTACATCAACGTGCAATACTGCGATTTGCACCTCCGCCCATATGCTCAACTCATCAGTCAGTTCTTCAGCCTGTGAGCAACTATCTTACAGCTGCTTGGCTGTCATTCTGAAGTATTTAAATGTACATGTACATATGTTACATCTTGGTGCTTGCTTTATTTCTGATGGTTGGCTTGAAAAAATTACTGGAACGTATGCCCACTGCAGTCAGTAGCTGTACGCATTCCTCATATGTTTACCAACCGGTTCATAACCAGCTGTGATCACTTAGAGAAAAGACAGGTAAGACACTGGTGAGGTCCAGCTTTCTCCACCCAGAGCACCCCCTCTCTGTTTACTGGGAGACAGTCATTCTCACTGCAGAGCTGTAAACACACAATGATTTCATGTAAGTACAAAGAAGATTTTTTTTTTCAAATATGAAAATATATTTACTATATTATTTATTCTTTGAACAAAACCACGGTCGACCAATATGATCGGCTTCTCTGGTTTTCATCCTCACCGTTGCTCGGAAGCATTATACCATTAAATTAAGGCTCAATAATGCTCCCCGATAACTCAATAATAATTTCCACTTCAGTTACAGTCGCATGACCCCCCAGGCAGGAAGATGAATCTTCCACTGCCGACAGGAACGTATCCCTCCCCCTCCTCCCGCAGTCACAATTACAGGTGCACGCGGTAAATACTGCACCTAATATACGCAGGATATCTTATAGCTCCTCATATCAGCTGATCGTCTCATTTCAGGAGAAATGCTTTACGACTGCCAAGAAATAATAGGGCTGGCCCCTGTGTTAATTGCATTTTGAGATTTAGAATTATAGAGCAGTTGGAGCCTGAATTAAGTTATTTCCAAGCAGCCACTGCAAGGATTCCCTGAGAATATTAAGTTTGTATAATGTGGGACACAAATGTGATGCATACTGCTGGCAAAGGTTGCAGTGGGGGTGTAGGACCATTGGTATTGTGGATGCAAATATTTGGCTAATCTCTGTATGACTTAAAATAGGGTTGTGATTGGGTTCTAATTTCAGTTCAGAGTGGCTAAGAGGCCTCCTTGGAGGGGGGATTTTAGATATATTTGATCACTATAGTCACCTTAAAAAACCCTGTTTGGATGCAAAGCAGCAGAGGATTCTTTGCAGATGCTGTATGTTTGGAAAACTAAAAGGAAATGCTCACACAAACTGTTTAAGGGGCTGACTCATCACAGTGCTTTATCAGGCGGCAACAGTCACAAAACATATATTTGTTTATGTGAAAATGTGAGAAAAAGGCCATGCAATGCAAATATGAAAGAAAACGACTGTGGAGTGGTGTTGAATTTAAAGCAGTGAGCAATGGCAGGTCACCAAGAGAGTATTATGAACTACAAAGGCTTTGGTGCTGGTGGATACGCAGGGCGTTCAAATTAAAAAAGAAGTTGATCCAGCAGCAGCGCAGTCCATAAAACGTTCAATATCAGGCTCCAGAGTCACTTGCCACCTGCCATCCCTGCTTCCTCAAACACATCGCAGAGAGAAGCGTTGCAAGGCAAACTGGGAAATGCTTATTTTCCATTATCTGGGATTTACACTGAGACAACAATGTGCCGCTTCTGCCAATTCAACAGGCACCAAGCCAAGGAAATGTCATGGTGACAGTAAAGGTACGTCTAAATGAGAAGATATTCAAGTTAGAAGCTTTACAGGAAGTAATACATTAAACACTGATATAAACCACATTAATATTATGTCCAAGAAAGTTAGTTGCTGTGAGTCCTGTTCCAAAACTTTATAAATAAAACATTTCTATTTCAGGCTGCCACAATATCAGTCTTTCACTACATGGTAATCATGGCAAAAAGAATTCATGATAATGATATATCACAGTATCTACGTATGATCACTACAGATAAGTAGTCTGACATGATTATGGACAGAAGTAGAAGCCAAACTACACTGTGGCAGGGCTTTTCCTTTTTTAGGTGGCAACCAACATTCAGGTGCATTCAATCTCCCCACTATGACAAATCGAGAACGTGGAGTGTAATTTGGCTTTGGCAGATTTACGTGTTTCCTGGAAAAACAGGCAGCCTGGGAGGGATGGGTATCGATTGGCATCCACTGTAGCTACTTACCAATGTGCATCAGCAGTATGTCGAAGTGAACCAAGTGCTGGTTCTGGGCTGGTGCTAGTGCTGTTTCAAAGATGGTTCAACCTTTTAAGAACCAGTTTGCTTTTTCACAAGCATTAGAGTCAGCGTGGAGTCACATCATTCAGTCACTGTGTATGTCTCCAATTTCCCTGCATTGCTAGGAACTATGGTGGACTACATCAACTCTTTACAAGTGTTACTACTGACTTTGCGACAATAGCTCTGTTATTTGTTTTTTTTAATGGCACAATGTAGTTGTTTGCTGGTCATGTTTCCCCCAACCACCAACATAAGTTTTTTTTTTGTTCTAGACCAGTAAAATGTTTGTGCCTCTCTGGAACCAGTTTTCCTGCCTGGGGCCCAGTACTTTGGTGGTAGAAATAGGCACTAGCTCCGAACCAGAACCTGAACCGCCCTGGTGGAAGAGAGGTATCAGCACACACAACCGGACCGGAATGGAAAAACTCAAGACAGGAAGGCTTGACAACATGAAAAACATGTTGATGGTTCTCAGTCATCCAGGTCATGGTAATTCTAAGTGCTGTATTGTAGGCAACTGGACTTGTTTCAGTTTCTTGAAATGCAGTACTGGTTATCTTGCTGGGTTTAGCTACCAAAACAGCAGACAGGACAACCAACTAGACGACCAAACTATCTAACAGCAGCTACATTGAGCAGCAGAAAGCAGTTACGTTAGCGACAAAGTTATCAGTATCTGTCCCACTGTTGCCAATTCCTCAGTAAGGAAAGTCGCTATTGCGTGTCCTAAGAGTCCCTAGTAAGTTCGCTAAATGACGTAATGATTTATATTGCTTGATTTGGTTTTGCCACCGTTTGTTTCATTTTTAATGTAAGTCAAAGGTTAGGCCCAAAGAGATAAAATGAATGAAAGCATGATAGAATAAAATGATAAAAAGGAGAACATTTATGTAACACTCAACAGAATAGAGGAAACCAAAGCAACAACCAATAAATCACCGTGAACAGGTCGGTAAATTTACCCCATGTGTCCAAAATGAATTACAGTACCAGTGTTGGTTATGGGTATGGGTAAAACTTGGTCTTCTCTGAGGACCTAAACTCACAAATCTAAACTTGAAAGTGAAATCGTAAGAATGCGTACCGCAGGTGATGAACTGTAATTACAACACAGAGAAACATGTTTTATTGAACATTTAGCTCAATTGAAAATAACTAATTGGCTACGTAACCAATTAGTTATTTTCAAGTGAGCTGCATGTTCAACCAAAAATGGTACCAGCGCACGTTACGTAAGATGGAAATTGCTGAATTTCCTTTGGGATATTTATTAAAGGGCTTTGAAGTGCATCTCATGAAACAAACATTAAACACTCCTTATTGTACACTATTCACTGCTGTGAACAGACTTTACTGGGCACAGGTTATGTTTAGATAGTTTGCAGTAATTTGGTCCCATTTTTCCTCCATAAATTTCATTCGAGCTCAGTAATATTTTTGCTGAGTTGTCTTTTATTGCAGCAAGTCTTCAGGATCATAAGTTCCAGAAAGTAAAAAAAGGACTGACTCATTAATTTCTGCTTTGCTGTGTTAGGACAAATGGGCCAGAAAACAGGTATCATAAACAAGGTGTTTGATGAATAGTGGGGCACGGGCTCCTGTACAGCTAAACACTTTCCAGGGTTGATTTGTGTACTGCTGGTCTCAAAGACAATCCCACAAAATCAAGAGTTAATTTTTACA
Organism: Diplodus puntazzo; assembly: GCA_963678695.2. Classification (NCBI taxonomy): domain Eukaryota; kingdom Metazoa; phylum Chordata; class Actinopteri; order Spariformes; family Sparidae; genus Diplodus; species Diplodus puntazzo. Next base: position 20,885,261 of record OZ023159.1, on the reverse strand, counting down.
CTGAGGATCTTTAGAGACGCAGGATGTGGAAAGAAGACGGCCCAGAGATAGCCTTTCGAGGGACGAATCTTTTCTCTTACAAATGTTTGCTTTTCGTCTCTGTGCGAAGCAGGGACAATTACTAGAAACACTTCAAAGCTATTTTGTGCGCCACAGTTGGGGGCTCGCTTCAGGGGGGCACTCTATACCTCCACCTATACTACACCAAATACAGAGACCGTTAAGCGCTACAATAAAGAAGCTATGTATTCTTCCACATCTGCGGCTCGGGTCTGTTGCCAAATGAAAAAAAAAAACAAAGAAGAAAAAATCAACACAGCAGCACATCAGCAGACTGCTTCTATAACTGTATTCCCTGTTTTAGGTTAGTTTGAGACCTGCACCACTGCAGTGTTAAAAGCTTTGTCCATTTAAGTTGAAATTGTACTTGAAAAAACTGAAGGTTGGTAGCAAACGTTCCCTCACTAGCCAGCCTATCCCCACCGAAAAAAACAAAACAAAACACCATATAGGTCGCCTCTGTAAGCAGCTTACTACAAACCAAATTTGGAATTATTCTGACCCCTTAATTCCAATAGGCATGTCCCTTTTACCTTGTGTCTAACACTGTTTTGTCTTCCATGCGGCTTCATATCCCACCAGGAGTGTTTTAGAGGCAGAGCTCATGCCTGCCTGATGTAGTTAACTTGCCTGGTTAGTGTGTATTTTGTCATTTTTCCTTGATTCTTTTTTATTGACTTCTACCATGGGTAAGTCGGCTACGTTGTTTTGTTTTGTTCTGTTCTGTTTAAAATGTGTTTATTGTTAATATTGTTGAATTTGTTCCGCTGTAGATCCCAGCAGGCTGTTTTATTTTGACAATTGACTGTATTGATTTTACTACGACATTTCGCTGTCTGACATCTTGCCTGTCTCAATATGCTCTGATTTTCTCTAACATGGCCACTTCCATCAAAAATTGACTTCTTCTTGGAGAAGAGAGGATAGACGCTTCTGCTGAAACATGGTGTGGAGCTGGTGAAAAAAACAGGCTCCGGATAGAACAGCCACAGTCGACTCCAGCGGCCATGTCGTGGCCTTATTGTAACACAGAACAGCAACCTCTATTGGTCAGAGAAAGTCAGGTGACGTAGTATGAGTATAACAAAGTCCGCAGATGGAGGAGAGTGAGGTGGGTGGACAGTTCATAAAAACGTAGGACTTTCACCCAGGACACCATTGTTACTGCTCAACGTGAAACCAAAAGTCAACGGTGACTAATACACAAATTTTAACCCAAACCATGAACATTTCCTAAACCCTAACCAGGTAGTTTTGTTGCCAAACAAAACAGCAACTGCTTCACAATGTTAACTGTGAGAAGACAAAGGTCCACACCTACTCTGACAGTCAGTATTAGGTTGTTTGGGCACTTCTTGCTTGCTACAATTTCTTCAAGAATACAAGCCCCAAAGACACAATGCGTAGTCAGTCTAGACAAAGAAAGTTCCCTTATTTATAGCAACAGCTTTGAGCACAGAAGAAATTACCCTAAAGATTTTCTCCATGGTTCTGCAGAATCGTAACTACCACAATTTACAACAACAAACATTAAAGCTTTTGTCACATGTACTTTTTATTTCCCTCTCATTCCATTCTCTGTATCATGTTCGTGTGCCTAAGACAAGAATATTTATAAGCACAGTTATTTTCTCTCTGAAGAATAGACACCCTGCTAGTCCTCTGACTGCATTTGGAGCTCAAGTTGTGCAATTCACCATGTAGATTAGAACGAGCCCAGCTGGCAGGAGATCAGTGTTTTTAACCATTTCTAAGGCACAGAGGGAAATGAAAGTTATTTCTGCACAGTGTAATTATTCAAAAGGTGTTGGATGACTGGTAGATAAATGTCTCTGGATAGGTTTCCAGTACTGGCTAATCAGTGTTTTTATGGTCTAAATTCTTATAACTTTAACTTCAGACTTTTAGTGATGTAACTGGCACAATCAGCGCCCGAATTTAAGAGGATTTGAGGGATCCAAATGCAAAGTACAGCCTAGTCTCATTCCCAGATGGTCAGTTACCAAAGATTTGTAACACTCCTCGATGTTTTATACAGACAGATATGGTTTGCTTTAGCATCTGGTTGATGCATGTCATTCAATTACATGTTGCTATAACCTCAGAAAACATAAGATGATGCGACGATACTGCCTGAGTCATGTCGGATAGACTTTCATTAGTAGTGGTGGTTGTTGTACAATGACAACTCCCATGATCCCACACCACTTCATGACATCATCCAACCACTATTGTAGCAATGAACACTTGGTTGGTTCAATCAGTTGAACACTTTAAAATCGACTTTGCTGAAATACAGCAAAACACTGTATAACATGTACAGTGCTCAGTTAAGCTCCACTGCATTATTCATATCAGTGATAAAATAGTTTTTTCCAACACATCCTCACACCTTAACAACTAAATAGGTCAATGTCAATGTCGCCCAAAACGATATCGTGGTTCCCAAAACAACTGTAGCAGCTTAACAGCAGCACATGTACTGGAGCGTCATCGTATGATCACATTTTGGTTATGTTTAGGCAAGAAAACTGCTTGGTTAGGTTATGGAAAACATTGTGGTTTGGGTTCAAATAATTGAGTTACCTCTGGAACTTGAGTTACAAACCGATCTACATAATGTATGTAATACCTTACAGACCGTGCCTTTTCCATTAGGGCCCCTCAACTTTGGAATGCCCTGCCTGAGGAGACAAGGCTTGCAGGATCAGTAAATTCTTTTAAATCACTTCTTAAAAACCATTTTTATAGACTTGCCTTCATGTGATATGGTCCTTCTATGTTTATTTTTACTCCAACTGTATTTGAGTTCTGTTCTACTTATTTTATTTGTTCCATTTCTTTCATTTCGCCTACTTTATTTATTTTTATCTCTATTTTTTCACCTACTTTACTAATTTGTATCATTATCTCTGTTATTTCAACTATTTCATGAAATCTATTTTATTGTCCTTTGTAATTGTAAATTGTATTCTTTCTTTGTTCTGTCAAAGCACTTTGTAAACCGTGTTTTTAAAAGTGCTATACAAAAAAAGTTGTTGTTTATTGTTATTATACCTCACATACATTATGTTACTTTACTACATTAAGTTAAAATAACTCACCATTGACTTCTTGTTTCACACTGGTAACAAGCAACAGTCTCCTGAATAAAAGTCCTGTGTCTGTTTAACCCAACCGTCCTTGCATACAGACTTTACAGCCGTGAAACGTCACCACATAATGACAAGAGAGCTAAAACATCCTGAACATAAAAAAAGGCATAAAAAGATCAAACATATAACCTGCTAATAAATAAGTGATTTTTTTTTTTGATTATCTTCATTTGGGAGAAAATACAATTTTGAATGCATCCTTGAATTAAATGTGGCTGTTAGTCTTTCATGCTCCTCTTCTTCAAAACCAGTGTATGCTCCCTCAGACTGAACATACTGACAGTTGTATGTGCGACTGGTTAAACATAACAAGTGTGAGGGCTGTGTAAGAGGGAGAGCCTTTCATGGATATATATACGCTTTGACAAGCCTTCCCTACATACTGTACATTCTTGACTGTGATGTGTTTTTACAGAACTGCAAGCTCAGCTACTGACAGTTTAGCATATCATGTATTGTTATCTGAAGTCTTATAGGAAAAAAGTCGTATGTTGTGTTATTGTTGAGATGTATATGAGACATTAAACCTACTGTTCACTTTGTTTTTGTCGCAACAACTTGGTGTATGTTATAATATTTAAGAATATGTTTTGGTGTTTTAGATCCAAGCCTCATGCAGCAGAAGCAGTTAGGACCATAGCCATCCATCAGTGAGGGAAAAACTCTAAAGCAGCTCAAAAACACTCCAATTCCTTCATGCCCTCAGAGAACACAGAGGCAATCTAAAGCTAATTATAATGAACAGCGTGCAACAATGGCATTAGAATGTTTTTTTTTTCTCAGTGAGCTACAGCATATCATCAATCCCATGGCAACTGATGCAGCATTAAGGCTAAGCAGGTCCCCACCAGCGTCTCTAAACCAATCACTACACAACAGCTGAACTCAAGTGAATCCCTTCATGGCACGACCAGAGAGTACAGCCAAGTTTGTTCAGTGAAAATAATTAAATGATTGGCCATTGTGCAAGAATAGGTGAGAATGTGCCACTTAAAAGAGCGGCTCCCAGTCACCACAACTGTCTTGGGTTCGAATTGAATGCACAAGCGCAAGACTGTTGGGCGAGCGGTGTAGAAATTGCCAGGCCGTTCTTTTACTCAATGCATCAAATCCAGCAGCCTGGAGCCGTATGCTTCAAAGTTTGATGCCATAGGTACCCCTGTAGTGTTACTTATGACGTGTTGCCAGAGTTCAATTTCTCCAAAGAGTGAGAAACATTAAGCCAGGAGGAGTCTGGGGTGGTTGGATTGGTTACTCGTAGGAATTTTCACCTCCGGAGACACCTCCCGTTTGTGACCATAGTGGAGGGTAATTATCTATGTAACCTAAGTACGTTTTTGTACGTAAATAACGTAACTGAAATAGCACTTAAGTTAGATATGTGAGGTAGTCTAACCCAAATGACATTCCAAAATTCATAATATGTCATACTGTGCAAACTGTTTGTCAGCACACTATATTTTTAAAGTCTATCTGTACATTGTATATTACAAGTTGCGGCTAATGTGATTGCTGAGTCCTTCTCGTGCAAAACTGATGCTAAAGGATTAGAGGGAGCGTCATAGTTGGAAGTTTAAGGGCATTGACCATGAGCTGTTGAACAACGTGTTAACATGGCCTGCCTCTCTACACAGTGGGAAACATGTGACATAAAAATGTCCCTATTTTATTTTTTTTTATTATCTTGGCAATAAAAATTATACATTTCAGAAGGTTTTAGGAAGATCCTGACCCGCATCCCTTTTATTGACTCTTGGGTGAGTTTTTTGTGAATGAAACTTTAACAGAAATCGAGCAAACCAAGAACTCACCCTCACCATCACTGGGTGTGTACGAGGCAGCATGAAAACATGCCCAACAGCCAGTCAGAAAAAATAATGCAGTTGTAATAGTAAAATGATGATACATACTGTAGGTGTACAGGCAAAGTCAGAAGGTCCAAACAGAAGTAACCAGGGAGCAGGGACGTGCACATGATAATAGAGGGGCAGGGGCTCAAAGTCTGAAAAGGGCAGTATGTGTGAGCACAATTGTTTTTCAGGCCTTAATAACACCATATGTAGATTAATGTAAAATAAAACAAAGAACTAATAAAAAGCTAAGTACTTAGCTGTATATCCTGTGTAGCTGTGAATGATATGCAATTGCCATTTCTATTGTGTCAACAAATTATTGTCAACATGGGTTCATTCACATTATCATAATACTGAGGTTTGGAAGCCATGCATTAAGAGGTCTGCTACCCTTAGCTGCTTCCTGGTGCTTCTTCTCCTTCCTTTTCTGTATCCTTTCTTTTTTTGGCATTGTGCTGCAGGCATAATTAACATGAATCCAATTTAATTACAGATGGTAACATTTCAAGCTCAGATAACCTACAGCTTGTATCCCCTCTGAAATTACTACATTGTCAATCATTTATTGCATTATTAATTATTATTATTATGACATGATCATGGGCGCTCTTCTGAAATATGACTCATATTTAAGCATGTTGAATAAGTGGAAGGTGACTTGTTAGCCCCCACAAGGAAGTTACATCTCATCTACGTATGTGCGTGGTGGAATTCTCGATGAGGCAGCGGTCCCTCTCTCTCTCTCTCTCTCTCTCTCCTCTGCGAGAGACAGAACGGAGCCTCAGCGAACAGCAAAATGGCTTTAGGCTCCACACAGGCAGATAACCCAGGCGTTTTTATACAACCGTTTTTTTTTTACATCCCTATGTACAACAGGAATTTATTTATTCATTAAAATAACACACAAAAAGGGCACTTTTTAATAGGAGGCAAAGAGCAGAATAGGGACTGGTGTCTTTACACTGACAAGGTGACTAGAGAGTGAGACGCTGGTGAGCTGCTTGAGGTGCGAGTTAGGCGTCTGGGTAAGGTGGGAAAGTCTGAGGGGTTCTGGACAGATCGAGAATGGCAGTGAAGCTTCACAGAAAAGTAAGGGCACAAAGAAGTAGGGGTGTGGTTGAAGGGAGGCAGAATGGGCAATGGAAACTCAAGGTTTCTTTGTCTCTTTATCAGATGTGACGGTGTCCCAAATTCAAACTCAGCTGCCCTTGCAACCACATGTCCGTTTCAGATGATAATAAGCACAGCTACCAAAACAGGTCATCTGTGAGGAGCAATGACAGGCTTAACTTCACATTGTCTTCTTTCAAATTAGCTGCATTTTAGCAGCTACATGTGCTCAAGGAGAGAGCCTTCATCATCAGCTTCAAAATGTAATCAGTAACAATTTAGAATTATGTCTTCTCACTAATAGCTGGTTGCTGAAGCAATACATCTTGCTTTTAATTAAGTGTTGAGCGGATACATAATTCAGTTTAGCAAAATGAGTAAACATAACAGTAACATGCACACAATCTGTTGTTTATGTGCCATGTGTGAATACGTCTAACACTATGACTCATTCTTTGTGCGCTCGTAGAGATCCACATCTACTGTTGTAATAAAGGTCAGGGGCTGACTGTATGCAGTCTTGTTAAATGTACAATTGCTGTGATAGTAAACGGTTGGCTGTAGCACAACAGCAGACAACATCTCAGTACTGATATTGCAGGATGACCACACATCACAAACGAGCTAACCAGCAGCAGCGACCATGATGTTGAGTTCTGACGATTGTTCAGCAGTTTACGGGGGCTGTGAATTACATTAAAGTGAAACTCTTGGCAAAATGCAACCTAGGCTTTTTTTGTATGAGTCAAATCTTTGTGTAAAAGCATAATTACGACGAAAGAGGCACTTTTAAGATTTACCGTATTTTCGTTCTCCGGTCAAACTCGTTTTCAATGGGAGTGCTTGGGGCATATAAGCGATAGCATCAAAATGGCTGTTCTTAAAACACTAAGAAGGCTCGACATAACATGAAACTTTGTTCGTAGTATCACCAGGGTCTCTACACATGAACAGGAGCATTGTTTGTGTACATAGAGTTTACTAAAAAGAGAGTTTTTGGACAACTCACATTAGCAGATGTTTCCTACACTCACCGCCGTCCTGCCAGTGAGAAGTGCTGATCTTCGAATGCGACGTAACATGGAGGTGAGTTAAGGTGGACCGCTCCTAAAGCTTAGTTCCATATTAATGCACGGATAATTCATTGTTTTGTTGTTAGCGAAAAACAATATTGACCTTGAAGTTAAAAAAGGGGCCTCATATAAGAAACAATGCTAAAATCAAAAGCTGGAAAAGTCACGTGAGATCGCGTAGATAGTTGTTGCTGGAAGACAGTAGTGGTCCACCTTAACTGTCCTCCAGGTTACGTCGCATTTGGAGATCGATACTTCTCGGCTGCCATGACGGCGGCTAGCGGAACAAGCTACTGCTAACGTGAGTTGTTCAAAAACTTTCTTTTTAGTAAACTCTGTCTACACAAACAATGTTCTCAATGCTTGTGTTCATGCGTAGAGATCCTGGTGATACTACGAGCAAAGTTTCATCATGTGTCGAGTCTTCTCAGTGTTTTAAAAATAGTGATTTGATGCTATCGCTAATTTGCCCTAAGCACTCCCATTTAAAATGAGTTTGACCTGAAAAAGAAAATACGGTAAATCTCAAAAGTGTCTCTTTCGTCGTCATTATGCTTTTACACCAAGGTTTGACTTATATACATCACAAAAAAGCCTAAGTTGCATTTTGGCAAGAGTTTCACTTTAATAATCAATTGTCTCAAACATGAACCTGCTGTTGAACAGGTGGTATTCAGTAGCTTAAATGAATGAGTTTAAAGAGACAGGACATTTTGACTAAAAGTTAACTATGATGTGAGACTTTTTGTTGACTAAAACCTTAAAAATCACTAAAATGTGACTAAATCTAAATTAGCTGCCAAAATTGAGACTGTATCAAAGCTCCAACAATTAACTTTAACTGTCAATTTAAATCAACCAGTATAAGAATAAAAAAGTAACATAGTTTTTAAAATCCTTTTGCCTGTGTAAGCTATCGTCTTTATTAAAAGGCCATTCTGAAGAAAGAGAGAAAATTGCTACACACTCCCTGACTCAATATTGCTTTCATTTATCATAGACCTAAAAGAGCGGCATGGGATTTGGAGGGATTCATGTGATGCCCACTCCTACCTTCCTCTGTATTATTTCTCCATTTCGGCTGAGAAACTCACTTCTACAGCCTCATAATATTAACTTCAGATATGAGTAGGAAGAAGGCCATCACCATCATACAGTGTGTTTGTTTGTCTACTCAAGCTGACAGATGCCTCCAGTGTGAAAGTGTATAAACCTTTAGGATGTTGGAGATGCTGATCCAACTATTAGTGTTGTATATTTGAGGTGTGTCTGCAATAATATACATTGAAGGACAAACCATGCTGAGGCTAACACATACTCTCACACACACAACTATGCAATGTCTACAGTTTTCATTGTAGTAAATATACAGTTTCAGAGGGGACACATTATGCTGCTTCCCATGTTGAATCAGTCTTTTTTTACAACTGTAAAAAACAAATTATTTTTACTGCAACATACTGTATTAACTATTTTAATAAAATAAAGTAATTAGAGGTTTTTTTAATCTGCCTCTGGGTCATATATCCTTGTTAAAATCGGGTAATAACCTACAAATAAAAACTATAATGTGTGCATATGTGGGCGGCTGTTAACGTAATGTGTTGGAACAGATACAAGTACATATTGTTCAATCCAAAATGATACACAAGGTGCATGTGTGTGTAGAAAATGATGTACTCTTTCTCATCTCGTAGTAGTGGGGTTTTCATGTGGGAAGTAATAAATAAATCTATGTCTATAAAGAATATGAGCACTTTGCTGCTCTGAGAATTTGGTTCTGTTAAATGAATACAACCAAATTTTGTGTTGGATAAGCAAGGAGTAAAAAGAGGTCTTGAATTATAATCACATTACAAAAAAAAAAGTATATACCTGAAGTTTATTGCTCATCATTTTTAAAAACAGACTTATTTAGAGGAAAGGCATCGGTTTTCAATGGCTATGTGGTCAAATTAGCAATAATACAAATGCGATGTCTTTAAAACACTTACAACTACGGCATGTGTTACCTTTAGACTATTATCAATGTTGTGAAACAGCTGTTGTTTGGTTGAGTTTAAGCAAATAAACTACAACTACTACAAAAACGCTGCTTGGTTAGGTTAAGGTAAAGATCATACTTCGGGTACTCACGTAACTTACGTAGATTAACTTATGTAACATAACAATTCTGACTCCTGGTCACACATGAGTGGCAAACCCCAGTATTCTGGAGAAATGTCCTCTGTATGACTCATCCAACCAACCCCCAACTTGGCGCTTCAAGAGATGCTAGAGGAGCAACGTCAGCATCAAGCTATAAGTGCAAGACCACTTACCATGCTGTTGCATTTGACACATAGGGGGGTAAGAAAAGCTAATATGATGTCTGAGTGTAGAACAGAGCTGCACGAAGTATAAGCTAAATTACAGCTTCACCTCGTGTGTTTGTTTCGACGGTGCAAACAAACACAAACTATTTTATTCTACTATTCTAAATGCAGAATTATTAAAACTCTCTTATTAATAAACACACAATTAATGATAAATGATAACACAAAAAAGGGAGAAAATACAGATTCTGCCGATTTATCCTGTTGATCAAAGGATAATAACTGACAGTTTGTTTTCCTCATCTCACATTGTTTGTCATAATTGCCCTCCGTTTGTATTGACTTGTCTCGCCCCTCAGCTCTCAGTATGCAAGATCGTATGCCATAAAGAGCGTGCGGATATCTCCACAACACATCATCTGTAATAGCAGAGTGCAACATGTTGTTATTAGAACTGTCAAGTGTGGCCGTGGTATTCATGAATTCGTTCACGTGTGCGTCGAGGAAAACAATTTGCATCTAAAGCAGGATTATCATTACTTCGACTGTGCTTACGCTCCTAGTTAAATCTGCCACAGAGCATTTTATACTGAGGTCAGTAGGTGGAAGGAAAGTTGCTACAAGCCAGATAGAAAAATACAACTACATTTACGACACGGCTCAATGTTAAGCATGAATCACTGGATCAACGATTTTAGAACACATGTATTTTATTTTAAGTTTCTTGCTTAAAGTATCTTGTAAAACATATATTCTACATTTACATTCATTATTATTCACTCAAACACCCTCTGTGAATCCTTAAGGTCTAATAAAGCAGTATTCAAGTTTCAGTTTCAAGACAGGTTTGGGATTAAAAAATGTAATTAACGAGGAACTATCTCTTTTTGTCACACTGGAGCAGGGACCGTGGACCCAAATACATGAGATGGCAGGCAGGAAGAAAAATTGACGAGGCTTTTTATTGGGATCGCGGCAAAACAAGGAACAGGCAAACATAAAGGAACATCAGGGAACCAGAACACGGGGAATCACAGGAACACAACAGGATGACTTGACAATTACTGAACAAAAGACCGGTCTGAAATACAAACTAAATTGACGAGGAGAAACACAGTTGAGGAGAATTCCAAAGAATGGAAAAAACAGCGGAAACAGGGACAGAGCTGAAGGGCTGCAGAGACCCCGGGGAGAGAGAAGGCCAATAAAGGAGATGCGGTGCAGGCGTGGAAGGGAGGGCAGACTGGGGGAGGAACTCAGGTAACAGGGCTGGGCTAATTAAACAAATACAAGACAGGTGTGAAGGGAAAATCAGGCTAGTGAGGAGAATTTTAGAATGTATTTTCAGGATCTTAGTTCATGTTCAGGGTCTCCAATCGGTCAGTAACAGTCTGACTCGGTTGATTCAGGTCTTGTTACACCGTTACAATTTATGTAAAGCTATTTATTTACCACTTATTCATCACATGTTTTTGATTATCACTGATGGTGATATGCAGTCATCATCACTCACCATAAGACAGATGATCGTTGAATAATTTACAGCACTCACATTGACACAGACTTTAAAGAGCGGTTCACAGTTTAGGATAAAGTACACAGACCAGTAACACAGGGAGAAGATGGCTTGAATGTCATGTAAAATATAAGTTTGTAAATGTATATTTATGGACATTTTGCAGAATAACACACAGACTGCAAAAATAACAACACAGTAAGTCAATCTGGAACTACCTAAACAAACAAGTCCACCTCTTACGTCCCATGTCATGTTATACCACCTGCAGTCATTTCTAAAAGACCATGTGTTACACCTGGTCTGAAGTACGCCTGAGGTGCACTGCACAATAATTTATAAATGTGTGCATCTTTGACCTGAGCATGATTTTTGCATGTACACATTGTCTGGCCCCAGGGTTCAGTAGTCATTCCGTTGCGTAACTCTAACTAGACATATTTTTGAGATTCTGTTTGTCTACATACTAGAGTAGAGTAAAATTTTAATGTTCCTGTGGGGCAGTTTGCTTTACAGACAGTAGTCAAACAAATGCATAACACATCAACCACATACATAAGACAAGAGCCACATCGCTTACGCTATTGCTGTAGATCATGGAGGTTACAGTTTGTTTAGATCATCTGTATGTGTTCGTGCTGCCTTTCGGGAGACTGAACCTCGGCACCGATCAACGTGTGAAAGATGTTGAGGTTCAAAAACAAAAGTCCAGTTTGTTCTTATTTTTCAGACTCCTAACCAGCAAATCATAGAAAAAGATACTGTATATTTGTAAAACATTCCTTGATTGGAGGAAAGCGTTTTTAAAAATCTGTGATGTCATCTTGATGTAAAGTCCAAAAGTAAAGGCTTTTTGGGCACGAGCGCCAGTACTTACTGGGCTGAATAGTTGCCATCTTTATCTATTTCTATAACAAATCAGTATGTCTTGAATTACCTAAAGTTGTTTGTGGAGAGTGTTAGGGCGACATGTCTGGGAATGTCTCTCTACATCAATAGACTATATCAGATTAGGTCATTAATATCATTGAGAGTAGTCAGTACACCAGATTAAAACCATCAGATGCAGTTTAAAGATTTTCTTTTCTTTAAGGCCTCAGCGCAGGGCCCTTGTTGGCTGAGAATTTGCCAAACCATAGCCTCCAATGCTCACATCCCTCCGTGTAGCTTGTAAAATGCACATTGATACACAAAGCAATAAATCCTGCCCCGTAAGTGGCGCCTGAAGCAAGATAAAAGACATTTTCCTCCGTCAACATTTCTAAAATCCAATATTATTAGGCAGCAAACCATCTTAACTCCGCTGGAGAACACCAGTGGGCTCCCAAATCAGATTTTCCCTGAGATATAATGATGAACTCACTGTTAGTGCTTTTTGTCAAGCAGTCCGGCGATTAGCGATGTCTGGCGGGTAAAGACCATTTGAGTGGGAGAGGAACAAAACCCCTCATTGCCCATGATGCATTTCAATGAGAAAACCACACATAAAAGCGATTTGCCTTCAAATGATTTTTCTTACGGGGCCATCTTCTGTGAGTGTCCTCTCCCATTGAGTTCTTCTGGCATGAGAGCTCCATTACAATGATTTAGTCTGCACAGAGCGAGCGTGCACTGGAAGGAGCACGCACACACACATGTAGAAGACCCATACGCACTTACGCCTCAGGCCAAGGGACCCATCAATTAGAGTGGGTTCAGTCAAGTCATCATCATCTCTTCTCTTTTTTTTTTTTTTCTCCCTCAGTGCACAAAAGTGGCACAATACGGACTCTACCCCTCTGAGCGCTTTAAATCTGGAGCACTTGCATAAGAGTCTATTTTATAGGCACGTAAGCAAAAATAAATCCCATATTCCGTCGGGGTAGCGGGACTGGAACGTGTTTTATGTCAAGGCGGCGAAGGTGTGAAAGCTTGCAGGGTATTTTTGGGAGCCTAAGATTGGCAGAATGAAACTGAGGCCATCAGATCCTGTTTGTCTACTAGTTTTCTGTTTTGCTTTGTTCCTCTGCTGTTCGCTGTCCCCAAGATGAAGGCTGGTGTGCTCATCAGGGGAGCTACATTTACATTGCGCTGTCATATGTCATCTCAGGAAAGACACTGGGCCCCACACACACAAACACTCAACCCTCCCACACCTGTCTTTGATTTCAAGCCCTGTTCAGTGTTTACAAGTGTATGCACCACAGTGATGTGCATGTAGAGGTTGTCAGTGGGTGTGTTTTCATTTTAATTCACTGTAGTTTAGCCTTATGTAAATGTAAAGTTTGAATCACGCTATAAATAAACTCAAGGCGCAATAGGCATTTATCAGCCTTGGGAGAATTGGCGGCGGGTCCACTACTTCAGCCCCCAAAAGTCAGCCTTGGAAATGTTTTGTTAGAAAAGAAATGTAGGCTTTGAATGTAAACATAACATCTGTTTGTGTACAAGAAAACTCAACAGGGCACCTATAAGATGGTCATGTCAAGGCCAGTGAGGCCAGAAAAGATTGTGGACCCAGAAGCAGACTCAGGAGCAGAATAATAGTTAGGATGTTTAATAACAATTTTAATAACAAAGGCAGTTCAGGCGAGGCACAGGCCACAGAGGAAAAAAAGTCAAACAAGCAAGTCCAAAAAATCCTGGCAAAAGTACAGGCAGGGCTCAGGCAAAAATCCAGTGTATAGCAACAGCAATACATGAACAAGACTCCCAGAAACAGACGCGATAGTCTGGAGAAGACTGTCAGTCCAGAGGGGTGTACTGCGAAGCCAGTTTAGTGGGTTAGCGAGGTATGTTAAGTCTAAAGCCAGGCTTCCCTGTACTACAAAGGTGGCTCTCTTTTAACCCGGCTAGATCACCATGGTAACTTATGCTTAGCTCATAACCTGGTCCCGACCAGGTTATGTTCGGAGTTTCAACTTAAAATCGGCTATAAAAGCACCGCTGTTTCACTGTGCAACTCATTCGGAGATGGCGTCACCATTCATTGAGAACCCGGTGGACCTGGGAGCTTCGAGATCGCGCTGATCCGCTGGCATTTCCTGATGAAATTCTCTATGAGCGATATAGATATTCAGCCGAGGGAATACGGTACATTTGCTCACTTATTGAGCCGAGTGTCAGGAATGCCACTCGAAGAAGCTGTGCGCTCACTGTCGGGCAAACTGTTTGTGTAGCAAACGCCCAAACACAAATCTTACAGACTTGAGCTATTTTCACTGTCAAAAAGGTCTTTATTATCATTGTACAGGGACAGTAGCTACATGTGCTTGTTCATCCCGACACAGTAATACAAAAAAAAAAACACTGAACATTTATAGCCTACGCACACTCAGCCTCGCTTGCAATAAAACACACACGCGCATTCTATAACTTAGATCAGTAAAATGTTAAAACAATATAGACATCATTCAAAAATGAAAAAAGATAATTGTTGCTTCAGTTTATTTATTTTTTAAGTGGATGAGGGTTAATATGTCGAAGTTGCACAATGTTGAGCTTTCAGAAATTAAAAGACTAAAGGGCTTAATATAATATTGATTATAATATTAATCATTGTTAACTTACGCATTTACACGGTCAGCAGTTTTCTGCCAGCAGCCCTCCCTCGCTCTATTGGCGGCGACAGTGTTACTTTTTGCCGTGATGGTTTCTTTGAATTCTTCATAGCCTTGCACAATAAGAATCTGCTCATCTTGAGTAAAATATGTGGCCCGGGATTAATCCATTTTGCACGGAAGTAGAATAATATGACGTCAAATGCCCCCTTTTATGTGAACGCGCGCAGAGCACAAAGCAGAGAACCGGACTTGACAAACTAAGTTGATAACCACCGTCGCAGTACCGTTTAACTCTGATTAGGGACTTGGGGCTTTGTTGAGCTGCATCATGAGCACAAAGCCTGGCTATGTTGAGCCCCCTTCGCAGTACCGGCCTCTGGTGTGGCTTTAAAGCCAAGGCTGACAAGGAGAGTAGAATCAGGTGTGGAGCAGCAGGCACTGGTGATTGGATGCCACACTTGTCAGTCAACCAGGAGGCAGGGCAGAGGGAAAAACCTGGCGTGGATCACGCAGGCCAGCCATGTCACCGATTAAGGAGGATGGGTACTAGGCCAGAACGTGACAGGCCAGTAGAACCCAACACAATGTCTATTTACAGTAACCCATGGGAAGTGTCGACCAATACGACAAACAATTTATTTGAATGTATCTGTGGAAAAAAACATGTTTCTTGCTTTAATGTAAAGACAACACTTAGGCAAACTTAATTTAGTTGGTGGGAACAGACAAATACAAATGACGGCTTGGCTTTACTGACAGTGAGTCCGACACATTCAGAGAGGTGTTGTCTCTGTGGTTCATTTAAAGGCTGTAGTTCATGCCAGACTTGTATTTGATTATTGAGTAAGTGTCTCAAACCATATATATGTACATCCCATTAAGTTCAGTGCATCCATATTATATTGACTGTTTTTTTTTTCCAAGTCATTACCATTTACTGGCATTTCCATTAGTTCAATAGTTATTTTCTTTTTTGACCCAAACATCAATATCACAATCTAGTCTGTGTGTTGAGGACAGAGATGGACCTAGGACTTGGTAAGAATAACTTAAAGACTGAAAGCAGGAGGAAACCACCAGCCTGGCTCTGTTCAAAGTAAAGAGAAAAAATAAATAAAACACTTGTGAGGCTCAGTGATTAACACATTGTTTCTCGCCTTTGTAATCCGTACAGTCTACTGGTCGTAGTGTCCAAACAACATATTTCTGGTTTAATAACTCCTCAGACATGACATCTTATTCCTGTTTCATTCTTATAATAATATAATTATACATTGTATTCACGTAACACCTCTCTTACCCAAAATGCAGGTCAAAGTGGATCATATGCAAAAGCACCCGACACCCTTTAAAAGATAAAAAGCATGTAAAGGTGCACAAAGTAAAAACATGTAAAGTCAAAGGGTAAAAAGTTGGATAGAAAATAAATCATAGAATGGCAAAGGCAGAGGGAATAAAAAAATAATACAAACAATAACTTAACTAAAAACAAAACCAAATAAAAGCGATTACGCATATTTCCAAAATAATAACTGTTTACTTAAAGCAACATTATGTAGAAATTGACATGTTGTGTGATTTGGCGCCCCCCCCCCCCACAGTTTCAAGTACATCACCACTGTCCTAAATACAAATCCCAGGTCTGTAACAGTTGGTCAGATGTAATGTAAGTCCTGACTACAAACAAAACTCATGACATCATAACAATGTTATGTGTTGAAAACTTGTATTTTGAGGTAAACATGTATGTAACGCTGGGATCCTACCCTCTAACTGAAGTCGCATAGTGCAGAAACAAGTGGTGGGGGGGCGGAGTGGCTGAGACAGAGACACCATTCCATCAACATGATCTTAAGCAGTTATTTTAACGTTACAGAAGATGCGTAATATTGCTTTCATTTTCACATTTTGCTATAGTGCAGTTCTGAAAATTCCTTGTATTCAGCTGCATGGTTTCAGTGGATACGACTGCATTCACATTCAAGCGATCTTGATGTGACCGCGTTGATTTGAGAAGACGACTCCATCGGTAAATTACTTTCACTGCCCCTCTGAAAAACTTACTTTGTCCTGCACTGAGCCGTGCCCTTCCTGAAAGACCTGTTTTGTAAAGTGAATTCACTGATGGGCTCCTCCAGCCCCGGGGTCAAAGCAGCGGCCATATTGATTTTGCTGTTTATAAAGACAGTAGACAACAGGGCAGACTCTGAATGCCAAGAGGAATGGCTTGAAAAAGGCATAGCCTGGAGGGATTTCTCTCTTCTCTGTCTCTGGAAATGCATTTTACTCTCTCCGTCCTTCTCTGCGTTCACCCCCATCACTGTCACTCCTCTGTCCGTATGTGTGTGTGTCTGTTCACTGTATTCTATCCTACATGCGTGAGTAATTTTAAATAAGATAAACAACAATCATGACAATCTGACAAACACAGCTGTTATGAAGCTGAGGTGCATAAGAGACGCTGTTTGTTTATGGGGAATGCTCTGCCATCCAGCTATGGATTTCTCTGACAAGTTGATAAGTAATTCAATTAAATGGACTGCATGCTGCAGAACAGGGATTATTTATTCACGGCTAAAGCTCATTAAAATTTTGTTACAAAAGCTGCTTCTGAGTCTTTTTATGGCATGTGTGTTTCATTATTTCTTGTTTGTGTCTCATTTTTGTGAATTGCCGAGGGGTTATAGACTATAGTGTATGGATTATTGCATGGTGCATGTTTCAAACTCTGATTTGAAAGGAGGTTAGCTTAGCACAGATATGAAGCTCTTGCAGCAACAAACAAACATAGCGAAAAATAAGATAGCTAACATTTTAACTCAGGCTGTGCAGCTCTATCGGACAATTTGATATGTGTCTAAATATACAGGGCTCAATATCGGGTGATAGGTTGAATATATCAATGATTGAGAGAGAGTGAGAGCCACACCTCAGTGCCACAAGTCTACCAGTCCAGTAGCTCAAAGAGGGCAGTAACAGAAGAGAGAGACAGGAAAAGAAGGAAACAAATATTTTCACGTCTAACTCTGTAAACCAAGCGTTTATTTTGACCAAACCAGAGGTGCTGATAGTTAGAATAGAGAACGGACTCAAGACGCATTTGGTGAATATTATTTTTCTTTTTGTCGCGTTTGAATGAAGTGCGTGTTTTGCAATAAGTTAACGAGGCAATTCAGCTCGTCTTAGACAGGTAAAGTAGAGAAACTTGAATTTGGAAGGTGTATTGTTGTATTTTTCTGGTAAGATTTCAGCTTCTTGACATTCCATGAGTTTATTTTGTTTAATTGTTAGGATGTAAAATCTAAGAGAACTTTTTGAACACAGCGAACACAGGGGGAGTGAGGACTCACCTGCCCTGTTCACAGAGCACACAGAAAAACTTCCGACTCGAAGCTGTTTCAATACATTTTAACTCAGTTGTAATTAAGATTTATTTTAAGCTGAAGTGGCTGTAATTATTATTATTATGATAACACTGAACCATTTACAATGTGAAAACAATGTGACAATGGGAAGGAGTCAGTCGGGCAGCTCTTTTGAGTGAAAAACATCTGAAAGCCACTGTTCACTTCCTACTCTGCAGTCCAGACCAATTAACAGGCAGACAGTTAGAGAGAGATGAACACAAGTTCAGCGTTTCAGCTGAGCCAGCTATTTCCTTTATGGTGGAAACCAAAAACAGAACAGAGAGGAGAGTGAATAGTTGCAGATGAAAAAGGAATAATGTGTTTCCATAACTGATGGGTGTAAAATGACGATTGTTTGCCACCAAATACCAAATCAACTTAAAAGGGGATTATTTGTGTCAGTGTTGTGTTCTCAGCTTTCCACGAGTGGCCATGAAAAATTAAAGATTTCAGAATAGATCTATTATTTTCCAAATTTTAATTGTATAAACTGAATACAAAATTTCCTTGAGGATTCTGTATTCTGCAACACACAGAATAATACAAATAAATAACTATTTTAGCCTGTCCCTGAGGAAGATGAATTTCATACTTAAAAGCTGCTGACTGAGTATTGTTTACCACAGTTTGTGGGTCAGTGTGAGAGTCATCAGCACGGTACAATATATGATGGTGAATAAATCATATGACTTCAGTGACAGGAGGGAATTGGAGCCAGTGGTAGAAGCATTAGCTGTTAATGCCAGCACCTTGATCTGACTGCCCCTCTCTGCCATGTGTGCTGCCAGAAGCATATTTTATGATTCAGATGCACATTGTGAAGGCTTTTTATTTTATTTTATGCAGAATTTGGTTCAGGTCTGTAGTTGTGTATAGCTTTTTGACAAGGAAGAAGAATGCATGGAATAAAGAAGGCGAAATATCCGGTTCTGATGTATCGATTTTGATCATTTGTTTGTCCATCATGAGTCAAGTGCAATGTCTGCATTACCCACAATGAAACCTAGCCACTGAGTGACATCACTGGAGGCAATTTATCAGATTACAAGTAGCTTCCTCTGGAGCCTCAAAAGGCACTCTCCAAGACATGTAAACATACTGGTGTAAAACTGATGGAGTGACCCTGCAGTTAATAAATTAATGAAGAGTAAGTATGTTGATACATGATAAAGCTGGAGAATAATGTAATAGACTGAAATAATAAAAAAAGATGAATCAATTAAACCATACAGCCAGTGTCTGCTTTTTCAGCAAAAAAATCCCATCTTTTTTATTCAGAGCCTTCGTCTTTCCTCTGACACTGAGAGTGACAGAGTCCCGTCCTGTGTCGCAGCAGGTCCTCTCGGGGCAGCAGAAAGTCTCGCTCTGTAAATGAACATGAGACACGTGGCACCACCTTCCACCTTGTCTTAATTGCCAACTGTATTTATAGATAAAGGACTCAGCCATGTGGCGCTGGAGGGCAGAGCTGCACGTCGACTGGAGCAACGATTGCATCAGCCGGATCCTTGCCATCTGTCAAGTGGGACAGTTTTCAGAATGATTTTCTCTGGCTGTGCTGAGTCACTTTTTGTAGAAACCCCCTCAAAGGAAGACATCCAATCACAGTTCATTCCTTGGCTGTTAGAGAGTCCCATTATAACCTGGAAATAAATACTAAATGCATGTAATCAACTGAACAATTAAACAAGATGGCAGCAGTTAGTCAGTAAACTTTGATAAATCAGGGATTGAACTACTGAGAGTCATTAGAGGCCCATTAAAAAGCAGCTGTTTAAACCCTAAAAATGAGACTGTTAACCATACAGACAGAAACAAATAATATCCTCTCTTTGTGCCAGAGGTCTGCAAATTCTGGTTGAGCTTCACAACATGACCGCTGTCCTCTCGGATGACGGCTCACGAGGTGACCCTCAGCTTGTCTTTAGGGGCTCTGCGTAACGTTGCACAGCCCGCCGCGACACTCACCACAGATGAGCATTATTCCGTGTCCCCGGGGCCCGGTTAAAGCAGATCTACTCAACAGCGTTGCTCCCTAACCCTGTGGTTTATTTACCCTGATGGAGTCTCATAATTTAATTTGGCAAGATGGGAGTGTCCTCTTACCCTCGGCCTGTGCAGCCTCAGCACAGTACTCCCTGACCGCCGCTTCACCTGCCCAGCTTGCTTACACTGCAAACTAATATTACAATTGTTACAAGTCAAAGGTTATTATGAATGCCAGGGAAGGGAGATTGGTTTTGTTTGAATTTCAACCCAGATATCTTTTGATATGTGGGCGGCTGTAGCTCAGCGGGTAGAGCAGGTCGGCTAGCGATCGGAAGGTCGCTGGTTCAGATCCCGGCTCCCCTGGGCTGAGCTGAGCTGCATGTGGAAGTGTCCTTGAGCAAGACACTGAACCCCAAATTGCTCCTAAGGGCCCTGCCTTCGCCCAGAGACAGCTGTGATTGGCTCCAGCAACAAACCCTACCACCATTTGAAAAAGGGATAAAGCGGTTACAAACGTTGACATGACATGACATATCTTGTGATGCTTGCTGAATGAATTCAGCACTCAGCAGTGCAGCTGTGATCATCGAAACAATAAGAGCAAAGTCATTAATTTTGCAAACACTGGACAGAACAGTGTTTCATTTTAGCATGATGTCAAACAAACATCCGTATAGGTAAATAAAAACATGTATTTTTATAAGACTGAATGCAGGAAATGCACAGCTAGTGATGCTAGACTTGCGAATTACAGCAACAACTTACAGTCAGGTGAACATCTGGCTCAGACTTCCAGCTGAGCCTCTTCCAGCACTCAATCCCTACATCTACTCTCACACGCTCACAGACGTTTGAACGCCTCGCAAGGCCGCAGGAGGTTTAGAGCTGTCCTGAGGGCTCCCCTCAGACATAATGAGCCCATCATGCGCACTTTCCATTAGTCCACATTTACATTTCTGCAGACTTCATCTGAGGGATTGAACCGCAGTTCGTAGCTTTGTAATATCAAACATGTGGTTGCTACGGGTTACCGCGGGTAAAAGGGAAGGAAAAAAAAGAAAAACAAGGGTTGATGAGATAAATTTTAAAATAAAGTATAATGTTGCAGAGTGCTGCCCACATTCCTATTCATTCACCAGTAACTGCTGGGGCAGATAGCTGATTCTGACTGTGATGAACCGGGTTACTTTAAAGAACCTGTTATCTCTTCTGCAATGCACAATCACCACTGTCAAATATGGCTCAACAAAGTCTTTGTTTCAAAAAATATCAATAGTTCACATTTTTGCCAATAATATGTACCAACAAAGTATTTGTCTGAGCCTTCTTAAAATACCTAAAGGACAAAATCGAAAAAACTATTCACATACACGTTTTCTGATCGTTGACTTTGATGGTTATATTTTCATAAACTTTCGTAAAGAAATCATTGCTGAGTGTTGGTTGGAGATGGGATGTTGTCTTTGATGTCGACCTCTGCCATATTGTACAGCCATCCATTCACTCAGTTCTCCTCCCCAAGCAGTTTTGGGGTGCTATAAAATGTGACAATACCTTTTCTTCTGAAAAAAGTCAGTCATTATTTCTCTATGCATAACCACCAGGAGTTGCTTGTCAGGAAAATGTAAAGATAGCTCATTGCTTGAACATGTCTGTCATTTATCTGCTGCTGTTTGCCTTATCAAGAACGCAAAAGTAAGTTATATAATTTTTTCTTTTTTTTATTGGACTTTAGGGCATGACTACACCTCATCTAACAGTAGATTCTGCATGGATTTACATGTTTCATCTCATGTCAAAACACTCCAGATATCAGGCACTTGTGAGTGAGACGAAATTAAATTCTAACTTTAGGTTCACATTTTCACGCATTTTCTCTGCAGAGCTCATCAGAGTCGGCTTCAAGGAAATGAACTAAATTAGTTTTAAATGACTTTCTAAATTATTACTGCTGCAAAATGTGCTTGCTCGGGATGAAAAGATGTACCGAGTGCACCTGAAATCTCTCTTTTTTTAAAAAAAAATTCTCAGTTATGGTTTCCCGTTGTATGGCCCGTGAATAATAGATACATGGTATGTGAAGGTCAGTCCAAGTCATGCTCTTGCTGTCATAAAGTTGTCTGTAGGTTTGTTTACCTGGACAACAATCTTTGCTTATCAGGGCAATAAGATGTATTGATTGCTGACAATGTTTGCATTTATCAGTCATGCTGTAGGAGGGTGTGCAGTCATCCTGAGGGGTTTTATTGAACTGAAAGCTTCTCTGGTGTACGTGCTGTAAATTGTGCAGCCTATAGCTTGATGAAGCTCATCAGGCTCGTGGTCC
Organism: Diplodus puntazzo; assembly: GCA_963678695.2. Lineage (NCBI taxonomy): Eukaryota > Metazoa > Chordata > Actinopteri > Spariformes > Sparidae > Diplodus > Diplodus puntazzo. The sequence continues at coordinate 20,862,915 of OZ023159.1, read as the reverse complement.
CACGGTGCGCACGCTGCTTAATTGAGATTATTAATTCAAAAATATAATCCCTTTGTTTAATATGAGCCAGCCAGAGTACATTTTAAATGTTCCATCCTGAACAAAGAGCAACCTTTTAACTTTTTCGCTCTGTCACTGTGTAATTTTCACGTAATTGTTACTTGCTCTTTGGTGAAAGCGCAGATTCAATTGGGCAATTTTCACATTTTTATTATCCTTAACTTGCATTTAGCTCCAAGTTTCTATGGTGACAACCAGCTCTCTGTGATAGTAAAGGTAGGCTTGGTGTGAGGGATTATCTTTATTTTATCTCTTCATGCGCCTTGAGGGGAAAAAAGAGGAGCGATGAGCTGTATGGCATGATGGGTAATTACACTACCAGATTGACTGCTTTGCTGGTTTTATCCAATGTTTCTAAAGCTGAGACACTTTTCTCCACGTATCCACCGGTCTTGTCTGTGACAGTGCTGATAGGGAGATAGAGCTGGAATGGGAATCCCTGTATTTCCTGTATGATATGCTAATGGAGGGACTCAGAAAAGCAACATATCCCACTACATTTCCAGGCGGTCTGCAGTGATCTCATTGTAAAGCTAATTCAAGTCACAGTGATGGTGTTTTTGGATGCGCTGTGCAGTTTAACAAACATACCGACAGTATTAGCTCCCATTGTTTTAACACTCCTCTTCGCTAATTGTGCTTTTATCAGGCATCCTCCTCATACCTTGGCGCCCCCCCTCCCTCATGTCGTGTCACACAATAGAGTCAGACCAGGTCTATTTGCGCCTCAAAATTGCAGTTGCCTGAAAATGAAATATCTTATCAGGTTTGAGCAGCCTGAGCCACAGCACCAAGAATTTGGGGTTTACATGTTAATGAGGGGATTCTGAGTAAACTGTTAAACCAATTGAAGAGCTTGCGTCTTTTCGTTGGCAGCCGTCCTACAACACAGGAATGGTGCGTGCCTGGCTTTCCTCTGCAATGTGTCGGCCCCACTCTAGAAAAGTCATTTGTACTTTATAATTGAAAGAGGAGCCGCAAAGTTTTTGCTCGAAGGAGATTTATCTTACCCCTGTCAAATATTTCAGAACTCCGTCGGTGTCAGCTGGAGGTGACAGACCATCTTTATAATTGCGTATGAATTCATCACCCGAGTGTGTAGTTTCAGTTATCAGTGAGGCGAACCAGCAGTGTCACCCAGGTGCACATGTTCAGGTGTGACCAAACTCCAGGTAGCCATCATTAGTCAAAAATAAATGTGTTAAACTGTGAACAACACTGTTACCATGGGAGATGAAGCAGTGGAGGAAGGTGACTAAAGTAAATTTACCCAAGTACAGTTCTTACGGACGTCTTACAGTTGAGGGAATGTAGTGCAAAAGAAAAGGCTGTCTGATGGCAACGGAATATGTTCAAAATAGATAAAGATGAACATATAAGTGTTCATTTTTCTGTGATATAGTATACCACTATAATTTACTGTATAATGTAATTTGAGCTTTGACCATGTTGGACGATACGATGTGGACCAATTGTGTTCTGCAACTAATAGGAGCAGTTACGAGTCACCTGCAGGCTTATTTTTGCATTAATAAATTCAGCGTGTTCAAACTCCTATTGATTAATGCCAGAAGCACATACAGAGCTTCAGACGGCTCGGGCAAAGAAAATCAGTTTATAAACTTTCAGAAGAGCCCAAAACCATGACAGTACTTTAAATTGTTCAACAACAGCTTTGGTATTACTTTGGGCTTGACTGGGATCTATGTTTTAGGATAATTATGCATACATTTCCAGGAATGGTAACAGGTTAAAGTGATGTACTGTACACATTAGTGCAAAAACAATTACAATCCAATTATAGAATGTAAATTATTCTGGAATACTGTGTAAAAAGTTCTCTTACTTTGGGAATGTTTACTAATTACTAAACAAGACTACGCTATGGTATTGCTACTTTCACTGAAGTTAAAAGACTTGAGTACTTTTTTCAACCTGAGCACAATTTCTTTTATTTTGTATAAAGCTGAACAACACAGTGTGAAAAATGGGACACAGATAAACATCTCATTGACGATAACGATTTTCTGAACAACAGTTCTGCCGTCTGCATAAGCAGCGGACTAGAAATTGATTACAGCTGTTCAAAGCTCTTCAGCCGCCGCAAACTTCTTCTGAAAGATAAAAGGAATGGAAGCGGAATGGATTTTCCATTGTTGTGAGCTGCGGAGTATTTTTTCTTTAATCCTATGTGACGATTGTGAAGCTGGAATTAAAAAAAAAGGCTTTTTGAACGAAAAATCACTGAGGCAATTATCCAGATGGATGCTAATGACGTATCTGTCAATCAACTAACTGACTAGTTGTCTCAGATGTACTTTTCCATATGTTTTGAATGCAAAAATCCGGAGTAAATGTTACATTCCATCGCTAGATTGAAGGCATCTGTGATATAAACACTTGCTGTTGGATCTTGATCCTGACGGACAGTAATACTTCTCAAAACTGACAGAATACGCAATTTCTTTACATTATAAATCTAATAAATTTTTCTCCCGCTCCCCTCCTGATCTGGAGGCTGCTTTACCCCTCCAGGCACGGGCATTTCTCCCAGGCAATATTTTTATGCCGTCTTTTATCTATTTTTCAAATTACTGCAGTATATTTCAACCTCATCTAACATTCCCCATTTTGACGTCTGTTGTACCGTCTCTCCATCAGACAAAGTGCCGCAGAGCACAGCTCGAGTTGAGATGTGTTTTGTATGAGTCTTCCTGAGGCGGCGGCGGCGGCCCCAGCATGGACAGATGCACAGCCGCTGCAATCAAACAAGTGAAAATACGTTTGTTTGTTTTTTAAAAAAAGGCACAGAAGCGTTCAATTAATCATCCTGACAACAAATCACAAAAGTTCAGAAACCAGAAACTGTCAAATATTGAGGCTGCACATTTCTTTTCTTTGTTTCAGGGCTTGTTAGCTGCATAAAGCTCACAGCTACATTCTCAACATAAACATACAATAACACCACGGAAGAAAAATAGAGCCAAGAAACAATCTTTACTGTCACTTCTCCTCAAAACTTCTTAAAAAGTGAGCTTTGCTGTCCTGGTGACAGCTTATCCCCAGATAATACCAGCGGTTGATTCCTCTTGAAGTTACAGTGTGTGGAGGAGGTGCGGATGCGGAAAGTGAAATTGAAAAAAAGAAATGAACAATGCCATGAAAAGAAAATACTTCTCAAGGTTTTGAAGTAAGGGTGAAGCTTAGCGTCACTGTTTTTTTTTCTTTTCTTTTGAATAAGTTTCACCAGAACAAAAAAAAACTTTCAAATTATGCATCAGCGGCAGAAGCAGCACAAAAAGAAAAATATTGACTTGAACACTCATCGGTAAAGATTTGCCTCTCTGAATAGAGTTGGGATTTTAAAAAAATCTATAAAGATGAATCTATCTGCTGTAACTACTGCAATTACTGTCAGCTTTTAGATCTGTTAGTGTGAAGCCATTGAGCACTGTCAGTATCGTTTTTACAAGCTCTCTGCTTCTTCTTCTTCCTCTTCTTCTTCTTCTTCTGAAGAGAAAAAAAGCACTACACTGCTATTTCCTTTGAATGGATGCACTTCATGCTAAGCTGTGGACTTGTATCAGCTAACCCATGGAATTATATACTCCTAAGGTCGTTGGGGAGGACTTCTGCATATGTGATCAAATGAGTATAAATCCTTTTATGGCTCCAGAGGAATCTGCATGTAAACTGATAAATTTCCTCCAGTGATATAGTTTTTTTGTTTTGATCAAAATCAATGCAGTAAAACCAAAGTTTTTCCTTATTTTTCCATGCACTCTTCTTTCTTTTCTTTCATTAGATCCCTGCTGGAAAAAACAGCATAGACCAGCACCAAAACACAACATATGCTGGTCTTGCTAGTGACTGGCATAGACCAGCATATGTTGTGTTTTGGTGCTGGTTTTGGTGCTGGTCTATGCTGGTTTTTTCCAGCAGGGATGCAGCATTGCAAACACTACTAAATGATGATAAATAAAATATGAATAAGTCAGGGTGTGAGGGTGCACAGAAGACACGATTCAGTATATACCTCAGTTTTGGGGTCATGGTTTGGTAAGAACTAAGCAACAACAAAACAATCCCAAATGCAAAAGGTTTTAGATCAGACAGTGGTGTGTTTTACTACTAGTTTTACTAGTGTCCCGCTGCAATAGTTAGTACAGCCTGTAAAAGGTAAATGGACTTGCATTTATATAGCGCTTTTCCAGTCTACTAACCACTCAGAGCGCTTTACAATACTTGCCACTTTCACCCATTCACACACACATTCATACACTGATGGCAGAGGCTGCCAAGCAAGGTGCCAACTGCACATCAGGAGCAATTTAGACGAGCCGCTCTACCCCCTGAGCTACAGCCGCCCCATGTAGTGCAGAGCTGTGTATTGAATGTGGTCATAGTTTTGCCAACAGAGAACTCAACGTAGCAGAACGTTAGCGACATTCATAAGTACATCTAGGCTAAAATGGAACAGGATAAAGTCTCATATCGAGCAATCAATGCACTGAAGCGCAAGTTGATTGCAATTCATTGTAAATCCAGCAGTAGGTGATAAAGAAGAGCCTGTGAGGGCACAGCCTCTGATCCCCCTGCCAGTGGACGGCTTACAGTCATGCTAACAACAACAATAACTGTTTTAGAATACGGAAAATGTATAAATAATCACAGAAATTATTCAGTGTTTGATTTATTTTACAAAGATCTCAAACAGACACTGCAGTTCAAGTCTGGATTACAAAGCTGCTGACAGAGACACGATCACACTTAGTAACTAACAGAGACATTTAGTATGTCGTCTGTGACGATCGTCAACAACAAAGTTAGCTGGCAACACATTTCTTGACATATAGAACATAGTGTGTAGTAATTTCAGCAATATCGATTTAGTAATGCATTAGTTTACTCTTTTACAGCTAAAAGTGATACATTGCTGTAATATGTTACCTACCCCCGACACCATCGGGGGCTGAGGATGAATGGGCAAAAGCTTCTCTTGAAAAAGAAAAGCTCTGGGCAGCGCTTTTAAAGAGATGAACATGGGACTGGTAACTTTGTTTTGTGTACAACACTGCTGTTGTGCATTAAGCAGAAAGCAGTGAAGATTATCTTCTGTCACATCTCAAGCCGACTTAAAAACTGCAGGGATAAGATGTATAGCTTAGGACAGTTTAGAATAAATACATGTAACGTTATTCACTCCCTTTAATAAGTTTAACCAACTAGTATTATTTCTAGGGTCAACTACTTGTGCCTAGACACGGGTCACAGTGAACCAAGGACGTTGCAAACCTAACAAAACCCTCACCAAACATTTCAGGCATTTGGTAAAGCGAGGAGCCAACATTTGAACTGATTTCAGCTTTTCATATCATACTGAAGTGATGTCTTCCCCGCAGAAACACTTACACTATTAATCAAAACCGTTGCTTTTAATTCCCCTCATGTATGTGATTCCATGCAACACTTCAAACCCAATCACCAGTCACAAGGTGCAACTCTCTCCATGAAAACACACCAAGGCTAAAACATGACATGATTGTCTCTCCACAGTTTAATGACTTTTTCCACAACAGCTCTGTGTCCTTCAGCTCAACTTTCCATATAAAACCACTGCTAGAAAAAGCACTTCATAAAAACACTCAGCAGGAGGAAGTCCACCCCATTGCCCTCGGCGCAGCCCTCTAATATAACCTCGACTTTATCTCGCGGCAGAAATGGCTGTTTGATATTCCACACCATAAATGAAACATATTCTGTGTTTTGCCGGACTGGCTCCTCTCTGCCCTCCGGTTTGATTCATGAGTGCCTCTGCGGCATCCTTATGCAAAGCACATTGATGAAGCAGCCACTTATCATTAGATGACTGCCGTTGTTATACATCAAGGTTTCATGTTATCAGCTAATATATGCATTATTAATCCAGGTGAAGTACCGCGCTATGTCTTTATGCATACCTATTAGCAGGGAGGGATATTAATTCCCGCCCACGCCTACAACTCCTCATCAGGGGAAAGAGGAGTTCACATGACAACGTTGTTGTCGAGGGCATAATGTGGTATCATGATCCTGGCTCATCCTGCATAAAATCAAGGTAGTGCACTGATGCTCGTATAAAGAAATGACCAGAGAAAGTCATGCAGAGCAGAAGTATTTATTATTAGAATTCAGCATGTGTGGAGAATAACAGATTAAAAAGGACCATAATCGCAGTTTGCATCATTTCATCTGATAAACATGAGGTTGGCATTAAAACCCATTTTAACAAAATACTGCAACCTTTTTTGATGAAGGCTGGATTCATCACGCCTCAGATGCCGAAATGAATTCATAGTTCTCTATCATATTTTGCACATTGATTTTTGTTGTGCCACTTAACAAATGTGCTCTACATTATCAGGCCATGTCATACTCTAAAAGAACAACACATTAATTTATTATAAAAGAAGATTTATTGCTTTCATTATTAGCTCATTTGTGGATTTTTTTTAAACAAACCATTATATGTTTAATGTATAAATTGTCCAAACATAATGCACAATGCTTATGCATCATAGTTTACTGACACTGATCTTGTTTTGTCTGAACAACAGTTCAAAACCCCCAAATATTCAATATACACTTCAGAATGATATATTCAAAGAGAAGTGAACCACTTTTCACATTAGAGAAGCTAAAACCAGCACATGTTAATGCCTTTGCTTGAGAAATGACTTTAATGATTCATTCTTAAGGCCATTTTCATTACTGATGAACCTGCTGATTATTTTCACAATTAATTGTTTAGTCAAAATATTTATCACAATTTCTCAAAGTGAAAGCCCAAAGTGAAATATTCAAATAGCTCTTATTGTCCAGCCAACAATCCTTATTCCAAAGACTATTCATTTTTTGTCATTAATGACAAAGAAAAGCAGTAAAACCTTAAAGTGAAACTCTCCCCAAAAAGCAACCGAGGCTTTATTTGCGATTGAATATGAGTCAAACTTTTGTGTAAAAGCATAATTACGATGAAAGACGCACTTTTAAGATTTAGCGTAGTTTGGTTTTCGGGCACGTTAATTTTGAACGGGAATGCTAGGGGCAGAGGTATGATGGCATCAAAATCGCTATTTTTAGAACACTAAGAAGGCTCGACACGACAGGCACGACCTGACAGGCACGCTTGAGGAGCGGTTCACCATTGCTCTCCTGCCTGTCAGGTCGCATTCGGGGATCGATACTTTTTGTCTGCCATGACGACCGCGTGCCGGAGATGCGGCAGCTAACGTGAGTAGTTCAAAAACCTTCTTTTTCATTAACTCTGTGTACACAAACAATGTTCTCAATGCTCGTGTTCATGGGTAGAGACCCTGGTGATGCTACGAGCAAAGTTTCATGTTGTGTCGAGCCTTCTTAGTGTTCTAGAAATAGCGATTTTGATGCCATTGTATCTCTGCCCCTAGCACTCCCGTTCAAAATTAACGTGCCCGAAAACCCAACTACACTAAATCTTAAAAGTGCGTCTTTCATCGTAATTATGCTTTTACACGAAGGTTTGACTCATATTCAATCAGCAAATTAAGCCTCGGTTGCTTTTTGGCGAGAGTTTCACTTTAAATTTCAGAAGCTGGAACCAGCAAATGTTTGACATTTTTTCTTGCAAAGTGACTCAAACCAATAATCGATCAAAATAGTTGGCTCTTAATGTCATTTCAGTTGACTAACCAATTCATCGACCAATTTTTGGGACGATGTCTTTGATTTGTGTTGCGGAGATATTTATCGATGTTAGCATGCTAACCAGCTAGCCTCTAACCGATTGTACCTCAAGAGGTGATAGTCCGATGGCAAACAAAACACCAACAACCCTGGTGCTCCGAGCTCAGAGTCCAGGCAGAGTTATCTAATGCGACCTCTAGCTGCATAGTTAAGCTAGCTGACTAGCCTATAGCAACAGCTAGCAGCAGTCAGCCGTCCCTCTGGCTATTTGATTGAAGTATGAATTTGAAAAGTGGTCACTTCTTACATATTCCATCTTTAAGGGGTTATTTACAGAGGGTTTGCAGAGGAAATTACTCTCCTTCTGTAGAAAATCACAAGATATGTCACTGAGTCTTTCTCCAACCTGCCTTAAACAATCGCTGACCAACCACAGAACTTTTCTCCACTTGTTTTTTTTGTAGTCCTGTCACATGCTATAGTTTTAAGTAGTGCACATGAGCCTGTAGTTATGGACTATAAGCTGTAACATAAACATTTTAATCCACTGTTGCCACATCTGTTAGGCTCCCTGTGGCTTGTTTTCACATTTCATATATCCGAGAAATGAAACTTGCTTGCTTGTATTATTGTAAAAATAATAATGATATAAAATAAATCAATAATCAAAATAATCAATTCTGTGCCCTTTATGGAAACACCCTCTGGACGTCTTTGAACCATCCACCCATGACCGTTTAGAGGACTGACCCTGTTCCACATGAATACCACATGACCATAAAGTAAGAAAAATGGTTAAGTGTTCATTGGGTGTTTGTGCCGAAGAAGATATTGAGCCTTTCTTGCAACTGACTCGTTTTGTAGTTGAGTGTGAGTCGCAGCAGCAGTTCGACCTCATTATCGGTCCAGACAAACGATTCTGGTTTCCTTGCACTAGCCATTTTCATCTTCTTCTTCTTGTATTCGGTTTCTCCGTCTACTGTCTGTTTACAGAGCGCAAGCTTAATGCGCGTGCTCCGTCTCCTCTTCTTCGTTTTAGGTGAATTTCAAGCGCCACCTGTAGGCCTGGAGTATGAACTACAGCATTTTCAGTCATTTTCAGTGGATCCGTATGGACGCAAATATTCTTGAAACGATGCCGAGGAAGAAGGAGGAAAAAAAGATCGTTTTCGTACGTGTGGATGGCCCCTTACGATGGCAAATGTTGTGTAGATGTTGTTTTTCACACTCTTTCACGCTTTCTGCCTCTGAAAGCGTGTCACCATCACAAAAGTGAACTTGTTCTACATTAACGCTGCCAATATATCAGCTCGGTTTGCTGTCTCATACGACACCTTGCAAGCAATCTCGAAAGTCTATAAATGGCATTGATCCTTTAAAGCATGACACAGGCTGTCTGTTGTAGCCTAAACAGGGGTGGCATCCCCGTAGTCGTCAAAAATCCCTCCCAAGATTTCCAAACAGTCCCGCGTGTTACAGCAGTGGCAAGCAGCCGATGATATGCAGCATTAAGGATGGAGTGAAGTAGGAGAGGAGAGACGGGAGGGAGGGAGGGAGGGAGAGAGGGTAGGGGTGGGGATTGTTGAGCTGTTGCTCTGTGTTATGTGTCGTGTAGAAGCAGACTGGAGAAGAGAGGAGAGGAGGAGGTATCCGACGGCAGGGAGAAGCTGAAACCCCCGAGGGGGGAGTAGCCACATGCTCCGGCTGGTCTTCTGCGAGCCAAGCCTTTTGTTATGCTGATTTACCCGGCCTTTTGTCCAAAGACACTGATGGAGAGTGTGTGTGTGTGTGTGTGTGTGTGTGTGTGAGGGAAGAGGACAAGAAAGACTTACAGAGTTTGCAACATGCTGTCGACTATATATAGAGTAGACACATCGGTGATAGAGGACAAAGGAAATACTAGCAGCAGCTACCCGTTAAAAGACTCACTCAATAAACAAAACCTGAAATTGTTCAGTTGCTGATGAGACGTGATGAGTTGTCGACAGCTCTCTGGTAATCTTTCAGACTGATGTTTTGTCTTTGTTATGTTGGACCATACTCTTTATCACGAGACGGTTCCATCATTTCACAGTTATCATTCAATACTCGATATCCTTGCCGCTGCAGATGTAAAGAGACGGGTTATTATCGCACATACGTTGCTGTATGATGATATTTATTGGCCCTAGCGGAAAATTTTACTTGTTCGCCATCAACATTAGTCACGCTGGTGGTGACAGTAGGGTTCAATAAAACAGACATAAAAAAAAAAAAAAAAAGGCAGCGCTTTTCGAGCCGGTGATGAACAGCAACATAACACATCGCAGGAAGGTTCACTGGGAGATGTAATGTTTGGGAGAGCCTGGCGGGAGAGTGATAGGTTTGAGTTCTGTCGGGCAGAAAAGTGATGAGGCTGAGAGCACGGTAACGCACTGTGTATTAATGCGTGAAAACGTAAAAATTAAAGTTTCAATTCAGACAGAAATAAATGTATTTCATATCAAAAGTAACCCATGTCTCTCCTCCCCTTGTAAATGAGAAAATGCATTTTCTGGTATCCCGGTCCACTTTATCCAGTCAGGACAGTGAACCCCACAAAGAGGCGGTTCCTGTCGAAACAGGAACGGCTGCCAAAAATCCAGCGCTCCCAGTGACGTCTTATAGCCACGTGAAGAAAAACCCTTGAGGAAAAGAAAGAGGCAAAGAGAGCCGCCACAAAGAAAACAAAGGAGTCGGGCAAGTGTGGCGATGAAGAGAGGATGGAGGGGATCGCTAACTGTGAAACACACAGGAAGTTAGCTGAAACAAGGACAATGCTCACGGCGGCTCTAATTAATTGGCTAAATAAATCGCTGGTGAATTTTCTGTTCCTCACCGCAACAATTAATTAAAGACAAGATGCGACGGATGAAAGACAACAAACAGAAACAAATGAGAGAAACTAATGCTGGATCTGGCAGGATGACAAGTGAACCTAATCAAGAGGATAGCAGAGAGAGAGAGAGAGAGAGGTTGACAGTAGGTGTTCCTCTCCCCAGCGTCCAGCCCCCGATTTTGACGTCACAGGCTAAGAGACACAAAACAAGCCGCTCTCAGCTGAGCTCCTCACTCCATTCCTCACTCGCACATGCTCCGACGCACATCCAACGTCTGCCCTCAGACACCTGCTCCGACACCCGCTCAGCCCTGAGCCAGGGGCGCCTACACTCCTCGTCCCCCCCACTACTACAAGAAGAACCAGCCGGTCTCTCACTCCTCAGGACTGAACCATGCCCCGTCTCTTATGAGTGATGCCTGCCTCTGTGTGAAACTGCCGACGGGAGCGCACATCGGAGAAAGGAGCGCTTCCTTTGCGCCCCCCCCCCCCCTAAAAAACTCCCCCGTCCCAAAGAAGCAGCAGATGTGACAGAAGAGGAGAGGCGGAGAGAGAAACACAATCTCCCCAACCCCTCCTTCCCTCATCTGGGAGAACAATACCCAGACTCCAGTTGGAGAGGGGTCAGCTTTTTTCCCTCTCCCCACGCTCCCGCTACAAGAGCCAAGAGCAGACAGACGCGCTGACACATTGACCCGCTGCTGCGAGACGAGAAGCCGGCGCAACAACACTTGCTGCACGTTTTTATGTGTGTATTTTGATTCAGTACTTGGACAGCTCCTGAGCAACAACTGGATTGAGAGCGCGCGCGCGCGCGCGTGTGTGTGTGTGTGTGTGTGTGTCCATGAGTGTATAGACTCTACTGGTTTGGTTTTGGAGACCAAGAGGCAAAGATGCAGACCCCATGTTCGGTCCAGCTTGGCCCCTCTCCGTCCCTGGGATCGCAGAGCAGCACCGGCGGCATCCATCAGCTGGAAGAGAAGCAGCTCTTTGAGAAGTTTTGGAAGGGGACTTTCAAGGCTGTGGCCACCCCGAGACCAGAGAGCGTCATCGTGGCAAGCATCACCGCCCGCAGGAGGGTGACCAAGTGAGTTCTCAACTTTCTTGTCGCAGTCTTTTGTCCCCCCCCCATGTGAAATGCATTTGCTGTTGAGTTCGATTGACTGTTTCTCAATGATCTGATGGCAGAATCACTGAACTCGTCTTGTGCATCACGAGACAGGACGTGTCCTTTTTATCGGGACATGCCAAGACACAAGCACAAAAGACATTCAATTCCCAAGGCTCTTACTGTTGAATATTTATTTTAATGTTTTCTTTCCTGCCGCACAAAGAACAAGTTGATCATGTCTCGCAAAGGTCTGTCTAGTCCCCAAGACGTTGTATGTTTCGTTATATAGTAAGTAGTCTTGATGTCTTCGTCCAAAACAACCATTGTTCGAACAACATTTTACTGACTATAGTTTAACATGTTGTAAGAACCTGCTACTCCCTTGAAATCCAGTCGCATAAATGTTCAAAACGTTATGTGCAACTCACAATAAAACCCTTCAGTTTTCTTCCAAACGACATATTTTGACCCACAAATCAGTGTCACAGAGGCCTTCAGAGGTTAAGACCTCAACACATGTCTTTGGGATTCATAATGCTCGATCATATGATCTCTTTTCGCTTCTCTGTACAGTATCGCACACATGACACGCAGCCAAACACAGCTGGCCTGAGAACTGTGATGTTCGCTTAATTGTCCCCTTGTAAAGGTCATGTGGCATCATCGTCATGCCTCTAATGTCAGACTTGTCCCCTCTTCCTTCCTGTGACATGGCTCACCGCCAGCGTCTGTTGAAGGAGCAGCGTGTCACATGTTTGTTCCTCCACTTCTTCATCCCTCCGACCAAAGGTTAGCTGTAGCCCTCGCAGCCCCAGAGGGGAGGATGATCTATCTGCTGCCCTTTCCTCCTCCTTATCTCTTCGTCTTTTCTCATCGCCTCTGCTCCCGCGTGCACGATCAGCCACCGGCCATCTTCTATCCACGCGCTGCCCTGCGTGCTGTGTCTCTGCTCTGTCAAACGCTACACAACGGCGGCAATTACGCTGCTTCTTTTGATGTGGGCTGACGGTAGCTGCGACAGAACACCCAAGTGTGCCAACAGGTACGCAGCGGCACTCGCGAGCACCCGTTTGTGCATGCGTACTTGCGCATCAAGCGATGTGGCTTGCTTGGGTGATCTTTGAATGGTTTTGACACCCACTATCAACTTTCTCTTATGTGAAATTAGCTATGTTAATGAGGATTAGAATGGCCCATTTCATCCCACATCGGCACAGGCAACAGAAAGACACAGTGAACCAGATAATGTGCCTTTAATGGGTTTTATTACAGCAGGACTATAATGCTGCACATGGCCCGGTTATAAAGGATTTAATTAGCTTGTAGAGTATGACAAAAAAAATAAAAAATTTTCTGAGAATATGACCAAACATCCCTTTTTTTTTTTTTTTTTTTTGCTCAGCATTCTAACCAAATAAACAGCATCCTCAGTTTTCCTGTCAATCAACCATGGCCTGGTACACGCGATGGACTAAAATCTATTTCAGGAAACTAGGGGAAAAAAACTGAAACAAAGCAAATGTACCCACAACAAAAGAAATGTAATGTGGCTGCCGTGAACTGAGCAGCCCTTTTCAAAGTAGCCAGAGACTCTGGAGCGGGGCCCAGCTGTCTCTTCGACTTCGGCTTCTCTGTGAAGGAGGCTCTCCTCAAGTGGCTTTGCCCCTGAACGGGCTCCGTCCGGGTGACAGTGACGATGATGGCAGCGTGGCAGGGGAAAGCGAGAACGAACGTCCCCAGAGAGGAGACATAATGGTGCTAATTCGCCAGTGTCTGTTTGTGAAAGTCTGCTCGTTTCTCGCCCAGGAGGGGTATGATACAGAGGGACTCTGGGATGATACAGATTGTAAATAATGAGTAAAACACAACAAACCAAACAGAGAATATGGACGCAGGAGGGGGCTCAGGCGTCCTCTCTCCCTTCCCCGCCGCGCTGTTGGTTTTTTGCTCGAGCAGTGTGACTGGCGAGTGCTTAGACCATCAGAATGCATGGCCTCAGGCTCGCTCCTCTACCTCTGTCTCTCCGAGAGGAAACATCATTATTCACTGTGGATAACTGAGGGGTGATGAAGAACAATTGCAGCGAAAGTGAGGGGGCATTATGTACAACAAGCGGAGAGGGAGAGGAGAGAGGGGAGCCACAGGGAGACGTTTCATGTTCAATCAGCACGGGTCTTTTCTCTGTCCGCGCCGTCCTCCACTCTCCTTCCTCTTCTCCTCCTTCTCTCGCTTTCAACTCCCAAATTAAAAATGCTGGAGGGGCCCGAGAGCCACAGAGGAGTAATTAGAGTTTGTTGTTCTCCCTCCGTCCTCCCCTTTCTGTCCTCCCCACTGCCTCCTCTTCAGGCCCAGGCACACAGCAGAGGGGAGGAGTTCACTGGCTCTGTGCGGCGGGGAGGGGCTCCCCTCCAAACCATTATGACCCTGCAAGCTGTTTTGTTCATGGGGGGGCTCCTCATTAAATATGCAGCCTGGCTGAACTTTGGGTTGTGCAGAGTGTGCAGTGTGTAGTTGTGAGCGTTCACGTGCATCTGTACTGGAAATGTTAGCCAGCAATTGCGAGGGTTAGAAATGAGAGGGTAAGCTTCTTCGCACGCCCGTGTGTGTTTGTGTGTATGTGAATGTGAATGTGTGTGTGTGTGTGTGTGTGTGTGTGTGTGTGTGTGTGCTTGCGTGTGTGAGTGTGTTTGTGTGGCCGCCGTGTTAGTGGGGTCTTGTCCAGCTCTGTGGCAGATGGCAGGCTCGAGTGAATGCAGTGCAAAGGAGGGGGGAAAAGTGTGTGTGTGTGTGTGTGTGTGTGTGTGTGTGTGTGTGTGTGTGTGTGTGTGTGTGTGTGTGTGTGTGTGTGTGTGTGTTAGGGGTTTCAGGCCTCTTACCTCAGCAGATGCTGGTTTAACAAGGAGGAGAGGAAAAGGGTTTGGAGAGGGTCTTGTACACTGACAGCACCAGTGGGGATATACAGCCGGGTGGACAAAATAACAGGAACACCTCAGAATAGAAAGCGGCGTGCGATCCAGCAACAGCCTGAAAATTGAGCGGGAAGTCAAACCAAACAAATCAAAAGTAGACCATTTCACCGAAGGCCGAACAATTGCAGGCTTAAAACTAGATGGGAAAGTGTCGGTGGAAAGATAAAAGTTAATAACGGGAAGAATATTGGGCCCAGCGGTGTGAGGAAACGATTTTAAAAACCAAGTGGGTGAGATATCCTGACAGCAGCGAGAGGATCTCATGTTTCTCTCAGAGTTGACATGCCGATCGGTGAAAACAAAAAGTCCAGAAAGGAGCCAAGGAGAGATGTGGATTTCACATGGTGGGGGAGAAATGTGTTGTCTGATCTCTGTGGAACTCACGCGGTGACTTTGGGGAACTGGGAAAGACAAGGGCAGATGTATGAATCAATGGTCTGACATAACACTCTGGAACTACAGCTTCGAGAAGCGATCAGGTGGGGAAAATATGCATTCCTTTGTCTATTTTACACCATACTGAAATATCATCTGACTTCTGAGGGTAAATAAGGAGTCATTAATTTTATCTTTCTGCTTCCCTGCACTGTCTTTCAATGTTGCTAATGTGATCATTATTCGCGGTAATGTCTCGCCTTTTTAAAAGGTGCAATTTTATCTTAAATGCTGCAACCTATTGAAATAAAACCATGGTGTTGCAACGAAGGACAATCAATTTGATTACAGCTTGGGTGTCATTCTTATAACTAGCCATTCCATTAGTCAGAATAACTCTGAGCTCAGTATGTAAATAGCTTAAATCTGGGAATATAAGGCTACAACAAAGTCTGACAAGGCAACAAACACATGAGTCCAGAAGGTCAGACAGGTTGTAAACACGACAGATGATCAATTTGTAGTAAATTACATGTATTAGTCACTTTTTAGTAGCCACATGTGAGCAGATTGTCAGGTGGCGTGAAGAACTGGACCTTTGTTGAAATCCTTTAACACTGCTGGTTTGTGGAGTTCAATGCATTCATTAGGGTTAGAAATGGAGTTAGCTCTCGGCACGACACATGTTCCATAGAGCCCCTTTCAACCACTTTACTTTGAGGTAAAACTGAAAGTGGGTGTACCTGAAATAAAAGTAAAAGAACAGAGGAGCTATTTTTGGACACCCCTGGTTTTCAGTGATAGTGACTGAGAGTTCTGCAGCTTTGATCTAAAAAAAATAAAATAAAAAAAATAATAATAATAATAATTAAAAAAAAAAAAAAAAGGTCAGAGACGTTAAAACAACAAATCAGGTAGCATTCCTCAGAATGTCTGTAACAAACATCCAGTCACAAAGCATGTACAAAAAACATGTTGCTGAACTTGATAGATTTTTGGATGAATTTTCGACTGCAATAACATTTTTCTCAAATTTGTTACTGCTGAGGCTCATGGGTATTGTAGTATTTACTCTATAACCCCCTCTTTTATACAGGAAAATTGTCCACAACTAAAGTGTGTGTGGTCGGTCACAGTTGAGCTTGGAAGACGCTCTGTAAACTGTGCTGAATGCTCTCCTTTGTGTTTCTGGCCACTCGTGTTGCTTTTTCGCATCGGAATTAATGTCATGTAATGTTTTTGTGTCCACACCTTTTGTGACTGCAGTGGAAATAATTTGTTTTGGGTATGAATCCCTTCGGTGGCCATGTCTGCACCAAAGCGTGCCGGTAATGGTCCTCAAATCGAGCCTTTAAAATGTTCTAAGTGTGAGAATAAATGAATACAGGATGCAGAGGTCTCAGAAACATCAAGGAGTAGCTGGCAGAGCTCCCCTGTGGGACGAGGCATGTCTCTCTTCCTCTTGGCGAGAATGGCAAACGTGACTTAGTGACGGACGAGGGGTTTGTCTGCCGTTATGTATCTCCCTGTCGGTGTGTCTGCTCTCTTCATCGCTGAGTATCTTTCCCTGACTTCCAGTCCTCTCCTCGCATCAGTATCTCTCTCCTCCCTTCTCGCAGTATCTTTTTCGCTGAGCGTTAACTCGGCCTCTCTGTGTCTGTGTCATATTACTCAGAGTGCACAGGATGCGGCTGCTGAGGCATGCTGACAGCGGAGGCAAGAGATGATGCCGACTCCCCGGGCAGGAATCAGAGTTATCACCAAAATGGATTCACATTTGATATCGATTCTCCCCACATTGCCAATCCATTCGAATCAAACCACTGTCGGCGACTTAACACTTGATGTGTCCGCTGTGTTTTACAGCAGGACGCATATTATATGTCATGGGAATAGGAGCTGGAACAGAGATGCTAATTGGTGCGGATTTATATTTGGCATCGATTTCTGCGCGGCAACTCCATCAGAATCAAACCAGCGCTTCATGATAGAGACCTGTTAACACTGTTACAGCATGTAGGAGCGTGTCGAGAAGCATTCAGAGAAGCCGAGAGAGCGATAACATTCAAGATATATGAATATGTGAGAAAAAGTCAACATTAAGATGATACATGGGACAAACTGGTCCCCGGTGTACATCATAAGGGACCAATGAGTTCTTTTTTCTAGTTTCTGTTGTCAGGCAACTGCATTTTGTATGACTTCTAGGTTCTTTTCTGATTTAAAGGAGCCCATTACAGTAATCTGACCGCATGAAAATGAAAATATGTGTGATGGATTCTGCGTCTCTGAAGCTCTGAAATGAACTGAGTTTGGCGATATTCCTTGCAATGCTAAAAACAAGATTGGACAGGCTAATATGCATTTCAAAAAGTGGGGCTCAAACCACACGCCCAGATTTTAACAGGAGGCTATGTATTGCTGGGGGGAAAAAAAAGGACAGCTTGATGCAGAAGACTTATACGATTGCTAATTTCTTGTGTGAAAACATGTCAGTAACAAAGAGAGAATTGTGAATGGCTTGAAGATCAAGCATTTCGGAGCTTGTCTGAATTGGTTTGAAAGAGTAAGAAGATGTGCAGATATTCCTCCGTTTCCACTAAACAACTGAATAGCTCAGCTAAAATAAAAAAGAATTTTAAAGGATTTGGAAACCTTTCACAGAACAAAGACTCATTTTAACAGCCGAAAATGATGCAATATCAGGGAGAGGTCACCATATTGTTGTTATACAGAAGCAAAACATGAAAGAATTGTATTTGAATCGTATCTTTGGTCATACAGTACAAGAGGGTTTAGTTTGAGCAGAGTGACATCAGTGATTTGCATCTCTAGAAGTGACAATTATGGGATGATACGTAACACTAAATCCAATAGCAACAGTAGCAAAACTACAGGAAGTGACTATAAAGCGACACTATGTAAAAATCGTGCGATTTGGCGACACTATGTAAAAATCGTGCGATTTGGCGCCCCCTACAGTTCACCACCACTGTCATAACCACTGTCAGCACTGTCATAATACAAATCCCGAGTCTGTAACTGTTGGTCAGATGTAATGTTGTTGCTAACTATAACCAAAGCTCATTACGTCATTACAATGTTAAGTGATGAAAACCTGATGTTGAAGTAAACATGTGTGTAACGCTGTGATCCTACCCTCTCACTGAAGTTACACATTTCAGAAACAAGTGATAGGGGAAACACCATTCACCCTGTTACAAGACACTCAACCATCAAAATTATTTAGAGGTAAAAAAGGTTTTAAAAAAAAGTTACATAATGTTGCTTTAAGTCAATGAATTAATTCAATAAATCTGTTATGCATCTATATATACCACTAATTAGCTACTGGTCATTCCAGATTAAGTGAGGTTTTATCAGCAAAAGTACTGAGCAAGGGTGTATATTATTGCTTAAGAATTTTTATTTATAAGAATATTAATTAGTTATTTCTTTGTCAGCAATGTCTTTCTCACAAAGGCTCACTGAGCAAGAGGAAAACAGCCTTTACTACCGGTAAAGCTACAAACACTTTGAGCCGGTACTGAGTAGCAATTAGTAAGTGTACAGTGAAGGCAACCTGCAGAGGCCATCCAGACGGGTTGTTTTAATTGTTTCATTTAGCAACACTGCAACCATCCATATTTTCTCTGTTTACCTGCAGCATGCGACCGTGCCAAGTCAAGTCCCTCTCTGCTTCGGCACTGACAGGATAGACTCCACAGCCAGGAGGGAGGGAGTAAAGTTTTGTTTCTAGTAATCTTATTTCGTCTTCATATATAACCAGTGCGTGTTATTTACTGTAGGATTCAGTGAAAGGATTTGTTCTCAATATGATTCAGGCCTCCCCCGAAAAAACCGACGGTGAGAAACAGCAGAGCGCATTAAAGGTAAAATGAGAAAGACATTCCCCGGGCCACAGCACAAAATGCCTGTAATATATCAGTGGCTGAGGGGGTTATGGTGTTATCGATAAATGCCAGTGACTCAACAATTACTTCAACAGGTGATATTTCTGGCTTTTAAAGCTCACTTTGACATTTCAAATTTCACTCTCTGCGTCACGAAAAGGCTCAACTCAACACTATGAGAAATGAGTTTAGCTCCAGCGACACTGCTATCGATTCTGGGAAGCGATATGCTGCACTCGAGCGCCAACTTGTGATAGATGTTTATTGTGGCCTCGGCATGATGGGTAACAACGACTGTGCCTCAAATAAGGATTTGATATTTGCATCCAGCATATACATATACAATATGTACGTTACTATTGCTTTATTCTGAGGGTTAGTGCGTCTAATCCATCTGCAGTGACCTACCTAAACGCACAGGAAGTTGAACATATACGGGCCTGCACGTGCCGCACATACCAACAGTGACACATGTGGCGCCATATGAGGGTTCAACATGATAATTCCTCCAGAGCTGAACAGCAGCAGCAGCAGCGTTTTCCAAGATGAAAGCGAAGAGCTCAGAGTTAACCCTTTCTGCTGTGACATTCCTCCTCAGGGATCACAGTGTCCAGGATGTGGCTTACCTCTGCCAGGGAAGAGGAGACACACTGCTGTCCTCCTGCAGCTGCCGGCTGCTGTTAGACTCATATCATGAGGGGAATATTTTTATACGTTCCAGAATTATTTATTTTTTTTCTAGATTTGTGGGGAAAATAGTCTGCTTACAAATCTGAAGGTCAAGTATGATGACAGTTTGACAGGAACAGGCCCGTTTTCTGGATATCTTGGTGCCTCGGGCCAGGCATCATGTGGCACCCCTGACCTTCAAATAAGCCAAGTTGCTAGTTTACTTTACTCACACTCGTATGACCTGAAGAGGTACAACTTTGACTCCTCCTGAGGGGCATGTGTTGCCAGTGTCAGACTTTACTGCAGGATATTCTGATGTCTTTGTTTTTTAATCAAATATGCAACTCAAATATCGAATATCCTCTACTGTTGTTCGCTTTTACTTTACAATGGAGCTCAGACTCTGCACTTATTCGATTCATATGAGTCAGACGTTGTGTAGCTCTGCGTTAGAAATATAAAATAAGAAACTTTTTAATGGTTTTCTTAGAACTAGTGTCATGTAATACACTAGCATTTCAAGATATGCAAACGTATTTCCTCCTGCCACCAGTTTCTCTTCCAGCATTAAACCCTGCATCATATTTCATAAGCTTCTCAGGTGCTTTTTCTTGAAACACACCAAATATAAAATAAAAGGTAGAATCATTTGTAAAACACCTACTAAAGGTGACGCATCAGTGCTTCTTACGGTGATATACGAGCTGAGTGAGTCCATTTTCCAACTCTGAGCATTGACGATGACGCTCAGACAACAAAATGTATTTTATTGAAACTGTGTGCAAAGATGTAGATGTTTAACCCACATCAGTAAAACATAAGGCAGAAATGTAATCTGTCTGCTGTAAAGAGGAATTTTCTGCTCCAGTGGCAGAGAAGGGGGAACCAATTTTGTTTGAGCTCCAGTTTTTACGCCTGAATTAGTTTATTTCCATAAACATAACAGAATAAAAAACAAAAGAAAAAAAACATTAGCCCTGTTTGAACATTTACTGTCTTCTCCACTGGAATTTGAGCCGTTCATGTACAACTTGAGACTGATGCGGAGCGGTATGGATCCGGTTGCACTCACCGTATGTTAAAATCGAGTGCACTGACATTTGGAGAGACTCGTGGCATTTAAGTCCATTAACATAGTAAATTGTTTTGGTTGTTCACAATGTGTGTGTGTGTGTGTGTGTCAGTTTGCCAAGTGCAGACTCTGCAAGAATTGACGGAGACACAAAAGCAGGGAGTCGTTATCAATGCGCATCTGAAATGTAACAACGCTGATTTTTTTCTGTAAAACAAGCGAAGTTTTCTCTCTGTAGTTTGGTCGGCACAGACTCTGGATCGCTAATCTTTAGTCTTTCAAACCTCTTTAGAGGTTTCTCATCACCCTGAGCTTTGGCCCTGTAATGTTCTGGCTACAGTAACCCATACGGACAGATGTTGCCTCAGATACGTCAATGGACTTTTTCAGCTTTGCTTCTCGCGGCTTCTGCATTGCTTAACCTTGTTCAAAGGCCTCAAATGAAGATATTGTGTCCTTTTTTTTTTAAATTTACATTGAAGAACCAGTGCACAACAAGGTTAAAGCTGACACAACTAAATAAGCTTATAAAAAGGCCAGACTTTGCTACAGTCTTGTCTCATACGGAAATGTGTACACATTTGTTGAAAAAAAAAACATAGTATGAGTCGGTGATGTGTCCAACAGCAAACAGCTTCATGTTATTGGCTTCTGTATTTTGTGAAAGACACAGTGTTAAAGAGAGGCAGAGGAAAATGAGAAACGAAAGGGAAAATAGTTAGTCATTATTTTCAATAAAGACGTGGGATGGAAATCAATATAACAGCGATGCAAAGGATGACTTTAATAATAGTGTGAAAGAGAAGAGAGGGCGAGAGAAGGAAGGAAATAAAGATATGAGAGTGGAGACTCTGTGAGTGACATTTTGAGATTGTCCATTTCAGGACACTGGAGCAGCCAAGATTATTACATTTTACTGAATATCATATTCCAGCCTATGAATAGAAAATCCTGTCTTGAGTCTCGGCCAAAAGGGAATTGAATTATATGTAGGCACACAATGTACAGCATTGAATAAACTCATAATAGATGAGAGAGAAGGTGAAGCACTCCTTTGTCCTCCGCTGGCTCTACAGATGAAATGGATGGTAGTAAATCATACAGACAGTCAGAAAATGACCTATTCCTTTGAGCGATTCATTACCAACGAGAGTGGTGGCTGAGAGAGGGGGACGGCTCGCTCATTACGACCTATTAGATCTTCACAAGCCAGGGATGTCTCTCGAAGTGAAAAAGATATGAGCCAACTTTCAACCTTTAGCTGCTGATCATCTGGCCTGCAGCAAAGAGGCACGACGCCGAGGAGAAACACAAACAATGAGATATATTCAGCCTCCGAATGTGATTTTGTTTCATCTTAAGGACTCACAATTTGTAAAGTCTGTTCAGATAAATGCTATCGCTGAAGAGTTTAATTGAACATAGCTGCATGTTTTTGTGTTTGTCAGTTTTGGCCTAATTGAAAATACAGGCCGGTCCTTTTTTGCGGCTATTACTGATGTAGACAAACATTGAGACATCAGAAACGCATTGTAATCCAGAGCATGATAGGAAGCCAGCATAGGATGATCAGGCTTGGAAGTTTTTGTTATCACATACTATATTGATTTAGTATAACTAGTGATATATCAATTAAATTCCTTAACTTAATAACTTATCAATGTATTATTTGTTACAGTCACCATTCCTCCTTTATGATAAATGTAGCTAGCAGCTGGCATGAGCGAAAGTAGCTATGTTTACGTGAACAATGTTTCTACACTTCGATTGGAGATTTCAGGTCATCTGTTCACAGTGGACGGGATCAGAAGGCTCTGGTGCTCACACACAGTAACAGCTTTAATCTGAACAGCTGCGTAACGTGCACAGAAGTGATGTTGCGTCATGCATTCGTGTTCCTCGTTGGAAGTTATCTCTTTCGAGTCTGATGGTGCTGGTTGAAACTCCACAGAAAACGGCCTTCTGCACACCTGCTACGCCCATGTTTGAACAAACGGAGTGAAAGCATCCTCTTTGGTAGCTGAGATGTTATAAAGTGCCCTCTAAGTTGCCCTTCCAGCTCACTATAAATTAATCATGTGTTTTTCTCTGCGCTGGGGCCCCTCTTTTTTGTGTCATTGCCCCTCAAACAGTGGAGCACTTACTAACACAGAACAGAACTGAATGAGGTTCTCGTTCTCGGCTCCCTTCAATAAGGCTCATGCAATATGAATTAAAAGAAAATCACGTAAGTAAATCAGAAAAAGAAATCTAAGAAATAAAATAGCGCAGATGTCATTAAAATACATGCAGTATATTGTACATCCCCCTCGCAAGCAACTCCATTGAATTCAGAATTTTCCATTAAAACTGAATTCATTTGCTGCAAACTTTCCTCTGTCTCCACCATAGGATGAAAACTGTTTTGCCTTTAACATACGGTACAAACTGCAAGTTGTCACCTTCGTTCATACAACGTACAATGAAGTCCCGCTCCCTGTGTGATGAGCTCCTGAGTTTTGCAGTTGGCCCAACACAAATGATATGCGACAGGTTTTTGAATATGCAGCGGCAGAAAAAGTCATAATCATAATAAGATCAGTGGTGCTTTGGGGGATAGACAGATAGTTATTGCCACGTCTAACTGGAATTTGCCACGAGGAAGCACAATCACTCATAATGACAGTAGGCTGAAATTCTTCTCTGTCTAAAAACCGCATCGAGGCAAAAGGCCTCATTAAATATGCATACACACCCCAGAGTCGGTCTATTGGAATAAATCTGAAAAAAAATCCTACATAATAAGCTGGAGCCTTTTTTTTCCCCCCCCTGGCAGCAAATTCAACTCCAGAGTCAAAAAACTCCCAGGAGCATCTTATTTACTTTTAGATCCACACAAACACACAAGCACACTCAATCGCGTTCTCACACACCAGCGCACAGCAAACTCTCTGACAATGATCTTCAGCCTCAGTTTTGTCTTACAGTGACTGACTGTCGACTCTGTTGGTCTCATTTTTTTCTTTGCTAAGTATGCTACATCTTTGTAACCGGACCCCTGAAGCGGTCACAGTGTTCATTATTAAAATGCAAACTTATCAAAGTCAGCTCCTCATCACTTAAATTAAATCATTTCAAGGCTGACTGGCTCCCACGTCTCGGCCTCCTCCTCCATTTTTCATTTTCGCTCCTTGCCCATCCTCATTCTAGGAAGACGATCTGCCATTCATGTGAAATTGCCGCCGTTTGCATAACCGATGCAGGGGTAAGGGTGCAAACTGTGGCAGTGTTGATGCCACCAACGCAATCGGAGATGGAAGCGGACGCATTAATTCGCCCGCCCTCTCTCTGCATTACTTCCTTCCCTCCACCCCGTTCTCACCTCTGCCATCACTTCCTGACACGAAATGTCACACAAGCGATTCAAAAACTATGACACCTTCGAGAGATTTACGCAGGTGAGAGACAGGTTTGCTCCGCTGCAACTTCTCCGGTGAAGTTGCGTCAGAGTCTAAATTGTTGTTTTTTAGCTGATTTTGGCTCTTTCCAATCAGTGAAAAGGAACAGCCACGAAATGTCTGCATTAACAATTTATACCACTAAAGCTTTAAAGGTCCCAGTGAAGTAGTCCAAATACTTTAGCCTCATCACCTTATTATTCCAGTTTTCAATATTGAGTCATAAATAATGAATACATTTTGCCTTGTGCTTTACCTTCTTATTTGAGCATTAAAATGTTCCCTCCAGCCAGGATTCATTTTTGCAGCATGCTTTTAAAAGTGATAATGTAATTTTTACTGCCTTTTAGCAGTAAAATGACTATATTATATCTTAGCAGTTGACAGGGTTGTTGATCAATACCAGTGCCTCCCAATTTTAAGACACTCCCAGCATATAGCAGCCAGTCATTTGTGCAGTTATAGCCGCTCTAGGGAAAAATGTAATGCATCAAGGACACGCAGTGTCACAGACAGTGGAGCAGCCTTCATAGTTTAGTGCTATCACAGAGACAAGGTTTGTGAACGACCAGCCTCTCGTCCGCTGGTTTAAAAATCAGTCTCGCGTCGGCTTGTTTTCACAAATTGGTGGTGGATTAATTCTGTGTTGGAGCCTTGAAGTTATCACTTTAACATCGCTGTTCTTGGAATAGAAGCTCTGTTAATGGCAACATAAAAAAACATGACTTGGTATTGAAATGTGAAAGACGAGAGGATGGGTCGGAATTGGCAAAGAGAGAAAACGAAAGGACTCTGATGGGCTGCGAAGAAACTGATCATGCAAAACGTTTATAAAGGCGTGGACATCCAAGCATGTTAAAACACCAGGTGGAAGGAGAAAACAAAAGAGGGAAATATGTGAGACGTTTCCGGCTCGAGACATCACAAATGGAGGTAATAAATGTTCATTGGAGCATCATCGAGTGTGTGGGCTTCTCTTTGTGAAGAGGTCTGTGGATAAAGACCCTTGGCCATAAATTAAAAACTCTGAAACTTCACAACAAAAGCAATTAACGTAGACGTAATCGCCATGATCAGTGGATTTGCTCATGGCGACGAAGTAAAACTACTCAACTCTTTTACATCAAGTTCAACTTGACAAGGCTGATGTAGAGAGCCGGAGAATCCAACAAAAAGGGAAAGCTATCGTAGCTAATCAGCTTTGTTGCACCATCCACGTTTATTTAACCTCTACTGTCAGAGTACAAACTGCTAATGGGAATGCAGCAAGCTAGCAGGCCTAAAGAGCTTATTTCCCTTCCCAAAAATCTCTTTGATAAATGCACAGTTTGTATGTTCTGCAGGTCTCAATCAAAACATTGACAAAAGACAGCTGGATGATGTTGGATCATGGACGTTGTTTTTTCATTGTTAAACAACCACCACTGCCATTTAAAATCTACCTGACGCGACTCGGGCTGCAGATGTTCGTGGATGAGGTGTTTGTTTTTTTACGTTCAGTCACGTTTCGACATTTCATCCGATGTTTCCCCAAAAGTTGTAGCAACAGGCAACCAAATGAAACATGTTGGAAACATTTAAGATAATGTGAGCACACAAATCAACAAAAAATATGAAAAAAAAGATCTGGCTGATTAAATAAAATGATTAGCAGGGGGGTAATCACAGGCACACTGCACAGATAAGACGAGAAAGTTTGTACAGCAAGGTTGTTAACATGATAGCCAGTAGCTCCATAGCTGTTGTTTGCTAACTTGCTCTGTGGTTTCTTTATTTCAAAGTATGTCTAAACAAAAAAGTTGGGCTTTCCTCCGGCGTGCACGGCCACCTCATAGAGCTTCCAGTCAAATTTCAGAGGTACACACTCCCTAATGCCACATCAGATAACCACAGATCAGGTTTCGCCAGGCAACAAGCTGATAGTGAGCAGTTAAAGACGCTGCTATGTAAAGGTCAACGCCAAGGTCAAAGAGCAACGGTGCTGCAGGTGGAGGGCTACACACCGTTGTTCCTATATAGGCTCATCTTCCCAGAGCGCTACTTGTGTGTGAGCGTGAGTGATATTCCCAATGACGTTCCAGTTGCCGCCACGTCCCACTGAGATATGATTAGGACAAATGGAGCTGACAGGTTTGTCGCTGTTCCCCAAGTGAGAGAGACATGCTCAGAAGTCGAGTAGAGATCTCCCATTCTGTCGGGCCAGATCGCACTGAGAGGAGACGGGGAAATATCATCCTCTTTTAGACTACATGATACTACAGGTTATTTTTTTTTTTACTCATCATCAGAAAAAAACTGAGACTTTCTTGTGCCAGCCCCAAATGAATAACAGCAAAACATATTTGTTTCTCTTTGTCATCGATAAGTGAACTCTCATGAGCTCTCAAATTATAATGACTCCAGCAAATTATAGGTCTACCACGCAATTGTATATTTGCAGACTGCAGAAAATCATTTAAAAAGTTTTTTAAAAATTACATTACATCAGCATGTTGCCCAGACACCACGAGATCAGTCTTTCTGTTGCTTTGGTTTTCTGTAAACAGATCATTTGTTCCCTTAATTAAGTAGCAAGAGCCTTGTGAACATCTCAGTTGTTAGACATATGTTAAATGTGGACAGTGTAAGCGATCCGGTAGCTACTGAAGCAGAAATGACTGTGCAGTTGAAGTTTAGCAACCTCATTGCTGGTTCAGTCACTCAGAGGCCATTTTGAGTAATTCAAGGGTTTGATGATGATCTAAAGAAGTTATATAAAGTCAAATTAATACAATTCATGATATTGTTGTTTTCAATGTTGATAAGAGTGTTTAGTTAGTCGTCAGTGGTTAGTTAGTGGTTGTGGTAAGTCATAAGTTAAGTTGGACCAAACTAGCATCATGGATCTCTGGAGGCCCCGACTAATTTCTCATCAACTGTTGAATTAATGCTTTGAAATGTTACACAGACGTTATTGATCCCCAGACAATGATTTTTAATGACTCTGGCGGTCATTTCACTTTCCTTATAGAGCCACTGTGAGGTGTGTTTTGACAATTATTAAAAAGATTGCTTTGAAATTAATTCATGTCTCCCCCTGGGTAGACTGTAATGACTCTGGTAATACCTCATCTGTTCCTCCAGCACATCACTGGGTCGGATTTTTTAATTTGTCTTATACTTAAAGGTCACATTGATAATATTTTTATGTAGACACATACATTTACAGAGATTGTAGGAAGGTGCAGAATATAAGTATCTCTTTTTCTGTAAACCAATTATTGAAAACATGTTGCCAGGTCCAAATTGATTGTTTTGTTTGAACTCTGTGTGAGAATTCTAACAATATAGTATAACGCAGTTTGTACCACATGGTGTCCGTGTTCCGTCAACAGTCTGCTGGTTTATGGAGAAAAAAAAAATGTCCGAGTCCTGTAGTCCTGCTCTGCCTAGGAACTGTACTGTCCTAACGTTAGCGGGCTTTAGCAACGCTAACATTGGCAACGTTATGGTTCACTATCTAGCATTACTGAACTGTTTGCGAGCTAGCATTAGAAAAATTAGCTGGTACAATGTACTGCCAACCACATGAGGAGGCAGATGGTTCGAACAACAGCTGTGTTGTGGAGTGAACGCGATGGGAGGGTGGAGTTGCAACTAGCACATTTGGTGTCTTAAATACCTTTAAGTTGAAGACTGGATAACTGCATTTCCATCAGATTCAGCTACACTTTGTGTGTAGCTAGTGTGAGTTGCCAAATGTCACCGTACAATATGGAAAACACAAAACCTGCTAAACATTAGCATGTTAACAGTGTAATTGTGAACATGTGTTAGCATTTAGCTCAAAGCACTGCTGTGCCTCAGTACAGCCGCAACGAGGCTTGTTCAGATATAAATGATCCCTTTTCTTATGTAATTCTGTTTTTTATGTGTTACTAATTTCAGCATGCTGAGGACCCGTTGGAAAAACTTGCCCTGAATTTACTGCAGTATGTTGTTTCATTTGTCATTTTGATTAATAAATTATCAACCAAGGCAAGTCCTCCACAATCCAAGTTTAATTGACTTTTCAGCCTTCAAAGTCGGCATTATTCCTCATCATGGAGACGTCGTCTGTTATATATTCAGGGCCAGTAATTCATTTGCTAGCTATAGGCAGCCGTCATGGAATGAATCACAAACATATTCACTCAATGACAGATTTGCTCTGACAAGCGGAGAACAAGTCACCGGGTGTGTCGGAGTGCTGTGAATATTTAGAATTTAAAACATTTGGGAATTCACATGGAGTCATAAACGTGTCTGTGAAATGCTGCTGCTGCATATTTTCGGATGAAAGCCCACCATTTTTATTCTTTTTTTTTTTTTTTTTTTTTTCTTCAATAAGAATAAGTCATAACAGCACTGGGTTCAAATCTGCAATAAAACACAGCTTTTATTGCCCGCTGTGGTGGGAATTTGTCTTTGACTGTACCTTGACAACTAAACTGAGCTTAACTGAAGACTTCCTCCAGCCTCAGAAGCATTATAAAGATGTGGACACTGTTGAATTTGTCCACTAATTAAATTTATCTGGCATGGATCGGGGTGATCTGGGGATATTCTACCTAATTATAAGAAAAATAATTAATGTCTCTTGCATATGAGCTCATTTCAGTGGCTTCCTATCACTTTTCATAGAAGCGAGGGAGACTTAATTTTTTTTCTCCAGTTTTGCATCGATGAAAGAATTGGTTATCTCGCTTGCCGTGATTCATTCGGAAAACATGAAAGCCTCTCCGATAGCCACATAATTAAACGGTTATTTTGGGGCATTCAATTTAAACTTTGGGCTCAGCAGTGCCCTTGCAGGAGAAATAGAATTGCTTTGTCTCAGCACTCTCTTTGACTCTGAAGACAGTTTAAGGAAATCTAGTTGCAATAAAACACCAGATCTGACTACAACAGGAGGCTTCGAAGTAATGGTTTGCCTTTGATCCGGCCAGGGCGATGCAAGAGTGCCTTTTGTCCTCGTCTAAATGAGTTCCAAGTTCTGTGGAAGGCTGTTAAATTATTAATGCTGTGCTCGAAGTTTGACTTTTTGATTTTGCCTTCCTTGTTTTGTTTTGTTTTTTTGCACCAAGGGAACCTTTTGGCGCAGAATCCAAAGGTTTAAAATAGAAAGATCTGAACCATGTTTGCAATAATGCCTCATAGTCTGGAGCTGCAGAACAACTGCCTGATCTCATCAACTTCCACATTAACCCACATTGTCTATATTTGAATATTATCTCAGAACTTACTGCAGCAGAATGCGGCACAGTACTTTAAATCACGAGATGGACACCGAGCTGCTGGCTACAGTTTGACTGCAGGATGCCCTCATCTCGTTTGATATATTCAGTGGAGGTGGGGGGGGGAGGTGATTTGTGATGATTTGCGTAAACAAATAGATCTTGACTGGTGGCATAATCCTTCTCATGATGGCCGAAGGGAGAACTTAATGCACTGAGATATCAACGTCAAAGTCAAAGAGCAAAATGGAGTCTATTTTTAATCCACTTATCCGAGTCCTTGATTTCCTGCACATTTTGCCTCTTTATTCAACCTGGTGAAAACTGCTTTTGAAACACAGGTGCACACATGAGTCAAAACCACTGTGAATGTGTGAGTCTCGATAAGGAAATATTTTATCTAAACGCCCTTCTGCATTTGAAGTCTCCGGCAGACGTGTAGTCTGGTGTGCTAATGATGCTGAACACCATGGATGTGGAGATGTTGAAGAGGGACAGGCGAGTTAGCTTGTTGACTCTCCTCTCCTCCTCCACAAGAAAGCCTCACGGCACTTCAAGTGATTGACGTATTTACTCCTTCTCCAGCAAAGTCCTCCAACATCCCTCTCTCCATCTTTCGCTGCCCTTAACGACACCTCATCCTGTTGAGAACGGGCCCGAGAGAGGCAGGAGATTAGGGGCTAATATGGTATTGGAAAGGAGGAATAATCTCACAGTCACCCTATCTTTTCTCATAAACTCCGAGCCGGGAGGACAGTCCTCCAGCCTGACTGACAGGCGCCAAGGTTAGAGTACGTCAGATTGGAGGAGTCGGGTCTAAAAAGCCAGTTAGCAACATACCGCCGTAGCCCTCGGGTCATCATTGTGGATGACCGCCTGTGCTATCAGCTCTAATCCTGGCCTAAAGCCTCGTTCCCCATTCCCACAGGAGCGATATTGCTCAGGAACGTGAGATGGTTCTGCAGTAGTTCCAAAGATTTATGGTGATTTTAATTCTGTGTAAATCTACCATGTCTGTAATTTGTAAAGTGGCAAAGTGGGAAATTTCTGAACGCGTTCACAAGAAAATCTGAGCTTCCCCCAACAATGCTAATCCTCCATCATCCATCATTTCTCTCCTGTTATGATTTTTTTTTTTTTTTGTATTTAGATGATTGTGTTGAACTAGCTTCATAACAATTCCTCTACAATGTATATTATTATTGAGGAAACATCAGGAAGCAGAGTCTTATATCTCTAGAGAAGTAAATACGCTTCCATTGATTCAAAATACTTCAGTAAGTTTCAAATCTCATTCTGGACCAGCTATATGTAAACACTGAACATATTTATTTATGATTTCCTGCCATAACCCGATTTTTCCAAGAGATCTTGATTTTGGCATATGAAATATAGGTAATATAATACAATGTTAAATGTATTTCACAAAGTCACAACTTATATATTGAGATCGTTGTGATCATGCAGAGGTGAGTTAAGTTCCCGACATACCTCACTGTAGTGCCCTTGTGTGAATAAGGCTTCAGTCACTTTTCATCAGGACTTCTTCTTCTTCCACTCAAAACATTGCAGGATCAGAGTAAACTTCTCTTAACTCCATCTCCTCCAGTTTCCCTGACGCACAGAGGACTCCCCACACCTTTTGCCTCGCCCTTCCCTCGCTATTATTTCCCTCACCGGAAAATGGGCTTATAGGATTTCTGTGACAAAAGGGAAAGATTCGAGTTCACACCTATACTCACTTCTCAGGCATTGCTGCTCTTCTGTTCGCTCAGAGAGGCGGTTGCGCTTGCCAACTAAATGACAAAAAACATGCTGTCAACACTGACGATGTTTAAAGCAGCTGACAGGCTTTGCGCCAGACGCCTCATACATGCCTAGAGGGATTATTCTTTAACATATCTTATTTCCCAACACGTCCCGCACACTGGATAAAGATATGAAATATGCAATTTATATTATTACGCCTGTTTACCTATGTTATGAGGCAGTAAGGCTTTTCATAGAGCTCTCGAAATAGATCTGAATTCAATATGCCTACACACGTACTGCTGCGGTTATCAAATCGAGGAATTATTGCATTAGAAATTGAGAAATATGGTATGGAGGGACTTCTGACTACTTGGCTGTGCATTATAGAGGATAATATAAATTATTGTTTTTATATTTTCATTTCTGTACCTGTTCCTGCATCTTCCTAAATGACCTTCAACAGCCTAATGTGGGTGAAAAACGTGAAGCTAACTGTCTGTGAAAGCAGAGGGCTAGTTCTTTCTCACCAAGAGATAAGAAAATATGGGATTATTTCTCGGCTTAGGGCAGTGGCGACAAGACTCCAGGGAGTCGTGATCTGACGTCTTTTGCCCTCCAAAATTGTTGCAGATCACTTTTGGAAGAATAACAGTTTCATGAGTTTTGGTTAGGGTTAGGGTTAGGGTTTGTTTTTAGCATTTGAGGCACTGGGATGCAGATGTTGTTCACTGCTTCCCCCTCTTTTCCAGTCTTTATGCTAAGATACGATAATTAGGTATTGGCTGTGGCTTGAAATTTATTTCACATAAACAAGAGTGGTGTCGATCTTCATGTCTAAATCTTGGTAAGAACGCAAAATAAACATATTTTCCCAAATGTTGTCCTCTGCTAATAGAGCGGATGCAACATGTGCAGGTTGACCCCAACTACTTGGGTAAAACTGAGGTGACAGAGTTGGGCCACCTGGCCTTAAACTAAGCAAAAATCCCCAAAGTTAATGTTTCTTTGTGAAATAAAGCATTAACCTATAACGAAAAAAGCAGAGAAGATATTTCACACAGCAAATGTCATATGTCAAATAGGTGTGTCTGTTGTTTGGGACAAAATCTACAAACTAATTGATCCTTAGACATTTTGAGCCGAGCGCTGAGTGGTTCACCTCTGTGGTCATACGATATCACATACAAACACACAAAAACAGACTGTGTTCAGATATAGC
The DNA here is from genome assembly GCA_963678695.2 of Diplodus puntazzo. Classification (NCBI taxonomy): domain Eukaryota; kingdom Metazoa; phylum Chordata; class Actinopteri; order Spariformes; family Sparidae; genus Diplodus; species Diplodus puntazzo. The sequence goes on along the minus strand of OZ023159.1, from coordinate 20,830,518 downwards.
CGTTACTAACTGTATCGTCACAGGACAGATTTATACTGATTTATATTTTGTTTTAATTATAAACCTGTCCCTCAGTGGGTTATTTTTATAATCATCATGGCCGGGCAGCTGTTAACCCTTCAGACTACATTCATTTGGCTCCAATACCAACAACAAGACCATATGTGCATGTCGCTTTCTAGTTCATGCCACTCGTTGCAATCCACATGAATACAGCATGTGCAGCCTGACTATGCTGCATGGTGAATCCTTTAAACAACACCTTTGACTTTGAGGGGGATTATCCTTTAATAAGGTTTAAGCCAAATATAAGAAGACTCTTTAATTAAGCCAATCGTTTCAAGCCGTGCGGGCTGTGATGCTTTTCAATTAAATGTCATTACGGGTTTCTGTTTGTCACGTCAGCCTCCAACATGAAAGAGAAAAGAACATAAAGACGGTGTTCTGGCGCAGTTTAGTAGGCGATAACACGACCGGACAAAAATTACATTCGGCATCTTTTTAGTGTAACGTGTGCATCAGTAACAGTAGTGATACATTTAATTATAATATTTGATTTGACAGCATGTAAAACTGAGAGAACATTGCTGGTGATAATGTGAAATCCAAAGTGGAGCAGGTGACAATGTTTAAACATATGAAAAGAGGAACACGTTCTTAAAACCTATTAAAACCGCCGTGAATGAGCACGAGAGAGCCTATTTGCGACTTTTTATTTACTCTCCTTGTTTCCTCTTGAGGAACAGAGGTTACGTAGCTGAATAAATCCCCTCGGGACCTTGACGCCTTTTGCCTTCCCACACATTAAAGATAATGGAATAATTCACTTGCCCTTGAGCCCCCTCGCCGTGCATCCATACAGAACTTCTTATTGGGTTGCCCGCAAATTGAATGAACCTCCTTTCCATAAAAAGGTAATGGACTCCCTCAGATAGCCCTCTAAATAACACAGACGGTAGGGGAGGTGAGATGAGCCAATTTATTATCTGACTTTGAAGGAGGTGCGTGCGGTCGGGGAAGGTCACTCTCCCATTGATCACCATTTCCCTGTAGGGAAATGGTAATTATGTGTACCAACATGGACCGAGGTCACCTCCAGCCATCGTCGTGAAGGGTTAGAAACCCTCCAGGGAGGTGTAGAGCCGTGTTGTGGAACATCGTTGTTTTAGCATAGATTAAAAACAGCTGTGTCCCTGAACTTGTTTGATTTTATAGTGAAGGCGGAGTCTTGTTTTTACCGTGAAAAGCATGTTTTCCAAAGACTGGATTGTAATTAGAAATCACGTGTCAGTCAAGCAGACGCATCGTTACATCACATTAGACAAATCAGGTGTTAACATGTAGCTGATGTACAGAGAAGAGGCACATTTCATTTGATAATAATGCTCTTTGACTTATACCACATGATCTTTTCTATGTAGAAGGACAAGACACCAGAGAGTTTAAACTAAAAGAAGGACACAAAAGCACCTTTGTCAAGGCAGTGAGGGAGCCAATGTAATACATACTGTGCAGTCAAGGGCTTTCAAATTTACAAACACTCCATAGAAAACCTGCACCAAACATGCTTGTTATGCAAAGCCAGTCTCTTCATGATGTAGGGCTCCGACACAAATCTCCCAATTAGGCCAGGTAGGCAGTAAAATTTCCATCTGGTATTTACCTCTGCTGGAGGAGCTTTAAAGAGAGAACACAAATTCAACCTGTGGGTTAACAATAGTGAATGTGATAGAGCTGCCAATAATGATTTGATTTTAATATTTATTCAACTGATTGTCTTTTCTCATGTCAGAAAATACCTCAAAGTGCTCAGGGGATGTTTACAAAATGTGAAAGGCTGTTGTTTGGGACAAAATCTACAACCTAATTGATCCTAAGACATTTTGAGCCGAGCGCTGAGTGGTTCACCTCCGTGGTCATATGATATCACATACAAACACACAAAAACAGACTGTGTTCAGATATAGCCATTACTGAAAATATTCAGCTTACTATCATACTAGATACGATTAATAGCTAACTTTCATGAGTGAGAAGTTAAAACCAGCAAATTCATTCTTGAAAAATGACTTATGATTATCAGAAGAATCGAAGATTATTAAATAAAAATAATGATATCTTTGAAAATGTGGGTTTGCCTGATCTCTGCCTAGGTCCAGGTTAACTTTATCATAGGCTGTCTTGCAGAAGGAAGTTTAATGATCCAAACTGAATACAGCAAGACAGCTAAATTAAACTTTTACTTTCTAAAGCAACTTTTCTCAACCTGTGGTACAACTGGTGGTACACGAGCTCCCTCTAGTGGTACCCAGTTTGTTTGTTTTTTAATTAAATTAGTTCATTTAAAAGCGTAGTCTGCTACGGTGTCCAACCCGATCGCCAAAATAAATGTCAGCTGGTGCACATTTCTGCAATACCACAGATAAGTTTAAACTGAACGTTTCTTTGCGTTGCATCTTTACGTTTGTTTACGCTGAATTTTCAATTTCTGTCTTGTCACAACGCTGTGGTTATGCTTTACGGAAAACAACATGCTTTGGCTTAAGAATACCTTTTTTAGTCACCATAATCACAGGTAGATATGTTCTGACTTTGCGTGACAAATTGACGATTTTGGAATTGAAACAAACTGGGAGAAACGTCCCAGGTGTCCAAATAACTACCCACTGTTGTGAGTCTGGTCCGTACTTGCTCCAACTGTCACAGTTAAACAAAGGGGAACCAAAGAGCGGACACACAGGCAGGCAGGAAACTTAACAAAAGGCAAGGTTTATTAACATAAAACCAAAGTCCAAGTGCAATAAATCCAAAATCCAAAGATGTGGCAGGAGAAAAACCAAGAAACAACAGCAAACAAAGAAAAAACCAAAAGGAAAAGTACAAACCAGAAATAAACACAGCATGGGAAGAGGTGTCGGTGTGAGGCAGGAACACAAGGACACAAGAGAACAGAAACAGGAGACGCATGACAAACAATCACAGGGGGTGATTAACTAATAGAACACAGGTGAGGGGTGAAAAGGGCGAGAAAACAGATGAAAGGGCGGAAATGAAAAGCAAACCATGATGCATGGGGAAAGAAATTAAAGCGATGACACAAATAGGTGTCACGAGCTAACTTTTGTCGTGAATCAGTGCCATACGAATAAAGACTGATCGATTGATAACAGCGCCCCTCGTTCTCTCCACCTACTCATGTGAAAGTCAACTTGTAAGCATTTACTGGGAACACGATATGCCACATTTGGTACAAATATCAACCTTGGACGTATCTGTGGTTGGCAGAAATGTAAACTGCTAACACATCCTGGCAACTGGGCTGCGTAGTCACGTTGTTGAACGAGATAAACTCAAACTGTGACGACAAGATATTGAGCAACGGTAAAAATGTTCAGAAATACAACAAATGGGGCTCCGAAATGGAGGACCAGCGGATCACAGGCACATTGTCTAGGCGGCTCCTCTCATCGAATGCAGACTCACAGCATTTCTGTCTCAAAATCAGATCAAGTCTTCCAGACAGCCAGCAGCACCCACACTGATTAGCGCCGAGGGGGGAGAGGTGGGCGGTGGAAGGGGAGAATCAGCGGGTGTCCTGATTGCTCTCTCTCTCTCCAGTCGTGCTCCGTTTTTAAGATGATTATTTTGGATGTGAATGTCAGGTTGCATAGCTAATGTAAGTCTGCGCAAGAGCCAGCGGTGAAATGTCATGCTTGTAACCGACGCCTGCACAAATTCCTACATGCATACACATGCGCGGTCACGCAGAGTGGGCAGTCCTGTCCGCAGTGGGTACTGGGTTCACCCGGCATCAAATGGCATTGTGTGTGGTCGGCATGTAAAGTTGTTTGGAAGCGGCGGAGATGACGCAAAGAGCGCTGTGAGGTCACAGACGGACCAATTGTTTAAAATAGTTTCTCTGAAGACGCTGGAGGGAGAGTTAATTGCAGATGCAGAGACAATGTGAGGGACAAAGAATGCAGTCAAGTGAACAGATGAGACAAAAAACAAGGAGTGGAGAAGGAGATTACACTGAGAATCTCAGACCGGTGGCCCGTCAAACAGCCTACAGGGTGTAGAGGCAGACGTGGGAGGAGGTCCCGACTTTGATATAACCACAGACAGCAGGGCGAGCAGGACTGTGGAGTTCTACTCTCAAAAAACCAAGACTCAGCATCCTGGAAGAGACCCAAATAGACAGAGACAGAAGGTTAAAGCAGCACAGGAACTAAGTCGAAACAAGCCCGGGGAGGTTTGATACAAGCATATGAGCAGAGCGGGGAGTCAGTTGGCAGGAGATCGCCTATGACGACATGCACAAGGTACATTTATAGCACCAAAGTTGTTCTGCTGGAGCTGTTGGATGCAGCGCCTCCATCTGCCCCGTGCGCCACACCTGGTAGGTGGCATAGACGGAGCGGTGATAGGAACATAAGGAGGGATCACGGTGGGGAGTTTACCTGCTCTTGTCTCTGCGGATAAACCGGCGAGATGAGACGGAGCACGCAGGGTGAAATGTGTAATGAGCGCAGGTGGAAAAAACAGACAGGTGTCAGGTGAACTAAGCTGCTGCGGAAGCAGGTTTATGTTTGCTCTTCATGCAGCGTTAAGGTCCCATATTCTAGAAAGTGAGATTTCCATGTCACCTTTGATAACAAAGCAGATGTAGGTGCTATAAATACTGTGACGGCGACAGAATGCACAACCCCTGGACAAACAAACGCAACCTGTATTTAGAAACCATGCGTTTAAACAAAGCTCGAACTTGAACGCTGGGTTGATATAAATGTAGAGAATCTGACAAATTGTACATTTCACGATTTATCTTCAACTGAACAGACAATAGAAAGTGAAAATCTGCAGAGGCATCGGGCCATATTTAAAGGTAAAACAACATATTTGATTGCCTATTAGCTAACGTTAGCCACTTTCTTGCTGACACTGACGTTTGATTTCAATCAGTGCGTTTTCACTTCCAGTTTTATTTTCAGTTGCTTATCATTCAGAAATTGATGAAATGACAACGATTTGTCAGATTTTACAGGACTGGCAGCCTTGAACACAGCAGTGAGACATTTGAGCTTCCCACCCTGACCGTGATGTCAGAGGAAAAAGGCTGCTGTGTTAATATGGTCTGATGGTCTGATGCAGAAAAACATGGTGGGTTGTGCCTGTTCAGGCTTATGAGAGCTGACCAATCAGAGCAGACTGGCCATTTCAGGAAGGGGCGGGGGGGGGGGCTTAAAGAAACAGGAGCTGAAATAGATCATTTAGACAGAGGGTGAATAGAGGTGCTGCAGTAATGAACAGTGTAAGACGAAATACGTGTTTTTCAAACATTAAAGAATGTAAATATTTGCCAGTAGAATCACAAAATAAAAGTATGACCATGTAAACAAGCATAAAATGGCCTTTTAAGTGAGAATCTTAATGACGGCGCTTTAAAAGTTAGCTTTTGGTTTTTGCTGCTCTCCTTAGCAAGTTTGTTTGTTGGTCTTTGTAACCACTTTGCTCTCGTAGGCAGCTCAATTTTAGGTATAATTTTGAATAAATTGAATTTCATGAATCCAATCATCAGCCTCACCGTTAGCCATTTACTGGCAGCGGTATGATTTATGATAAGCATGCCAATTTGTCATTTGTTCTGGATAGTGCAGACTGACATGGAAGAGAGGAGTGAAAACTCACTCACTGTTTTCCAGGAATCCAGATGTTACTTGTGACATGATTTTAGGCCTCACCACTGCCTGCCAGACTGCAGGCTGCTCCTGTGAGGGCACATCAATTAACAGGCAGGCACAAAGGGGACGAAGAAGAAAAAAAGTCTTTATTCTGAATTCTAGTCCACTTTCTTTTCTACTGACATTGATCATCTAACGGGGGAACAGATACAGTGAAACATGGTCATAAGTGGGCCCTCGTGAATAATTCACACGGCTGTTTTGCATAGGAAAGCGCGTCACAGCTGAGGATGAGGTGGAGGAAAAACAGAGAGGGAGAGACGTTAAAAGTTGAAGGTAATCAAACATGTTGGTTCCATTCCGAACACGTACTCTAATTACCGCCGTGTATCCAGATCTTGTCGGAAGTTCCCTCACTCTCTTCCCCACACAGAGGTGTCGATTGGCCCATTGAGTTTCAATCGGCCTGTCATGACCGGCTGCTAACCTGATATGTTTACTGACACAAATTAGTGTGGAGCCGGAGCAGCTCATTAAGGCTGAGGGAGGGGATTGAAATAGCAAAGTGTAGGGTCCCAATCCACTCACCCATCGACGCATTCCAGACAGGTGTGTGGAGAAACTCAGAAGTTACTGCGAGGAATTATTCCATTAAAGCAGCTACAAGGAAGCGTGATGGTGGATAATTGGAGGCAGGGCTGGGAAAAGACAGCTCAGGAGGTCCTTAATGCACAGAGATACGGCTGCTGGCCTGTCAGTGCAGCTGCTAAATGAGCTTCAGTGTCATGGAAAAAAGTTATTTACAGTTTTTTCTTGCAGTGGCTGGTAAATATTACCTCCTTAATTGGCTGATTAAATTCAAAACCAGATGGCTGTTTCCTGCTCGGTCCGTTCCTCTGGATAAATTGAGAGAGGTGCGCTGCAAAAGTTGTGAATGTTTGTTTAGCTCCTTGGAAAAATACCATTTTTTTGGGGGGGGGGGTTTTGGCCTCAAAACTCTCTTTACAATGGAGCCACTGAAACGTCCAATCCTGAACCCATCTGTCAGCTGCTGCTTGAGTGAGAAAATTAGACGTCAGTGGGGGAAATGTACGACCGCTTTCACAGCGCTTGCAGGCCCGTCTCCCACTTCTTTTTTATTTTTATTTTTTTTGATAGGCTCGTCTTCTTTAGTCAAACTCTTGCAGGAACACCCTCTGCCGGTCATCCACGGGGCAGCTTCCGCCTTGTTCGTCTCTGGTGTCATAGTTGTGTAAGTGAAGGCGGGGAGCGGCGCGATGATTACTGCCCGCTGCACTCCACATACATTAGCATCTGCGGAAGGCTCTTCAGTAATCTCCTTCAAACAGGAAGAAGTGCTGTGAGGAAGTGTGCCCCACAAGCAGCTAATTAAACCCAACTATGCCCGCTTCCCTCCCTCAGCCTTCGCACAAAGAACCCTCTAATCACTTCTAACTCGATTTGGAGGCGAATAATTGATGCACATATAAGGTTTATGACGCGTGGAAGGGGAGAAAGAGATGTTAACAACATGGGGCAAAGAGGACCATGTGATGCCTTCCTCCTCTAAATGCTTCTGAAATAGCATCGTCGGTTTTGACCGCAAAGGGCATAACGTCGATGGTGATGATGGTGATGAAGATGATGATGGTAGCGCCACAGTGTTGGCATTTATATGGGGTTTTTCGGGACTAATCAAGAGTCAGGCGAGCTCTATTATGTATGTTGCAGTTTGCCAGGTGTGCAGATATGCCCATGCGAAAATCCCTTCTCTCTCCTGTTGGAGCTGATTACTCCGTCGTGTTTGGCTGCGCGCTCCATGCTGGAACAAACTTCGCCTAGCGGTTTGCTTCTCAGGCCTTGTTAGGGGAATTAAATGTAAAGCAGCCGATACAAGGAACGAAGCCATTTTTGTTTCAGAGCCTCGGGCCTCACGACGCAGTGCTGCTGCTGCCCTGACTCTGACACGAGCTAACTCGCTCTGGCAAAACATCACCGGGCAGACAGCACTGACGCACACATGGGACCATATCTGACATGTCACCCCCCAATAAGACATTTCCCGCTCAGACCACACAGTCTGTGAGGCGGCAACATGTCGGATGAAGACGTTATTCAAATGTTGACATTCCTCAACGTCCCTTCCTTCAGCCTGTAGCGGCTCCTGTAATGAACCATGGCGCTAGCAGCTTCTGTGGATCCGAGCGCGAGCGCGGTGATTTGAGCTCTACGGAGAGGAGGCAAATAGAAAGAGCTGCCTGTGAAATCCAGCAGGTTTACTCAAGTCAAATGAAGCCTTTAGGCTATGTTTCACTGGCTTAGGCTTACAATTTATGTTCCGAAGAGGTTCAATTGATGTTACAGTCCTCATTTACATAACTCTGGAGAGGAACATCTTGAGATATTTTAATATGTATTTTAATGGGATGTTCTGACTTTAATACTAAAACCTGTGGTCTGAATTAACTGACGCTTGGATGTTTTTGGGCTAACGTTTACTTTTTTCCAAGATGTGTAAGTTATTACCTCGCCAAACCTACATTTTTTAACTGTATTTTTCTTCCTTGAAATATGGATTCATTAATATAATAGCTGATTATAGCTGGAGAATGCCCTTCAGGCTGTTTAAAGTAGGAAGAAAAATACAATACTCAAGAGCTGGCAGTAGGGAAGTTTTATCAGTGTTGATGCTGTATAATTTTTTTCCAAGAAAGAAATTATATTCCTTTTTGGAAACTTTGGGAACATCCCATCAGACTACTGAATTAAACTTTTATTATTTTTTATTCATTCATTTATTTTTTGATTTATTGTATTTCATATTGTTTTTTAGATGTCTATTTCCTGTCTAATGAGTATCTTAAAAGGACTATGGGGAGTTAACTAAAGAAAAACATTTTTATATTTGTACCTTTAAGGCTCCTGCATGTCTGAGTCTCAATCCTCCGGTAGACTCCAGACTAAAAATACAATACATTATTTTAGAATTGCATTTTCTGTGCTTCTACTGCATTTGTTCTTTTGATTTAATCTTTTAAACTGCTCCTCAGTTCTTTGTGATTTAGTACCCTTGTGTTTTGTGTCGCACTTTGGCACTAGCTTTTGAACAATACTAGATAAATCGAGTTATCAGGCGACCAGCATTGTTTGGGTAGGAAATACCGGGATGTCACCATTGATTTCTAGCTGAAAACTGGGTGATATTTGGTCAGTCTAAGATCTTCTTGCCATCTTTTCAGCCAGCTAAAATGTGGTTACAACAACAGCGTGTCGCAAAACACAAAGTTGTGTCCTCACTTTGACAATTTGTTCATATGTAGGGTGAAAGAGACACAAAACTGATTTATGTGAAGGTAAATCTCTGCAAGTCTTACTGCAGGGACAAATCCTTTCATGTAAATGTGGTTTACATAAAGACATTTCTTTCAACGCATCTGATGTTTCATATAAAATGTCATAAATACAGAATTACATAGGCAGTGGGCTGCTGACCAGAAGCTTCCAGGACAACCCATGGTGCAAAAATGTTTCCTTTTGAACCAGCTGTTGAACGCCTTTACACCGGTGATCGAGACATATTTAAAAACATCTTGTTTAGCTTTGTGACTCTAATGTAATGGCAATGCAAAAGACTTTTAAATGCACACTTTCTTGGCCAAGAACACTTATTTTAAATCAATAAGTGTTGCACAGGTCCTGCAGCCATGTTAAGATTGAGCGCTGAGGTCGGGGGTCGCAGTTTTCTTCCTGCATCGATCACATTTTAACCTAACCAGCCCGAGAGCATCGCTCAGCCTCAGTAACCGGATCTACCTCACAATAACAGCGGAGAGAACTGAGGCAGGAAGCACACGGTTGTGATATAATAGCTCCTGCAGTTTGAGTACCGGTTTGTGTGGTTAGTGGTCATGGATGTGATTGGAGAGAGTAGCTCATGCGTGATTATATATTGACATTTCACCGCAGCTTCACATTTCGCAAGTTGTCATGTGTTGGATGCAAAGATTGCCGGGAGTTTTAATGACCGCTTAAGGCAAATTAACCAACACGCTGGCATTATAATCAGGCATACACAATTTCTATTAAGATTTCTGACATGTTGAGAGCTTTTTAATCACCCTGAATAACCTTTGCTGGGAGTTACAGTCCTTAGGTGAACACTTCCCTGGCCAGAGGCGGAGGTCTGAGCCAATCGACTCATTTGTTCTGTGTGAAAGTGATTGCTACCGAGTGGAGACTGCTTTAATTTGATTGATGTGTGGTTCACCAAGCGGTGGATTTGGTTGTAATTACTCTTTGTGCTCACCGTGATAAGGAAATTAATCAAGCCATTATGTTGCTCCCATTTTATCATCAGGACAAAATAATTGAATAAACCAACCTCACTTGTCTTCAATGTCACTCTGGCTCGCAGCGTACTCACCCGCTGGAAGGGGAAAGGGCGCGCCGCTGCTGCTGCTGATTGGCTGATAGCAAGGCAAGGATGTTCTGTTTCGACAATGAAGTCATTCTGATTGAAATAATCAGTGCCAGTTGTTCTCCAAATTTAATCACAAACCCACATGATCACATATACAGAGGATGTACAATCAGGCAATCTATGTGTTTTCAACAAAAAAACATTGTAAAAGTAAGTAACAAGTAAAAGTACAAAAGCACTGGATATAAAAAGTACCCAACGGACATATTGGTATATAGATTGTTCATAGAGATGCATCCATGATTAAGCATTTTACTGTTGAAACTGCTCAAGGTGGAGCTATTTCTACCCTTTTTTTTTTTACTGTTGTTAGCTAACCGGTTTCTAACATGGAGAGTCCCAAGTGAGATCTGCAGGGTCATGGCATGATTAATTGGGTAGGAAAGAAGAAACGAAGAAGAAGAAGAATACAAAGTAAAAAGAGAAAAAGAAGAAGAATGAAAAGAAGAAGAGGGCATAATAGTAGGGGAAAAAGATGATGTAGTAAAAGGAGAAGAGGAAGAAGAAGATGAAGAAGAAGGAAAAGAAGAAGATGATGTAGAATCTGTACTCACAAATGTGCATTGAGTTCATTGGACCAAATAAAATCACTATTTAGTGGAACTGCTTACAACGTATTCCTAACCTCACTTTGGGTTTTAATCAAGACATCAGCTGTACAACGTAATAGAGCCAAAACTATGACATTTTCCTTGATTCCTTTATTCTCCTTTGAGATGAAGTTGGGCAGAAATATAAAGTACTAAACTAAATGTGTTAAACTACTTTCCACAACTGTTTGCTGATACAGGGTGAAACTCTTGAGTACAAATTGTTGCGAGAATTCATTTACAGATAAATCACAAACCTTGAAATTGAAACAGAAAGCAGAAAACCGCCTCCCGTCGTTACATTATTGCGGCCTAATGTACTGTCAAAGCCTAATGCTGAACTTGGATGTTAGATTTGGAGCAAACTGGTAAAACGAGACAGGGAAATTGCCCGGAGCCACTGATGCCTCCTAACTGGGGCTGAACAGCCATTTAATCGTTCATGTTCACTTCTATCATTCCGCCTTCCCATCATGCATTATAAGGAAGAAGAGGAGGGCCAATTTGGGGCTGATCTCAGCCGCCCGAAAGGATTTGCATCCTCGCTTGCGGTTTATTCTGGCTGGAGGAGAGACACCAAAAATCTATCATCCATTTGCGTACGGTTGGGAGAAAAACAAGAGTTGAAAAGCAAACTACATCAGTTTATTGGCAATGTAGGTGTGCATTAGTCTGTTTTTTTAGATTGTTTTTTTTTTTTTTTTTTTACAAAACATTCAGAAGCTCATTTAAACTAAGGTATCTCCTAAATTTCTGAATGTCATGTCATGAATCTCAGGCTTTCGGTGCAGAAACCTCACAATGTTTCTTTTTTCGAAGGCAGCCTTAATGATGAAGTGGTTAACTGATTGCGTGCACATGTTTGTGTGGGTCTTCAGCTGAATGATTGGCTCTCTTAACATTTAATCAATAAGATTTCTCCCGAAAGTATCCACTTTTAGCTGAAAAGTTTGAACAGGTCTGGAGTGCCTTAGGAGTTCGCCTCGTGAGGGATGCATTTGATTCACTCCGTGTGGGTTTTAATTGCCCACTCGCGTCCTTTTCGGTGGTGATAGAGTTGTTCTCGACTCGAGTCTGAAACTTGGATAAACACTCTCAGTGTAAATTAAAGCCAAGTGCCTGGGGACCACCCTGTTTGGGTTTTAATTGTGGTTGTAGATCATCTCTTTCCCTGGTAATTATCCCGACTATCATCACTCCTATAATAACGATAATCAATTGTTCCTGGTGGCTCTGACAGGGATAATGAAAAGTTTATTAGCCTCTCTGAACCTCACGAGTGTCTGGGGAACTCTTAAATCATCTTTGGAAATGGGGGAGAAAAGAAAAAAAAAAGCATCCCCAGTCGCGCACACTTTACTGTGGCTTACACATATTTCTCCTCAGAGGATGAAGGTCATGCAAGTCCTTCCTCTGCCTCCATTATCGACTCTGAGAGCCTTGACGCATTTACAAGCATGTATCTTGGAACACGGCTCCTTAAGTGCTAATTTGGACAATTTGGCAGTCCTCTACTTTGAATAATCAGGATGCTTTGGTTGTTAGACTGGGGGGCGGCTCTACTGTACAGGCTCATGACACTCTGAGGAAATCTCTTCTCCAATATACTCTTGAAAGAAACTTCACTCTAGCTTATTATCAAAGCACTAACAGAAAAAAAAATTGCATCTGTATCTTCAACGTAAGCTCTTCATTGAGTCGCTTTACACATTTTGAAAGGTATACATTGAGTAATGTTTACTTTGGCTTTTGATTCCACACGCTGTCCTTGTTCGGGCTTCTCAAAGTGACGTGTCATCCATCGACCGCCTCGGGTTGTTTTCCTGCTTTTGCTTTTCGGGTTAGTCGTATTGATCCTTCCGTGTATATCCACTGACTCGTTTGCCTCGGTTTGTTATTCAGTTGCTCAATTAGGTGTGAGGCTTCTCGGCACTCAGCAGGGCAGAGCACCTGTGAGGAGGGCACGGCAAACAAAATGGATTTTTTGTTGGCTGGAATTTCATTTCAAAATACTGATATTGGTATCTATCTATCTATCTATCTATCTATCTATCTATCTATCTATCTATCTATCTATCTATCTATCTATCTATCTATCTATCTATCCGTCTGTCTGTCTGTCTGTCTGTCTATCTTGAACTGCAAATTATAGTTTGTCAGATTTATTTATTTATTTTTTTTTTACATGTGTAAGGGTAAAATCCAGCAAAATGAATCAAACCAAATGGACGCCCACAAGGAAAAGGTTGTGGCGCTTTACTGCTTTATGCTGAGGTCGCAAAACACAACGGAGAGAGAGTGCTTTCGCCTGTGTCCGCCCTCAGGATTAGATGAGATCACAGACAAGAAAATGCACAAATTCCCCCTCGAGTGTCTCTTAACTCTATCTTGTAAGATCTTATTCTGTCACAGCGGGGTATCTGTAGACACAAGGGCTATACAGAAAAGGTTGCATTCGAATGCTGCGTGTTTTGTTGTGTCCCCACAGATCCCCCTGCGCTCATCCAGCGTACACTCAAATGTCCCAGGCGGCCTTGCTGAAGCAAACTGTCAAGCGTTTTTTTTTTTTTTTTTTTTTCCCTGACACACTTTGAGTAAAGACTTCATTTGGAACAGCAGATGAGTGCAGATGAAAATATGTCTCGCAGAATGTAATTGAAGCAGCTGAGAATGCAATCTGTGTTAATCGCCGGTTTGATTTTGACACATTTTTAAATGCAAACACCGGAGCTGCGCGGCGTTGTTTTGCTGGTTGGTTTTAATGGCTGCCTGCGATGCTTCGTGCACACCTGTACGATGCTAGCCGATGTGAGGCTGAGCCCTCCGACAGCGAGCCGGTGTTGTGTAAAGCAGCTGGCAGATTACAGAGCAGCTCCTGGCAGATATTGTAGCAGTTTATCTCAATTTAACATCGTAAATGAGGTGTGGACAATGAAACTGTACACAAACTATGATGATCCTCCTGTGGCTCTGGCAGTCAATGATGTTTTATGAAGATCTCAGAGCAGAGCTGGAGGTTCAATAGACGAGCAGATGGTTAGATGGTAAAAAAAACAAAACAGAAAAGGTCAGACAAGTCCTGCTTTTCTTTTTCTTCTGTTTCTCCTTTTTTTGGACCAAACAGACTTGTTGTTGATGAGACATAACTGCGTCGTTGCTAATACGTTTAAACGGACGCTGTCACATAAACATTAGAATCACACAAATGGAAATGGTGAATGGACATGCATTTGAACGCTCCCATCTGCTCATCAGGAGTCCCACAATACTTCTATGTTCAGCCAGCCGCACACTGATGGAAAACAGACATCCAACAGCAATCCAGTGGCTTGCTCAAGGACACCTCGACAGATATCCAGGGGATCATATTCGAGATGTTCCCCCTGCCCCGGCACACCTGATTCATGTGATCAGCACGTCATTAAGCTCTGCTGAAGCTTGATAGCAACTCGCTTGTTTGAATCAGGCGTGATGAGGCAGGGAAACACCAGGACCGGGATTGAAAAAAGCTGCGTTAGAAATAACACCCTCATGTCGTTTTTGATGTTAAAGTGTCTTGTAATAGGGTGAATGGTGACTTGATCGCTTGTTTCTGCACTACGTTGCTTCTCCATGAAATGTTCTCTTGTGAAATCTATCATTTTCTGTATGTTTTTTTTAAACATGTCAACTAAAACACTCCTAAAAGGAAAAGATTCTATATTTAGTTTTTTTTTTGTAAACAACTGTGTAAGTTCATTTAACTCTTTCCCTTTTCTGTGGCCCTCTTCTGTGGCTCCCCCTGGCACTTCAAACCCATTAATTCCGGCATAAATAATGAACAACAGGCCTAACGTATACTTGTATTCTTTTAAAGGCTGATCATTTAAACAGTAGATAGTAGTTCCTAGATAGTTGTAGTTTATGCTGTGGGTCTCAGGTACCGGAGGTTGTAATGTTTGGGATGGACATGAAATAAACCGCAGTGCCCATTTTTTTGTTATAAAAAGAAAAATGTGCCACCTAGTGCTGTACTGACAAAACTTGTCTGTAGAATCAATCCATTGTAAATTTGGGTATTTCCATATACTCGTTTACAATATCAGTACCTTTATCCTGTAAACCAGTGTTTAATTACCAAAATGTATTTGGCAAATTCTTAGGAGACAATACTGGAACACACTCAACATGCAGAGATGTGAAAATCACATCCTCGCCCTCTTTTGCAAAGTGCTCTCTTCATGTTTGCCGTGTGTTTCTGTGCACCATCTGTCAGTATTTGTTCCCCGTCCACGTGACAGTGAGCAGCAGAGTTGTATGACAGAGCGGCAGAGCTCTGCGTTGAGAGGAGTGAGACGCTCTCTCTGTGACACAGTCGGAGACGAGAGCTAGTCACAGCGTGGTCGGTCCTCTCGGCGTCCGACGACAGAGTTACTCGTCGCTCGGGGAGCTGTTCTGAAGCATACATGTAGGCTACAGTGTGACGCAAATGACGAGAGAAAGGGGTCAGAAAGTCAAGAAGTGGGATATTGCTTGTATGCGCAGCGTTGCTGCGCGCAGGCAACGGCTACAATTCCCATCAAGTCACATTTCACGAGGGATTGCAGTGGAGCTGATCCCAGCCTATGACTCCATTTTACCTGTTTTATGGTAAACAAATCCAGTCAGGATTTTAGAGGATTAGTGTCCACGTAATTCTTCGTCATGAAGTGCTCTCACTTAATCCGCTGGGTATTTGCATTCATTTAAAGCTTTTTGCCAGTTTGCCGCTTTTGGATTGTCCCTTTAAATACCTGCAACCGCCGCCTGATTATGAATTCTGACAACAAAAGGATTGTTCAAGCTTGAGAGACACAGAGCTGTATGTGTGTGTGTATGTGTACACGTGTCATGGAAGAAGCAAGGGGGTTGTGTTTGTGGGATACAACCGGCCTGCCATAAGTCCAGACACTCAGAGCCAGGAAAGTTTGTGCCATAAGTCGCAGGGCCGGGTCAGAGAAAATGGAAATTGACTTCATTTAAAACTCATCAACCCACTGCTCTTAGAGTGACAGCAGATAACAAAGAAGCAGAGAGGGGGCCAGTAAAAAGGAGCTTTGGGCTACTTTCCACCCTAGCCTACTTCAGAGCGGAGCAAATGTTACAGCTTTTTGTTCTCCCGTGTCAAGTAAATTGCTTATATTGTTCAAATCTTCGCTGGATGTATCACCACTGGCTGCGACATCAATACCTTTTGTCACACTGAATGTGTCCAGCAGTCAAAGACCTCTACGGTCTGCTTTAAAGCTGTGAATTGACTGGGATTTTGCTAATTTCCTGTGTTAAGTTGGATTTTTTTGATGCATCAGATCAGGAAAAAACTGGAATGGACATACAAGAGTTGGATGTTTAATTGGCCCCAAATAGAGTGAATCAAGTCCACTCAGGGGAATGCCATATTTGCACAGTTCCAGGCGGTGTCTAAATTTGTTTTTATAGACTTACATTCAATTAAAAATGAGCACATATCGAAAGAAAGATTTCATGCTAGTACAAGAGGAGATAGGGAAGGCTGAATTGCTGCACAGGAACAGTCTAATTAATTTCCCTTTTGAGGTGGGCACGTTACAAATTCTTTTCATGACTTGGCCGAGAGACACAGCAGACACACTGGCTGCCGACCAATCAACCACGGCTTTCATGTTGTGAATAGGTGATCAGACAAAAAGTCACCACGAACTGTCTTCACCTTTCCACTTGGCAGCTCCAATACCCTTCTTTTATCGCACCACCATTTGTGCAGGGATGAGAAATCTGTGCTCTTATAATTTCGATCTTGGAACACGTTGTACAGTTTATCAAGAGGCCGAGAGAAGGTTATAAAAAAGTAAACTTTTATGATCAGGTCGAGGATTTATCTCAGGACGGTTGAATGAGAGACTACATCAGTCTTAACAGGGTTTACGAGGCAAAATACATTTATTAGCTCATTTATTAGTTGAGGGAACTTGCCACTCCGTTTACATTGTTTATGCTGTAGCTACCCCTTTAATATCTGCGGGTATATGAGATCAGTGCAAATCATCAGCAGGCTAACAAAAATTCTGCACAAGTCATTTTCAAATGACGTTACAAACATTTAAACTTAAAGATGAGCTGATAACAAATGTTTCTGGGTTGACTTAAAGACAGTGAGAAATCATATGCATGCACATTTGGAAAATGATACAAAAATAAACAGGCAATAACAAAATAGCTTGAAAGTATCATATTTGCATTGTAAGTAGTAGGTCCATGTGTATCATCTAAAGGCGCACAAGTAAGAATTGGTCACCTGTTGAATTTGTACTCCAAACCAATAGGGGGCAGCAAATAACAAAAGTAACCAATGCTGCTGTTAGCTTGTTAGCTCAGTTATGCTGTAGGTGGTCCAGACCAGAAACTGGTCGCAGTGTGGAGTGTTAGCGAGCTCAGGATCTATTGTCTTCTGGAAGGAGGGGGTTTTCAGGATGGTAACAGGGGGATTTAAGTTACTATCAAAAAAAATAGCTGAAACATCATTTCTGTTCATTTTCTATCGTTTGAAACTATAATTCTTACATATTGCACCTTTAATGAATACTCATATACAGTTATTTAATCTATCAATTTCTCACATTTTCTTGAAAATGTATTTTGTCGCACTATATCAGTATATCAGTAATGTAATAAGTCCAATTTTAGAGACTGTGATTGAGGATTTTCATCCTTATCTCACACTCAGACTGGTCGGTCACTGACATTTCACTCTGCTCCATAAATGAAAATGAACAATGGCAAAGTAAGATTCATGATCTCCTTCAGCCTCTGTAGGAATAATTGTGAATCATTTCTCAGTTTGTCCCCTCAACGATTCATGAAACAATATCAACACACGTTTACTGTACGTGCATGTCCAACAACAGTCAGAGAACATTAGCCAAATCACCAAGATATTAGAAGGTTCCTCTCCCATCAGCCTCCTTGATCAGACTAATCATCCTTCCGGTGGCTGTCTTCATCTCCCCTGCCACCTTTCAAACACTCGGTCATGTCGAAGCACCCGGTCTGCCGTTTTACATTATTAGTTCCCTGCCGGGGGGTGCTCCCTCTTAAGCCGAGAAGCAGAGAAAAAGCAAGGTGAGGAAGATAGAAAGCGACGGCACCTGCCTGCTCGTCGCAGAGGGAAGAGGAGTAGGAGGAGGAGGAGGAGGTGGCGGCAGCGTTGACGGCCTAATCTCTGGCTCTGATTATCTTCTCATTACAATCAGACGGGAGCCACTCGAAAGAAGAGGAGAATGTGTAATTACGCTCAAATCTCCCATGACTAAAACAGAGGATAATAAGCAGGGCTAGAGCTGTGTGCTCACATCTAATCGTTGGGTTTATTTAGTCATTCGTTCTGCAGCGTTTGACTGTGTATGAAGATTTTTTTTTTTTTGGGGGGGGGGGGGGGGCGCGCTCAGGTGGAAGTGGATGAATTCATAAACACCTCCTGACTTATGACAGCATTATTTGGAAGCCAAAAATAAATTGCTCCAATTTTTAAATCTGCATAAAATATGTGCAAACACGAGGCTGAGTGTGTGACTTTCCCCCACTTTTGTTTTTTCCAACTGAAAAATCTTTAAGCTCCAGTTTTTAGCAGAAATTAGAAAAAAAAATTCAAGGAGAACTCGAAATATTCTCATGACCATGTATCTCCCGTGGCTGCATCTGCATGGTGAAAGATAGAAAACACCATTTCCCCCAAAATGTCAGGGCAACTGAAGCATGTAAATAACTACATTTGAATTGACACCTCGATTTGAATGGTAAATGGCTGACCTCCAATTTTCCCGTAGAATGGCTGGCAGGGAGAAATGAAGGGGAATAAAACACATATCCAGTAGACCAGAGGGGAATAAGGCTAACCGAGCGTGCTAAATCCTCCCTGCTATTGTATGATGGAGGCGCTAACTGTGTGGGCAACTCTAAAAATCACTTTTTTTGGAAAAGTTCTCAAGAGTCAAAACTCAACCTTTTTTTGTTTCTTTTCTTATTTCTCTTCCCCTTCACAGTTTGGAGACAACAGTCTGCCCGCCGCTCAAGACTGACGAGAGGAAGGCGCCGGCGGCGGACACCAGGGTGGACGCCGTGGACAGAAACGGCTGCATCAAGGGAAAAGGACGCAAACACCACAGTCATCGCAGGGCCAGGAGGTGAGATGGTTGTTACGCTCGCACAAATACAGGCACTCGAGAACCATTAAGAAGGTTTTCTGAAAGAGATGAAAAACTCAAGAAAATCAAGATCCTCTGAAGCTGTGGGATTTGTTTTTTTTTGCGGCGAAGTGTCTCTGATGATGAATGGTTAAAGTTTTCATTTGTTTTTTTTTTGGGGAGTTGCTTTTGTAGATTTAAGTGCTGGCGATAAAGCCTTTTAACAGCACAACAAAACTCCTCGAGGGCTTGACTCTCAGGGAGAAAACACAGCTAATCTCTATATTCTGGTGCGAGGAGTGTAAACAGTCTTATCAGGTCGGGCCCGGTGGAGAAATACAAACATGAGGAATTCCACACGGTGTCATTCAGATCCTGTCTTTTCAACGGCACCTTGAACCAAAAAGTCTCCTTCACACACCGAGAATAATTTTCAGGCTTCTTATTCCGAGGTGGGAAAAATCAATTCAGGCAGATTTCTTTTTTTTCTTTTCTTTTTTTTCTTTTCGCAAGAAACCTCTTAATTAATCTGACACCTTCAAAGCCTTCGCAGTCACATAGCGGGGAAGCAGCCAGTGATATGTAAAAACACGACCGGAGCCGCATCTGAGGTGTGTTAGAGAGGATCACAAACATGAATCGCTTCTCTTTGGATGAACTTTATACCCAGCGGCAGCTTCTCTTTGTTTTTGAATTCAACAGCGAGCACAGGGAACACGCAGGCTTCTGATAATCATTTTTCCCAGTTTGTGCGAGAGGGAACAGACGTCTGATGGAAAACAATTTATCGTGCTTTTTATCCCTGAAGTTGAGAGCTCTTTTCTGTGAGTTGAACTTACAGTAGCGGGGCTTCTCTGTTCAGAAGCTACACATGGCAGCGAGATATACAGAGTCGTTTGAAACTCAAGTCAGTTTCATCTTTTACATAAGGATATGACGACCATACCATAATCTTATACCGTATTCTTTTATTTAGCTACAAAATGACAGTGGTAATATACAATATAGTAGTGAACCAATCAAATATGTTGTGTCTGAGCTAATTTACTTCAAAGTTTAATATTATATTTGATAAAAGTGCATTATTTCTTCAGACATTAGTGGAAATGCTCTGGTTTAGACCAACGACAAAGGTGTATTTGCATGTGCTAATTTTGCACAGTACACGATGACAAAAAGTGCAAGGAGCTGCATAGGTGTGGGCATGTGGCCACACTTCCTTAAGAGAAGCTAAAGAACAATGCAGGAACTGCTTGTCACGAGTTAAAAGGCTAATCAGATGCTAAAACACAGCATACTCCAATTATTCATTATCATCACGTATTATACAACTCCATTAAAGGCAGTCAATTAGTTCAACTATATAATTAAATCTCAACCTTTTCCTCTGGTCAAGGAAAAAAAGAGAAAAACATATTCATATATGCTTAACAGTCGCAATTTGGTAAGCTTGAGGCAACAAACTGTGGGATCGATATACAGACTCCAGGAAAGCAAATGGTGGAGCAGAATGAACGAGAAGCTGATCAAGCAAACAGGCAGGCAGTAAAAACTAAGAAACAAGAAATTACAAAACACTCAGTAACTAAAACCAAGTACAATCCGAAGAAAAAGGGTAGGGAACTCAGACAGGAACGCAGATTGATCACAGGGAACGAACACAGAGCAAACACTTTGAATAGAAATTGGGGAAAACACAAGGAAAATACACGGGAGGCTTATCAGGGACAGGTGACACTAACCAGGACAATCGCAAGGGAGGGAAAGCACGACACCACAGGAAGTAACACAACATGACGCATGAGGACGAACCCTACAAAGGAAAACAGGAAACAATAAAACTAAATCTCAAAATTATGACACAAACCTGAAAGATGACATTGCGTAACAGAAGTAAGTTAAACATGTTTCATCTGCTAAATTACAGACATGAGTTAGAAACAAGCGGACATTGGAAACAAACACCTGTCTCCTGGGTGAAAGTCCTACATATACTCAACCCATCCATTAACCAACCCTGACATTTCTATTATTGTGTGGTAGTTGGACATGGCTGTTTTCTGGAGAACATAAGGGTTGGCGGATCAGATGAACTCAAAACTTTGCCGTATGTGCTGCAAAAGTCAAAAGCAACACAATGTGTTGCCGCATGATATTTCTGCAGTAGCTGAAGGAGTTTCAACTTGGTACCAGATGCATCAGGAGTCTGTGACAGATCTGACACCAGAATCACAACTGTAGTTGGTTTTAACACAGTCTAAAAAGTCTGAAATCAGGCCACAGTCTAGATGGAGAGTCTTTGAATATTGTAATAATTTTAACAGCAGTAACAAAAGTTAATTTACAGAGTTTATTTTAGGCCAAATTGAGCCTCCGCTAAGATAAAAACACAAAAGCAGCATCAGAAACTGCATGACGTAGAAAACAATAATCAAGTCTACAATGTAGGAGGAATTAAATTATAAAATGCACAAAGGCACACTCATAAACAAGCTGCCATTCACTAAAAATAGGTTTTAAGATTTAAAAGTAGAGGCAGACCAGATGCAGAGTGAAAGGTTCTTCCTAAGCCGAGGGGCCGACTCCTGATTAAACTCAGGAACAGTAAAAAGACTTTTAGTGGACCCCCAAGGCTTCTTCTACAATAAGTTTGGGTATATACTGGGTATAAGCCTGTGATTTGATTAATGGTACCTGAATTAACTTTTAAAGAGACAGATTTAGACTAAACTCAACTGATCTTAAGTTCTGAATTCTAATCTTTTCTGATAATCGGTGATCACAAAGAGAGCGTCTCTAAAACACGGTGCAGCCAGCGTCAGCAGGGTTGTAAGCGCGTATCTGAGGATCCAACTGTCAGGAGTACTAATCACCACGAGGCAACTGTTTATCAACTCTGACCACAAGGTCAGCTGGTGGGAGGAGAGACGGAACAGCAGCTACATCAGTCGTGACTGAGCTTCCGCAGCCACACCGATGCATCACAGCCAGCGAGGGCCACCGGCTCTGCAGATAATTAATGGATCAGAAGTGATCAGGAATATAAAGAACCGCGTGAAAAACATTGTGCTTGTGATCGTTCATTTCCATGATGCAAAAAGTGGCTAATGGGCTGGATTCATTCCCGAGTTTTCTGTCTCAATTACGAAGCATCACAAGTCGCAGCCTGAGAAAAGTATCTGTTGAGGAAGACATTTGTTCTGTGGATTGTTATCTTGCTAATTAGCTGGCAGAGGTCCAATTTAGAAGAGCAACCGATGTTAATTATAACGTGAAATCACAAGCCATCGACGCTTTCTTCTGGGTGGAAACAGTATGTTAGCTACAGTGGGTATGTTTTAGAAAGTAGATGGTTCAGCGAGAAAAAAAACACATAAATGAAACATTTCCATTCAGTTCCACTGAATCACATGTTTAATAACAATAACCCCCCTAGAGAAGACGAAATCCGCCTGACCACGCCTGCACCAGATGCTATACAGTACCTGACACCAAGCGCGTGATGTATCTTTTATGTAATGACATATCTAGGATGTAGCTACATACATTAATGGTATTCATGCGTGATTGCGGCAGAGAATACAAAGCAGCTTGCTCTCCAGGAAAGTAGGCTGCATTCAGCATTGAGCATATTCTCATCAGATGTCCCCAAATCCCATTTTCATACACCATTGTTTCACGCAATCACCATTCCCAGTGTAGCTGGCAATTGACTGCTCTCTCATTCTCCCTTTCATTCGCTCCACCTCATCAAAACGAACCATTTCTGCTGGCAAGAAAAAATGCAAATGCTTGCCTTGTGCTCTCTTCCTACAAGGCCGGAATGGTGGAGGTGTTAATGAGTGACAAAGCGATCTCATTACCAGGAGAGGGTACTTGGGCTTGGTCTGTCTAATCAGCCCTAATGCATTTCAGTTCCTAATGCTCCCCAAACTGCCGACTACACCAAGCAGGGCCATTTATTATAGCAAGACAGTCTTCTGCATCCAATGAAACTGGCACAAAGTCTCCAGAGCTCTGTGGTCGCATTCATCAAGCAGGGCTGCAGTTTGTCACTGTCTGGATCAGCTCTGATCACGCTCACCTGTTAGCATGACCTGCTGCTTGTGTAATGGAAAAGGTCATTTCCCCAGATTTTGACATGAATAGCCAACAATTACCATTAAGTAGGCATGAAAGTGTAAAATGTGTCTTGTACAGCTTTTTACATATGTAGATATTTTAATGTTTTCTGTCCATAGCTGTGCTAGGAAAGAAATCTGGATTTCGAACCTGTAATCTCATTTAAACTGTACGTATATAAACTTACTATTTATTCTCCAAAGGGGCTGCAGATTAACCCATTTCTGTCTTTAATGAGCAGAAAATTAAAACAATTTGTTTTGTAGCTCAGTCGAGCTTTTTTGGCTTCAAAACATCACTGGGCAGCTTTCGTACGAATGAACAGGGCTCTGTGTCCAGATAAAAACGTCCTTAATAGACTGCATCCTGAATTCCTTCTTTATTTACGCTCCACCACTGAATGCTGATAATGCATCATCACTTTGCGCGTCAGAATTTAGCATGTTTACCCAGGTCTTATGAGTAGATCAAAGTAGAGCCGGGGTAAAAAAAAGTTTTTGGTTTAAGTGGGTTTTTTGACCAGTGGAAAAGAGGTGATTATTAATCAGGCCAGTGCGCAATTGAATATATATATATATGCAACATATCTGTATTCTTATTCATTAAACAGCTGTTTACAGGATGCATGGCGTCAAGGAAATGTATATGTCCACGTAAGATTATAAATGTAATATGAGGATAGCAAAGCAAGCTTAAAGCTGTTGTTAGTAAAATGAGTGTTGAATAGCTCTATATTCCAGCAGTATTCACTGTCAGCAACCCACATCTCTCCTCCTCCTGCTCATGCAGTCAAAGAGAGAATATATTTTTTTTTGATATCCCTGCCAACTTTATCCAATCAGGGGAACAGGGAACTCCATATAGAGGCGGTCCTGTCTCTTCTTGAACATGTAGAGAGACGGATCCTCCTGTTTGCTGCTATATTTGGTGGTTGTTGGGAAGGAGGGGATTGCCAACTGCAGAACAGAGAGGACAGACAAAGCTTTAACTTTGTTTGAACCACCAGACTACAGAGCAGCTTCTTTCTTCAGGGTGTCAGAGTCCTAAATTCATCCACAGCACTCCATTATAAATTCTTTTTTCATTTTATGACTTATTCGGCAGGTCAAAGGCACTTAGAATGACTATGATACACTGTATTGCCAAAAGTATTCACTCACTCATCCAAGTACTTGAAATCAGGTATTCCAATAACTTCCATGGCCACAGGCGTATAAAAGCAAGCACCTAGGCATGCAGACTGTTTCTACAAACATTTTTGAAAGAATGGGTCGCTCTCAGGAGCTCAGTGAATTCAAGCGCGGTACTATGATAGGATGCCACCTGTGCAACAAGTCCAGTCATGAATTTCCTCGCTGCTAAATATTCCACAGTCAACTGTATTATAACAAAGTGGAAGCGATTGGGAACGACAGCAATTCAGCCACGAAGTGGTAGGCCATGAAAAATGACGGAGCGGGGTCAGTGGATGCTGAGGTGCATAGTGCGCAGAGGACGCCAACTTTCTGCAGAGTCAGACAGACCTCCAAACTTCATGTGGCCTTTAGATTAGCTCAAGAACAGTGCGTAGAGAGCTTCATGGAATGGGTTTCCATGGTCAAGCAGCTGCATCCAAGCCATACATCAGCAAGTGCAATGCAAAGTGTCGGATGCAGTAGTGCAAAGCACACTGCCACTGGACTCTAGAGCAGTGGAGACGCGTTCTCTGGAGTGTAATCTGATGGACGAGTCTGGGTCTGGGTCTGGGTTTGGCGGTTGCCAGGAGAGCGGTACTTGTCTGACTGTATTGTGCCAATTGTAAAGTTTGGTGGAGGGGGGATTATGGTGTGGGGTTGTTTTTCAGGAGCTCGGCTTGGCCCCTTAGCTCCAGTGTAAGAACTCTGATTGCTTCAGCATACCAAGAGATGTTTGACAATTCCATGCTACCAACTTTGTGGGAACAGTTTGGGGATGGCCCCTTCCTGTTCCACCATGACTGTGCACCAGTGCACAAAGCAAGGTCCATAAAGACATGGATGAGAGAGTTTGGTGTGGATGAACTTGATTGGCCGGTTCAGAGTCCTAACCTAAACCCGATAGAACACCTTTGGGATGAATTAGAGTGGAGACTGAGAGGCAGACCTTTGTCAAAAAGTCCCATAAACACACTCCTCAACCTTGGGGAAAACCTTCCCAGAAGAGTTAAATCTGTTATAGCTGCAAACGGTTGTCCGACGTCATATTAAACCCTATGGATTAAGAATGTGATGTCACTTAAGTTCATATGCGAGTCAAGGCAGGTGAGTGAACACTTCTGGCAATAGAGTGTTTATATCTAGAAATACCAAGTCCATCTCATTTGCTTATGTAGGTTATATAGAGACATCGGTATTAAATTGAGACTGTTGCATAACCAGTTAAAAGTTCCTTGTAGTATGCTTAAACTGTAGATTATTTTTACAGAAAATTCTGAAATTACCCGTCACAAGTTTCCAGAGCCCATGTGACTGCTTCATCATCAAGCAGCAAATTGTAACATTGACAAACCTGGAGCCTCGATCCTAGCAATATATCAATCATCAAAATAATTGCAGATTCATTTTCTGTCGTTTGAGTAATTGATTAACCCCTTGTGATGACTGAAAATGACTTCAGAGTGGACCAATACGTCAAGCACGTCAGCTCCTTTATGAATTCATAAAACAGTTCAGTGGGTCTGCCTGTACCCTGATTCCTGTGGCACTTCATGTCTCCATGCCATCTCCCACCTCTGCATTATTAACTACCCTGCCATTAACCATGTAGACACTCCATCACTCCGCCGTGAAATTCCCATTAGCTCTGATTTGACCTGGATCAGACACCCTTTCCGGTTTCCCCAACAAAGCCTATTTGCACCCTCATAATCAAACTGAAGGTGAGGCTGCCCGCGCGAGTTGCCATGAACAGGATCTCCTCAAAACCTCTCTCCCTCAGCCGACATGCTCACTCTCGATCTCCTTCTGAATTCCAGTCTGTCTGTAGTTGAAAGAGTCGCTCCGTGAGGCTGCAGTGCTTCAAAGGCCTTCATCTCCTCTTCCACATCAGTCATTCTCAGAGAGAAAATGAAGTGGACCTCTGGATAGCAATCAAGCCAGACAACTGATGAAATCTGACAAGTTTCTCTCCTTTATAATAACGAATGCGCACTTGAAGAGAAGAATGGATGAATGACGGGAACATCTCAGCCACTCAACACGATTTATACAATAAATTACCATTAATGTACTTAGTTACATTCCATCACTGAGTCTGATGATTATTCGTTTTATCTTACTTTAAATATCTTGCTCTCCAGACAGGTGTGTCAGATCATGAATTCTGATTGTGAGTACAAGCGATTGGCATTAAAAAGGGATTTCTTGATTCCCTCCCAGACAAAAAAAATAAAAAAGAATCCATCCATTGCAACTAGCTCACCTAGATGACGCAGCTACACTGAGCAACTGGATTCTATTGAGGTGAAAAACTCAAAAAGCGATCAAATGGCACATTTATCAATGCCGAAGTGACGTTCGACGCTTTAGGACGTTAGGCGTAAACCTACAGTCCTCGCGTGATTCAAACAGAAAGAAAAAAGGTTGGGGGACGAACCCTGACGCAACTACTGTGCAGCTGATGGGATGTATCATAAATCATTATCATCAGTCTTGTCTTCAGTGAAGCTCACTGGCATGCGATCTGTTTTGCGCTCCGTACCAGTCTGGATGGGATTTAATCATGCTGTTGTGATGGGATCATCTCATAGGGACATTTGGCTCACAGATAATCTTGCTTATGTGTGTCAGGATCAATCAGGATGCATTTATGTGCGGTTATGTGATGGCAATCATGAGTCATGTGGATTATTTACCCCAACTCATTCTGTTCGGGGGTATTTTGTCGGCAAAGATTTCAGGGGGAAGAAAGAAACCATTATATAGTGAGTTTAACACTTTTCTCACAGGGACGAGTCAAGGCAACACTTCTGTGATATTAGACGTAGGTGAAGATTACTCCTGGGGAAGTTCTCGCACACTAGAATCATCTATTAGTGGTGCTGGTAATGTGCTGTTTGCACTGCTTCACTGGTGTGTTTATTTCAGCTGGCCACACACCAGTTAGCACTTTAAAACTATTAACATGATTTATTCACATCTTGCATTCAAGGGGCAATCCAAGCCAAAATAGGAAAGTAAAAAACATCTCCTCCCCTACCTTTAGTGGTGTCCTGCCATCAGGTTTAGTCATATACAAGGAATTTGGACAAAGTGTAAAAGTCAAGAATCATGATTCTAAAATGAGCAATATGTAAAATATATCTAAATGGGATTCAAAGAGCTGTACGGTGTTTGAAACAAAGATGTCCAAAAAAACTGGACAAGTAAAGCTCAAACTATGTGTGTTGCTAGATCAAACTATATAGGCGAGCGAGATAAAAACAGGTCATTTGGGAGAAGTAAACCTCAACACTGAGACTCAGAAGTCTAGAAGTCCATTGGATTGGTAATTGGATTCCTGAGCTGTACCTCGCACTGTAAAAACGTGAATTCTTCCAGCTGTGATTTCACATTTCCTATCCCGTTAGCGGTCTGAATACAAGTGTCCCCTCTGCCCTGTCTCTGCTTGCAGCCCCTCCTTTGATGACGACCTCTCCCCTCGGCCCAAGGGGAAGAAGAAGAAGAGAAAGTCTGAGCGGAAGAGGAAAAGGAAAAGGTCAGTTTCCCTCCCAAAAAATGAGACGACTCTGCAGTGAGAAGTATTGTTGGGCCCCCTTTTGTCAAGTTCCCCTGAGATCAATAAATTGAGAGGGTGTGAGGGAGAATGCAAGCCAGAGCTCACGTTGATGTGTTGTCCTGCTTCAGGTCTCCTTCCCACAGCCTGTCGCCACTGCGGAAGAAGAAAAAGAAGAAGAAGAAGAGCTCCAAGAAAAGCAAGCGGCATAGGTAGATCTCTCTTACTGCAACAATATCGGCAAAATGGCATGACATTTAACTTTAACTCATCTTTTGTTTTTTTATTATTCCTCTACCAGGTATACCTCCAAAAAGTCAAAACGCAGGTACGTATAAGCCTATTGCAAGGCTGTGTATGTCTGTCATTCCTGGTGGTTTAAACATTTGAATAAAAAGAACAGCAGCAGTCGTAAATGTGGAGTCACATTCAGCGGCTGCTTTTCGTACAATTTCTGTATTTCCAATTTAAAAGCCGATGCCCTTTACAGAATATATCAGTAAGAAAGCAGGCTGTCTGTGCCAGGGCTTTGTCAGTCTTAAAGACTCTCGCTCATGATTCCATTCTCTTTCATCCCACCAGCTCTTCGAGTTTGAAACATAAGAGAAAGGATGAACGCAAGCACAAGAAAAGGTCAGTCTGCGATTGCTGCATCAGAATCATGTACTCACCAAAGCCTACACAACTTCTTTTTGACCCGCCCTCCACCTCCTCTCCCTTCGCCAGCCGTATAAGCCCACCCAGCCCTTTCAGAGCATCCACTGTCGAGGGAAGAAAGAGAGTGGCTCCTCCAAAATGCTCTCATGTAAGGGCAGGACGGGTGAATGCAGAAACGTGCAGCTTTTATTTCTCCGAGCGGAGCGTGAAAAAAGCCTCGTAAAGAGGAAAACTGATTGAAAGCTTGAGCCACAAAGAGAGGGGAAGAAAAAGGGGTGAGAGAGGGTAAGAGAAACCAATTTCATGCTGTGATCGTTCAACATTTTTATAATTCGACTCTGGACGAGCAAGCCGTTGTTTGTGAGCACAGAGACCAAGTTCAGCTGCTGCTTACTTAGACAGAAACCACTGCTTCCCGGCTCGGTACGACTCTCGCTGCTTTTGTTCTCGTCATATCTTTGCATTGCCTTTAAACTCTCACTATTTCCTGTGCGCCTTCCTATTTTTCAAACATGGGCCATGTACATCAGAGGTGGAAATGGACGCTGGGAAAGAAAAAAATACTGTTTAAATTATACATCCCTGAAGTTACGGTAATATATCTATATGTAGTTATTTATGTGAACTGGAGACCTGGGCAGCTCAGAAAACAAGAGCCACAGCCAAAATGCTTGAATCTGTGTACACTTCAGACTTCAAATTTTGTGCAGTATAAGTCCAATTTGTGTCCCATATGAAAGTCAAGATTGACTTTTAACTTAAAGAGGAAATATTGAACTTTTCAACTCTGACCCCTCCCCGGCGTTTTGCTGTGGTTTCACATAGCATTAGCAACATGGCTACCGCTTACGGCCTGGCTACTGTCTAAAGCCAAACAAAAAACAAAAACCGTACGAATCCCATTTTGAGCTAGAAAACGTTCTCGAAAACAATCTCAGTGCCAAGTAAAGCTAAAGCCCCTGGTTCTATTCATAAGTGCGCAAATTTGGTCACTTATTGATTTAGTAGGAAGAACTTTGAACAGTCTCAAGTCCCGCTGGTGAGGGAGAACACATCTCAACAGGGGAGCAGACTGTGGCACAACACCTTGGCGCTCTCCACTCTCATCTCACTTCGGTTTCTCTCACCCTCCCTTTGCCTCCTCCATCAGCGGGGATCTTTTTCTATTGCAGTCCTGAGTTTCCACAGTTCTTCCAGTCATTTCACCATTACCTGAGAAAAGCGACCAGACAAAAACAATGCCCCTTCCTTTTGGCTTCCTTTGTGGCGTAATGTTGCCAAAAAGTACAGTGAATGTGAGGTTTACAAGGAGCATATCCGAACGCGTACGCATATTTTCCTACAGCCATTACACAGTGCAATCCATATTTACATCAGAATCATCACGTAAAGCAAACAAGTTGTCTATTGTTAGTTTAAGTCCAGTTAGTTAACATTAAAACATTAAAGTTATGTCATATAAGTAACGACATCGCTGGTAAGTAGTTTGTTTACTAAACCTAATCAAACTGTGACCGTTCCATGACTGTGGATCTGCTCTCCACAGAAGTTGATAGAACTGGCGTTTGCACTGCGTGTCGTCTGAAAGTGTAAAGTTACGTTATTTATATGTATATTGATGAGACCAAGTCGATCAGGTGCAACAGATGAATGGGTTTGATGGGTAAAATCCAGTTAAGTACATCTTGGAAAACATCTTAATTTCCTAGTTTTAGATCCTTTAGAGAGAATGTGGATTTAGAAGTTGTGTCTGTGTAAATCGATGACAACAACCTGCACGGCGGTACACATCCACACTTGTCGCTTTGTTCTTGGCAGGTAATTTAGTAAATCTGAATCCGTCTGTCGTATAAAACTTCAAAATAATGAGTTCATGTAAAAGAGATTGTAGCAATGACCACAAGGAAAGTAATGGACAGACAAAAAGTGTATATGGACAACTTGTACAAGCTACACAGAGGCCACAGACCGTTAGCTACAAATGTGATCAATTTACAAAGGCACTGATGAAAGCGGCGACCAATTTGTGTGTTCTGCCGCTTAGCGACCGCAGCCATTACAGCGGTGTCTGCTGACAGTGACGACAGAATGGGTAGTTGGATTAACGACATTAGACAGTGGCAGCGCAGTTACTGATTACCATAACTTAAATGAATGGCATTACTCATATTTTAGATATTTGGTTTGGCTACAACAAAAGCTTGAATAAATAACGGGGAAAAGATAATAGATTTGTAAGATTAAACATTTGTAATGAAGTACTGCTTAACTGTACTGTATTAGTACTGTGTACGAGCTAGCTAGCATAAGAAAAGTAAAGGTAGAGGTAGAAAACTCACTTCTGAGGGCAGCTTTCATTCAAATGTGCAGATATGTTAAGGAGACACCACCGCAGTAAAGGCAACTTGTCTACTTTTGGTATTTTCCCTGTATACAACAGATAGAAACAGTAAATCCTTAAATTTGAGAAGCTGGAATAAGTGATAATAAGAAATGCCTGGTGTCTATGTCTAGTAATTCCTGTCGACTGACTGCTCATCATGCCTTTAGCTCCTCATCCACTTGTGTCTTCTCTCCTCTGCTCTCCTCATCGCCTCCTTCAGTTCGCGGACTCACTCGAGGCGGAGACGACGTTATCGGAGGTCAGAGTCGGACAGTTCCTCCTGCCAGTCTTCCACAGTGGACAGGTAGGAAGCCGTCCCTCCGCCTCCTCACCCCCCCACACTCCCTCAGTTTATCTTATCAGCCCGAGGTGTCTGCCGAGTTTCTGGTCACACGCCAGCGATGACTGATAAGGCAGGGGTGACTCCCTGATCTCAGTCCTTATCACAGCTTCACAGGAAATGGCCCCAAATTCCCTCCACAGATCAATGCACCCATTTCTAATGACATGTGGCAAATCTTGGACCTGTGATATGAAAGACGCCGTTTTTCACGGGTTCTATGGATTTTACTGAACAGGGTTGATGGCATGATGATCTCTATTGTCGCTGGTGTTAATTAACTCTTAAATAATCATCGATTACCATTAAATGTAGAGTAATGCAATTATAATTAGTGAACTTTGACATATGTAGAATTCACACAGGTTTAATTATAAACCAATCATCAGAATAAGTGTTGTTGATGTACGTTTCAGATGTCTTGAAACTTACCGTCTCTTTACGTTGCAACTTTATATTTCTTTTAGTTCAATTTTCAATGTTATGTTGTGAGTAATTGCATGCGTGACCTTATGGTCTGGTAAGGTTCAGCCACAAAAAGTATTGGGTTAGGGTTTAGAAATGATCATTTTTTGGCTTGCCTTTCTCTGCCACCACAAACACAGCAAGATATTGTTCAGACACCTCGTTAGAAAAAAAATTAGGGCAGCAAATTGTCCCCACATCTTGTTAAACAAACCCTGTTTTGTTGCCACAAAAACATAACATCATCTTGTGAAAAACTCAACTACACACTGGTCGATGAAAAAAATGCAGCAAAAGGGCCTTCTTTGATGCCCCTATGGTAGATAAAACATGATAAAGTGGCCTCTGGGGTGCCCCTCCTTTTGGACAAAACGTGGTGAAGTGCTCTCTTGACTGTAAATATATTGCGACTTCTTCCATGCCCCGGCCTCTGAGACATCCTGAGTCTCTGAGTGGTCTCTGGCTTTGCAGCCATTTCATGTAAAGCTGTCACGTTTCCACCATCGCCTCGTCCACTGGTCATGAAAATCAGCACGTGTATAAAATCTGAACGTGATATGACATGTATTGAAGAAATGTTGATGTGACACGTATATCTGTGTTTTGGCAACTGGGCAAACTTAAACTTACTAAAAAATCTTCTTCAATTAATGTTTTTTAATCTGTTTGAATCTCTTTATTAATTAAAATCAAGAAATACTGAGCGCCAAACTACACGTTATCCAACATTTTTATACGTCTGAAACTCAATCCCTCAGCAATCTCTGCGACACTCAAGGAAACATTCCTGTTTTCATCCCCTTCTTTGAGGTGCAGAACTGGCTGCAGCTGAACAGAAGCAGTTATGTCGTAGCGCTGTGTCATGTAAACTAAATCCAGCATTTTTCCCACAGACACCATCTGCAAAAATCTGTGGTGCATCAGGCATTAGGACACCTGGCAGCTGTAGTAGAGGAAACCAACGGACTGCTCGACCATGCGGACTTGAAGTGGAGACCTGCAACCAAATCAGTGTGTAAAACGGCTCCAAAATATCGCTCCATCCTCTCCACCGCCACCGTAAGTACACTTCAGGACTCTTCACGGTGCCGCCGCTTGTTCAGTTTGATTTCTCAGTTGTGGCCATGTAAAACGACTTCCTGTCAGCGCCCACAGTGAGGCGGTTTGTTTCTCAGTAAAGACAAAGATGTTTTATTTTTAGCTCACTATTACAATTTTAATCCCACATCGCAGTATTTTTTTTTTCGACCAAAATACAACATTTTCCAGGAAATTATGTGTCTAAATCCATTTAAGTGCACTTTTAAGGATAAATATTTACAAAAAGGAAGACCTGACATGGCCTTACACTGAGCTCCTTTTATGAATTATTTATTTTGCAGTAATTTTATCAAGCCTTGTTTTTCAGTTTTTTTAAAAACCAACACCATCAAGCATTTGGTAGGGAAGACCCGCAACAATAATAATGATACCACTGGGAATATTACACGTTACCAGAGGCTTATTTTCCCTGTTGATGAGAAATAAAGTGTCAAACACCAACAACAAATACTTTATTTTTTAAACGTTATTTCTCACTACACATTAGTATTCCTTTATTAAAGGTGTTACTGCAAAGTTATAAACATTCCATTCGGTGATGATGTTAATGAGTATGCACTGCCAGTGTTTTTAATGAATTATTTAAACAAACTGCATCACGGTCATGGTTGATTAGAAAAAATAAAATACTTGGTTGCGCCTCATTTAATTCTTAATGTCTACTTGATTTGTAGCTGGCTCCTGCATGGACATACATGCATAGACAAAAAAAACAAAACAACAAAACAATGTTCTCCATCTCTTTTCTCAAATCACAGTCTGCAAGCTGCGGGTGTGCAGGGAACACTTGTTTGTTGTCATCAAAAGTGTGACAGACTGTTGTTACAGTTTAGAGCTTTAAGCTGGATATATACCATTAGCTTCTGCTACGCTACATAAACGTCACACTGCTTCCTGTGCTGGCACCCGACGCTGGCACAGCGCTTATGTAATGTCAGCGCAAAACGTTTGAGATTTCTTGCCACTTTGGACCAAAAACAACATAAAAACAGGTCAGAAAATCTTCTGTAACTGAGGTACTGAGACCCGTGTGGTGGAGGACTAAGAGACTCTTGTCCTGCTGTGCAATTAGAATATGTTTTGTAAATATTGTATACTTTCTATGACCTACGACATGATACAGAAGCAGGAACACAAAATCAATTCAGCCGTCCTCGGTCCACTCCGGACATTGCATCAGTTTTATGTTCTACCTCCAGCATCCAGCTTCAGTTGTTTAGGCTACAGACGTGACGTGGAGCTGACAAGAAACCAAAAGTAAACACACATTTACACTCTGTGGATGACAACCTGTAGACAACAGGCTCTGAATGTTTAAGATTGGGCTCCTTATTGCAGGTTTAAGTGGTGTTTCCCAAAGAGCCTCATAAATACAGCTACGTCCTTAAAACTCATTGTCTCATGCTTATTGGAGCATGAAATATATTTAATTTCTCTCCAGCGATCATTAAATTATGCTAATTGCACAGACGGATGTTTTTAATTACACACCACAGGGTTTTTAATTGAAATTCAATAAATTAATCCATATATTGAATCACGCCCAGCATTTAGTACCCCAAAGTCTTTCAGGTGGACTGCACAGTCGGTCACTGTTTTTCAGTGGTGTTTGCATTTATTTATGGGTTTTATTTTGGTGAATAAAAAGGCACACAGTTTCAAAAAGTGAATATGAGTGATGTTTGCTTAATATTTCTTTCCCATAAAAGCCAGCAATAAAGGGAACGGTAGGTAGAGTGGAAAGAAAAAAGAAAAAAAAACTCGAAAAATATGACAATGAATGTGGTTGATGATGAAATATGTCAACCTTCTCTGTAAATGTAAATGGGGAATTTTCTCTTGTGGTGGAAGCATATAAGAAAAACCTTGTGGCAACAATACGAAAAAGAAAAGCAATGAAGGAACCATTAGCAAAAAAATGCCAAGGCTGAGATGAAATGTATGTTGGAAGGTTGCCTTGTCAAAAGTGAAGAATGTCTTTGTTTAAAATGTTCTGCCAGTGAGACCTTTTTACCC
Organism: Diplodus puntazzo; assembly: GCA_963678695.2. Classification (NCBI taxonomy): domain Eukaryota; kingdom Metazoa; phylum Chordata; class Actinopteri; order Spariformes; family Sparidae; genus Diplodus; species Diplodus puntazzo. The sequence goes on along the minus strand of OZ023159.1, from coordinate 20,795,775 downwards.
TTGAGTATGCACAGATCGTGCGTGGATGCGAGTGGTTAAATTTCCCTCAGGGTTGGTCTGCTGTGTCGCCTTTAGACGAGATAGTGGGGAAACCTTTGGGAGGACAGACAGGATAAAACCTCTTGAGTGTCTCGTTATCAATAATTGAAGAGAGATCATACATTTATGAGATTACTCAACTATGATCCTCGGATAGTCAGTATCTTTTTTTTCCCTCTGTGGACGTCTGCAGTAACTTGAAAAAACTTTGCAGTAGTTGTACTCGCATTACAAGCCCACTTTTAAAGTATACTGGGGACCTTTCGCTCCCGAAAACAAAAAAGAAAAAGGAACTTGCCAATAAAAGTCTAACTGGCTCAGGGTTTGAAGAGAGGGTTATTGTCTTTTTCATGCAATTTACTACTCTAATGATGCACTTATGTTGCCCGCTCTTCCCTTTTTCTTACACCTTACCTACTTAAGGAGGAAATCTTGATTGGTAAGTCGATGCTATCCGCAGATTTAGGGATTTACTTGTAGGTCGGTGCAGGTTAATTATTTACTTCTTACAGGAGAAAGAACACAGTCATCTGTCCTATACTGAGGGCTTTCTTAGTTAGACTGATGGGATCTCTCTTTGTCTGCAATCCTTTTCATTTCTACATAATACCCATTTTGTGATGTTTGTTCAATGTTCTTTAAATGAGGCTTCTTTCAATGGGGCTATTGTTTACTCTCCTTCTCTTCACTCGAGTTAGACTTGGTAGATTTTTCCACGCATAGTTTTCCTTTCTTCTCTGCTCTTCTGTTGTTCCTTTCATATAATTGTTTTAGTTTAGACTTACTTTATCTGAGTTTGTTTTCTTGTTGATTTTTCTTTGACTTTAGTTGAGTTCAGACTTTCTTTTGAGGTTAATCGCATGCTTCAAAATTTGCATGATGTCTTTATCTTTCAAAGTTTTCTGTCCCGAGAAAAAAAAAAGAAAAGAAATCTCTTCTCTGTGTTTTCAAGGGGATATGTGGCTTTGTACTAGAGTATTCACAGTGCATCAAAGCAGATAGCAGGTTCCATTTATTGGCACACGCTTGGTTTTAATCTGCAGCCTATTTGTCTGTTTGCAGATTTTGTCGTCAAAACCTGGAAGCGAGCTTTTAGACGGAAAAGGTTCTCAGCAATTAACGAGCCAGACCGACGGTCCGCACGATTACGATTCTGGGAATGACACATCTTCGCCACCATCAAGCAAAACTGGTGTTTCTCGGGCGAGTGTCAATGACAACAAGAGGAACCACTGTAAACGTCTGGCCTCGCCAGAGAAGCTTAAGTTCGCTGACAGGGACAATGTCTCTGATTCAGGAAACTCTGTGACAAGCTACGCTTCCTTGTGCAAACCTTATGGGGAGGATGGCTTGTCTGCAACCCTTTTCAGTGGAAACGCCAAGAGGTAATGTTGTGTTCATAATAAATAATCCAGTTGAATGAATGCTTCCCAGGAAAACTGCAAGCTGTTTATCTTCTGTTACCACACTCTGTCTCTTCCTCTGAAATGTGCAACTTATGTGATGAGACAACGGCACAGTTTTGACTTTGTCACTCAAACATCTTCATGTGTTTTCTCTGCAGAGAGCAGATCACTCTGGGATGTCGGGTAGAGGTTGTGAGACCGCCAAAGACCTCACGCTGCTCCCAGAGGACGAGCAAGTCATCTCGAAGGCACCGGAAAACCCGGTCATCCAGCAGCAGGAGCCGAAGCAGATCCTCGGGGAGTTCCAGATACTCCGGACGCTACTCCCGAAGCCTGTCGCTGTCATCTTGCAGGTGGGCTGACACTTCTATGTTGTACCTCCCTGACATCCACTGATACCCAAGTTACAGTCAGTACATTTCTACTCACATGTATTAAACTCTTACTCATCTAGATGATTATCTGGTTATTAGATGAATCATAATATCTTTCCTCTACAGCACCACCATCAGGTCAAGACTAATAACTCAACTAATAGCAACACAATGCCAATAGATCAGAATTAGTGGCGCGTAATCAAAAGTGATTATAGCATGTATTCGTAATTTCCTTGTCATGTTTCTCGTTGCCAGCTCGTATTCCCGCTCGCCGAGTTATTCAGCTGATCCGAGGCGAAGAGGCAGCGTGGCCAGCGTGAGCTCCAGAGGAAGCTACTCCAGATACAGCACTGACAGGTACACTTCACAAACCGTTTACCTTTCTAGTGACTTCTCATTAGCTGTGTACGAGAACAGATATATAGTGACATTGTCGGTGGTTAAAATGTTCACACTGTTATGTCTGCTTCTCAGACTACGAGACAGAAAAAGAACACCGAGCTCCAGAGGGAAAGATGTGAAGCATGCACATAAGGTCAGTGGGAAGAGACGGAGACGCAAATCCTACTCTCCTATGAAGAAAAGGAGGAGAGACTCACCGAGCCATCTGGAGGCACGCAGGATCACAAGGTAGGGCTTTTTCCCAGCCTGGTTATTTAAGCTTACAAATATACAGTTTTATGCCCATAGGCAGCAAAAAAATGTACTGCCAGTCCCACCTAAATCAAAAAAGTCCCCAACCTGAAGTCTTTCTCTTGTGTTGTTGAGCTGCATACCATGAAATGGTGTTTAGCCAGAGGCTGAGATAACCGTCAGCTCTAAAGCCACCGCAGGTGTGAAAGGAGCAGATGGCATAATAATGGAGGAAAAAAAGAACGAGCAAGTCTGATGTTCACTTTTTCCTAACAGAACAGGTCTGTTGCACAATAGGTGTTAATTTTCTTTCATTTCATACAGCAAATGACAAACGCCTAGAAAATATGCTTACAAGAGCATGACAGCCACAGAGAGATTACCAAGTATGATTTTTTTATGTAGTTACTGCTCCACTCATTTGTACTGCTTTAAAGCCGCACTATTCAACATTTGTATATTGATTACCCTCAGCCCTACAGAGAATTCTAACGCCTCGCAGCTAAACAGCTGCCTGCTGCGGTTGAAAGCAGCGCTGATGGAGATTGGCTCTCTGTAGAGCTCAGGCCAATACAGAGTCGGTTGGCAATATTTTGTGGGTTTGTTACTACGAGACACCTTTCTAATAAGTGCACTTGTTAAAGGTGCACTATGTAGTTTTGGGGGGATATTTTAATCAGAAGAGAAAGATCTTCATTGACAGATTCTTTTTTTTTTTAAAATGAAACCAACTAAATAAGCAAACTCTCTTTGTTTTCCTGACTGAATAAAGGGAATAAACAAACTGACCTTAAAGGACAACACAATTTCATACCGTTTTACTTTGTTTATGTTTGGCGGACCCTGCCACCTTTCTAGCTTCAAACAGTGTTCTGGGGACCTTATTTTCCTCTGAGAACAGCTTGTTTATTCAGTTATGGAGAAAAAAAACCAAACATATTTAAGCTTGTATTTATACCTCATACTTCAGGTTTGAAGTTCTCCAAAACTGCATAATGCCCCTTTAAGGTTTGGCATAATGAACCAAATTGGCGCTTTCATTTTCCTACTGTTTTTTCAGTTTTACATCACTTTCCTTTTTGGCTCTCCGCAGTGCCAGGAAGAGACCTATCCCTTATTTCCGGCCCAGTCCTTCCTCCAGCAGTCGGTCCACCAGTGTGTCGTCCTGGAGCAGCCTCTTCACCCGCAGCCGCAGTCGCAGCCCAGTCCACAGCCTCAGCCGGAGCCGGAGTAGGAGCCGGAGCCACAGCTACTCCTCCTACAGGAGCTACAGCCGCAGTTCATCTTGGAACTCCATTTTTGGGACCCGCTGCAGCCGCAGCAGGAGTCGCGGTTCGTTGAACAAACGCACCAAAACCAGGCATTAGGTTTCTCAGAGAACATTAATGAACTGAAGCGCCGGTCGTGTTTCCAGTCGTGAGCGAGAACGGTGGATGTTAGAGCAATCGACTGTGTACATCGCCGCTCTGACGCTTGAGTGGAAATGTCCCAGCAGGGGTCTGACTTTGTCTTTCATTGATGCAGTCCTGTTCACTCTGCGCACAGAGACCATTGGAGACTGAATGTCTTTTTCGTTTGTTTGTTTTGTTCTCGCACTGCATCTCCTTGCATCGGTACACACAATGGCCTGAGACTGTTCATCTCTTAGATATTTACAATTGAAACTGCACATAAGCCAGAAGCAGTATTCCTGTGTTTGATCAACTGACATCGCTGTTCCTTATTTATAAGTCCATGTACTTCATATTAAATTATTCTTTTAAATGAATGCTTGAAAATTGTTGATAACATAATATTTATTTTAAAAACTGATGATTGTACATAATAAGAACTGAGGGTATCAAGAAGGGTTCAAATGGCTTATTTCAGTCTAGTTTTGGGGGCTATATACGGTATGTGTTGGCTCATGAAAGTGTAGATGCACCAGATAACGTTTTTAAAGTGGTGTCATAGGACATCGGACTTTTACCGTCCCATGTCAGGTGTGTATGTTGTAGATTTTGTGTAGAGAAGCGAAGTATTGATGTAACATATGATCCGTTTGATCGGAGTGTTGACGAATGGATTCAGAAGGATCTCTGTCAGGAATGAGGCAAAAGGTTTATTGCTCTGATCTCGACACTTCACAATCCGGAGAACAAACGTGTTTCCTCTGAAAAATGAATCGTGGAGAACGGCCTGACGGCAAGCAAACTGCCTGTCAGCTCAAATGTCAAATTAGTTTATCCTCTGATCAGGTGGGAAACAATTGAAATGTCAGTCCATGTAATACAACAGAGAGCAATTGAAACATTGTGTGGGGACAAGGAGGGGGATTTCTTTTGAAAAGATCTTGACAGTTTCAAAGGAGGTATTTTCCTGACAACTTGCAGTGAATAAAATGTGAATTTTTCTCAAGGTGCAATATGAAAGAATTTGTTAATGCATACAAAAATGATCAGCAGGATGTGAATAACAGCTGTGACCTCTACGTGTTGTGTTGCAAAGATACAAATTAGCATTTCGATCAGCCCAGTCGGGACTGCTAGCTGCACGGCTAACTGAGCTAACTAGCTAAAGGCAGCTCAGCAGAGGTTAGCGGTTACTCTAGTGATACACCACCCGCTGATTTGAGTATGAATACAGGTGGTCAATTCTTACATATTGCACCTTTAAAGGTAAATATAATGGGCTTTTCTTTTTCACTGCGATGCTTCAAAGAATATTTGATTTCAAGAAGAGAAAAAACTGAAAGAAAAAGCTGTTTCTTGTTTTGTTGTGACATACTGAATACAGTCGTCTGAACTTGAACTTGAACAGCGTCGATTCTCGAATAACTTGAATAATGTTTTTTCTCGCGACAGCGCCGGAACCAAACACAAATGTCAACTATGTTTTTATTCCTGAGTTATATTACAACAGAAGGTCAACCTTTGAATTGTGCAGCACCATACATATTTATTACTTATTTAATATTTATTGGTTTGTTGTCCCTCTCCGTAGTGGTCAATCTTTCTATGCAACGCAGGCGACTTGTTATTATAACACTGCTGTAATTTATTGTTGGTTTGTTGTAAATTATTCTGTGGTTTTGTCACCATCTCATGCATAAACTTCAAAGTAGAGGCAGGTGTTCAAAAGGTGGAGGAGCAGAAAACTGGTATGGCAGAGCAAACCTTTTTTGTTTTGGAAGGTTAACATTTTGGGAAATATGCTGATTTGCTTTTTTTTGTCAAGAGTTAGATGAGAATAGTGACACTACTGTCATATCATCGTACAAAGGTGCTATATGTAAGAATTGGCCACCTGCTGAATTCACTCATAAAAAACAGGGGGCAGGATAGCCCCTGAACAAGAGCTAAATACCGATGCTAGCTGTAGCTGCTGTCAGCTAGTCAGCTCAGATAGCCTTGCGGCTAGTGGTCAGGACTTGGTGCTCAGTGCTCCGGGGCTTCATTAAAATTCTTAAATAATTCTCCTTTAAATATGAAGCTACAGCTAGCAGCGAGCTAACTAGCCTTAGCTCAAAGACCGGAATTAAGGAAATAGCCGGATTGGCTTTATCAAAGGGTGAACAAAACCTGCTGACCAACACCTTAAAAGCTCACTTTTCAAAATATATAACCAGACAAAATTTAAAAGTTTGTTTATACAGTAGGTTTTGTGTTCGACTTATTCTCAGCCATGCGCCAGAAATCCTCAAATCTTCACCGTGCCCAGCCGAGAGACAGTGGCACACAACTACCCATAAAACCACAGCTGTACGAATTAAACAAACGAGACATACCATGTAAATGAGCGAACTTTAGAGGTGCCGGTGAATGGGTCCTTTGCCATTTGCCCTTGTTTCCAGTCTTTACGCTACGCTAAGCTATCCAGCTGTTGATCATTACTTCATACTCATCGTAGCATCAATCTTCACCTGACTCTTGGCAAGAAAGCAAATAAGCATACAGCATTTCCTAAAAATGTCAGACAAGTCCGTTAAAGTTATTTTTCTGAGGCTGCTTAAACTGCCGAGTTTGAATCTGGAAAAAAAAACAAAAAACAGAAAGTTTGAAACTGCCTTACCACATAATTAGCGGAGATATATTTCTCAATCTTTTCAAATCCATCATCCTGGCTGCGTAACTGCTCCAGGCCTGACAGACTGCTCTCTATGCACTCAATACTCTCAGCTTATTTCCCTGAATGTCAACTAAATTGGACGGATGAGGGAAATGTGGCGCTGAAAGAGGAAGGAACTTGGCACAAAAGTCATTCGTAAACTCCAAAGCGGTGATGACTCGTGTCAACCGGTGTCGACTAGGTGCCAGCGGAAGATTTGTGCAGTCGTGCTGATAAACTCTCTAGGATGGGCACCCAGGCCGACGGCCCTCTCCCCCATCTCACAAATGTAAAGTTTACATCAGTTCTTGTGCAAAATGATTTTTAATATGTAATTACTGTGGTGTAAATATGCATCTGCATTGTATAAACTATACGAAATGTGTGACTATTTGAGTGACAGAATGTGATTTGGGCCTTGATGGATGTTAAAACTGTGAGGCAGTGAGAGAGGAACAAAGACAACGTGCCAGTCGGTCATCAATCAATTGACTCTGATGCTGAAGATCTGCTCTTTCCTTGTGTTAAAGCTCCCAGTGACAAGGTCATATAGCAACAGTGATCCAGTGTTTCAAGTGTTAACATCATGCATACTCTCCCTGTTCTCCCTGTGAGCGAGCATACTGCAAAAGCATCTTGTTACCAACACTGCCACGTTGTCAGTGTGAACACCACATTGTATCAGTATGTCACCTGGAAATTGAATGGACCCCATGAAAACCAACCCTACCTTCCACTGCGTGTTTTTGGAATAAACTATATCAAATCTTATTCTGAATTGAAGAGAAAAAAAAAAATACCGCCTCTGCATTCTTGTCTTGCGCTCTGAACACAGATGAAAACACTTGCAGTAAGCACATGTTCCTAAAGTTGACTTCTTAGCTGGTTTGTTTTATCCGTGCTGTGACATCAGCGGTCAACCTGAAGCTCTGCGTTATGCTCTATTAAAAAGAAGGTGACTCACAGCGAGGAGAGAGATCCAGCTCTGTGTTACTGACTGTGGACTAACTTATTTTTGGTAAAAAAGGGGGCTGGTCTTCGGTCAGCTGTCGCGCCTGCACTGCAAAAAATATCCACATCAGCGAGTTATTTCATCTTAATTTAAGTCCCAGCCTGATTGTTGACTCTAATAAAGAGCTGGGAGAGTGACTAAGATGAGAGGAAGCTGTTTGTTTTAAGTATTTGTCCTCTTTTTTGAAGATTTGATGAGTCTGAAGACTTCTCAGACGGATGTTTTTTGCAGTGTGTGCTCTCTCCAGATCCTCCCAGCACTTTCCCGACACTTGCTCTGTGTCGACTCACGTCTGGGAAATCTCCGGCCCGGTATAAAACCCGCAGCCAGGAGGAATTAGTCCGAGGTTCAAGGGAAAAGGCAGCGTACGCTTCGGAGATTGCGGTTGGGTCAACGGTGACTGACTGCGTAACGGTGATGCGCCTAATCCAAAAGAGATAAAGTTTATTAAAACATTAAATTAGTATATATTTTTAATTTTTATTTTTTAAAGAAAAAGTTTCTCTCAGCGTTTCTTGGCACACATACAGGACTTTACCTAGTTTTAAAGTGAGCGGGACATGGCAGAAGGAGACTTCTACACGTTGGGGAACCGGCAGCGGTTTCCCAGGGACCCGTTTGGAGAGTCACCGTTCAGAGATCAGTCTCCGTTCAGGGATCAGCTCGCGTCGCGGTTTATAGAGGATGACTTTGGGATGCCGCCTTTCCCCGACGACCTGGCGATGGACTGGCCGGGCTGGGCTCGGCCGGGTCGGCTCAGCTCGCGCCTCAGCACCTCGCCCTTCAGCAGCAGTTTACGCACGGGCTTCCCCGCGCGTCAGTCCGCGGGAGGCCCCACGGTGTACACCAGCCGGTACGGCGAGCCTTCCTCCCGGAGCTCCCCCATCACCACCGGGGGGGAACCCTGGAAAGTTTGCGTGAACGTCCACAGCTTCAAACCAGAGGAATTAAACGTCAAAACGAGGGACGGGTTTGTAGAAGTGTCAGGTGAGTTTTGGGACGCCGTGGCAAAGGTCAAATCTGAAATGTTACCACTTTTTCAGAAGGGCACTGAACTTTATTATTAAGCTCATGGGAGGGGTAAGAAGCTTTGAGGGACATCAGTGCAGATTAATATGAGAGATGCCTTCTCAACTTTAGGTCTAACAGGTCAGATACACAGTTAGAATAAGAGCGATGAGTTAAATTTAAGCCATGAAATGCAAGAGAGCACATGTAATAGGATAGTAACACAGTAATAGGGCATATAGTTTAATTCGCTTGTGATAAACACGACTTTGCAGGGCTGTTGTTGACACTGAGGACACCGAGGTCATGTCCTCAGTATTGATACCACGTTTAGGACTGAATCTCTATAAATTTGATTTTCTGACTGGGTGGACTTAAGAACTTAAAACAGCATTTAGACCAATGCTTAAGGACACAACAGTTCTAAGAAAACAATTACGTTTCATCAAAATGAACAAGTGTAACATTTTACAACCTTTTTTGGTGGTAAACCTTTTCTCGGGCAGGCTGGGCTGGGATCTCGCTGCGGGAATATGCACTCCTGGCATCAATATTTCTAAAACCCTTCAAGAACAAGCCTTTTACCAGTTGTAAACAAGCAAAGTAAGAGACTCGTGAAATATGATCAAAAGTAGGAGTCCAAAGCGAGAATCACCACAGATCTCAATGAAACAGAGCATACAGGGCACAATCCTTTCCTTAACCTGGCCAAGTTACATATCAGCTCCTTCACTCTGGCAGCAGACATGAAGCGGCACAATGAAAAGCCTCAGCGGAGCAACATGGTCTCAGCATTAATGAATCTTGATATGGAAGGGCCTCGACAGATTTTGGGGACTGGGACTTGCGCGTTGGCAGGCAGATCCTCGAGCTTAGACACCTGTTTCAGATTCCTGGAGAATCACTCCCACCGTCACCCATGAGCTCGATTTAGATTTAAAGGCAAGGCAAGGCCCGTGACAACAGTCTCTGTTTACAATAAGACAAGGCCGCCCGCTGCCATTAAACACGGGAGAGAATGTTCTGGAAATAGGATCACACTTGCACCCAGCAGTCCTCCTCGTGCAGTGTTTGTCTCTGCTGGTGCCTCGTTTTATCTCAGCGGCTGATTATGGGAGTAAGTTGTAGAAATTGCTTCCTCATGTCAGTGTTTCAAAAGATAGATGAATTCCAGGGATACCCGGGGCTGAAGGGGGCACAGAGGACAGCAGGCCCTCAACTCAGAGTTTTTTATAAACACATTGTTGGTATGCCAGTTGGGTCATTCAATCAGCGCCATGTTGGGCCTGCGTGCCTGCCGCAGTGACTCGACCTCGTTCTAAAAGTGTGACGGGAAGGGAGATACAAACATGTTCGAGGTTTTCAGCACATGAACGAACAAATGTTTAACAACCTTCAGATGGGCTGAGTGTACTCACCATTGTCGTCACTGACAAATCTGACAAGTGGTGTCAAGAAAATGTTTCTTTTCTGGTCAAATTCAATGAATGTACGGTAGACTAAAGATCCAAGACTAAAATGAAGAGAGTCAGAATCACTGCTTTAATGTCACAGCACTCATTTTAAAAGATTGTTAAAACAGATTTTTGGCCACTTAGTGGAATAAGCTGTGTCTGTTTATTTCAGGGACGGCACGTGAAAAAAAAGAAAAAGAAAACTGTTACGTAGGATGTTAAGCAACAGATGTAGAGGACAAAGTGCGTCTAATGGAAGCTAATTTGCTGCCCCAGTTCCTTCAAAGGCAACACTGACATTTTTTCACCAGACACAGAGCGACATTAGCATATGTATACACACAGAGGGTCTTTACAAGGAAACGCTTTTAACAGAAAACAACAAACCATTGTTTGCGTTAAAGCCATTCGTTCACGTGACAGCAGCGTTTTGGGCGCCTAGAAATACAAACTTTTGAAACCATTTTTCCCAGAGTGTAATCTTTTGGAGACCCCACCTCACTGCCACCACCACGGCCCCACTTGACGCATGCATATTAACGTTTTGAGTTAAGATAGCCACGCGACAGAAGGAAGAGTCAATGGCAGACTGCCGAGCTGTGTTTGTGCTGCTGACTCTACTGAGTTTATTGATGCTTTATTAAGGCTCCTGAAAACCCCATTTCACCGTCCATCCAGGAAAATTGATCTGTTTTCAAGCGCATGTTTGCCATCGTCTTCTTCTTCTTTTTTAATCACCGCTCTGTAGAAGAAAGCATCTGTGGTGTTTTATTACATAGTTACACCTAACTATTGGCCTGGCATGCAAACTACAGTTTTTTCAGTCGTTTTTTGTGGATCCGTGAGCACATGGATTGCCCTCGATTTCACCTGAACGCAGAACTTTAAAACACAAAGGAAAGCCTTTTGTAATCATGTCTAATATACACACTTTTGCTCTGTGTATGGACTCCACCGACTTCTAAGGAAAATATCTAGCTGGTCGCTAGCTTAATCCAAGATTTTTCAATTAAAACAGCTGCCTGGTGAGTGGGGAGAGTAAATATAAAGAGCTGTTGCCCATGAAACCAAAACAATGAGCTGAAAGACGCTAAAATGCTCCGTCGATCGGAGGTGAAGTTTTTGATAATTCTCCGTCACTACAAGCAGCTCCTTTTGGTGCAACACACTTCACACTTCTTTTTTTATGTAGAAATCTGATCAGTGCAGCTTTGAAAAAACTTTGGGGTGAACACCAAAGCGATGCAGCATTTCCAGCTCCAGTCGTCGTTATAGTTGTGTCCTTTATAGCAGCAGTGGCAGAAAAAACATTTCCATAAACTATCCACTGCGATAACATCTTCTCCCAGAACATAGAGCATTACACAGAAGATCTGGAATTTGGCACCTCTGTCGTAAAAGAGTTAACAACAAGGAGAGGCAGCGGATGGTTGGACTACTCACTGACCAAACCTCCATCATCCATTCAGACAGTTAGATTGCAACTTTAGTCTTACATCATGAAGGGGTTTGAATAATACTCTCATGACTTCACCGCTGATCTTAGCACATGTCTCTCTGGAGTTGTATTCCCCCCTCAATCTCTGGTGGAGTCCAGCACTTTTGGCAGGCAGAGACATCACCTTGGGGGTATAAGGTAGCGCATAGTAGAGGGGGTGGGGCAGGCCACGCTGCCGGTGGCGGCAGCGATATTTAGCAACCCCGGAGCAGCTGCTAGCAAGCCTGAGAGATAGAACGGCCATAAACAGAGCCCGGAGTAGAGGGCGGAGGGAGGGGTGGGTTACCAGGCTAAGTTGTTCTCCGCAACTTCAGGTCTGAGCTTCTTTCGTCAGGAGAATCACTCTTGGAAGAACAAAATGTAAAGGGTGTTTCTTAATTTCAACATGTTCACTGAACCCCACCCAGAGGTCCCAACGCAAAACCACTGCTGGGATTGAGTAATGGAAAAGTGTGTGTGCTTGCTTAACTGTTGCACAACCTAATAAGTTATTTAAGGTTCATGGACTCATTCACTCATCCTCTGATGTTTCTTTTGAACAGGGAAGCATGAAGAGAAGCAGGAAGAGGGAGGCATAGTAACAAAGAATTTCACAAAGAAGATACAGTGAGTATCTCATCACTCTCTGAACCTACTCTTTTTGTTTTCCCCACTGTCTGACACTGAGGGCTTCAATTTTCCTCATTTTATTGACCACAAATGTCCGACTGAATATGTGTTGCTTCTAAAATCAGATTTTTTCTTTATGAATCACGCATATGGCAATTTTGGAGAGTTGTTTGTCCACCCTTTGATCTGATACTCTCAAGTTTCAAAACTGAAAAAATGATCTGTAACAGCTCTTGGCCGAAATACATATTTCCAAAGTTTTGATTTTTCACACTGTCAAGTGTAAAATGTAACCGGTACATTGTATTTCCTTAAAGGTGCCCTGTGGAGTTGTCTGATAAACTAAGTTTCTGTTTACGTTCAGGGTTACTCACCCGAAACCTTGTGTGCGTGTAAGTCTACAAAACGTTTTCTTCATAAAACATTTGCAGAAATTGTATAAAGTTAGAAACCTGCGTTGTTTACATCCATGTTAACTTGTTAGCCGTCTCTTCCTTTATTGTTGCTGCTTTACCACCACCCCGTTGATAGTGTGAAAACTTTGGCTGGGCTGTGTATCACTTCTGTCAGTACGGTAACCGGTAGCCATTTAGCTTAAAGGTTCAGTTTGTTGGATGTAGTGGCATCAGGTGGGGAGGTAAACATATTGCAACCAACTGAGCACCCAAATCCCATCCAAGCTTGATGGACAGGGGCGCCCCAAGAAATACGCACTTGCAGTTGGGGGCTGGCACCCACGGTTGGTGGGGTCAGTTGGGTGGCCTAACCATTGTAACGGGTGAAGGAGACCCTACGGTGACTGCTAAAATGCGAATGGTGACTCCGCGAAAAGAGGAACCACTACCTCCCACAACGATTCTTAGTTTCAGGGTATTATACACAAGGCAGGAATTTGAATTCTTTTGCCAAACCATGCCACTAAAAGGAGGACGGGCAAAAAGACAGAGGAACGTTTCCATATTCAACAACATGGCGGCACGTCGTCCACAGCTCTCACTTTAACGCGTTTTTGTATAGCTGCTGCAGAGTCACATCGTCATTGAGTGGACAAAAGACTCTTCAATCGAAACTTGTCTACTCCACTTACTACCACTAGAATCCTGCGGCAGGCACTACATGGAGAAGTGTCGGTGTGTAGCACTGGGCTGCACAGATGTCTTACATATCGTAGTCTTATCATCCTGTAACTCATCCAAGCCAAACAGGCCACAGAAGTTTCCACAACATGCCCGGCTCCTCGCCTCTGCCCGTTTAATTGGGTGGTGGGAAGACTTCAAACAGCAGCGCTAATCTCTGTTGCGAGTCGCCCGTCTCGCTGGCGCGTCACTCCAGTTCTGCTAATTTTCTGTTGGCTAATTAGTAAGCAGTTGTGCTAGCCGCTCGCCGCTCATATCACAATCGTTTTAATTGGAAAGCCCCCCCCCCCGATCAGGCCTGCGCTACTCGTCTAAGCGGAACCTAAAACCAATGACACACTGAATATATAGAGTGGGGGCAGCGATGGTGGGGGGAGGAGGGAGTGGGGGTCATATATAAATAACTGACCTCGATACCCAAATCCTCTGGTTATATGAAAGCGAGAGATAAGCGCAGACGAGTCATGGTTTGTGTGGCTGAGAATGTAGTTTGTTTTTTTTTAATTGATGCTGCAGCTGATTTTTCATTCTGTTTCTTATGGTAATGTTAGCAACAAACTTTTTTTGTGGTACAGTTTTTAAAAAGGCAACAAAATGCTTTAAAGATTGCTGGAAACCATCACACTTGTCAGTTACTAGCACAGTGTAAAGAGGAGATAAAGGCTGCAAGATGTGAAAACTTCAATCCACCATCCACAAGGACGGTTTTAACAACCTGAGTGGATGTAATGCAGCCACAACACATGCTGAATTGTGAGGGCAGTTGAAACGTATTCATAATACTACCATTATTACCCTCTGCGTCTATGTGTATACAACGGTGGAGTATTTAGAGTCTTTACTTATGCAAAAGTAGCATTACCACACTTTCAAAATACTCCATTGCAACTAGACAATCGATTGAGTAGTTTTTCAAGCAAATATACCAAATGCCCAATCATCTATTTTCAACTGGAAAGCTGTGAGGTTTTTCAAAATCATTTACTTTAACCAGACAGGAAACTGAAAACTTTGTGTTTTGGACTGCTGGTCGGACAAAACAAGAAGTTTTAACAAGTCGCCTTGTGATTTATAAACCCATATTGACAGATATGTGTAGACAACCACCGCTGATTGACCGATAAAAATCCTGGCAGATTGATCAATTATGAAGATTATCATTAGTTTGCTGTGCCTAGGTGACGGTATGAAGCTATGATCAGCCAAATGGTTCTTCTCAGAGTGATTTATAATTATATTATTATATCATTGGATTATTATTACAGATACACTAGTTTAACATTTTAATGTTGCACGTTTAATAAAGTGGAACTTTAACTATTTTACATATATTTTTATAAACTAAACATGTTTTATATTTAAAATCCTAGTCTGCAAAATAACTAGAAATTAAAAAAAGCTCTCAGAATAATGCAGTGGGGTAAAAATGCAATCTTCCCTTTGAATGTGTTACAATCGGAGCATTTTAAGTATTTCAAACTTAAACCTACTGTAAGTTTTGTCCTTTGGCAGACAAGACAAATACTGCATGTTTGACCTTCAAGGGAATGCACGTTTCCCTCACTACAGGCAGAGAGGACAGCAGATTAAGGGAGATTCTTCTAAAAAAGTACAGACCCTGACAGTTAACATTAGAAATCATTTATAGAGCACAGTGATGAACAAGTTCTGCCAACCAGGTAGAAATATGTCAGTTATTAACCAAATCTGTTGTTGTTGAACAAGTTCTCAGGGCAAAGGTAGCGTGAAGACCTCAGGTCATGTAGCCCAGCGGCAACACAGCTTTTTGGTTGTTTGTTATTTAAGAACATTTCGCTCTGCCTCCATTTCCAACCTCACGAGACGCATGATACCACTGCACCGTCTCATGTGCCCTGTGTCTGGGTGTGTGGGAAGGAGCACACGGCAATACAGTAAGCTTTACGCGCCGCACACACTCCGTGAACACACCCTCACTTTGTCTGGTCTCACTGTCTTGTCTCTCTCTGCCTCAGTATCTCTTCAGGGGAAAAGCATATTGGACAGCTTTTTGGCAGCTGTACAAAATCAATGTGTGAGATAAAACATGCGCTTGCCAGAAGTAAATAAACTCCCCAAACTGGACAGATAAGGTTTCTGCCCGAGTCCCACGTAATGGGCCGGCTGAGTGATTTGACTTTGTCAGAAAGGGGCAACTTTGCTTTGCAGCAATTGGCTCCTTGAAGGAAGGTGGGGGAGGCCGAGATACTGACACATGTGTGGGCCTGCGTGTGTGCCTGGGAGGGAATTGATAAGTGAAAAAATATTAAACATTAATCCTGGCTTACACCAACTTCAAATTCCAGCTTTAAAATCATTTTCCTCAGTATATAGTAAACATTGTACTGACCAGGTGATTAAATCATTATTAGCCGTGCTAGTGTCATGTCAGTCGGACAGCCCACTTCTTTGGTCCAGACTGAAATATCTCAAAAGCTAATAAACGGTTTACCATCAAGTGTACAGACATTCAAGGTCCCCAGAAGGTGAATCCTAATTATTTTGTTGATCATGAACATTACATGCAGTCCCACCAGTGATGTTCTGGGTGGTTTTAATCACCCGCTGTAGACCCTTCCTGTCCTGGTTCATACGCAAAACTTTGCTTGTGATGTTTCAAGTCAGGTTTTCTTTTGCTCCACTGTGAGAGTTGACAAGAACTTGGCACGGGAGTTAAGCCATCTTAATTTTCCTTAAATGTAAGGCCTCATTGTAGTATGTGAGGTCCTAATGAGTGTTCTTCAAACATCTGGGCCTCACCATCTTCAGAGCTTACGCTTCCCCGACACATACTGCGAGCTCCCCCGGCCACTAACATAATAACACAAACTCACGTGTACCTGAGCGCCTTGGAGCAGATGAAGACATTTTCAGGGACCTATTTCCTGCAGCCTATCTCTGCGGACATGTTTTATTGGTCTTGTTCTATCTAAATTGGATTTACTACAAACTGTTGGATTCCGTATTTATGTTGCTGTTACACTTACTCTCTATTTTCTTTGTAATTGCCTTTTATAATAACAGCTCCTATTGCGTCTGTAGTCATTTTTACTATTTTTTGTTTGTTTTTGGGGGTTTTTTTTCCCCCCGTGTCTTCTTCTGCGATCTACGGTCTGGAGGATGTTGTTGTCAAAGTGATCCTGTAAAGCTCACAGAGACACTGCGTGTGATGTTTGGCTACACAAATAGACCTGACCTTACCTCCATGTCTGTCTGCTCTCTATGAGGTGAAGTTATCGGCCCTCTCTGACTTGTATTTCTCAGCGGAGTGTGAAACTGGTGGAGGGTCCTCTCTAATTAAATGGAGGGTGAATCCACAGTCTCCTCCTCTGAGCCACTGTAGCCTGATGTTTATATTAACTCCCAAAGACACTTGGCTGCTCACACAGAAAACCTACAATACCCATATTTGGCCACACAGAGTTGCCTGGATCTCTCTCTCTCTCTCTCTCTCTCTCTCTCTCTCTCTCTGTGTGCCTCCGCTGCAGGTTCGGGAGGACGGTCATTCCAAAAAGGGATGTGTATTGTTTTGAGAATAAACTCTAAATCTAATTGTTTCTAAAGTGTATATAAAGTTCGATGTAAGTAAACCGTCCACAAACCGCAGCTCCAGCTGACTTTTCCATCAACACTTTGTATCCACCTGCAAGATTTGGAAGCCAATTATCCCGCTCTGCCATGGAAAATATAACATTTTCAGCATGAGAAGTGTCAAAGCCGAGGCGAAGAGAAAAAAAAAATGCCAGACGCACAATTAGCTGTTGCCTGTGACAGATGTGAGCAGCAGGTTAGGAAGGTATACACCGATGGAAATGTACAGGCGTTAAACGCACACAGACAGACATACACATTAATTGGAATCTGACTTTATTTTGGAGAGCCCACAGCTGGTCCCTCCCTGCGTTTTTCCTCCCCCCTCCCTCCTCTTTGCTGCAGTTCCGCGGGGTGTTTAATGAAAACTCCCGATGGCTTTTCAGTTTAGCTCCGAAGGTGCGAGATAAAAATGAGCGTTAGCCAAGGAGGACAGGGTGAAACTATTTTTAATAACAGTCAAAATCCTGAGCCGAGTCATTCCGGGAGCGTTAAAATCATCCGACTGCTGGCTGTTTATGGGCACAGACACTGTGTCAATAAACGAAAAAAAACTCCAGCATTTAACAATATCTCACTGCAGCTGTTACGAAGGAAAATGTCACAGAGTCTTGAATGACCTCCAAGCAGGAACTTGAAATGTTCCTCCGGGCTGTTTTCTTCTCACCGCTCTTCTTATTTTGTTCCTCCCACTTGTGCTTTTAAATGTGCCGAGTGCACACATACAGCAGTTAACAGATTTTCCACTGAGTAAACTCCTTCTGCTCGTAACATGTAAACTTCTACCCTTGCATTAAGAGTTACCATATTCTCACCCCTCTTCTCCTCTGTTTTTGATCAGGATCCCGATAGATGTGGACCCCCTGACAGTTTTTGCCTCCCTGTCCCCCGAGGGCGTCCTTATTATCGAAGCCCGGCAGACGCCTCCGTACTACCTGTTCAGCAACGACCCCTCCCAGCCTGGCGACACACTAGAGGTGGAGGCCCAGAAGCCCCAAGAGGCCCCTGTGGTCTAAACCGCCACCTGACAATTAACATAACAGATCATCCTGCAAAACTGATTACTAGTTTGGTATAAAATGTGTGGCCTTCAGCTTCATGTTGTTAGACACCTGGAATTGAATTGTGTAAAATATGAAAGAAAAGTCCAGTTTGATATCTCTATGAAAGCTGCACAAGGCAAAATTGAGTCACAGAGTCAAGCAACCGATTTTCTGAAACTTAAAGATAATTTTTAACTGGTTGCCAGACTTGCAACTTTCCTATCCATCACTTATATGTATCATTATTGACGTACTTTCTATCAAATGTTTAAACAGAATGTTTTGTTGCATGAAGAGCAAAAGCATTTGTTTCTGACCACCTTTCAGTCGCAAACTTGAGAAGGAAAACATGTTTTTTTTTTTTTATGGTGTGGAAGGTGACCCGCATGGTCTGAAGAGTCTCTGGAGAGGTTTATACATATCTTCAGATCAGCAGTAAATGTTCTGGATGTTTTCAAAGAACGACGTTGATTGTTTTTTGTTTGTTTTGTTTTTTCATTTTTATAAAAGTTAAGGCTTAGCTCTGTGACAATGACAAAACGAGGCTACATTTTTGGGGTACTGAAGATCAGAGATTTTCAAAAAGCTACAACTTCCAGAATCCTCGGTGTGTTAACTTGTCTTGTACGGCTTGAATAAAATATATGGGTGCAGTTTGAGCATATGCAAGAGCTGCTGGGCCACAGGGATATTCTCAGAAATCCATGACACTGTGTGAGCCTCTCAAGATCAAAATTTATACTTGTATTTATATTACCATACCATTCATTTAGTGGAACAGTCTTTGCATTAAATGTGTTCTATGTGATTTATTTGGTGAGAAGTGACGATGTGTCTTTATTAACTCGAGTGCCTTGACTTCCTTCAGTCCACAGTTGTTTATCTTTTGAGTTAATGAATGTCACTTAAACTGACAAGAAACGAAAGTAAGTTACCTTTGTGGCTTCATTAGAGGGTGAATTGTGTGCATCGACACTGTGTATTGTAAATATACTTTAATATGTGCCAATTCATGAAAAAATATTTATCTGAAGTGTTCCAGGTTTTGCAATATGGTTTGCATCTCTCTTTTCTATTCGAGCGTTCAGATAAGACGGCTGCATGATTGTTGGACCGCACTCGTACGCCAAAGACGTTTTGTTTCCTGCCTTCTTTTCTGTTGATGTCTTTGTATTGGCTGATGCAATAAAAAATGTCCAGCCAGTCTCTCAGTGTGTCTTAACATCTGTGTCTTTTTTTTTTGAGAACCGTGCCACTCACGGGCTGGGTTCCAGGGATCCAGGGAGCCTGTGGTGTTATTGTTGGATAACAGAAGGAATTGGGCAGCAGATTAGCAGAGGGCTTAGTGCTGGGGCGAGATTGGCGTCGCTGTGTGCTGCAGAACGGCCCGGACGCACGGAGGCAGCACTGCCAGAGCTTTTGTATGCAAAAGTGCAAAAAAAAAAATAAAAATTGGGGCAGTTCCATTGCATGTTGTGTGATGCAAAATAACGTAATCTTCTCTGTGTATTGGAATCAGGAGGGATGATCAGTTTGAATTCAAAAAAGTTTCCAAACTGGAGCCACACTGTGGAAGCAACACAAGGCCTCCGCGGGTTTGGCCGGGCAAAGGCGCCGCTTTGTGTGATGTGCCAGCTCACATAAACCGTTGTGTTCATTGGTATTAGATGATATGTGAGGACTTGAGGCTGCCATAGCAACAGCATATTTGGAGTCAGGCCAGTTCCTCCTTGAGCAAGTTACTCGTGTAGAAGTGACTAATGCACAGCTGTGCAAACATATAGTATCTGATTAATGTCAAAACCTCTTAGCTGAAACAGCCTGATAATTAATCTCTTTTTTAATTTTGCAGTCAGGTATTTTCAGAGGTAGCGGTGAATGTGATGCTCATGAATGTGGTCAGCTATTCATAAGCAGTTGCAGAGGTCACGTGTAAATCAGCCACAGTTCACTGTAAGATTGAGAGGAAGCAAAGCATGTAGAAATAATTGACTAACACCAACACAGTGTTTAACATTTTCACATGCTTTTGCTTTATTGGAGCTCCAAAGACAGCATGGTTATATGGCTATTTTCTCTATTGGCTAAAATGCATTGGTAGAACTGGTGCAAGGCGAGCTATGCAGGCTGTTTGACTATTTTTGTCAGTATGTGGCGCGTGCAACATTTTGAGGGTATTTCTGTTTCTACTGCTTAACATCGGGATGCTCCAGCTCCTGGCTCAGGACCTCGCCAGGTGGACTCGTGCCCAGCTCTTGCTCCTCGGGCTGGGTGATCGTCTCAGCGGACTCCCCCGAGCCTTCCATTACATGGTTCTCTCCATCCACGGCTGGCTCTTTGTGTTCCGTCTGTTGGGATATGTCTGTGTCTGGGCTTTCTTGACTTTCCAAGGTTTCCTGGTGCTCAGAAGAATCCTGACGACTCTCTGTGCCTTCACTATCTGCGGGCACTGAAGGGTGGGACTCTCCAGTTGACTTTTCAAGGGTCTCCTCCTCCTGTTCCCTCCCCTCTTCATGCTGCTGAAGCCCAGCTGTGGCACTGTCGGGGTGGGCCTGGTCTCCATGGACCTCTAGTGGAGACACTTCTCCTTCATCCCCAGCAGATGGAACATCTGGAGCCTCTGGTGCTGGATCTGCATCAGGGGCTTCTTCTTTCTCCTGTTTTTCTCCTGTGGCCTCCATCTCCACCTGCATTTGTGCATAAATATGTTGAAAATGTCAGCAGGGAAATTATGTTATGACAGTTCTGATTAAAGGTTCACATTCATGCCTTACCTCATGACTGATTTTTCTACGAGAGTCTTTTGGTAAGTGGAAACTCAAGAGGTATATTGAATTGGATGCAATCAGCAGATTTTGCTCAGAATGCGCCTTGAAAATCAGCTTTAATGAACAGTTTGACATTTTGAGAAATTAGCTTTTTTGTTGGGAGATGAAAAGATTGCTGGCACTCATGTACGTGTCTGGTAAATACTGCACAAGGCAGTGGGTTAGCTTAGCTTAGACAGGGAACAAAGGAAAACAGCTGGCCTGGCTCACAAAATGCACCCCTATAGCTCACTAATGATAGTGTTGCCTGAGTTTAATCAAAAACAAATACAAAGCCCAAAGCGGGGGTTATTTGCTGGACTTTTCTTGCCTGAGAGCAGCCTCCACAACTCCAAGCACACTAAAGAGTTATAATGTGTTAAAATCTGAGCTTTGGAGGTCACCCATTGTTTTGTGGACTTCCAATTTGAAGCTCAAGTTTAGCTTTATGACCGTCACTATCTGGGTTTTCTGGTGCCAAAAGTGATCGTATTTGGATACGTAGATGGAGCAGGGAAGGATGTTCTGATGGGATCTGACTGAAAACCTGATTGCATGCTATGGTAGCAGTCTGTCAGTCATATGGTAGCCATGCCCAAAGCATACCCTGCTTTATCATCTATCTACCCTCATAAATAAACTCATTGGGAAAACGGTTTATTAAGGTCATGAATCAAGTGACAATTTGGGTCATTTCCTCATAAGCTTACATAAAAGCTGACTTATTTTTTAAACCAGTGGAGCCACCCCCCTGCAGACCATTAGAAACAACACAAGATGAAGGAGCTTCACTTTTTTTTTTCCGTCCATATTATGTACAATCAGTGCTTCAGAAAGACAGACAGTACATTTAGGTACTGGACACATATGTAAATAGTATCGATCTTAACATGTGACTCTCAGTAAAAATTAAAATTAAAAAAAGAAGCAAATCTACTGTTATTTTAGGGTAAAAAAAAAAAAGTACAGTGACATCCTGTTGCTTTAACTGTAAATAAAGACGTCATCACCTTTATGGGAATGATGGTGGCAGCAGGGACTGCCGTTTCAGGAACTGGAGCTTCCACAGACAGGATGCCATCAACAGAGAGTGAAGACGTTATTTTGGTGGCATCAATCTCAGTTGGGAGCCTGAAAAAAACAGAATGTTGTCCATAATGTCTCTACATGCAAAGTGCCCGTGATTTCTAATACTGAAGCTGACGTACATAATATCCAATTTTTCAGCTCAGTGAGCATTTTGGAGATCAGATACTGTCAGAAAAAAAACACCTTTAATGCTGCGTTCTTTGCTGCCAAGTGGTGTTTATAAAAGCTTAAACTGTGCATATTTCACCATCTGCAGGTACTATCAGTGTTTATTTTGCATACCTGTATTTCCTTGTAAAACATCTGGCGATAAATCCATGCTCGTCTGGCCTCTCCTCGTGCTTCCCTTTGGGATGGATTTGCCGTTTACGTGTAAGAATGTGAGGACACACAGAGGAATCAGGCAAGAGAGAGAAACCACTCAACACAGAAATTAATTTCTGCCTCAGAGCTGTGACTTCCCCGAGCACATTATTTAAGCAGCTTTCTAATTCTGTTACATTCAGCTTCCTTTCCATCCTCATTTTTTTTTTTTTTTTTTTTGAGGGGTTCATTCTGTGAACTGTGATAGGAAAAGTCTATTTAGATAACTGTGTCACCCTTTTGAGATGATAATATTAGATAGATCATATTATTAATACTTCATTAGGAAAAGAAGCTACCCTGTGTGAAAAACTAATTAGCAACGTGTAATAAAGTGAACTTTCGGAGCTGTTTAATTAACAGAACTGTACGCCGATGTGCTGTACCTCCAACCTCCAGGAATCCGTCTCTGACGCTGAGAGAAATCTCTGAGGGGGAGAAGTGAGCCACGTCCAGGCTGACCCTCCACTTGTACTGCTCCTTGCTAATCTTCTGGCTGGGATGATGCATCGACCCAGAGATGTAGGGCACAAACAGCGGAGGGGGTATGTACCCCGGCCAGGAGCAGGCTGCCAAACTCCTCTGGAGCCCTTCCACATCCACCCACCGAGGGTCCCACGGCTCCAGGAAAGGCGGCAGGCCAACATCCTGATTGAAAAGCCGGCTGGATTGCCACCATTTTCTCAGGGGGTACCAGGGGACACCCCTGCTGTGCTCGCCACATGACAGCTCTGTTTTGGCCTGCTCGCTCATGTTTCAAGAAGTAAAATGAGACAGACAACACAACCTGGGAAGAGGATGACAAACGACAGCCCCTTTCTCTGATGACCGTAACTTCTGGACTCTTGCTGTTGACTCAGTGAAATTTCTGCAATTAAAATCTGCTTAATGAGTGAGGGAATGTTAGAGAAAAGATTTGCCACAGCCAAAGGTGGTGAGATGGAGAAAGCTCAGAGGGGCTTTATATATTGCTCCCGTCTGTTTACGCACTTATTAAGCACTCATGCCAGTCCCATGAGAAGGGTGTGTGGGCATGGGGTGATGGGTGTGGAAGGGAGGTCGTTACCTCTCGCTGGCCCGTAGAAGGTGGCAGACTAATTAGTTGTATTTATAACTTTTGAGGGCACGATGGCAAATAGCGAGCAGTTGGCCGAGGCTGGCTTGTGTTTGAACCATTGCATTTGTTGCCTGAAGCCGTTTCCTCTCACATCCCAGTGAATTCTATCAGTGGTGACTGGGCTCCTCATCTTGTCATGAGCCAGTGACGGTGTCTCTTCCCCCTCCAAGGACACACCGCGGCAGCAGTTCGTCTGGAGCATGAAACACCTCTCCTCGAGACCCGAGAAGGACACAAAATGCTTTTTTTTTTTTTTTCGTTATCTGAAACATATCAGGGGCATGTGTGTGTGTACTGAGTGTACAAAGCTCACTTCCACTTCATTTGTCTTTTGCTCCGCAGTTTCAACAGGATTATTATTGTTCCCTCTTTTATCAAGTGTGACAGACTTGTCAGCGCTTCATTTTTAGAGCAGTGTTGCCCTGAGATCTCGGCATACCGTCCACTGGAGCACAAAACAGATTGAGCAGATGTTTCTGACATGTTGCGTGATGCCTCACCCGCAGATTCTGTCTGTAGGATATGATGTGAGAGGTTAAATTGGGATTCTCTGCTGCTGCTGCTGCTGCTGCTGGAGTCGCCTGAAAAACTAGCTCCTCTGTTTTAGCCATCAGTATAAAGGCTGCCATCCTTTTCATAAGAAAGGTACATATAACCGTGGCGCACCAAAATGTACACGCTTCTCTTTAATACTAGTTGAGATGGCTAGAGCAGAAAAAAATGACAGGTGTAAATAAAATGTAGAAATTATTTTTTCTTGATGGAAATGATTTCACCCATTTCTACATGTAAAGTAAATGAGGCCAGTGCTTGGGGTTGCTTGCCCTGCACGTGCAGGTGTTCCAGTAGGGTGACCAGGTGATCAGCATTTCTGTCCTTTGTCCCACATCCCACATATGGAGATGATGCCCCACATTTTGATTGGCTATAGTTTTCAAAGTGAAACTGCTGCAGGACAGACATGCTCTCCTAAAATCTGGCCTTCATTCAATTGTTGTAAAAACAGAGAGGGCTGTCATCAGAGGGATGTGATTTTCTTATATGTCCACAAATGTGGATAGAAGCACAATCACTGTGTTTGCTTCCAAAGCTACATCCAATGAGATTTAGTCCAAGACTGGTAAGAGAAGCTGAAATGACTAACATTTATTACACTGTGCAGCACTCAAATAATACAGGTCAGCAGATTGGGGTAGTAGCGCTAGTCATTTGTTTTTGGAGATTGCAAAAAAACAAAGAAAATCTTGTGATTGTACAGAAGCAACATGGTACTGAATCAGCTAAAGGGCAAAACATATGTTAGAAGCTGAGGGGCAGAATAGAAATGTTCCCTTTTTTTAAGTTAACTGCTCATTACTTGAACATTTTAGAGTACCTCTCAGCATCGATCCCACAGTGTCTCACACTGTGGGATCGATGCTGTCTCACTTCTGGTTTGTTGGGATCTGGTCACCCCAGTTTCCAGCCGAAACACCAGCGGCCGACCTCACTTATTAGTTCCTCTTCTCTGCCTGGTAATTAGCGGCAGAGGGGTCAAGTCAATCCAGCTCAACAGAGTAAACTCATTACTTTGTGTTTTCCATCACTTTTTATAGATAGTCATTCAGGAGGTGATTAGAGTGTAATCTTTGCAATTAGTAGGTTGAGAGTCTTCCGGGTTGATCTCTAATGGTACTGAAGAGATGGAGCGTGAAATGGTAGGTTAATGGGCTGAGGGGAAATGAATATTGATTCTGCAACATTATCTTGATTTATTAATTTGGATGGATAGCATGCAGTCCCACACAGAGCCATGACTTTGACAAAACCAACTATTACAAAAGCTTTAGCTCACTTCAGCCAACATCAATAAAGTCAGAAACATTTTGAGCACGATTGATGGTTTCATAACATTTATTATCTCAGTAGTTTGTGATTTAATACTGATGTGGCCAAGTGCAGGCTGAGTTTGAAACCAGGGGTGTGAATCTTCCCTGAAGCTTTCATTTGGAACCACAAGCTAATTGTTGGGTGTCTATGACTGAAGTTTAAAAGATGTCTGCAATACATTGATTCAAAAAAACTCACCGCTGTGATGCAAATAAATATGGAGTAGATTGGATTTGTTTTTGGGAGGGTTGGAAAAGAAGTCCAGATCTGAATTGTCCCAGTAGTACATAGCTGCACATAGGACTTTCCAAATACTTTTGGCCGCATCGTGACACTTTCACTTCCTTGTGGGCGGAGCTTTATTCGCCGTTGCCATGGGAAACGGAGGTCGGGGGGCAAAAATGCGTGAAGCCAAAGTTTGGCGACTTTGTAGAGATGTTTTAACTCTTAATAACACCGTCTGTACACTCTGGTGTCGTGTCACTGCTTCATTAAGACTTAAGTCGCCTTCGTAATTCACATACTCATCATGGCTAGTAGAAACTCTGCGCTGTATCCGCGTCATTTGGGTGCAGCTCGCTTCGTGCCGAGCAGCGGAGGACACACGGACTCCCGGGAGAATCATGAGCGAAGAGGGCTGCAGCTGAGCCGGCAGCGCTGCCTGGCGGCGCCGCCTCCCCGGGGACCGAGTGAAACGCCCAGACGGCCTTCGCATCTGGAAACCAAATCAGTCACCCTGGAGAAAACGGGACAACAAGTGGGAACGGTAATTCAGAATTTTCTACACTTCAGTCAGATCCAGCGTACAGTTCGTTTTGTTTGTTGTCCGTGTGTTTGAAGATCAAGAAGAGACTTTTTACAATGTCTTCTCTCTGGTTTCCTCTCCGCCGTAAACACATCACCACCAAATCATTTGATGCCTTGATTCAGTGTGAACTTCAAAGATGGCTTACAGTTCATTCATCTCACACCGAATAAAAAAAGCTCATTGAAAGAACTCAAACTCTCTTTTTCTGCTATCTTTTTTATTTATTTATTTTTCAATTTTTCTGATTCATCCCATACCTTCTGGAGGCTGCCAAAGATCAGAAAGTCTTCATGGGCCCTCCTGCTTCCCCTCCCTTGAACTGCTAATGCCCCGCTCAACTGATATTTTCATATCTTTCTGTTAGTGTGTGTGACCTCTTTCATTTTAGGGCCAGGCTTCTATCTCCCGTTCATCAGTAGATGCCCCCCTCAGGGCGACACAGTCCCATCCAGGACTGGTCGCTTCATCCACTTTGAATGGACTCTGTACTCGAGCACATCAAGTGTGTCGCAAATCAGATTTTCCAGCCCAGATGAAATCAATTTCGGACTTGCATTCAAAGGATGGGAAACACACCCATGACCCAGTTTACCTCACCAGTCCTCGGTGTGAATTTGAGTTGGAGGAACTTCAGAGATAGTTCTGATGGCCTGATGGGCTCTGCAGAGGCAGTTTTCCTAATCAGCCACACAGATGCTGTGTCTGATCCCCCCCAAGCCTGTTCCCCCGCTAACAAATGCATTTGAAGTAAGGCGCTGCCATTTGTAAGATGATTACAGTCACCTAAGCTCAGGGGAGGGCTCAGCACAGGCCAGTCACAGCGAATCACAAGGCTTCAAACAGCCCGCCACGAATCCACGGGATATTAGCAGCTAATGCATCAAGGGGGATGAAGTGTCAAACGGCTGGTTTGTCCCTGTGGACACTGCATTCATCATAGTTATTGTGAGGCTGGCTCAGTTGTCCAGGCGGGTTGGCTTGGCTGGCGAATAGAGAGAGACGTGCTACGTATCAAAAGTGACACATCAGAATGGTGTGGCTTATCTATGGAAATGTATTTTCGTGAAGCCATTTTACAAGTTACTGCAGTCGGCAACGAGTCGGGAATAACGCAGAGCGGCGCTCGAACCTCGATGTGACATAAAACGAAGCTATTGGTTGAAGAAATTCATTTGCTGAATTGGTTTGGCCATGCATGTTGCCAATCCATTGTCTCTATGACTACAGTGAACAAGAATAGTCCCGTATTCACTGTAAATCACCAAGGAGGGAAAACAAGGCAATTTCCTCCTCTGCGGTTTCCTGCTGTATGTTATTGCATTTACAATGCTTTTGATTCAGCTCTCTGTGGTGCTGTTAAGACAAATGCAATACTAACAACAGTGTTTGGTATGAGTGTGTGTGTGTGTGTGTTGCACACAGGGGTCGATGGAAATACGCAGGCAGAGACCAACGTTCAAGACCGCTTCTAAAAGATACTTTTCCATTAAATGTATGTATGTGTTGAGGCATGCACACCACTGTGTGATCAATATGTACAGTATCCATACGCTGAGGTATTTATTCCCTGTGTCCACTGAAGTAGCAGGAAGGCAACAACAACAGTGTCCCGGTTTGACTCGAATGAGATTTGCAGCAAATGAGCTCATCCATCAGCAGACGCGTGTGGGGACAAGGGGGATGATGAGGAGAAGGAGGGTGAGGAGGAAGATGAAGAGAGACGGTGGGGCGGATCAGGGGCAGGGCTGCTCAGAGAGGAGCCTCACAGTGAAATATGACGGCCTTGGCATTTCCATGCTCTCCTGCACGTTCTCTTGTCCTTTTTGGATGCTGCGGCTTGAAGACTTGAGCTCAGCTTGGTCCTTGTTCATAGCTCTGCCATAATTCTAAACAAGTTCTGACATTTAGGGGCGAGGCCTTTTTAAACTACGCTAACCGTCGACTATTCAGCATTTACTCTCTGAAACTTATCACACAGTTTTTTCTCCAGCTTTAAGGTTGGAACAATGATCCCGTCAACTCTTCATTGAAGATATTGTCAAGTTTACACATTTGGGGAATATTAAATGAAGTTCCGTGAGTTTGTATTTAGCTGCACAGCATGACTTTGTACCTACCTGGGAGAAAGTTTCACAGGTTAATTTTGCATGATTACAACAGCCTTTGAAAACAGTTATCAGAGTTGTAAATGCTATCGTTAACAGGGCTCGAGGGTGCAACGGTTTTGGTCGCGCATGCACCCAGAAATCTCTCAAGCGCAACTTAACGTTTTCATTGACTGCACTTGTGCACCTGAGATTTATCAGTTCTGACGCTTAAGTTTTTTAGTTTTTTTTTATAAAGCCAATAGAAATAGTTTTTAACAAACACCAACTCTGTATAATCGATGAAGTTGGGCTCAGCAGTCCAACCAGAGTAACACAATCTGGAGCTGGGTAAGCAACAAAATGTGGTTTCTGTACCTGAGGGAGACTCTTGTGTGGCAGCCTGAACAAAATGAAGTAGTCAGAAGACGGGAGGAATAGATCATGTTTGGTTTGTTTTTTTAGAACTTTAATTTTTATTCTCAGTATAACCATATCATCAGTTACAGTTGCTGTAAGTTGTTTGATGTGACAAGATAGGGAAAAAAAGCAGAAAAGCAAATAAAATAAATAAAATAAACCAACGAAATTTAAAGTGGTGGAATAAAATTAAATAAAACAATATAGAAACACAAGTACAAAATGCTAGCATATCAAACAATTACATTTTTGCCACCAAATGCCATGCCTCCCCATGTCTACCTTCTAGGGATTAGAGCAGGGGTCGGCAACCCAAAATGTTCAAAGAGCCATATTGGACCAAAAAAACAAAAAACAAATCTGTCTGGAGCCGCAAAAAATTAAAAGCCTTATATAAGCCTTATATGAAGGTAACACAGGCTGTAAGTGTATATTAGCTGTATTAGCCTACTATCAAAATGACTAAGTAGGCTACAAATACATAATGAGCATTCATGATTAAATGTTTATTTTCCCTGCAGCGCATCCTGGAGAGAATGACACACCACGTGACTACTCTGCTGTACGATATTTGGTGCTTTAAGTTTAACTTCGATTACAATATTAATGTATTATGTTTTGTTGCATTGGTGAAATTATAGAAATACAGTAAAGAATGGTGTTTATTCCTTTGTCATTTAAACACACAGCCTCACAGATGTCCCCCCCCCCCCCGTGTTTGGCCTTTTAGCGGTATTAATTCGATCATTTCTTCTTGCGGCCCATCAGAGTTCACATACCTGCATAACAGCGCTGTCTGTTCGATATCGATCACATCACACGACTCATCACAGGCAATTGAGTATGCTGGAGCTGAATTAATGTCCTTGATTTGCCGATTGGTGATGTCGCCTGCCATTTTAATGGCCCTTTCTTTCACCGTCTTTGCGGAGAGAGGCATGTCTTTAGTTTTCTGGATGATCTCGATTTTGTTTTTGAAGTCTGAAAATAGGTGCTCTGATATTTTGATGAATGAATCCTTCATGTAATCACCATCCGTGACCGGTTTTCCACGCTTTATTATCTCTCGGGTTGCAACAAAACTTGCAGCAGTAGTGGAGTTTGGAGATGCAATCCACTTCTTAAATCTACCTTTGCGCTCCTCTAATTTCTCCAGAAGTACTGCAATCGCACTTTTTCTCTCACTCCCAACTGGGTAGTCGGCTGCAAATTTAGCATGCCTTCCCTGGAAATGTCTTTCCAAATGACTCTTTTTGTTGTTCGACAACTTCTCATTACAAAGCAAACATGCAGGCAATTGCATTGGCAATAAAAGCAAATGATTCGGTCCATTCTTCCTTGAATCCTCTGTTCTCATCAGCTATCTTTCTCTTTTTCCCTTTGGGATCCATGGCCCTTGACACACCCGCCGGTTTGTTTACAACAGCCACCTGCCTGGCACGGCGCCGCGCTGAAACGTGTGTCGCAGGCTATGACGCAAATCTTCGGTGACAGAAATGTTGAAATTTAATATTTATTATGCACATTTTTACAGCATTGGAAAACGTTAAGAATGTTTGTCCTCCTACAGAAACCATATTAAAACAAAAAATATATCCCCCCATCCATTTTCATACATTTTTGAAGAGGCTCCAGGGAGCCACTAGCGGGGCGCTAAAGAGCCGCATGCGGCTCCAGAGCTGCGGGTTGCCGACCCCTGGGTTAGAGGGATAGGCAATTTTAAGCTATCATTGCATCAATGTGCTCAATACCGGACTCCATTTTCTGTCAAATTTGTCCTTTTGTAACCGTAGCAGGTAAGTTATTCTCTCCATCTCATACATTTCCAGGATCTTTTGGGTTCACAGGTCATATGTAGATGGCTCATGCTTTAACCAGTTAATTGTGATGCATTTGATTGCTGCAGTTAGCAGGATTTTCAATAAGTAGTTTGTAGCTCTTCCCTCTATTACTTGTGGTTTTACCCCCAATACAGCAATCAGTGGATCTTTAGGGATGTTAGCGTGATCTTTGCAACTTTATATACCTCATCCCAAAATGGCCTCAGTTTGGAGCATGCCCATGTGTAAATGATTACCTATGTGTGCTCCACAGCTTCTCCAACATGTGTTACTGTGTATTGGACCCATTTTTGCCACTATGTGTGGTGTTCGAAAATATCTAGTGAAAACTTTCCACTTGAATTCCCTCCATGTGTTTGAGCTGGTTAACAAATGTGCCTCAGAACAGATTATCTCCCAGTCTTCTCTTGATATCTTTTGTTGCATCTCAGCCTCCTATCTCTCTTTAATTTGTACTGAATTTTTTGGGTTCAGAAGTAAAAAGTCCTGGTAAAATCTGGAGATTACTTTTGCCTCATCATTTCCCGATTGTAAGTGCATCAGAAATTGCTTTAATCCTGTGGGATTTACAATTTTGACCCAATCTTTCTGTGCTGACATTGTCTACTCTCCCATCTCAGTGTTTTTCAGAGAGATATCTAGAAAGGGTAGCTCAGATAGAGATTGTTGACTTAGACTTTTTTCAATGTTGAGCCATCGTGTATCTGTGAGGTCCCTGAGCCACGCTGTCAAAGGTGTTAGTTGTGCTGCCCAAAAGTAATATCTAAGATTTGGGAGTCCCAGCCCTCCTGCCTTTTTGGAGAGTTGCAAAGTTTTAAGTCTGACCCTTGGGCGTTTCCCTTGCCAAGTGAATCTGGAGAACAGTCAGTCTAGTTTTTCAAATGTGCATTTAAGTATCTCTAACGGTAGCATTTGGAATAGATAAAGTAACCATCCGTATGCGCTCCACGCATCCTAGTAGGGATAAAGGGAGTGCCGTCCATCTGTCCATATCATTGCTAATATTTTTAATTATTGTCTTATAATTTGCATCCCACATTTTCTTTAATGATGGGGGAATATATATCCCAAGATAATTAATGCCGTCTTTGGGCCATTTAAATCCGCATCCATCTATAAGCTGCTGCAGGACTTTGCTTCCTATACTCATAGCCTCAGTTTTACCTAAGTTCACTTGATATCCCGAGTAGAATCCAAATTCAGAAATTATCTCTTTTAAGTGTGGGACTGTCAATGTAGGTTCTGTCAGGTAAAGCAGCACATCGTTTGCACATAAGGAAATTTTATCGTCTTCTCCATTGATTATTATGTCTTTTATATTGTTATCCTCTCTGATGAGTTGAGCCAATGGTTCTATAATAATCACATACAGGAGTCGGGACAATGCACATCCCTGCCTGCATCCACGTTGTAATGTGAATATATCCATTTACTTTAACTGAAGCCTGTGGGCTCGAGTATAGTGTTTGAATCCATATCAAGAAGTTTGGACCAAATTTAAATTTTTTCAATGTTTGAATTAGGAACTGCCAAGATACACAGTCAAAAGCCTTATGTGAATCAAGTGATAGAACCATTGCCTCTTGCTTCTTCCCTTGTGAATGCATTATTAAATTTAGCAGCCTACGAATATTATCTCCATAATACCTTCCGTTGATAAACCCAGTTTGATCCGGATGTGTTATGTGGGTGCTAATTTTGCTCACTCGTTTAGCTAGAATGGTTGTTAGTATGCGAAGGTCCCCATTCAGTAGCGATATGGGACAATGTGACTGGCATTCTGTAGGATCTTTGCCCTCTTTGTGTATAACTACTATTGCTGCTTCATTCCAGGAGGGGGCCATGATTCCAAATTTGAGAGCATGATGATATGCTTTCAGTAATAGAGGTTATATTACATCTTTAAAAGTTTATAGAATTCATTAGCAAAGCCATCTGGGACTGGAATTTTATTATTTTTTAATGACGAGATTATCTCCTGTATCTCCCCTTCCTTTATAGGATCATCCAATTCTTTTGACATCGAATCTGAGAGTTCATTTAGTTTGATGTCTTTCAAGTAATGCATTAATTGTTCATCATCAGTGCAGGTGTCTGTGTTTTGGTATAAAGCTTTATAGAAATCTGCAAATGATTCAGCAATTTGATCTGGCTTTGTAAGAAAGGTAGTTGGATTTTTAGATTTGAACTTTTATACAATATTTGATGATTGCTGTTTCCTTAAACGAAAAGCCAACAACCGGCTTGCTCTGTTTCCATGTTCGTAGAATTTTTGCTTCGCAAATTGTAGATTGCCCTCAATCTTGTCAGTTAGTTAGGCTATTTAGTTCTCTCTCTATTTAGTTCTATCTTTAAGCGGGGTCAATAGACTGGCGGATGGTGTATGTTTGTGTTGTTCTAATCGTTTGATCATCTCCTCTAATTCTTTTTGTCTAGCTTCTTTTCTTTTCTTTTTGGCACTCGAAAAAGCAATAATACGGCCTCTAATATACGCTTTGGCACAATCCCATAAAATAAGTGGCGATACCTCTGGAGTGGAGTTTGTCTCTAGGTAAAATTTTAGTTTTGACAAAGGTGATAAAATTCTCATCATTTAGGAGAAATGTGTTTAACCTCCACAGCCTGGAAGTTGGTTTGTGTCCCAAATCCCAGGACATCAGTAGGGGGGCATGATCTGAAAGTGTAATTGGGAGTATTCTCCTCTTCTCCTCTACTCCCAAGTCCTCTATGGACCTCAGACTTGGGAGTAAAGAAATAATCAATTATGGAATAGGATGTCTACTTGTGGTTTGTTTTTTTAATCATTGATCTGTTGTCAGAGTTTGAGTGGTGGCTTGATTAAAATTTGTGCTGGTGTGAGGATGGAAGAAACACTCTCTTGAATGGAATTAGTCTTGTGATGGTGCAAAGACAGAAGCATTTCAATTAACCTTGGCCATACTTTAGAACAGGGGGGCACTAACTTTTTCCCTTGGAGGGCCAAAACTGAAAGTTCGTTTAATTGGCTTAAATTAGGTGTTTTGCTAGAAACATCTGGCAGTTCAAAATAAACTTAGATACTCTAGTAGAGCTACTCAGCTGTACTGTACAATACGTTGTTTTTGCAAATGAATGGTCACCAAAATGTGATTTCTTTTTTTTAAATACTGTTTTTACTCAAACATCTTATTCCTTGTCTTAAGATATCAAATCTGAATATAAAAAAGTACTTACCAATATGCAGCCCAAGCTAATGCCCCTTTGCCTCCTGTTTAAACAATCTATTCATAGATGGCCGCAGATGACCCACCAACAGCCAGCCAGTCCATTAACAGCATCCGTCCAGATTCCACAGGAGGAGGCACGGTGTGACTGTTAATCGTTAGGCCCACATTTATACTCCTCTCACACCATGTTATCAATTTATACTGTAGAAAACATCAGTTTATCTTGCATGAGGAGGTTTTTTTTTTACTCAATGCAGTTAATTACGTAGAGATTAATTGCCTGATTATCTGTCACTTCCATAAGCGATGTCATATTAGAGACACAATTTTGACTCTTGGCCAGGTGCCCAATCCACTTCTTCAGAGGTCACATGGGGATGCGACAGAGTCTTTCATGGGTGAAGAAGTGCTCTGAAGACAAAAAAGATAATCGCTGCTCGTCCTTTTTGTTTTAATGTCTTTGTTTTCATGCACTTTCCCTGCAGAGTTTGCCGGTTTGCTGTACCCAGGCCGGAAAAAGAGCAGATATCATTTCCCTGAGGAAGCATCTGGGCCACGCCAGGTGAGAATTACGTCTCTGGGTGTTCAGCAAAGATGGAAAGAATGAATCCCTCCTGTTTTTATAAATATGTTGTGTTTAATTGCTATTTTCCTCAGAAACAGATGAGAGCTCCAGTATCACCTATGTGTGGAAAAAGTCACATTTAACAATAACATCGCTCATGGAAAAAAGGGAAAACTGCAACTGTTTGCTCACTGCAGGTATGCTCAGCTTTCAGTGATTCTGTGTCCTGCAGGCGGTGGAGTCCTGGCACCGAAAAAGCTGTGGCATTTGGTTCGGTGTGTGTGTGTGTGTGTGTGTGTGCAACCCCCTAACCCCACCACAGGGTGTAGAGACAACATCCTCCGGGGGCAGCCAAGGGTACTTCCAACCGGCTGACATTTCTGACAGCCTCTGATAGAGCCCAGAGTGTTGAATTATTCATACAGGTGTTATGGGGAAAGGTTGCCATTTTCACAGGAAAAAACTAACCCCCACATGAATTGTGGCTGTTTATCCCTGCAAGTGAATACAGTAGTAATGATTTGGGGCTGTGGTGCCTTTCAGGCCAAATGGCAGCCTATTCTCTGTCAGCTCGCATGTCAAAAGCTCATACATCTCACCGCTTCTCCGGCCAGAGCAAACCTCTTAGACTTAATCAGCCTGGTATTGTTTTTCAGCCTTTTGGCTTCAACTTTTGACATGTGGTGGTTTGTTTTTCAGCAATACATTACTTCATAATTGATGTCTTAATGGAAATATGAACCCTTACCATTACCTCCTCTTGCCACAGATATCACATGAAAGGGTCCATTCACCAAAATCACAACAAAATATATTCTACATTTTATCTCCTGTCTTATCTGGCCATGCTGATAGTTTTGTATTTATTTATCTAGATTTCAAGGTTATTTCTAGTGATAATTCTGCTTCCTCCCCAGCGCAATAGGAATAAAAAGGTTTTCTATTGTTTTTGCTCATGGCAGACAAAAATGTCATCTGAAAAACTGAAAACAGCCACATTATTTGAATGAAACAATGTCCTTTTACTGTAGATGATCTAAACAACACTTATTGAAGTAACAGTTTGGCATTTTGTTTTGTTTTTGTTTTTTCTTGCTGTGAATGGGGCGAAAAGATTGATGCCACTCTAATGTTTGCTCATTAAGCATGAAGCTAGAGCCAGGAGCTGGTTAGCCAGGACAGGAAGCAGCCAAGAGATAGTGAGAGCACGTAACTCCCCTTTATACCACATCTGGTAATGTTTATGTATTTAATTTCTGTTTGTGTACTAATGAAACAAAGGCAATTTAACATGTTAAATCATGAGTTGATTATTTTTGCATAAAAGTGTCTCGGATCTATAAGCTGCAAGCTACCGTGAGCCAGTAACAGCACAGGAGAGTGTGTGCGTCTGCTTTTAAAATCAGGTGAATTCTCCCTTATTATCCCCTCTATTTTCCATAATATCTCCATGAAATGAAGTACATTTCCCATCCAACTCCAGTCGGCAGTCAACGTTACAGAAACGCAACATAATCACTGACAAAAGGGGGTCACCTCAGCAGATCACTGCTGCAGTCATGCCAATGAAACAGGAGCAAAGATAATCCCAAAAGTTAAAAAGTAATCTCAGTACTCTCCTCCCTTCAGAGCAGAATCCAATGTGACTGTTTATTCCTCAGGTCTGGCTAATCTTCCAAGACTTTAGTCGGCTCTGAGCACCCATCAAACCACTTTTATTTTGATAGGGATCCTCGTAGTAGAAATTACACATTGTATGTTTAACTTGAGAAAGACCAAGTCTTTCTTCCCCTTCCAGTTTTTTAAGCAGAACTATGATATTCGCCTCCTGGCTTCATCTCTGAAGTATCAGTCTTCTCATGTACCTCCTGTCCAAATAGCAAAAAAGTGCATGTTAAAACTCTAATTATTCATGTAAAGTATGCGCTAAAGAACAAATTGTCTCTATGAAAACAGCTGGCAGTGAGGTTTGTGTGTTATCCACATTGTTTTTGGTAAAACATAATGCTGTTAAGTTTTATATGTTTTTCATGGGTTAGGGTTAGGATTACACTTAAGCGTCTGTGTCTGCAGTCACACTAGGGTCTGTGTGATATAAATATCGTCTTTAGAGGATGTTCTCGTCGGCCCTCTGCAGATATTAACAAATCTCAAAATTGTTGTACGACTGCTTCACTACAAGGGCATCAACTGCACAAGCTCTGTATGGTCAAAATGAATGCTGAATTTAAAGATAGGCTGTGTGAAGAGGTCCGTTGCCATCCACATCCCTACAATTTACCTTTTACGCTAAGTACAACAGACACACACTAAGTGCAACTGTGTGTGTGTGTGTGTGTGTGTGTGTGTGTGTGTGTGTGTGTGTGTGTGTGTGTGTAGTTAAAGTTATCAGAACTGCTCAAATACATTAAGGTCAGCAGTTCAACCATCAGTCAGTTACATAACCATGACGTGAAATTGATTGCAAACAAAGCTTCGAGAACAGAATGATTCGAGCACAGCCTCCGGACAGTCTGATAGAGAAAATAATGTATAATCAAGAAGATCTTAATAAGAGAGGAGAGTAAAGCTTTGATTAAAGTCAGACTTCAGGAAAAAAAGATCCGAATTCTCAGATAAAAGCACAAAAATATCAGGTTAATTGGATGATAACATTACATAATGTGGAATAATGTATTTCAAACAGGCCTAATCCTCTGGGGGGGCAGGATTTGTCACACAAAGCTGTAATAATTGTCTCTTTTTCTTCCATTTAAAGATTAGATGGAAATTAGGACACAAAATTAAATGCATTCACTTGAATTTGATTGGTTCGTGCACCACGACAGCCATGTTATTTACAGCATGTTAACATAAGGTTGTTTTTTTAATCCTGGCACAGATATCATAGGTTTTACCAATCCTTCCATACCCAGAGTTCACGGTCACCCACATCTGTCACAATATGGAGGCCTAACTATGATGCTCCAAGAAATTATCTGGTGTGTAGATACCATGACAACCCAGTTTGGTTCTTGTATTTCCTGTTGTTTCCTTCCTGTTTTGTCTCAGTAGACACTACAAAGCCCAGTCAGTGTTTTGGCTCTTACCCTCGTCTGTGGTGTTCTGTCATTTATGACTGCGCCAGCTTGTGTTGTCGCAGTCGGCTGTTTGTCTCTGGCGATGTTGACATGAAACATCCCATGCTGTCTGGCGAGTCCTGTTTCCCATCACGCTGTATGTGACAGATAATACTTCCCAAGTAGCTTTCTTCTGCTGGATGTATAATTACGATTTAATTAAGGAATGTGTTTAAACTCGTTTACGTCGTGTTGCAACGCCCTGTGGATCACACCCTACAAATTTCCCCATGCTAATGGCTTTAATCAGAGCTGGTGCGTTTAAAAAATATCAAGTACAGAATTATTTATGATGCTGAGAGAGTCGAGCAGATGAGTGGATTCAGAACAGACATCTTAGTTGGCAAATTCGCTGTAAAGATTTCTCACCTACCGCAAACCGTATCTCTTTTGTTGCCAAGCAACAAGCTGCCACCCAAGGGCTCCCATGATCCGATCTGTTAAAAACTGTCCCCCACCACCGCTACCCTCCCCCTGTGCACAAACGTCTGAATTTTTTACATTGAGATCAATTTATAACCACCTATCAAGTCCTCTTTCCAAGCACTGTCGACTTGAATGGGCTTTTCAGTCCAGCTTGTCTGATTTGTGGCCATGATTCCCTCGCACAAAGACAAATAACTTGTTATTGACTGGAAGGACAGACAGCAGTGATGAGAAAAGGCATAATGGGGTTTCACTTCAGAGCGTCTTGGCTTTCAAACACAAAAGTTTCATTGTGTGTTTGCGTATTGATGATACATTGCTTCTTCTCAGTGCCTTTTATTTTCTTGTCACACCAAATACTGCAGCCTGTCTTTGACTCGGCAGCTTCGTCTCTCTCTCTCTCTCTCTCTCCCTCTCTCTCTCTCTCTCTCTCTCTCTCTCTCCCCTCAGTATATTATTGTTCAGCCTTCATGTTACACTCCGACACTACTGGTGCCATTGTCACAAACATTTGAACATGTGGTGCATCAAACACGAGCAGAAAGACTCCCACTTGACTGCTAGTTAGAAGATATTAATCAATTTGAAAAAGATAACATCAGCTGAACTAAAGTGAAAGAGTCACTTTAGCACAAAGAGGTAGCAGAATTAGTCACTTCTGAGGCAAGGTCACCGTGCCACCTCCCACACTCTTGGCAGCCGGCAGCTACTCCAGGGAAAAACTTTTTGCACATTTGAAGCTACGAGTCATTAGCGATGCTGATAGAAACACACTTTAATTAAGACTGCAGCGTTTTGGACTTAGATGTCACATCTGAAGATTAATAAGTAATATCAGGGGTGTGGTGGTATGCAAATAGAACAGACATGCCTCCAAGCTAAACTGGTGCACTCGTACCACCGAAACAGAGCCAAATTAGCATGCTGGAACACAAGTGCTCGGTGCCCCCCTCCTAGGCTGAAGTGCTTGGCTCCACTTGTGGGCAGAATATTACCAGCCAGCTGCTCGCTAGATAACAAATAAGAACTGGAGCAGCAGAGGGTTGGAACATACGCTTGCTTGTCTGGTTTCACCCTTGCAAAAAAATCTGGTTTGCCTGGAAAGAAAAGGTCACAACACTATTGTAAGGTCACTGGCCGCTTCTTCTTATTGGCTTCTTGACATGTTTATAAGCAGGATTCTGAAGCTGCTTCTTGTTAAATTCACTATAAGTTGTTCTGGACATGTGGGTTAGCCAAATGTCTACAAAACCTAATAATTGCATTTCCTTCCAAATTAAATTGGAATGAGAAAATGAGACATGTTGGACAATGTGTTCCAAGATGTGACCTCAGTCATTCCAAAGTGAGTTGGTCACTGAGCACGTACTGTGAAATAATAATAAAAAATAAAAAATTAAAAGGTTTTTCATTCATTTTTTGGGCTGAAGGTTCTCAGTCATCCAGGTCATGGTAATTGTGAGCACTAGATCGTACGCAACTGCACTTTCAGTTTCTTGAAGACGTTTCACCTCTCATTCAAAAGGCTTCTTCAATTCTAACCAACTGGAGGGGAGTTTCAGGCTTTTAAACCCTGTGTGGGAGTGTCCTTACAGAGTGGTAAGGACACATGTGAGCTCAGGGTTTCAG
The DNA here is from genome assembly GCA_963678695.2 of Diplodus puntazzo. Taxonomy (NCBI): domain Eukaryota; kingdom Metazoa; phylum Chordata; class Actinopteri; order Spariformes; family Sparidae; genus Diplodus; species Diplodus puntazzo. The sequence goes on along the minus strand of OZ023159.1, from coordinate 20,756,522 downwards.
AGTCATTAGGGCCACTTGTGGATCATTGAGTTAACCAGCCTTCATGTGGGTTGCTATGGCTAGGTGAGCCCAGGTGTGAATGATTGTTACGCTGTCTCAGTACCGTATTGTAGATGGGTGATAAGTAATGTCTTAGGCCACCTCCTCTGTTCAACGAAGGTCGTTCCAGTTTAACATATATGGATTCTTTTACTCGTCTTTCAAACCACCTGTCTTCCTTTGCCAAGATGTTTACATTGTTGCCCTCTCAGGAATGATTTTTCTCCTTTAAATGTAAATGGACAGCAGAGTCTTGACCTGAGGAGTTGCTGACATCACATAGTTTTAAAACCTTTTTCTCGGTTTGGGGAGAGTCTTCCAAATATAAAACCTCCATGGTCTTGAAGTGCCAGTGTGGGATTTAGTGGCAATTAGTGGCAGACTGCAACATACAAACACCTTTCTGGGCCCCACAACAGGTAGATCCGGGGAATCTTATACCCAGGAAGTCAAGGAGTGACCGGGCACTGCCTCCAAAGTTGTATCCAGATTTTGATCATATCCATAGATGGACCCATTCCCTTCTGTAGATATAAAACGCTCGTTCTGAGTTAACGAAAACTCAAAAATTCATAGTTTCAGGTGATTGTACACTACTGAACATAATTATGAATATCACATTCAATTTCTCCCAAATATATCCTCCCAAAACCCTACACGCTACACCTTCAAATACTCCATGTGGTACCTTTAACTATTCAGTTTTCTAATTACATTTTGCTTGAAAACTTTCATTTAAACAGAGTATTTGTAAAGCTAATACTCTGTTCATATCATCTCACTAAATTCTCACTAAAAGTATACAAACAATGATGGCGAATTGCCGAGCAGCTCTCATATACATTATCCTTCATATATGGCCTCTTGCTTCTCTCAAAGTCACACAGTTATGTTTGACCTCCTGATGACTGCTGAGCTTCCTCCAGCATGAAAAACATCTTTATAAGCTGAGCTGCAGCCTTCATGTCATACTAAAGCACTTACAGCCTTGTAATGTTTCTTTTGAATCCCAGACGATTCCAGCAACAAAGGACCGTACAGCCGACGCGGTGTATGCCACCTTGACTCTCCATTCCAGCTCACTATAACGATCGTCAGAGCCGCCTGCACTTTGACCCGCTCTTCTCTTTCTCCTTCACTCAGAAGAAGGCAAACTACATGTGTGAAATGATTAAGAAACACAGGGGTGTGTTACCGCGGCCGGTCTCCTGGCAAAGTCACCTCGACAGGTGCCGGCGTGTGTCTTTTAATTTTCCGCCGCGGCATTAATGCAAAGGTAATTACGCGTGCAGTATGAGAAAAACAAGCAAACAGTATTTGAGGAAAGGTTATGGTTGGAAGCTAAACCACCTTAATTAAGTCATTAATCTGGCCAGACGTAACGCATTTCTCCCGTAATGCTCTAGTTAGGTGTCATTTGTGCCTGCCTGCTGGTTTGCTGTGCTCTGATTTGGATGATTTACAGCCGGCTTTTGTGTGTGTTTGTGTGTGTGTGTGTGTGTGTGTGTATGTGTCTGTGCATGGTTGTGAGGGATTATTACAATGACAAGCCAGCACTTTTGACTGTAACTCATGGGCGTTGATGGTTTTTGTATGTCTCTGACAAAGACAGGACATGAATGTGTCTGCTTGACATTTATGGTTTATGCGCCTTGTGTTTTTTTTTTTCCTTTTATGTCATTTGCGTTGTTGGAAAGCGAACATATATCATTATTAAAGAGCGCTGGTGATGATGCCCCCCCTCCCCAGTATTTATAATTCTTGCTCATGTCTCTCTGCTTTGCAGGCGTCTGGCGTCGGCAATTAAGCGGGGCCAGAGCTACTTCCACCTCCTGCAGAAAGAGGAACGGGACGAGCAGGAGGTGGAGGAGAGACGGTGGACGAGGAGGGAGGAGCAGCTGAGAACAGAGCCACGACCTCCCAGTTTCTCCTCTGACTCAGACAGCGATTCAGAGAGGTGAGGCAACAACTCACATCAGCTCGGTTTCATGCCGTCTCACGGCGTCTCTCTCTGGCATAATTTATCAGCTTGGATGCAAGCCGTGTGCAGTGCATAATGTGGACTATATGTGTATTTTGCTAAGGTCTTCAGTTTTTAGACTACTTGAAGCTGCACTAATCAATATTTTCCTATAATATCAAACAACAAACACGCAGAAAATTCTGTTCACCTCAGCTCTACAGATAGTTTAGGTTTTAATTTGGCTTTATAGCTTAATACCTAATTGTTTTGGCTACCTTTTCAGCTCCCATTAACCTTTTTTTCCCAGCAGCAGTAAGCAGCTTTTTTATTTTGCAAAAAGGCTCTGATAAACCCGCTGTATCACACCCACCTAGCTCCACATCGTAGACAGACATCATTATATACTGTATTTATATATCATATTTTAATCATGTTATATAATATATAATTCTGCACAGTATTCTTACATAAAGAATATATATTTACGTATAATATATCTTACATATTTACACTGCGTAACTGTCCTCTGCAATTCATGCTTTTATCCTGTGCCATCCGATTGTCTCTGTGCAATTATATTCATATTTATAATTATATTGCATCTAATCATGTGTATATTACTGTTTTGGGTGCAACTTCCTGTGCAGTTGTCCTCCTTGGTCATATAGTCTTATTAGTATTACTTTAACTTTTATTTTTATTTTTATCTTGTTTAAGTTTTATCCATCATTCCATCACTGTTGTTCTGCTTCTAGCTCTTGAGCTGTTGCAGCAAGGGCTTTTCCCCCGGTGAGGGATCAATAAAGTCTCATTATGTCTTATCTTTTCTTTTAAAATATCAAGATATTGAACTCCTGTCAAACCAACATGCAAATTCTATAGTTCAGATATGGAGTCGATCAACCAAAGCTAATTGAGGTCATTCTAATATCTTCGACCTCACCATCCTCAACCTCAGTTATCATTAAAAAGCTAACCGAACTTTATCTCTGCTGCGTTCAGGTGGCCGCTTACCGCAAGACCCAGCTGCTCAGGTGTGAATGAGGCAAGGCCACGCAGGAGGAAGAACCAATCAGAACGGTCTTTCACCCCGGTCCATCACTCTCTGACCTCCTCTCTGCTGAGTGAAACACCAAGGTGAGGTTACTGTATTCTGTACAGCTTATTCCTTCAGCAGTATTCAAGATGGTGGCCTTTAAATGAACCGTTAAGGTATTCAAGGGTTAGAAGCCGTCTAGCAGTTGAGATCTGAGTTTGGCTGATTGTACTGTTGATGCTGATTGAGGTGGGTCACCCCAACCCAGAGGGGCTGAGCTCGCTCTTGGTTGATGCGCATTGCACGTGATGTGAGTTTCAGGGATGGTCTTACTTAGAAAAACATTATCCTACAAAAGCACTTCTAGAGTTAACCGCTGGACTTTAGTTTCACTCCACACCCTCCATCCCAAGCAGCGACCAGAAAGCAGCGGCGCGCTCGTCACTTCCGTTGAGCGAGATGTGAGAAACGCAGCTGCTTTGCTTTGTCCTTCAGGCTGTCGTTTTTCAGTTTATAACCTTCACATACACAGTGCTCATACCCTGCTGTGCTGTACTTCACCATATGCAGTATGTATAGTCGGTACGGGCTCTGGAGTGTACGCATCGCATGCTGTTTGCTGGATTTCCACTGCAAAAAGAATTTCATATTGTGAAGGTCAAGGTCGCAAGATGAGAAGGTTCAATATTGTGATCCGCAAAATGAATTTTTTATGAAACTGTAGCATCAAGTAAGGCTAACTTTACACATCCAAGAGTATGGGATCAGTTAGTACCTCGTATTTAAATTATTCAGCATAGTTAGTTGTAACATCTGAATATTTGCTTCTACTATTATGATCACACGATTCATGTTATGGTTTAATGAGGTCATAGGTTTTCTATGCATTTTTCAAAAGCACACCTTGTACTGAAGCATAGGAAAAGGTGAAATTTCTTTGGGAAAACATTTGATTTTAAGGAATCACTGCACCCTCCTCCGTCAGTCAGTGTTCATCCGTTTGATTCATGTCAAACAGCTGTGTTAGTATGCCTCAGCGAACATCAAACAAAGAAAAGCAAACAGGCAGATCGCTGAATATTTAATGCGAAACATCTGACAGTGAGAGATACTCCTGATGCTTTCATTTTGTATTTCTTTTATACAGCTGACTCCTTTGATGATGCGTGAACCAGAGCTAACCTTTCTGAAAAACGTGGCAGAAAAAAGTTTTTTCTCTGACAAATCCGCCTTGTCAGAAGCTCGGCTGTCGGCTGACAGCGTGCACACACAGAACTTGGGTTCGCAACTGTAACATTTAAGCGCGTTCTGTTCTGCGCGAGTTGTGCACTGCTTTGATCTTTTACAGAGGATCTAATGGCAACGCTGCCTACAATACACAATTACAAGCTTCTGAACAAAAGTGCAGTACTGTATGTCTCCCCCATTATGTGATGAAGCTGAAAATGATCAGATGTCATAGATTTCAAACTAGGAGATACCTGTTGTAGTTTGCTGTTTTGAACTGATTTTACCAACGTGTTCAACATTTATATTGTGTAATAATGTAAAAATGGCTAAATTGCCATCACTTAATCATAAACTTTCATCATACTATTTAATGTTTGAATAACCAACAGAAATACAGTGATGACAACAGCCAAGTAGAGGTCTAAAAATGGTAAGATATAACATTTTAATATGGTTTTAAGACACTGTAATGTCAGTGTGATGTCAATAGCTTATTCTCTAAAGCACCCTTAAAAGGTGTGTAAACTTTTGTAACACACAAATGCTATTACAGCATGTCTTCCTTACTTTCAAACACATAAATGAACTGCGTAAAACACACCTATGATTGATTTGTACATGTGTATCACGTCCATGTAGTAGCTTTGATCGTATATCAAGTAATTTTTATAAGCAGATGCAAGTTTTAATAGAATTGTTATACATGATTAATAGGGAACTGTAGAACTTAAAAAAAAAAGTTATTGGTCAATGATAAAATTAATTCCAAAAAATAAATCTAATAAAATTAATTTTTTAAAAGAATGAATCTCTTCTTGTGTTAATTACAAGAAGCACTTAATGACCGTAGGTTCAATTATTTTTCATGAGGTAATTACCACGAGATGATAAAGAAATCGGTTTCTCCTGATAACGGATTAATTTATCTCATTATCTGGAGAAAACAAGATAAATCAACCTATTTTTTAATCCATCACAAGAAACAAAAGGTCATTCCATCTTACTACTTACAGCCTAATGTTTACTAGGTCAGCGGCGCCGTGTCGGCCTGCGTACATGGCATGTGTGGCAGCTGAAAATGTCAGAGTCGAGAATCAGACTGTACTATAGTGTTATTTATTTATAAACATACTTTATTAGCCTATAACATTCAAACATCCACCAATGTGGGTAGCTTCTCCCCCTCTGCCAGTGAGAGGTATTTGCCTTCTAGACATTATTGAACATAAGAATATTGTTACACCTGTCCTTTAGAGATGCAATAATGTTAATACCCTCTTATCCAAACACTAGGTTGAACGTTCAAATGGCTGAAGTTCCTAAAAAGTTGCTGAAACTTCCAAACCCACCTCACAGAGCAGTGTGTGTATGTAATGGTCCACTCTGATGAATCTTGATCAATAAATGATCTTATTGTCTCAGGAAAACAGTATTTGTTATTTCGGGATAATGATGATAATAATAATGGAGGAAATAATATGTTTGACCTATGGCAGTTTATGGCTTGCACAGTAGATTACACAATAACGTTTTTCCAACACATGATGAAGCTGAGATGTTTTAAACACCTGTGGCAAGTCAAAGTCAAGTTAGAAATCCTTACAAAATTGCAAATTGCAAGTCAGTGTGAAGTCCTTCAGGTTTCTAAGTGCTGACCATTTCAAGGGCTCCACATTTGAATATTTTCCTTTCAAAGCTATACTCCGACATTACCTGATCTAATAGCAAGATTTTGATGTTTTTGCTTTCAAATAAGAGTCAAGTCTTCAGGGAGTCTTTTTTGTGACTGAAGTCTAACTCAAGTCAAAGTCCCAGGGGCTTCCCAGGAGCTCAGTTGGTTGAGTGGGCACCCCATGTATCTAGGCCCTGTTCAAGTCCGACCCCTGGCCCTTTAGTGCATGTCATCCCCCCTCCCTCTCATGCCATTTCTTGTCATCGCTAATTGCTGTCCTGTCATTAAGCCCTTAAAAAAGGCCACCCTCCATATCTATAAATGTGCTGTTTGACATTGAAAAAACAAAAAAAAATATTATAATATAGTGTATTACAAACCATATATTGATAATTTCCGATACCGATAACGAATGCTGAATACGACAGTGGATGCTCAGGTGTTCTCTCAGGCCTGCGCCCTCATCTTTGTGGACAGTCCTCTGTGTTTTACATTTGTCTTGTCACTGTTCCTCCGGGACACATCCACAGCCTGTGTTTATGATCCATCACCTCCAACTCAACATGCATTTCCTCTGACACTGCATTACTGCCACTGCCAGAATACAGCCTTGTTTTCTGGCGAGACCTCTGGAAAATAACAACCCTGTTCAAAGGCTGTTACCTGACATCTGACAGATCCCAATCTAGCAGACTATCTGCCTGGCAGACAAATGGCCCGGTCGATAATGAAAAGAGCTCGGAGCGACCCGGGGCAGCAACATTCGAGAGCAGGTGGGTGGGGGGAGGCGAGGCAGAATTCATATTGTGTTGTTTGACGTGTTAGGAGAGATCATGGGAATGGATGTGGTCATAAAGCTTCGAAGCGTGAAAGTGTCGGGGTGACGGACGGCACCGCTTGACTGCAGGTGACACTGTAACCAAGCTTTTAGAGGGATGGCGTGTTTTGCATTTGTTTGCACAACAATAGCTCCTGCATTGAAGAGCTGGGCCTCTCGTGTCAATGTTTTCATACACTCATTGTACCTGCAATAGACGACTTGACGTGAAGTGAAGAGTGCTTGTTATGATTGGGTTTTGCAATGGCAAGTTTAAGCCATCGGAGGGGGCAATACACCATAGGAGGGCTGAGAGGAAGACACCATTCACCCTATTACAAGTCTCTGTAACATTAGAATGATTTTTGAAGCAAGTCACATAATGCTGCTTTAATGTTTCACCCCATCAATGCCAGCAACATGTTTCAAAGGTTGGACAGAAGCAACGAAGTGAACAAGTAAAGTTGTGGAAACCTTGAACAACACCTGTTTGGCACATCCCACAGGTGAACAGGTTCATTGGTAAGAGGTGATAGTATCATGCTTGCAACACAGTCCCAACCTTTGTGAATCAGCGTTATAATCCAGGTCTTGAATGATAATTTTCATGAAAAATATTTATTTTCAATGTTTTTGAGTGTTTCTTCTGATAAAGAAAATCTTGGAATTAATATATAAAGCAAATTGATGGACTCTTCAGACAAAACGGGCACAGATATTGAAGTTCATGTCTTTACGTGCCGTTTGCAGGAAGGTCATCTACCGCCAGCTTTGCTGCCTGAATTGGCTGCTGGAGGCCCTGACTCTGGATCGCTCCGGCAGAGTCGGCCCCCTCACTGCCTGCTGGGACCCCAAGTAAGTTATTCTGGGGGTCAAAGGTTGTTACCACCCACACACAAGTACCCAGTGGTCAGTTAAAGCTAATGTATGAATAAGAAGTTGCCTTTTAAAGCTGCTATGGGCATGATCATGGTCTAAAAATACACCCAAACAGCCCCCCCTCCTGTTTAAAACCACTTTATTCCTGATGCAGCAGCTCTGTTATCACTTCTCATGATTTCATGGTAGTGAAGCTTAAAGTTGCACTATGTAGTTTTTGGGGAATAAATTTTTATACCAAAACAAACTAAATAAACAAAGTCCTTCATTGCCATGGCCAAATCCACTGAACAAACAAACTGACCTTAAAGGACAGCACAAATTCATCCTGTTTCACCTTGGGGACTTTATTTTTCCTCTGAGTACAGCTTGTTTATTCAGTCATGAGAAAAAAAGGGGCACTATGTAGTTTTGATGAGAAGACAAACAAACTCTCCTTGTTTTCATGATCGAATCCACTCAAACTGACCTTGAAGGACAACACAGTTTCTGTTGTACTTTGTTTATATTTGCCAGACTCTGCAAACTTTCTTACATAGTGCCCCTTTAAGGTCACAAAGGAGCATCTTAAATATTTTATATTAATATTCTTTTTGAATATTTGTGTATTATATCAATTGTTTGACAAGATAATGGTGCAATTCAGAGTGAGGAATGAGACAGAAATGTACATAGAGTGTAAGGATTATGGCATCCTAACTCACACTCTCACAAAGCTCCCCATACATAATACATTAGCTGTCATTTATTAATGAATGATCCCACAGTCTGGAGCCCTAAACCAAAGCATGAGTGACATATCCATCAGCGACCAGCTCGTTGCAGCGCTGACCTCTGAACGCCGGCGGACGAGTAACTCCTGTCGCATCCACGCAGTTCCACAGCGAGCCACCTGAAGAGACGTTGCATCTGTCCTGTTGAGAGCCGCTGATGAAGGGTGGTGGTGATCAGGAGCTGCAGGCGCGAGCTGACACTGCTGGATGAATTATAAAATCCAAAGTTCCGGAGGGGGTCCAGGCTTAGCGAGGAGATTGCATTCTTCCATCTTCGTCGGCTCACTCACCCCTCCTCCCCCCACCATCACCTCCAGGTTTCATTGACCCACCACAGGGAGTCCAGGGTGAGGAAGTGGATAGAAAGTGCAGAAACAGCAGCTGTGGCGTGCTCGAACTCATTCGCTTAACCCACAGGATTACACAAATGTAGTCTGCTTTCATTCCTTAAAGACGCTTCTTTTCAAGCCTTCTTTTTTGCATTATTTTTCTTGCCTTGGTATTGATCCACACTGATGTTTATGGTCTCTCTCCAAGTGTCAGAGAAGACCTGGACTGTAAGAACAGATTAATTCATAAAGTCTAAAAGCAATTGTACGGCACTCGGTCACAGTGGCTCCTTGTAGAATGTAGCCCAGGAATATTATTGCGCACCACTGTAAGCCTTGAATAATTGATAGAAGAATAAAAAGAAAAGAAAATAGCAGGAGGAAAGGGAGGACAAAGAGCTACAAAGAGATTTTTTTTTTGCTACCCAAACGTCATCATGTTAAAGCCTCCAGGGCCGTCGCTCAGCTTCAAATCCAATTTCCCAGAAAGTCTTAAGCTTTATGGGCCAAATGATCCAGCTGAGGTATTACTGTACAGGAAGACAAGGAGAGGATGAAATGAAACATTATCACAAGGTTACGACACTGCTGGGCCCTCCACCAGGCGGGCAGCTCTGATGCTGGGCATCAATCTGAAACACTGCACAGTTTTTACGATAAGATGAATTATGATTTTGATAATGGCCGGAGCGACTCTCGAACTGTCTCTGCCTCGAAGGGCGGTGTCGACTTGTGGTGAGTCGCAGAAGGTCACCGGAGTGATGAATGTATCACAGCAGCGGCTATTATTTTCCATTGGCAGAGACCCTGGCCGAGGCAGGACCACGATAAAGACGCTGAAAAAAGAAAGAGCCATTGAGAACAAATGGGAGCAGTTTCTTTCAACCAAGGTATCTCTCACTCTGATTTACTTGTTTTATTTTTTGTATTTATTTGGATTCACATCAAATAGCCAAAAGTATATTGAGACCCCTCTCCTCATACTTTTGTGTGGGGATGTATTCATGTTTTGGCCGAGGAGGACCCTGATCCAATTAAAGGACAAGTCTTGTGATATTCTGTTTCCCTTACTGTCCAAACCTAACAGTGATATAATACTACTAAAACTACTGTTGTCTGTGTAGGCAAAGTCTCAATACATCTTATTCCTCTGTGCCATAGAGCTCAGCAAAAACTATTTTAACACATCGTTTCACTGTATTAGGACATCGTTTGTCCTAATACCATGAATTGAAACCACTGAAAAAGTTCACAACAAATATAGTACTTTTGATTAAATCTACTCAGATGTTTTAAGATAAATATATGCTTTAAAAAAAAAGACAAGTATATTATGTGAACCATTGCTGGCATCATGATTTGATTCACCTGCCATCAAATGAAATAAATGTATGATGACAATGAATGTGTGATGACACGCAGACACAGTTGACCTCGATGCCAAACTTCAGCCTCCTAGGGTGAAAACTTTGTCTGCTGAAGGGTGGGGAAGTTTTTATGGACTGACTGACTAACCGACCGACAGATCAACCCATACAGCTGCTGGACGCTGCTAAAAATAACTTTTCTCTAATTTTTTTGGCAAATGTTTCTAGAAGGCTCTTTCCTGTTTAAACATAAAAATGACCCCCCTGCATAAGGTGAGGTCTATAAACAGATGGTCTTCCCAGTTTGGCTTGGAAGAACTCCATCAAACACATTTATGATTACCACGAATGCCAAGCCTTATCGTCCAGCATCAGTGCTGGACCTCACTCATGCTGATCCGGTGGCAAATCCCTGCAGCCAGGGTCCAGATTCTGTCCGGATGCCTTCCCGCAAGAGTTGAGGCTGTCATAGCAGCACACAAACACCAGTGGTAACAGAATAAGATATTCAGCAATCACATACGGATGTAATGTTCAGGCATCAACATACTTTTGGGTATTCATTTTCTCCATCTGTCTCTGTGAGTTCTGGACAGATTCTGATCCCAGCAGAAGGTTGGAGTTTGCCCAGAACTTATTTTTTCAAAGTCCTCTACCGACCACGCTCTGCAGAAAGAGAGAAATCCTGCACGCTGATGCCTCTATTTACAGGTGCTCTCTCTCTCTCTCTCTCTCTCTCTCTCTCTCTCTCTCTTTCTCTCTCCCTCTCTCTCTCTCTCTCTCTCTCTCAAACACATACACACACATGATAAAAGGAAAAAGCAGGTGCATGTACTCACTCATGCTCGGACACTGTAAAAGGCTCTAAACCTCAAATCTTGATGAACAGAACATTAACTTAAACAGTCATGCAACATGCATACACAGACAGACTGACTCAGTTGGCAAAAAGCAGCTTCATACACGTACACGTACTCACACACACACACGCACACACACACACACACACACACACACACACACAGACACAAAATCACTTTCTCCTCAGGGAACGGTAGTGTGTGGCAGTAGAGGACATTTGGAGAGCTGTTGCTGCCGTTGCTGGAGTGTTGTGCTTCCTTCCACCCTGATAATTAGGCTGATGGGAGCGTCACACACACTTAAGGCCCTGGTTTTCTCTGACAGACAGGCAGGGGAGAGGGAAGGGCATAAGGGAGAGAGGAGAGTGGAGGGAAGAAGGGAGGGAGAGACGTGTCTGGCTCCTTTCTGTTGCTCATACGTCGTCCTGAGTTGAGAGATGGGTCTACCTGTGTGTGTGCCAAGCTGCTGCCTGTCGGCTTTTATCTGTGTGTGTGTGTGTGTGTTTGCATATTTCTGCACTTCCGATCAAACGTCTCCACGAGGAGCTGACATAAATTTGAGACTTCTCTTCAGGCTTCTCATTAAAAATTATTATTATTATTATAATTATTTTATTACAGGAATGTTTCATCATTTCTGCTCTTTTTGTCGCCTGTTGGTCCGTTTTACTTTTTCCTAATGAAGAACCGGCCAAACACAGATGGCCAGGCATCACACTGAGATACTGCTCGCATGGCGAAAAAAATAGAACTTGATGCAAAAACAAAACTTTCACAGATCTGAACCGTCAGTCGTTACTGCCAGGTTTTGTTCAGTCCTTCAGAAGTAATACCAAGAGCCTCCATCCTGTGCTGACATTCAACAGTTCTACGCAGAGAAAAGAGGCAGTTATAGCCCATTAGATTCTCTGCTGACAGTAGCCTCAATACATGGCAGCCATTAAAGAACTTTTTTTTTTTTAGGTAAGCAGCGTGTGGTCGCCATTAAAGACGCACGTTTTGTGTGGTAAGGCATGCTGCGTCTGCAAACTCATGACCATTTTATAAGGCAATCTAAATGATGCAGGTTGTGATAGTGGGGTGAGAAACACCAGAAACATGAATTATTAGATCTATTTAGGAAATAATAAGACTCCAAGAGTGCAGTGTTACAAATGTATGTGGTTAGGATTAAAGAAGGAGCAACATAATCTTGTTTGGCAGAAAGGCTTTGTTGTGCTGACCTCTATAGGTTGAAAGCCTGTAGTTTGTTGCAGCTATTTGTTGACCCTGAGCTCCTCTAACGTCTCTATCTTGTGCCTCCTAGTCTCCTCGTCTCCTCTGTCCTCCTGATTTGAATTTGAATTAAATGTAAATGTATTTTTTGTCACGTGCACTGATGTGTTCATCTTACAGATATCATTCAAAACAGTCACAGGCTTCAACAAAACATGAACAGATTATGCAGCTGTGATGTACAAATGAGAAGATGCGCATTCCTGTGTGTAGGTGATTAACTGAACGCATGCTGTCCTCTATGAACGCTCACTCGCTGCTTCTCTTTTCCCCCCAAGCCTCGGAGAGCTCATCCCAGGCGCCCTCGCAGCTCCTCTGCTCGCCTCCATGCCCACAGGAAGTCTTCCATGGCCTCCATCTCGACCATAACCTCCAACACAGTGGGCAGCAGTGTATCATCTCTGGTCCAAGGCACTGAGGAGGACACGGAGTCTCCAGCAGCAGCAGAGGACACAGACCAGCCCCCCTCGGAACGTAAGTTGTCTGAATTGGAAAGAAGTCCAGTGTAGTTTCATTGTAAGAGTCAAAAGCCACAGTTCTACTGGTTTACATGCCAGAGGCTGACGCTGCTACAGATACTGCTGCCAATATTTTTTTGTTGTTATTTATTTATTCTTGTTTTTATTCTTGAAAGCAAAGAAATCTTCATATAGAAAGATTAACTGAACAGTTTGAGATTCAGTCAATTCTTCATTTCACATCTTAGTCAGAGCACAAATTCGATCATGCAAATTTATGAAACAACCTATAATGTAACCGTATTTCACATGAAAAAGATTAGTGTTTAAAAAACAGAAGTAACTGCTTTAAAAGACTACTCAATGAGAAGATTTTCTCAGCGCTCACAAACTGATGGCATGGACGTCAAGAGCAAGAACCTCAAGGCTGCAGCCAGGTCAGCAGTGTTAAAGGAAATTTGTGAGAAAAGTTGATTTTTGAGTCTCATTCCTGATTCGTCAAAGACTGGAGCTTTGGATTTGGATTGGATTTTTTGGATTGAGACCCAAATTCAGGTTGTTTTTTTTGTTGTTTTTTTACAAATAAGTAAGGAACGAAGTTAAAAACTTCATGTTCAAGTTGCACCTATGCTTATGAAGATTGCTAAAAGTGCTACGTTTCATAACGTGTTTGATCTGCTGTGGTCTGTTGTCTTTCATAACATCATGTACATGTGAGTTTGTCATGGAGGAGGGGTGGTTTGGATGTGACATCGCAAAATTTCTGTGACACAAATAAACACTGGTTACTGCAATTAGCTAATCCCATGTTATTTGCTGACAACAATAAACATAGTGATTGTCAGCTAATACTGATGTCTGCGCATCCCGGAATAAGATCCTATCCTTGTTCCTACAAAGAAAATTAAATAAAATAAATTGAAATAATATGTAATAATCAAAATGTGTAAAATAATAGCATACACATCCTAAACTCAGCTTCTTATGTTGAAGTACGATGTCGCAGCTTGCATTTTATGGCACAGTTACCCTAAACTCTTCACCCACCCAATATGAAACTTAACTGGATCGAGAGGCACAAAAGAACCAGCCAAAACTATTTCTCCTCTCAAAGGCAAAAGAAAAAAATCCTGTTCAGAGAAACACACATTCTCACAGAAAACTGAGCTCTGTGCTCTCGTAGAAACAGCAGTTTGACACCAACTTATGATCACAAAGCCCTTAAAAACTCGTAGAGACAGAAAAAAAAAACCTGAACCTGAATTCCCCATCCAGCCACTCGAGCACACACACACTTGCCCACCCCCTGCTGAGTCTGAAATGGAAACCAAAATAAGAGCCGGGGCCTGTTCGCTGCACTCCTCAGCTGGGTGATCAGAGCCTTTGTGCCCGGGCTCAGCCATTCTGTGCCCTGCGCCGCTTCCCAGAGTGCACTGCTTCAGGCTTCAGAGCGCAGTATAATTAGTCATCTGATCTCTCCCACCACCCCGCCTCCTGTAGATTACAGGTTTCATATCATTACCTCCTGATGAAAGACTTTTCAGCTCGCCGTTGCTGCCTGAGTCATTGTCAGATTGTTGTCTCTTCTTTTTCCTCTCCATTACTCTCTCTTCCTCACATTCTGATTCTTTTCCTCTCTTCTTCCCTCCCTCCCTCCCTCCCGTGCTCTCCCCCCTAATCATAAAAGGAGTCCAAAAATCAAAGGATTAATTCAGCGTCATTGGTTTAAAGCAATTAACTGCTGTTCAGACTAATCCCCAAAGTTATGTCTCAAATCCAGAAATTGGCCACTGGAGATGTGCAGCTCTGCCCACACTACATTGTTTTGCCTGGTAAATGAAGTTGAAAGAGGAGCTTTTTACTCTGGAAAAAAAAGTGGGTTTTCAAACTCTTTGATGAAAAAAGGGAATTGTAAAACTTTGAATAATTAGGAGGTTTATCTTTGCATTTCAATGCCTCCCCCAGTAGTAGTTATTTTTTTCCTCAGCACAGATAGTTAATCCGCCGCATTCATTTGGGATAATTAAAATAAGAACTGTATTTATTCAATCTAAAGCCAGCCAATTTGCAAAAAGTTATTGGCTATTACAGTTTTGGCTGCAGGTTTTTACAGCTATTGCTCGTGAGAAATGGTGCCACACATTTCAATAAGTGCCTCATCTTCCCGATTGGCCACACTGTGATTAATTTTGTCACAGCTCATAGAGAAGTAGAATCGTTTAGGCTGGTATTTAGCATTTTAATGAATGCTTTATGCTCTCGGGAAGCTTCATGAAGATTTATTCTGACAGCACCATGCGCGACTTCTGTGTGTTAACCACTAGCTGCTGCCCCGGTGGGATTACATGTTAGGTTAAACTTTTTCCTCAATTAATTTGCAGCTGTAGTAACAACATGCAAACACCAGGGGGAGCTATGAGATAGTATATGAAAATACAAATAGACAAATATATTGATTTCATATTGTAATTTGGACAATCTCTCAACAAACTCTGTTTTACTCATGTCTGGATTCTTATCACCCACATTAAACAACAGATCCAATGAAAATGCAACATACAGCGTCACCGCAGCTCTCAACCTTTATGGCTTGTGATCCCTAAAAATGAAGCAATATCAATATCAAACCAAGAGACTTTTAATTTTAAGGATTTCCCTGGGCCTAAAGCAGTCAAGCAGTTTGATATGTCACACGAAAACATGTTAAAATTGCAGACATGCCAGAAAACACTCAGCACGAGTGGAAGTAACTACTTAAAGCTACTCATATTACTGTGATGAAAGGGTTACTCCACCAATGTTAGACATTAAAGTGTACAGGGCTTGAGGATAATACTACATATGCGAAAAGTAGTGTTAAGTCTTTTGTGGTTCAAGAAGAAGCTGCATTTTGGGTAATGTAGGCACAGATTTTGAAAAGGAAGAAGCTTAGAATAAAAATAATATCTCTGCTAGACCAGTGAAACTGCTTTTAGTAACCTGGTGCTTACATTACCCACTAAATTAAAGTTGCTCTATGCAAGTCTTTTTCAGAACCTTTAACCAACAGAGACAGAGGTCTTGATACAAGAAAAGGCAGTTTGCAAGACCTAAAGCAGGGCACAGACTACAGCAGTTTAAGGCCAATTTAATCCTAATTCTCTCCAACTGGAGGAGAAACCTGGTCTGGGACCTTGGTTGGTACCATTGTACAGCCCAGATTATCTGGTAATGTGAGGGGTTTACAGATCAAGTCTTAAACCTCCCCAACATGAGTTTGTACATGTACTCGAAAGTCGTATGTCTACGTGTTTGTATTTTAGTATTATTTGTGTGCAAGTTTTTGTAGATCAAAAAGAGCCGATTGCCCCTTTAAAACCAGAGAAGGTTGCACTGATGCAAGAGATGAGGAGAATGTAGTTCAAGATGTTTTATCTTTTTTGTTTTGTGTTTTTATCTAAAGGTCTTCACACGTTCTCAAATGTCCACCTGAAAGTGAAGGGAGAGAGCAAAAGCCCCCAAACCAGCAATCTAGGAGACAGGTAAGTTCTCATTTGCAGATAAATCTGCATTTTAGCAGCCTTCACCTCTTGACTTGTGCTTCAGTAGCCTGTAAAACAAACATGGCATAACGATTACAGCCCAGTATCATTACCACCCTCCTGCCATAAATCCTTAAATTCTACACCGGACTGCTGTTGTTCCTCAGGGCCGTGCTCCCATTATGACTCAGCCACTTGCGATAACTGTAACAGTAGCAATGGCTTTATTTCCTCGATCGATTGCAGCGTACCGTAGAGAGGACAAAAGTCCAAACCATCACAGCCGGGCCAAAATTTCTATGACCCTGCAGCGACTGTGTAAAGAGAAAAAGAGCAGGGAGAAGAGAGCTGCAGTGGCAGCGTAACCTGTACAATTCTGAGCCTCTCTGCGGTGACAGACCTTCAATTTGTGTTTCTATTTTTAGTCCTCTTCATCTTCATTCCTCCTCCGGCCTTAATCACAGCCTTAAAGGCAGTGATCTGAAAGGTTATGTCAGGAATTTGGTGTAACGCTTCGGTGGAATGACAAGACAATAGGGCATGTTGTAAAAATGCTGTCAGGGACATTTCATTGCTGCTTTCTACTATCTGATATTGAACCTTGACTGTTACAGTTCTGACAACATGATCACCACCATTCAATGATTACATGCGCGAGATGACTGTTTTCTCGCGGCCTGTACTGCTTTCTGTAATTATGTTTGTGCCAACTAAGGTTTGCCTCAACATTAGACTTTGAATAGTTGAAATTGTAAAACATTCAGTCATATTCCATTGATTAGATATCTAATAAGTCACCATAAAAACAGCACAAAAAATCTAATAATAATCTTTCACAAGTGCATCCTTAGATAGATATTTTTGGCCATGAATTTAAATAAAACATGCTAAAACAACATGATCTTACCTTGTAGACTTACAGTGGGACTAACATTATTTTAGCTGTGGGGCACGGTGCCAGAGTTTATTCTATTTCTGACAGAAATATTTCAGGCAACACATTCAATCTACCATCCAGTCTCAGATTTAATGGGCACCCCACGTTTACACCATTTGAACTATCACTATTTTAACAGTCTCTTCTTTGAGGAAGCTGTTACCGTTGTTGCTTCCAGTGAGTCCAAAAAACGTCAGGGGACAGACGACCAATTCAACTCCAAGGAGATAACTTGAATTACTTATATAACCTTAACCCACCTGGTTGATTGTTTCTGTTACACCTGTATCACATTCTGTTTATATAATCATGTTTTAATGTTTTGTTCAAGATATAAAGATACAATAATTACGACAGGATGTACAATTTTCTATAAACATATAGTTCTTACATAAGGTGCAGTCCATTTACCTTGTGTTTCCTCAGTACTTTGAAATGTAATTTGAGATAAAACAATAAACATTGGGTTAAAGTGTGCCAGCCAGTTTACAACAACGTTGTCACAGCCATTGTTACATGTAGTCCCCCAGTTCTTATGACAGCGCAGAAGGACAGTGATCCTTAATACACAGCAGCAGCAGCTAGTCAGTTTTAGGTACAATCAGTTTAATGCTAGGCACATCAGTCACATGGCAATTCAACTGAATGTGTTTCAGAACAGGCTGAAGGAAGGTGATGGTTGCTGCAGTACAGGCCGGGCAGATCATCAGAGTGTCTGCTGAGATCTGTGGGTCTTAGAATATTCACTAAGTGCAAGTTGAAGGGATGTGTCTTATATGAGAATACACGCAGCAGCACAATCATGACTATGAATCTTCGAACACAACAATAAATGCTGTTCGCCCTCACATGTACTGCATCTAGCTGTCCTGCTAAGCCCTCATCAGCCATCAGCCGTCCGACCACCAACAGGGCCGCCACGCTGCGGGAGCTGAGAGCAGCCTTTGACGAAAGGGTTGAAGAGATGGCTCAGAGCTACGTCGACGTCCTGCGGCTCAAGGCCAGGTCTGGAAAACATCTAGTCCTAACTCATTCATAACAATTCTGTGTTATTGGTTTGTCCACAACTGATATTTAAAGTAACAGTTTCACATTTCGAAAATAATGTATAAGAAATTGCTTCCTACGCTGAGAAGAGTAATGTCACTCACATGTTTGTAGCTGGCTAGTTTCGAGTTAGCATTTCAAGACTGAAAACTGATTTGTTTTCCCCTGCTTCCAAAGAAAGTGGCTGTATATTTTCCAAAATATAAAACTATTCCCTTTTCATTTCAGAGGTAAGTTTTCGTTTAGAAGTTCAGGAGAACAGAAGTCAGAATTTGTTCCACTATGACAGATGATTCCTGATATTGTTTCCTCATTCGTTCATTCATTATCAGAGCTGATGGCATTTAAATCCTGAAGACGACAAAACTCCATCAACACTTTTAGTACAGAGCAACTTTTTGTTAGACAGTAAAGTTGATATATATACTACGACTGTTGCTGGAGTTTTGACCTCTTTCGACTTTTCCCCCTTCTCCGTGCACCTTGGGACTAGGTGAAGTTGTGCCCTCACTCGGCTTCTGTGACGTTTTAAATTCTTCAAATTCTACTGTTTGACTTCATTGTATGACAGGCCTCAAAATCAATGAAGGTGGAATGGAGGGAATGAAGGTGTTGAAAGAATTGAATCATGTGTTAACTGACGGGATCTTATCTCGTTTAATCATTTTATAGACGTGAACTCATTTACTCTGTGAGCCTCTGCTTTGCTTGAGCTCTGAGGGAAAACACCCTTAACACTCCTCAGACAGGTACTGCTACCCATGTAACACCCATGTTTGCTCTGTCAGATGAGTCGGTGTACTTACTTCGTATTTAAATATAAGTCAAATACAGTCAGTGTGCTGGTGCTGTGTAAACCATGTATAAGATAACAGGAGCTCTTACAGGTTCCTGAAGTTCCTTCCACCTCATTCAATTTTCTTGTGCCTTCCAGAGAGCGGTTGAACAGCGGTCTCCAGAGGTATCAAGCCTTGTGTCACATGACCAAACCCCATGGCCTTCCTCATCATGTGACCTCGATGTCTCAAGAGACAGAGGCTCCAAACAACAACAGTGAAAACAAGCACAGCAACAATATGTGGTATGCAGCCTGTTGAAGACATTATCTCGGGTGGAATGTGGTCTCAGGGTTATGAGGGGGTTTATTGTGCCGAGGGTCAGATTTGCAGCCATCTGTGGAGCTGTGTGCACATGTGGCATGCATGTGTGTTAACATTAGACCTAATAAACACTGTATTCTTATGGTGTTAGCATGATGTTATCTGCCGATCTGACACCCCGGTTAGTTTGTTTCTGTCATTTTTCTTTCCAGGCTGTCCACTCTGCTGAGCAGACTGCCTGAGGTGGTGTGCAGGGAGCAAGCGGTGAGCCGGGTGCTGGAGAAGCTGAGGGGGTTTGCAGAGCAGCAGACGCTCAGGGTCCGACCCCAGCTCTTCCTGAAGGTGCTCGGGGGTCTGGAGCCATGGGAGCTCTGTTTGCCTGAGCTGTGTGTGGCCATCCAGGTACACGAAACACCTCCGACCACATTTCACCAGGATAATTACTGAAAACCGGCACACGTTGTTAGATTGTTGTTACATGTTATTAAATGATGAAAGGAGACATATTATGCTCATTTTCAGGTTTCTAATTTTATTTTGGGTTACTCCTACAACAGGTTCACATCCTTTAATGCTCAAAAAAACACATCAGTTTTCTCATACTTTCCAGTGCTGCAGCTTTGTATTCTCCCCCTCTGTCTGAAACACTGTTTTAGCTCCTGTGTCTTTAAGTTGAGCTGAAAGTATTCTTGCGAGTCGAACTAACCACTAGACGTTAAATATTCAAATGTGTTACTCCTTGATGTAGTGTGTGATGTTGGTGCGGACTTTTTAACTTTTAAGATCTTTTACATGCACAAGAAGCTACTGTATATAAAACACTGAAGGAAACTAAACCAACTGAAACCATAAAAGGTCTCCTTTAAAATTGCCCCATTATTATAGAAATAATTGAATCATGTTGTGGTGCTTGAGCAAAGATCTTACAGAAATGTGGAAGAAGAAATTAAATTAAGGCCTTTTTTTAGGTATATAAGACCCAAAACAAATAGCAGTTGACCATCATCATGTGTTAGAGGTCAGCACACCTTCCACCTATTATCTGATAAAACTGAGTGAAAATATTACACTTGCCTATTTTAAAGTTTGATCACTTGCCAATAAATACTACAAATGGACAACACAACACTGCCCGATTTGACTTTACTGATTGGGTCATGAAGGCTAATTTCCAAGATTGTGGCGATGTTTGCAAGTAGTATAGGTTTTTTTTTTTTTTTTGTAGTTGTAGTTTGTAGTCTGTAGTTTTTTTGTGTACACAAGTTCAAGATCTTCAGACTTAAGAATTTTTCAGAGCAGCTGAAAAGGTCACAGCTACATTTAACAGCACACTAGTACCCAGTGGTCCTAGCTTGTTAACAATGTAAATCTGCATTGAGGCAATTTAACAAATGAGATTAAAAGATTTTTTATTCTCTCCTTTATTACCACCATAAATGTATTCTAGTGATGTGTTTCCACAGCGTCCACGTGCAAAGTAGTTCTGGGATTTTATGGAACTTCTCTGATCTTCCCCCAAACTTTGAGCTCAACAGTAAACTCTTGGTCTCTCCCACCAAACCATCAATTAGGGGCAATCCACGCTCCAGGACTAGCTGACTCCAAGCCCTCTGAACACGCCCCTACCGGTCACAAATGAGGGGCAATACATGCTTCTCAGACTCCAGAGCAGATAGCTGAAGGTGTAATGACAGGAAGCCGACTGATAAATTGCACTGGAGGACAGTAAAGCAAGCTGACTGATCCAGAGGGTTGGCGCTGGCTGTTTTTCTGTTCCTCCTTTCAGACAGTATGAGGCAGCTCTGAATCAAACAGACGACAGATGATCTGCTTTGGGTTCCATTTCTGTCTCAGCAGGAGGAAACAAGGGTGGGCTCGGTCTAGCGATGGCTGGTATTACTGGTGTATGAGTGTGTTTTTGGGGACAGGTACCATAGTATGATTTGGTTTCTATCATGTATTTGTGTGTTTATCTACTATTTTTTCCTGTATGAGAAATCAACACACATTCCCGTCCGTCTCTACTTAACAAATCCTTCATCGATCTCTCTTGTTCTCTGTCAGATTGCCACAGAGCATGTGGTCCAAATGCCCATGGAGGAGTATGATGCCTGGCTGCGTTCAAGGCTCACTCTGCCCCCGCCCCGCGGTACCACTGTGCGCCTCGAACAGCAGGTGAACTACACTCATCCAGGCCCGAAGGAAGGCTACAGGAACGGACAAGTAGATCAAGAGAGGCAAACCAGGGTTGTAAATTAGATGTGAGCTCAAGGCTGAAGTAGCCTAAATTAGTCTCAAAAGTAATGGGCGGAAAATGATGAGTAAAACTGATTAGTAGGAGTAGGTATTTCACATTTCAAAGAACCAGAGTCAATAAGTTAGAAATAATACTCACTAACTGACAGTTAGAAGACTATTATTTCCATAAAGTAGGTAAAAGGTCAAAGGGAAGCAAATGGTCACACATGTGTACAGGTGGGATTCAACACAGGCAGACAGGCACACACAGTGAGGTGGAAACTGGAAGTAGGAGCATTGCATACCTTTCTGTTCTCAAGCTTTATCAAGATAATCTCCAGTCAGTTGTTACAAAGATCAACCAAATGCCTTTCTGGAAGCCAGCATTCTGTTTTGTTTTGTTTTTTTACATATATCCCTGTATATCTCCAGTGATAACTGTTTTGCACTGGAAATCGCTGTGCATCTCCTTGATTGAACTTTAGTTTCTGTATATGACACTCTCATTTGTGTTGTTTTGTCATGGCTACTCCTTCTAAGTACCTAGTTCTTTTTTTCTTTTTTTTTTCTTTCAAACAAATGGCTATTTGTTGCAAAACGTGAAATTCATTGCAAATCCAGCCCCTTCCTCTTTTATAAGAACATTTACCCTGGAGCGACACACTTGACTGAATGTTTGGACCAGCAAATGTACTGCTGAAGCAACAGTGGTTGGTCAAGTCAGTGTCGCTCTCGGTACTACCTGCCTGTAGAGAGCAGTTAAAGAGACATTTGCATGAAAATATAACAGAAAAAACATTTGTTTTTCTTTCTGCTAAGGTACAAGCAGCAGATGAGATAAACAGTCCAATGGGATGAGGGATAAACAATCTAATATACTAACATTCACAGTGACCTTAAACTCTGCCTTGCCTCCTGATGTGGTTGTGAATTAAAGAGGCCGGCCCTCAACTCTGCCTGTTAAATAAGATAAGATAAGCTCGCCTGTCATTGTCTCAAACAGAATTTTGTAGAAACTGAAAGTGTATTTCTACTAAAACATTGTCTTGTTACTGTGATGGTTTGAACCTGATGTGGTTTTGATCCTTTTTTAGACATGGAAGTGTTTGTCAAACAAGACACATCATGTCTAATGGAAGCAGACATTTTGCAACTATGTGTTAATTTGACTACAGCTAGTGACTTCTGGAGCTCCTTATCCATTTATGATAACATATACTGTGTGTGTGTGTGTGTGTGTGTGTGTGTGTGTGTGTGTGTGTGTGTGTGTGTGTGTGTGTGTGTGTGTGTGTGTGTGTGTGTGTGTGTGTGTGTATGTGTGTGTGTGTGTGTGTGTGTGTGTGTGGTGGCAGAGTGAAAGGGGAACGTTCCATGCCTGGAAGAAGAGGGGTGGGAGTGGAAACGGGTTCTGCAGCGAGCTAGCACTCATTTCAGGAATGCCACACAGTCTGGGAGCTGAGCTCAACCCACCCCCACACCCCAAACTGAGCCTTTGGGGGGGGGGGTGGAGAGCGCAGGGCGGCAGAGAAAAAACATGAGGGGTAACAAACATTCTTTTATTTGCACTTCTCACTCGGGTTTGAGATCTCATGCCTCACCTCAGGGCGCCAAGTCTAGACTAAATAAAGTGGAAGATACTGAACGAAAGAGTTAATAGTAAATATAGCTGTAAGTCAGTGGATTTAAACCAGCATAATTATGCATATGCATAAATGAAATATAAAACAGGATTTAAAGCTGAAAATAGTCTCAGTTGCAGCAAGTATGTAAACAGAAGAAGTGATTGAAATTAAAATGTTTCAGTACCAAAAATCAGATGTCTAGAACAGGCTGTAATTAGTATCCAAAGGTTGAAGGTTGCAAACTGTATTTCACCCCACCATATCTTACATAGCTTATCTGTGATCAGAAAAGTCTCTACCCCAACAAGACACCCTACCCCTAGACGTGAACATGCAAAACAGAGGGGCTAAATGGTAGGAGCAAGATCTAAAAGTTAGGACATCTTTGACCCTGCTGCTTTTATTTAGAATTTAAAAGAACTTAAAGACCCCAACTTTTCTTAAGAACCAAACTTAATTGCTGGAATATCCTAGCTGGTGATGAGGGCCAAACATGTGAATGATGCAAGATGCAGGCAAAAACTGTGTGGACACTTGAGTCAACTGTGTGGGAGGATTTAAAAAAACAGCTGCTATTGCAGGGCTGGTCTGCTGGTGGCACAATAGCGAGTGGCTATGACCACGGTATGGTCTGTCCCAGATATACTTTATGTCTGAAGTTTAGCTGCAGTGGAGTGGAGAATCTGAAATGTGTTTTTAGATTCAGTGGAAGAAATAAAAGTTAAATGTGGTTTTAGAAGATATAAAAGAGCAAGATAAAACATCATGAGATTAGAAATCAACAACCACATTTTACTAGGACTTCAGTATTTCATTTTTGCAAAAGCCTTTGTTATGAATGTAACTGGAACAAGCTCAAACACAACTGCAAGCATTATAGCAGAAGTAGGAGCGTCTGCTGAAATCTGCTCAAATATACCAGAAAAGGGGTTTAATTAAACATGACGGAGCACACGACCTTCTGCTTTAAATATTCAGATGAGGATAAGGGTATCCTGATCTTTACACTGTTCTTTCCGCCTCATCGTATCAGAAGCACAGCAGCCGAGCCGCTGCGCAGGAAAATTCAATATTGACTCTCCAGTTTACCAGCAGCAGGTTCTCCATGCTTGTGTTGTAATGGAAGTATATTTGGCTGCGTGCAATGGAACAGAGACGGAGTGTTTGCTCGGTGGTGAAAAGTTGTGCAACCTAAAGATGGATCTCGAAGTTCTTACATAAAAACGGTGAGCTGTAGTGAAATCGACTTCAAAATGAGACATGATGGTTGTGAAAACCGGGTCTTTTGAAGCCGTGTTCCTGCAGCTTCACATTAAAACAACCATACGATTATTTGTTCTCTGTAATGCTTATTGCTTGTTGGAAAGCAAGACATTAATATTGTAGTTTAGTTACCCACATTCCTGAAATATCAAATGTAAAAGCGTTTATCAGTTCCTTTATTGTGTCTTCCTTCTCCTTCATGTTCCCTTAGTTTAGCCCTTTGTCCTGCTGATAAATCCCCACAGCTGGCTCTTTGCACATGTAGACACTCTCTTATCAGTGCTCAAACAGTTAGGGGGGCCTACGCTGTTCTCAAAGTCACGCACACACTTGAATTTTCTGCCCAAACGCTGTGTCCACAGGTCCAGAGATCAGGACAAAAAAACAACAGTGATTCACTGGATTTTCTTGTTACTGTGACAAATGTCATTAAGACCAAGTTCAAAGTAACTTGTCACACAAGCTAGGCTAAAGGCTGTCGTCACTGACCGAAATAGCCGTGTAGCATCAGCTTAAAGTACACAACTATGACAGTTTTACAGCTGAGCTTAACCACCTGTTGTGTACAGTGATGAAAGTGTGCTCCTCTGCTGTGGCTCTCTAACATCTGACCATGACTGAACAGCGTTTTGGCCAGGTTGGGACTTGTTATCGATTGTGTTATCTTCTTTGGAACATGAAGTAAATTTAGTAGTTTCCTGTACATTGCATCAATTTCCCTTTAACAGTAGAAATAGAACGGCCTTATCTCTGTTTGGATATCATGACAAAAGCAAATGTTTAAAAAAAAAAAAAAAAAGAAATGTTCAGCCATAGCTCCATTTAAACCTTGTGACACCAATTTTAAAAATCTATGTATCGCTTATTGGAAGTGCAGAACAAAGCTTTCACCTGGCAGCAGCTCTATTGATCTATGACTCTTACACCTGGTCACTGCAGGAGTGTTCAATATTACGACAGACACAGTGCAAGCTGTGACAGCTAAGCGATGTTTATTGTTAATTGAGCGTAGGTGGTCCCGATGGAAATACACTGAAGATAAAATTCCAAAACGGATTACCGTACTTAGCTTGCGTATGCCTGTCTGCCTGCGCTCTGTGATCATGCTGGAGCAGAATTTGTAATTGCTGGCTGACACAGGCTTGACGCATGAGCCTGCAACCCCAGGCCATCCAAAAAGTTCTGGTTTGTGGCGTTTACTGCAGCTCTAACTCTATAAGTTGTTGATGAGAAACTTTTCTTAGAAAGTTAGGACCTGAGAATTTGAATTGCAGATCGAGCAAAAAAACGCAGAGCCAAGTCAAGGTTATGGGAGCTGAAGCCATTTAGATGATATCAAAAGATATTCACGGTGTGCAGTTTAAATCCCCTTGATCTGCACTGAATCTTTGTTACGTGAGTTTGCTGCCTTTGAGAGAGCTTCAAAGGGAGAATCTGCCACGCTGTGTAGGAGGAATCCAAGTGATTAATGTTTTTCTTCCAGCAGACAGGCTGCCTCTTGCAGACCTGCCACGAGTGCAGGAAGTGAAACCATGGCAATGGAGCTTTGTGTAATGTGTTGCGCCAGTTCATCCGCAGCTTGCATTAGCTTGTCCCTATTAAATATCACTCCAGGAAGCCTTGGCTGGCCTGCTGACATTCACCCTACAAAATGTCTCAGTTGTTCCTCATTGCTGACCTCAGATCATGTTCCAAACTACACGCTGTTGAGGTTAATTTTTAAAGGAAAGGTGGTTTATGAGGTCTTATAAAATGAGAGTTTATCTCTTAATTGTTTTGAATGAGTGTGCATGATGTATTACTTCTGAGTGCAAAAAAAGTATTGTTTGTGAACTGAGTTTTGCCCATTTTGAATAATAAAATTGCACAAATGTTAGCAGCACAAAGATTGCAAGTAACCCTTCACTTATCGTTTGCTTCACAGCACTAAGCATGTTTTTGACACTATGACGCTGCTTTCACTTTCATCTGCTGAGGAGGAAGAGTGATAAGAGAGTGTCTACATGTGCAGGAGTTTGTGACATCTCAGCTATTTTTTTGAGCAAATCGTGGTCCAAAAGGCAACTCACACAAGTGTGATGTAAAAAAATAAATAAATAAATAAATAAAAAAACCTGAGGCCCCAAGCCTCTGACGTTCAGGGACACATCTGACTCTCATAAGTAGCCTTACTGTTCCCTTGGTGGGCTTTGGCTCAGTGCCGTGGCTCAGACGTGTATTAACACACTCGACCGCCCGTCCTGTGTTGCCACTGGTAACTGAGGATAACGATCTCTCTCACAGCTCCGGACTGAGCCACCTTGACTGAGCACAAGGGTGAAGTGTGCGTCTGTGTGCGAGTGTGCGCTGGTATGTGTGCGTCATTGGCCGTATCCGTCTGCAGCCTCTTGTTTGCACACACGTTCCAGTTGTGATCCAACTGAGAAACCGTTGACTCGAACCTGACAAGACAGGAGGTTCAGGATTGTCATGCTGGCATTGTTTTTCTCTTTGGTTGTTGTTTCTCGTCAAAGAAGAGAACAGCTCGAACAGGATGGTGCAGATGGAAGAGTGTTGATTGATTGCTTTTCTTCTGCGCGTTAAATTATCATTTGGAATCCGGGGGAACGAGCCGAGCGTAAAGAATAGTAAAAATAGAAACACAGCTTTAGAAGCGTGACGACATTGTTGACGAGCCTTTTTTTTTCCCAGAACATTAGCAGGTGATTGAGTGCAGCAGTTTGCCTTTTAAACATGCTAGTGAGTCGTGTTCTTCCATGTCCACAAGCGAAGATGGACAGATGTTGTTTGTCGGCAGTGACGGGGACAATGACTCACTTTTGCCCCGGCTGAATCATTCATGAAGTGCCCTAAATACCAAGGCTATGCACCCCCTCTGCTTCCTAGCATGTGATCAGCCACCTATTAGCTTTTTAATAAACAAGGCCAAAGGGGGTCGTTTGAGCGATTTTCATCCCTCATTTGGGTCAGGTGGCTGAGCCTTTGTCGCTAGGCAGGATGCTCAGAGTGTGACCCCAGCTCACCCCTTTGACCAGCAACACCATTACCATTACCTCTCACATGAGAAAACTGTCACATGAGCCACGTTATGCGCTTGTGGCTGCCTTGACCCCCTGTTTGCTTTACACTTGGCCAGCTTTGTCTTTAAATCCTTGTTTGATCAGCTGCAACTTGCTTGTTTCTCTCTCAGAATCCATGCTGTAAAGATAAGTGAAGCTAATTCACAGCTTAAAATTGCATATGTACCCTGTTGCTTTTAGTTTAAATATACATTTTTAGCGTACTTTTTACAGTTTAGTCTGAAGAGCTGAAAAGTTCCATCTGTGAAACCATTATTTACATTGAAATGGCAGCGGCCAATGTAGGTTCAGCCATCCCTCTTTATAATTCTGCTGAGTGTAGTAACTCGAGAACCTGCTGTAAGGTTTATCCAGATCTGTGCCTATGTGACGACAGTGTCATATTAGTGCGACAGATCTGGCTCTAATTTAAGCATGAACTTTGACATCCAGACCCAGATTGGTTTCATTCTGGTTTAGAGGAACGCACTGACACTGACAAGTCTAAGGCAATAATAATCAATTGGGAAAAAAAACATAGCGCATGTCAGTTTTGGCAGTAGCAGTAAAAGGACCCATGAATGTTGGTTAAAATTTCCAGGTGCCAATTGAAAATCTCAAAGAGAGTTATCATATTTTGGTCATCCCCGAACCTCTGTCACTCATCTGTTGATTGTTGCAGTTTGACAGGCGATTGTGTCGTGCAAAGCTGCATATTTTTCAACTCTTGCGACACAAAAATGCAGCCAGGTTGCAGCACTCGAAGCCTGAACACTAGAAACTACGTATATCCTCCTATTTGGAGACAGGAAGTTCAAATGATCCACATGCATAACATTTCTGACATGTAAATGTGCCAATTGTTGCCAATAGAAAGAGCCAAATTATGCTATTTGAAGCAAGATGTCCACAGACGATGTATTTTGACTTTGTAGTTACCGAGTGTCACTTCTCTGCCTGAATAAATATGAGTGTTACAGTTTTCCTCTTATTATGTTACAGCACTCAACAGATGTTCAAATGTTCTTCAGTTTACTGCTGATGATTTGAATATCAGGCCGAACTGTGCTGAGTTTCAAAACAGCTGAAAGGAAATCGTTTGGGTGCCTCACAGAGAATCCTTCATCAAAGCTCTACTGGGAATAGAAAAAAATGTGCTTTAGCTCAAGAATTTTGTATTAGCAGAATTCACTTTAAGTGGATCTCACTGGAAAGGTGAGTGGTGGCTGAGTGTCTTAAACTGGAACCCTTGTACCCAGGTAGTGAGTAGAAACAGAAATGTGTCTGTTGTCCTCAAATAAACCAGAATCTGAACCCTGAAATCGAAAAGAGCTGCTCCAGCAGATATTTTTCAGTTTCAGCTCAACAGCTGTGCGGCTGATTTAGACTTTGCTGTGGTTTTCACCTACGAGGGAGGAAACGGTGAATTTCTCACCACACTCTTTCGGGGTAACGGAGGCGAAGCTACGTCAAAGGCTGGTGCGGTTTGTCAACCGACCACAAGAACACAACACAGAGGTTGAATCACGATGAAAACGCTGAGTTGTTTTTCTCTTCAACCTCCTCCAGATACCTTTGATCCAAAACAAAAGTAGCTGATGTTAAACATGGTAATTCAAATTGTGTAATCAGTGAACAGGGGCTAAAACTAACAGAGACGGGTATCCAGGCCATGCAGAGTTAAGATCAATTACAACTGTGTGCTGCATCGAAAACCTGATCTAATCAGCTCATACAACAACAGGGACCGCAGGGGCTTTTGTTCAACGGGTGGTCATGGCAATCACAGCCTCGGGAACTTAAAGGCACAACAGTCTCCTCCTAAATGACAGAGTGAGACCTCATTGTGATTAGAAGAAAGGCCCGAGGGGAAAGGTGTGTTCCTTATTCGGCCTATTCTCTTCACACCAGGCCAAAACACCAACGATACTTAGCCTGACCTATTTCTGCATGGAAGTGAAGACTGGAACTGTCTCATGTTAAGACTCCCAGGGAACTCCCAGTTACATTGCAAGTTATGTAACAAAGGCAGGACCTCCTTCTCAGAAAACCATGGTTTTGCTGCCATGCGAGAGATAGGGAGTATAAACACTGTGCGTGCACATGTATGAGATTATTTCACATCGGGATAGGAGAGTTGGAAAGATAAAGTTTGGAAAGATTGTGCTTCAGACTGCGGATTCATATTCACCCGTGAAACAAGTAACGCATGTTGATTGCTCATATGAAAGTTCAAGATAGCATGTTAAATTAGTTTGATGACTGTTCTGTGAAAATACTCCTCCTAATAACCTAACCTTTGACCTTTCATAGTGAATGAGGACTCAGTAAACATTAAACAATCTGATTAACCCTTATTTGCATATTTAAAACAGATTTCTCCCACAAGAACGGAAGACAGCCAAGACAAGACAAGACGAGCTACAAGCTCATGATTCTCAGGAGGCCTTTCACTAAACATTGCTATTTGTGTAGCAAGACTGATGTCTTAATGGTTGTACTGCAACCATCATTTATTTTCAGTATTGTTTGACCTTTCAATTATTTTATCATTCATTGTTGAGAGGTGCAATATGTAACAGTTGGCCACCCGTTGAATTAATTCTGGCAACAAATTCTGTGCAGCCAACTGGGCTGACGGGTGAGTGTTGGTGTTTACACCGCTAGCACAAGCACTTTGGACCACTGGGAAGAAAGGTCTTCAGGCATGGCTAGCTTCTTAGCATGCTAACTTCTGAAGATATCTCTGCAACATAACATGAACATCTTTGACATGTCAAAACTAT
The DNA here is from genome assembly GCA_963678695.2 of Diplodus puntazzo. NCBI lineage: Eukaryota > Metazoa > Chordata > Actinopteri > Spariformes > Sparidae > Diplodus > Diplodus puntazzo. The sequence continues at coordinate 20,726,251 of OZ023159.1, read as the reverse complement.
AAAGTATTCATTCAGTTTTCAGAGTGAATTGTTACATAGTGCACCTTTTATCAAGTCATTTCCAACCTTTTGACCCTTTAAAAAAAAAAAAAGGCAATATCTCAGAGGTTTTTCATTGTCATGTTGTGACACCTCAGTTAGATCTTCTATAGGATGTCAGCACATTGTGAAAAAACACCCATCTCAATTTTCCAGGGGTAAGCCCGTCACAATACAGCCATTATTCAAAGACATTTGGTTCACAGCAGCACATGGGACCCGACCACCAGCAAGTGCTTTGGCAATTTTGCTTGATGAAAATACCTCTACAATAACTGATGAACTGTCTGCTGTAGTTCATGTTAGAAACGTGTGCTGTTGAACTGTGAATCATTACCTTCGTTATCTTTTCCTCGACTTCTCAGATATGCAGTTGAGATGATCCTACGTGACATTGGATATCTAAACAAAGATCAGAATTTCCTGAAAAACATGACTGTTGGATTTCAGTCTCCACATCCTATAAAGAGCTGTCAAAGGATCAGTTTTACCCTGTACAAGCAGTTGTAATGACAGACAAAGAGACAAGATGCGATGCAAAAAATTTTTAATGCAGTAATTAGACTACATAGAGAGCGGTTGACAAATTAGAAGAAAGCGTTTTTACATGTGGACATATACAATGACTCCGAAGCGAAACAAATAAATAATATTTAAATGATCGGTCCCCATCCCCCTGTTAATTTACAGAAATACTGAAATGAATTCCAACCCCATTTCACTTGAAATAGTGAGGGAAAGATTTGTAATCAATCTTAAATCCTCTGCAGTAATTAAATGATGCAAAAATAAGCTGTCATGAACTCCATCTCCCACAAGTCAATGCAGCATCGCCAGTGGTACAGACCTGCTGTAATAAAAAGGAGATTATGTGCTTAACTTTAGCCTATAATGAGTGGGTTCAGTGGTGTTCTATGTTACTATGAAGCATTATGTGCTTATATGTAGTTATTGAAGACTACACATTAGCTCTTAGATGTATATATAGAATATTATAACTTATTGGGTTAGGGGTTGGATTCAGACACTGATAAGCTGGGGGAAGAGTTCGTTCGCAAACATGTCCTCCCAGGAGCTCTCTGAGCACAGGGGAGAGGAGATGTTGCTGAAAGGGGAAGGAGACCCTTCGTATCCGGAGTCGCTGTAGGTGTCCGCAAGGCAGGCTTCCTTATCCAGGCCTCTGAGGGCAGGGGAGGAGGCCTCGGAGAAGAAGTCATCCACCTGACTGTGACTGTCACAGCTGGGGATGACCACTTCCTCCGGCTCGTCTTTGACACAGACCGTCTCCTCCTCTACAACCACCTCGTCAACGTGGAAGGTAGCTTCGTCGATCTTCTCTTCGTCTTCGCTCTCTGAGTCGCTGCACTGCCCGACGCTCACCTCCTCCACGGGCTTCGTGTAGATGTGGTCAAAGTGGATCAGTTCATTAAGGGCCTCCAGCTTAACTGATGGGGACCCCAGAGTCGCAGGTGCGGTGGCAGGTATTGGGTCCCCCCCTCCGACCAGTTGCACTTGCGGCTCCTGGCACTCCTGTTCACAAGACTTGAGGAACAGCTCTGGGTCAAGGATGTCCAGAATGCCCAGCAGCAAATCAGACTAGTGAAGAGGGGGAGAAAACAGGAGATTAGCCTAGTAATCCATGACCTGACTATGGTGTTATTGCAGAGCTTTCTTAGCAACAGGATTTTAATCCAGAGATGCAGCTCTGTTAAAATGAGCACCATTATTGGGGACTTACCTCATTGTCTGTAGAGTCAGGACTGTCTGTATCCATTGAGAAGTCTTCAGATTTAGGGACTGCTGGGCCTGCACCTGCTGCGGAGGCACACATAGCCTGAGTGCTGCGGACTCAGAAGACCCGATCCCCAAACCTGCTTCATTCCCGGTGGACAACAGACATTGAACCTGTGACAAAAAGAATGTAAAGATGAGTTGAGGTCAATCCAAATCACTTCGCATCAAACCAACTGCGCTCCTCCCCCCCACCCTCCACAGCCTGCGTCACAATCTCACCTTCTCCTTTGTGTCGAGGGTGTCCAAACACAGTCTCTGTCTCAGTTCCTCATTTTCTGTCAGTAGGCCACTTGTCTTTTCCCGAAGCAGCCTGTTTTCAATGTGAAGTTTCTGATTCTGCAGGAGGGGGAAAAAAAAACGAACAGATGTTTGTACTTGAAACTCGCTACCGTTTACTGGGAAGTCAGGCGTGAAGTGTCCTGGGTGAGACAAACCACAACTAGATATGAAACCGGACTAAAAGAGAACATGATAATACACTAAACTTTAATCGTAGTGCATTTGATATCATTATAACTGATTTACATACAAATGGAAACTGATCTAAAGAGTCGAGTGTGTTTGGTTTGCACAATGTGTAATGGCATAGCAATGAGGTGGGGAAAGTGGGGTGGGAACTGAACAGTGCCTTCTTGTATGGAGGAACCCTGTATTCCTGTCTGAAGATGGCAAAAAAAAATTAAAAATTACCTCCAGCTCCAACTCTAGGACTTGTTGTTCCAGCTCTCCCATTTTGGCCTTTTTCCTGTCTCTGGCTGTCTGAGCTGCGACTCTGTTCTTGAGTTTCCTGGAGGAGGAAGAAGAGGAAAAAACAGGAATTCAACACGCATTCTTTCCGTGATGCTGACTAAGCCCCCTGACATGACTTGTGGGTTCATAGTACTGCGCAATCACCGGCCATGTTCCTGCCACGCAGGCAGAGCAGGATATCAGTGTCCTGCTCTGAAGCAGGCAGCAGAGCCGGGCGGGTCCAGGGACAGTCATATCACTCAGATAGCACTTGGATAAGCCAGTTCAAAGTCCGAAGGTGACATGATAAAGACGTTTCAGCCATTTAAATACTTTCATAAGGTCATTTTAGACACCTTCGGTAACCTAATTATAACACATGATGCAACACTGACCCTATTCCTGCGGGCTGCCATTTAAACGTCAAATCATTTTCTGGATCAATATCTTAGGGCGTGCCCCTTTAACAATGGCCGGGTTCACGCTTTACTATTTCTGTATAATAATGGATATTTTTGGTGAAACTGACCTGCGGAGTGCTTTCTCCTCCGGACTCAGGTGTGTGAGCCTCTGTCTTTTTCGTATAGGCGGCCCCGCGGACGAGTTGGAGTCTGAATCCGACGACGCCGGGCTCGCCGATGACGGTAAAACGACCGAGATGGGCCGGCTGTAGCCTGGCTGCGAGCCGCCAGAGGAGCTGGTCTGCTTCCCCGATATCAGGAGAACTTTGTGGGTTCCCCCGGTCCCTGCTGTTACCACCACCATGTTGGTATATCCTACTGGCGTTGCGTGAAATCAGAAATAACCGGCTATCCTTATTGAATTCTTTGGAAACCTTGAGGTTTCCCTACGAGCCGATCCCCGGTTATTCTCAACTGTTCAACAAGATGGCCAGCGCCTGCGATCTTTTCTACTGTCGTGGTGACAGCTGATAGGCTCCCCGCGGCTCTGACGCGGTTAGTGTACAGCCTGTGATTGGTCCGCTGGGCTGATGTAATTTGCATTTCAAGTTTTCACTCTGCGAAGTAAAAATTGCATCAAGTTCCTCCTCAGTGTGGTTTCCCGTCAAGACTCGTGTCTACTTCTGTCGGTCAACAATGTGTCCTTTCAGCCAACGTATTCAGCCCCGTCCATGCTCAAGAATGGCCTCACAGTTTATGAGAGAGAACTGGGACTGAGTGTTTACCCCGATCTGCAGTTTCTCAGTGTTACATCAGATTGTAATCCACACAAACATGCTCAGTGCACAGTTCATATCAATGCCTTCTAGTAAGCCTTGACTGCTTTCACTGTATTGATCGTGGAGCTGTGACATTGGTTGGGAATTTCCTGGATCTGCTTTAATCCCATCTATGGATGGTATTTACAACCCCTGTCCAGTAAAAACAAACAGCACTGACGACCTCACGTTGCTTTTCAAGGCCAAAGGTCACACTGATGTCTTAAATTTCATATCTGTTTATGTTAAAATAGGTCACACTTGAAATCAGGGTAGGAGATATTCTTCTAAGTCTTCTTCTTCCTTTTTTATATTAGCCTTAATCTCAATCTTATGGTTCCAGGAGGCTGCTCGTTGGCATTTTGTGAGAAATACAATGCTTCTCGCTCTTTGTCTTGTACAGTGCAGTATCCTCATTCTTTTCTTTGAAGGAGCAAAGCAAACAGATAAAACAAGCTCTTCCACTCTGATGACTTTCCCTGAAATGTTCATTTCCTACTGCCTGTAAAGGCAAATCATACAGAGTCAAAGTCACACCACTTCCAGTTTGGTAGTGAACTGAAAGAGCGAATTAATTTCTTGATCATCTGAATTGTGGCATAAATGACACATATGATGTTTGTCAATTTAAAAGATAATGTTCTAAGCCGAAAAAAAAAGCAGCAGTTTGCCATAAAACTAATGCAGTATAAGACTGTGGAAATATGAATTATAAGGACTCACACAGCCAACAGCCACATTAGTGACCGCATCTCATTAAACTGTCTCCCAAACCCGTAACTTTAACATTATTGAGCTGGTCCTGTATATTAGCATACTAGCATAACTACAGTTTTATTGTGATTTTCATCTTTTAGCAAGTTGGCCACCATGTCAGTGTTGGTGACGGGTGCTGATCACTTCGCGGTGTCATGCAAAACTAAATGGTATTTTATTTAAATTATGAGAAAAACTGACTTTGTTGACTTTACAAAATATCTTTTGAATTGACAAACCTCACATGCGAAGTACACGACACTTTCTGCATTCTATGCCAAGCAACGTTTTTCCAAAATAAGGTCCCATGGGAAACTCCGGGCTTCAGCCCTCTATCTTTTGTTGCTTTTATTTCGTTTCAAACCCTTTCAAAATTAAAGTATTACTAACACTATGTTATTATCTGCATGCAAATAGTTTGCAGAATTTAAAGATCAGTTAACCTTTATAGTAAAGCAACATGAAAAGCATCGTAGACAAGCATCATGTTTTTCAAAATGACAACCCTTGATACTTTTGATGGCACCTATGATCAGAAATTCACATTTTGATTTGTTACATTGATCTAACAACAAATTCTGAATTTCAGTTCGAACCTATATAACATTAAACATAATGTAAAGTAGGTCTCATGGATTTGAAATTAAACTGTTGTTTGCTTGAACAGTAAAAAGAAATACCACGAAACAAGAGCAGTTCTTTAGAATATTACAAAAACAACAGGATGTGATCGCAGTGATGTGACATAGTTCAGCAACCACACTGCTGCTCATCTGTGAGCAAAACAAGAGATTGAGCTGTTCACTTTACCGCATGTATTGACAAGAGAGCCTTGGAGGTGAATGAGTCGAGGTCATAGTTTACAACTTTGATAGAAAGACTGTGAACTATCAGGACTGTGCAGCAGTGAATGACATTGTAACAAAACTTTTCAAGGAGTTTTAAGCAGTTTGTCAAAGAACTGCCACCGGTCATTTCAGTTGAGGGTTTCCCACCTTAAGGTAAACACCCCACGGGGCAGAAACAGTTAGAAAAGAAACACATCAAGCAAGTTCACAAGTACACTCTCTTCCTGTAACTACTATTTGCCCTCAAAGTGGAATTCACATTTTTGCAGTGTCTGCCCGTTGTCCTTGTTTACAGCTTTGAGCCCTTTGCCCCGAACGTCTGTCACCTCCGCAGGAGTTACTAACAGCAGTCAGAGCAAACACTGGCCTGTTTGCAGAGCTTTACTGGCACTACAGAATCAACATCTGAGAAAGTAAGAGCACTAGTTTTATGATGGCATGTGTGTCTATCATAGTGTGGTGTAGTACAGAAGACAGAAAACAGGATTTGAATACAGGATCTCCTGTAGGAGATAGTGCGGCCACAGGCGTTTTACTACAGCGACATAGTAAATCTCCTGTGGCCACATGAATAAAAGTTTACACTGACTTGCCACAAGCCTTCAAGCGAATAGGGAAATAGACTAGCCTCGGAACTTCCTATTTTCAAGTTTCTTTATGTCACTCAATAGAGAGAACATGGTATTATAGTTGATATCACACACTACTCACTGGCTATAAGATGGCATGTTATTTTTGTTTTGGAAAGCCAGTTGGGGGATCCCCCTTCATGAGTGAGACAAGAGTCACATTTGCCATCAGTAATGTGAGCTCAACTCAGTGGTGGAAAGTAAAGAAGTACATTTACTCAAGAACTGTAGTGTACATTTTTCAGGTACTGGGTTTTTGGGTAGTGGAGTATTTTCATTTTCTGCTATACCTCTACGCTTCTAAAATTCAGAGGCAAGTATTGAACGTTTTACTTTTTACTACTCGGAAAATGTTGATCATTGTTTCCGAAAGCCGAAGGTGACGTCATCAAATGTCTTGTTTTATTCACAAGCCCAAGACTTTCAGTTTACTGTCAAAGAGGACAAAATAAAAACGGAACACCTTCACCCATAAGAAAGCTGAATTGTGACTTACTCAAACCGATGAATAATGATCAAAATAGGTGGCGATTGATTTAATAATTGACAACTATTTGATTAATTGTTGCAGCTTTAACTGAAAACAAAATTAGCATATAAAGTATGATGTATTATTCCGTGTTAATATTACGGGTGGGACACATGACACATGACTTGCAGTCACATTTTCACTCATCTCATTTCATGTCCAATTCTGTGAAACTGACAGCACAATGCCACAAATGGATAAATTTTTCCTGAATCCTTAACGTATTGTGATGGGTATTTTGTATTCTCCAGGTAGGCAGATATCATGATGTGTTGTTAAATAATTGTCATGTAGTGTATCTTTTATCGCAGAGTTGTAAACGTGGGCAACATGTCATGAATTGTATTGAATCATGACTTATTCTGTTAATGAAAACACTTAACTGATCTCCAAAAAGAAATTCACAATCACAGTCACAATGATCCCCACTTTAACAGGATGCAGCATTAAAGTGATAATGAAAGTTTACATTAATTAATCAATAATAATGATCCAACATTGTTTTGAAATGGGTCATTCTGCATAATTTGTACTTTTGCCCCAGTAAAATTTTAATTGCAGAAGTTTCACTTGTAACAAAGTATTCTAGACTGTGGTACTGCCGGTTCACTTGACTAACAGATCGGTACTTCCTCCTCCTTTGCTTTCTGTTTGCTATATCATATATCCTCTATGCAAAAACCCAGAGTGGGACGAAGGTGTAACAACTGTAGAGAATTAAAAACTTTCTACCGAGTACCCCAGGGGGATTTCTCCTTTTGTGTGTCATACTTCAGTGTTACTACATTCTGCTCTGAGTCCACAGCCTGTGGCTATTTGTCAACATTCAAACTGTAAGAAAATGTGCAGGGTGGCAGTTAACGGTCAAATGATTGCTTCTGTTCCGCAAATACTATACATTTAAAGATCACATCATGTGTTCAGTCCAGTGCTTCACAGCATTTCATTGTAAAATGCCCCTCATGCCACTTTAGAAACCCAAAGAACAGAGTGTTGAAACCACAAACTAAGACTCTGTAAGTACTTAATGAAAATCCTCTTAATACTTGATGTGCTTACATGGGTGTAACAACACCCATGTAAGCACAAACAATTACAGCTCATTGAATACAATGGAAGACGACTTTCAAGAAACTCTTCAACTGCAAAGGTTTTTGCTGCCTGACTGGTTTCAGAGACTCAGAGTGCATTTGAGAACACTTGAGCGAGACCTTGAACTACACATGCAGTTAAATGGTATTGCATTAAGGAGAGCACTGGAGCTGCGGGGAGAAACTCCTTATTCAGTTAAAACAACTGTTCCGAATCAGAAACATCTTCGACAAATGATTGCATACACATAAACCTAATAGAATTACACTATTTCGTTATTTATGATGTCTCTTAAAGTAAGATGACAGCTAGCATAGCTTCGCTCTGAGACTGAAAACAAAGGGAAATAGCTCACCAGGCTCTGTCCATCAATAACAAAGCAAACTGAACATAACATCTAAAGATCCCAAATAAACACGCTGTATGTATGTTATACATAACCTCTCATAAAAGGGCAAATCTTTCCTATATTGTAGAAATTAAATACCAGAGCTTGGCCACCTGTTTCCCTTTGTTTACAGGTTTTATGCTAAGCTAAGATACCTGGCTGCTGCTGTAGCGTCATGTTTTGTTTTCATGACCGAATAAATAAACTGACCTTAAAGGACAACACAATTTCATAATTTTTAACATTGTGTATATTTGGCGGACCCTGCCACCTTTTTGGCTTCAAACAGTGTTCTGGGGACCTTACTGTCCTGGAAAAAATACCTTGTCAATATTGCAAATATTCAAGTTCTGAATTTGAATTTCTTCTCCAGAACTACATGGTGCCCCTGTGAATAATGGTAGAAATTTTTAGATAGATATTAGATATTCAAGGTTGAAATAAGACTTTGTTTTAAGAAAATTGTTACATAAATCCTTATTTTCTTTTTTTTCATGATGAATTTCTTTAAGCTCGAGAAGTTTGGTATTGATTGACAACTATATTTGTAAAGTTTCAAGTAGAAGCTAGCTTTATGAAAACCATACATACAAAGTTGAAAATTTTGCATCTGAAAAAAAATCTTAATAGAATATTCTTAACCAATGTTTATTTTCTTGATAATAATTTTACTTATCAGTCTTATTGACTGACACGGATACAATCTGTTTTGGAAGGAGGTAGTTGAGTCGGCTGCAGCGTTTTCTCAGGCTTACTGTATTTTAAGAGTAACTGGTGTTTTGCGAGATGAGACAACGGAGCTGACTAACTTTATTTGCAGTGTCGGCATTAAATCATCGGTTACACATCCTGGATTCAGATAAGCTTCCCTGTAGGCTCCGAGAGGAGCTGTGTACGCAGCTAAACCTGCGTACAGTCCGCCCTGGCTGCTAGACTCGGCTCAACCAGTGCTTACACACACATACACACACCCACACACTCAAACACAGATACACTCGCAAGCGCAGAATTGGGGATCCTCCCTGGAGCTCAGAGCTGGAGCCTGTGATTAAGGTGGGTGGATCCTCGGCACCACAATTCAGAATGGACCAATCCCAATAGCATGGAAAGAACATCTCAGAGCGTATAAATCTCACTTATTTCTTCCAGATGGTGACATAGCTGTGATGTAAGACACAACCAGGCCTTCCAGATTAAAGAGTGCACCCTGTGGTATTCAAACTGCTGTGCGGAATGAGGGCGTACTTAATATTCTGTCTCGGTACATTGTGTCATGCCATTTGTCTGCAACTTTTATGCCTGTCCAGATGCTCGTTTATCAGTCAAGTCTCCTTTAGATGAGGGATCTTAATGGGACCAGCCTGGTTTGATTAAATATTATTGAATTTAGACATTGGGTTTTCACGCTACGCCAGTAATTTCCCTCCTGTCATTGCCTCCACGTATTCATTTGATCATCTTTATACACCGTAGGTTATAAACCTTTTCACCTATAACCTCAGAGACTTTGTACGCTAGGTGACGAAATAATAATTAACAGTAAGTAAGATGTTTACCTCTCTAAACAACCCTCTAAAAAAGACGTAATGAATCACGTCGTCACAGAATAATATGACTGCTTGATGTTTTCTCTGCCCACAGTTACATAAAAGCATCTTATAAAACCTATAACTAAATAATAATAAAAAAAAAATAGTATTAAATGTTCTGGCTTGAATCCTGACAATGTGTGTTTTCTGGCTCAAAGCATCCAAATTAACTATATTTACATATTGGCATAAGACATTGAGTGTTGGCAGCTTCGGTCGGTGTCAGCAGCGTGGACTGGATATCATACAGCGTTCCCTCTTAATTATAACCTTACACACAAACAATATTATGAGATTGCAGCATGTCTCGGCTCTGGCACTCGCGCTGTAATTAAGAGCAAAACAACTGTGTGTGTTTCATTGGAGGATGCCGTCAACCTACCACGGTTGTTTGTCTTAGCAAAGGCCCGGTTTCCACAGCAAAGGCATGGCATGCAGGGTAAACCGTGTGCGCTCACCGGGGCGGGGTACTGGTGTAAACGGTGGGTGGACAATACAAGGGTGAGAGGGGTCACACCCTGGGACAGCAACCAGCTGCGGGGGGCGACTGGCCAGCGTGTTTGCCTACACCTCCTCCCCGCACCTCGTCCCTACCCACGATCCACTGGGGTGTTTGTTTGGCCTGGAGCCTTCCCACACCATCCAACTCCATATCTTCCCCTGCCACTTTTTTTTTTCTTGTAGTTGGTGTTATTGTTTTTCCAGTGTTCACCCTCATATCACGATCTCACTTTCTTTACCTACTTTTATTCCTTTATTTCATTATAAATGTTAAAGGTGCACTGTGTAGTTATGGGAGAGACCTTTTCATCAGAAGAGAAAGATCTTCATCGACTGAACCAAATAAACAAACTCATTTTGTTTTCATGACTGAATAAACAAACTGATACAACATCCTGTTTTACTTTATATATAGTTGGCGGCCCCTGCCACCTTTGTAGCTTCAAACAGTGTACAGCTTGTTTATCTACTCATGCCAAAAATACATATTCCTCTGCAGCCACGCAAAAGCAGCACTGTTGACTCGCTGCAGAGTCATCCCATGATCCTGCAGCAGGTCACTCTGCTCTTTGACATCCGTCCACCAGTTACTCTCCAATCAGTCAGTTCTCTATCTGAGTGTGTGCGAGTGCACGTATGTGTGTGCAAACCAATTCACAGATAAGGTATCCAGCACTTTGCATGCACGTTTTCTGTGTGAGCCGGCAGTAAAACGGATGATAGAAAAACACCAACGGTTCTTCGTGGAGCATAAATCTCCTTTGTCTTTGATGCATCCCGAATTGTTTTCATTAATCAATCCATCAAACAGTTTCTGCACCAAATGACATTTTCCACCTTTGACTGAGAGACATCATGGGTGATAAACAACTAAGCAAAATACATCTTTCAATATAAATTAACCGAAATCCAACCAGTGGGACAGTGCTTGTTGTCTGTCCTCTCTGTAATTGTCTTAGGGTCTCTGCAAACACTTTGTTTGCCCAGATAAGCCGCGCTTTGTTCGTACAGAGAGCTGACATAGCGCTCTTTTTGTCTGACGGACCACATTTGCACTCACTGTACTGGCAGACTCACAACAACAACAGTATTTGCCAGCGACAACACATTAATGTTCAGATACAGAAAAGCAAGACCGTGCAGCAGCCTTGTGATAACCTGTTGATGCCGTTGTGCTCACTTCATGTCATTCTGGACTTCAGTGTCTGAATGTATGTAGTGAGAGTAAGTACAAAATGGTACAAAATGAAGAAACCCAAATGTGTCTACCTCTAGAATGTTCATGAGCTTCTCTAAGTAGCACAGAAAAGTCATAAAGAAGAGCACAGAGCAATCTTCATATTTGTCTGTTTAGCCCCAGCATGCATGTCTTAACGTGGACAGATCTGATCGGCTTCACTATGTGCAACATCTGATCTGATGCAACCCACAGAAAGAAGACATCCGTTCCCAAACTGATGAAACCCACAATAATCTTCTGTTCATCATGACCCGTGTCTTTCTGCATGACTGTCGCTTCCTCTTTCATCAGTGCGAGCCACATTCAGATATGTGTGGCACAAACATCCTGCAGCAAGAGTTTTTGCTATGTAACAATAAACCTGCTAGCATCTCTTTTACTTGTCATCTGGTTGAAGGTTGACATGTGCTGCCCACGCAGAAGTCATGTGTTCTACTGCCCTCTGCTGTCTGTAGCGGCAGATTTCACATAAAACAAACAAACAGTTGAGCTGTTTTTTAGTGTAAAGTATCTTCGAGGGCTGTTCTGTCTCTGCAGTAATTTATTTATGGTCTTTGTCAAATGTGTTTTTTTCTATGAAGCCTCGGAGAAGAAATTCAATATTTACAATATTAATGAGGTAATAATACAAACTCAAACAAGCTGTTTTCAGAGTAAAAATAAGGTCCCAGATCACTGAAGTAAGAAATGTGGCAGGGTCCGCCACATATAAACAGTATAACAGTATGAAACAACAGTATGTTGTCCTTTAAGGTCAGTTTGTTTATTCAGTTTAATCAGTCATGAAAACAAGGAGAGTCTGTTTATTTAGTTTGTTTAGGAATAAAATTCTCTTAATGAAGATCTTTCTCTTTTGCTTAAAACCTCTTCCCCTAAACTTTATACTGCACCTTTAATAGCCCACTATTTTTCAAATCTAGAATGTATTTATGTTCACAAATAAACAAATCTAAAAAAAAAAAGGAAAGAATTACACAAAAGTTCAAACGAATTCCAACGTTGTCAGTTAATTTCACATGCAACCAGGTGAAATTGAGAAATGTTACATGATCAACAGCTTATTTTTGCCTCACAGTGGTGAACTGAAGAACAACTTCTCCACATCCACTGTAGTGAATCCACCGTATCTTGCCTGTCATCCCAAATCTGCATATATCATTACAGTTGATGTTAATTTAGTAATAATACACATGATTTCTTATGAGGTTCAAATTAAGTGAAATGCTAAAAGAAGGTCAGGCTGCCGATCAGCATTGTGTACTACATCCATCCTGTTATATTTTCTCTCAGGACTAAGCTAGTTAAAGACACCTGTGCGTCATATGCAGTGATACATATACTGATACAACAGCTTCACTTTTGTTTACCCAAAACATCCAATAATGCAATTTCTCTAAGACCAATGAAAGATATTATTGCCAGTGACTACCAGCTTCAGCAGTACCACAGATATATTTATTTCAGATTAAACTGCTTTTGAGAAACAGCTCAAAGCAACACAAGACGTACAGACTTAAAACATACAGGGAACAAGGTTTTTCTGGTAATGAAACATTCTCAATTAAGAGTAAAAACAAGTCTTTGCCTTGCAGAACGTCAGAGTTTTGGCCCACGTCTGACTTCAGAATCACAATTAAGTATAATTCAATGAGCGGGCGCTTCTTAAAAAAGATCAGATTCTCAGGGGAAATTTAATTTGTGTCTACTGGGCGAGTTTGAACTGAAGTCCCTTTGATGTCTCCTTTAACTGGGCCCTGTGCTGTTGTGAGTGTGTGTATGTGTGTGAGTCTATGAGCATGTGTGTGTGAGCGCACCCAATGCCACAAAATCAGCAGAAAACAAAATAAGTCTCCCAGACATCGAAGTGACCCGGGAGGGAAGATTATCCGTTTTCAGCCATGGTGAACCACGTTTCACATTTTGAACCGACCGGTTCTCTAGTCATCCTTCACTTCAACCCTCCCCATCCTTACATCTCTACTGCCGCCCAACCACTGGGTGGCATATGTGGCAAATTGTTTGTTCTATGTCAGCATGTCCTCTCAGGCAAACCAGAGATCCCTCCTGGAAGAGAAGCATGTGTGATGTGCAGACCGGCTTTTCATTTTGGGATTTAGATGTTTAGGTTTTTGGTGCTCTGACACATTGTTTCCCTCCTGGCAGCGGTGATGTGTGCCCGCAGTCAAAAGCAATCGAACGAGAGGCTTGGGGATATGCAGAAACTGTCGATGAGAAGGGGAGTTAACTGAAAGGTGAGGAGAGTACACAGAAGACATGATGAACATGAGGAAGAGTGGGTGAAAGTATTATGAAGGAAATGACAATTAGTGGGAAAGAGATGTTATCAGTGTGAAAGTACATTTTTCAAACAAGGAAGAGTTTAAAGTAAGACAAAAAAAAATGCTAAAGTAATATTAGTATTTAGTAGTAAGTAATAATTTAATAGAGAAGAATAAACAGCCTGTTTGCATACAAAGAAAATCACTAAGTAAAACTTTTAATCATACAACAGAGGCTCACAAAGGGGAGTTTTATATCTTTAATATGTTTTTTATGTATTTGAATAAAATCAGTTGAAAATTATTTCATTATTAATTGAGTAATATGTAGCATACTGTACTCTTTGATACTAAGAAAAAGACAGATGAATTTATTTTTTGTGTAGCTTATAAAGTTAAACCAGCTAAACCTAAAAATGGGCTGACCTTTAAATTAGCAAGCCAGCTAATATTACTTACTAGTCAAACAGCAAGATGGCCAGCTCGGTGTTCATCTGTGCAGCTTTTTATCATCAACAACAATTGCAACATGCTATAGACCCATTACTAATTTTGTATACACTGCTTGGTTTTGGCTTCATCTACTGTTTTTAATTTATTGACAGATTGCGCCTGTCCAGTGGTGAGGACACGATTCAGTCTCACTGATCTGGATGTGGCTGCTACAGATGCCCTCCAGTACCTCTGAAACCTACCAACACTTTATATGTAGCTACTTATTCAACATACAGACATGAGGGTGTCGTCAAATGCTTTTCTTATTCTTGGAAAAGTGTACTTCACAAAATGTCAAACTATTCCTTTTTCCTTCGGGTGCATCAGTGTTTCCAGTTCCTTCACAGATGCTCATATATAAGTACTTTGACACAAATCTTGCCCAATGTAGCTTCAACAGTTAAGACTGTGAAGAAGAAGTTACCAAACCAGAAAACAGACTCGCTATTGTGATTACACATGCACACAAACACACACACACACGCACGCACGCACGCACGCACGCACACACACACACACACACACACACACACACACACACACACACACACACACACACTGTCCTGAGGGGTCATCATGTATCTCCTGTTTCCAGTCTTGTTTCCTCATCCACTTTCCTGTCATGTCGCCATGAGGCAAACCTCGCTCACTCTTTTCCTCTTTGATCACTGATGAGGACATTAGCCTCTCTCCTTTTTTCTCTTAGTGATGTATTGTGTTTCCATTTTTTCAGTGAATATGACCTACATATTGTTTTACCGTTTTCATTAGTTTTCAGCTCCTCTTAGGTGGAAGATGTGTTTTCTTTTTAGCCATATGTTTGTGTTAATCACTCAGTTTTGTTTTTTGGTCTTGCTGCTGCTGCTGCTGCTGCAGCTGTATGTGAGTGTGTGTGTGTGTGTGTGTGTGTGTGTGTGTGTGTGTGTGTGGGTGTGTGTGTGTGTGTGTGTGTGTGTGTGTGTGTGGGTGTGTGAGCACAAATACCATCCATCCATCCATCCAGTCCTTTGAGAACATGTTCACGCCTGTGTGAGTGTATTAACATCATATCCCCCCCTATCCTCCTCACTTCTCAGAACAGATTATGAGCGCTGGAGCTGACTGAAACGACTTTGAATTCTCTAAAGCCCCTAACCCCTGGGAACATACCTGTTCCTGCAAGCCTCAAACGGTACAGGTGCCTCATTTCAAAAGACTCCTCTCTTTCTCTCCCTCACCCCTTTTTGCTCGCTCGTTTTCTCTCCCTCCCCCCGCACGGCTGCAACTTTACCCCTCGACTGAACCAGGGGCCTATTGAAATACCTTCCCCTGGTCTAGTCTGCACTTCAAAGTCAACTTTCACCCTCGAGCCAGATCCGAGGGGGGCGGTCCGACCGGTAAAGGGCCCAGCCCCTAAATAGTTAGGACTTCAAAGCCTGCAACATTTAGTTATGAGCTGTTTGAGAATTGGAGAACACTTTTAAAGAAGCAGGTGATTGATGCTATCGTTTGTCCACTGCCAGGCTGATACTGTGATTATAATTGTCTGACCAAAACTTGGTCAATCTTTCAACAAAAACGTGCAAACTTTATGGTTTTGCAGTATGATAAATATGATTCATTATGGATTGCAAAACTTTGACCATAAAACTGTGTTACTCAAGGTCAACCTACTAGCTTTTTGTCACATCCAATGGTCTTTATCAGCATACAATTATGAATTTAGCATGGCTTGCTTTTTATTTTGAGACTCCTAGCATCATAAACAACTTATAAATATTTGGTGTAATTAATGTTCTAATTTAAAGGGGCTCTGTGTAACAGTTTGTAGCAATATACAGGTATTAAACACGTTTTTATTGGCCATATGTGAGAAGATTGTAACGTGTCGTGATAAATAAGACCTTCCCCGTCTCTCTTTGGTTGCCTGTACGAGTCTGTGGACAATTTGTTGAAGCTGCTTAATGATGCTGGACTGTGAATTTCTTAGTGAAGGACTCCAGTCAGATGTTTCCACAGTCCTTCTGCTCCGCTAGTCACCAGAGTTAACTTAGAAATGGATTCAGCTGACATAAACTAAAGACATCAACTATCGTCCAGCGAAGCACAAGTTCCACGAGGGTCCTTTAAAGCAAGCCTATGCAACTTTAACTGCACAACAACCATTGTATTCATTAATAGCAATAATAAGGATGCTCTTTCATGCTATTAACAGTACGAAGAAGAGCCATAATATCAGTGAACTGACACAATACTGTCTGCTATTTAGAAAAACCTCGCTATAGTTTGCTATGTTAGCTTGCATTGAGTATGGCTGTCGCAGCTCCTGCACCTATTTAAGAATAGCAATAGCACCTTTTTTATTTCCCTATTAATTCAACTTGTTATCCATAGCAAAGAGGATGTGTTATTTATTCTTTCAAAAATGATGTATTCTTGCTTTGGGTGAAGCTATTTAATTTCTGCTGAACAGCAGCCACCGTCGCCTCTCGTGCATTTCCCCCCACCTCCAGCCTTTCTTGAGTTGCCGTAAAGACGTCATGGTGAGGAGAACTTACGAAGCTTAGCTGTTGTGTCACAGAGGCAAAAGCAGAGAAAACAAACCGAGACAAAGATCTAAGTTACTCAGCTTAATATCTAAGTTACTCAGCTTCTATCTAGAAGAGGGTTGCTGGCCTTCACAAGCTACTGATCGTAACAGACCAAGTAAGGCTGCAGCAGAATGTACCCTGACTGTATTGAACTGAGCCGGGTTGCAGTATGGTTTCACTGGCCGTTTTTATACTGGGCAGCAAGCCGCCAATTTGGCCATCCTTTTTGCAGCTCGGTCCATGGATTTTAGACAGAAGGCGGTAAATTGGGAGTCTGTTTCGTCCGTCAATTTGACGCCTCGGAGGGTATACTTTTTTTCACCTCCATTGCTATGTTAATCGAAGCCGTCAATGTGCCGGCAATTGCATGAGATGGGCGGAGGTGTCGATGACCTGCACTGTTGTGTGATCCACAGCCGGGGAGTTTTAAAACCAGGAAACAGCTGATCACAGCAGTCAGTCCATCACTTCATCCGTGGACGTCAAGATGAGCAACTGGACAGCCGCTGAGATCTTGGAGATGCTAGTGTCACCTCGGTCTCTGTAGCTGTCTTCGTTGTCCGCTTGTTGTTGTAGCGGCAAGCTACTAACAGTCGCAAATTTCAAATTAAAAGCCCCCCACTAAGAACCCAGTTCTAAACTCCAATGGGGTGCAATTTAAAGCTCTTATTTTGAAGACAAATTCGACCTGCTTCACTGTTCACTGTCTATTTCTTGCCACTTGGGGGCAGCAGAAACATGTTTTCACCACAACATTGACATATTATTACTTTTAAAGTCAGTAAGTCGATATCCTGACCTTTTTAGCAAATTGTGTCACATTCATACATTCAGCAGTTGCAGGAC
Organism: Diplodus puntazzo; assembly: GCA_963678695.2. Taxonomy (NCBI): domain Eukaryota; kingdom Metazoa; phylum Chordata; class Actinopteri; order Spariformes; family Sparidae; genus Diplodus; species Diplodus puntazzo. Next base: position 20,708,708 of record OZ023159.1, on the reverse strand, counting down.
AACATTGTCATTCACTTAGAGATGTATTTCTGTTCATTTGGCAACTGTTCACTCTCTTTTAGCTCTGTTTTTTGTCTCTACCAGCTGCTGAGGAAAATAGCTATCCAACTGCAGTGAAATAATCCTGTATCGTATACTGAACACAGCAGTTTGATGTGGCAGGAAACTATAAGAGCATTATATTCAACAAAGGTGAAGTAGTGGCCAGGGAGCTAGTAAACTGAATCCTGCTATAAAGCTTTGTAAAGCTGAGGCGAGCTACTGAATCAAGTGATAATATTCTATAAGCAACTCCATTCACATTGCTAATTGATACACTGTACTATATTGAGTATAGCCGCTTTAATGTCACATCATCATGAAATCTCATTTGTTTGGAAAGGCGCTCCATAAATCACTTTATTGTTGTTATTATTATTATTATTATTATTATTATTATTATTATTATTATTATTATTATTATTATCAGTGGACTCTCCAGCATCCCTCCCTCTGTGCTTTATTTTCCCCCTCTGTCCTCTCAACTTATGATTTATAGCAGAATATCTCATGAGAGTTTCCCACTGGGGTTTGTGCAGTGACATCATTGCAAACATGCAACGTACTCTGAGCCGGCTGGAGTCAATAGTCACCGACGTACTGTGTCATCATGAGGAAAGCATCTCCCATAATTTGGGGGCTGTGGGGCCCCCTAATTGCTTTATGTAATAATATGCTGCAGTGATGCGCTCTTCTGGGAGCCATGAATGTAAATGCTCCCCCTCCTCATCATCTCCTTTCTTCATTAAAACATAACGTCAGCACCATGCCAACAAAGGGGATATTCACAGAAGCTGGGAGCCCGGTTGGTACACGTAGTGCTGCACTGAAGGACTAATCAAACACATTCAAATGTTCCCTTTGGGTATTATTAGTTACCCGTGAACTCCTGTTTATTTCATATTAATTCATTTATCCAGGCGAGTCAATTAAGGACAGATTCTCATTCACAGTGACAAGCTGGAGAGGGGCAGCAGAAACAATAAGTGTCACTTCAGTTATAACGATGTACAAAGTAAGTACAGCAAGTAAGAGTGAAGTAGCTCAAAACTAAACTGGACGGACACGTGAGGGCTTGGTCGTAGTTCACAGAACAGCAGATACAATACATTTGCGGAACAAGGCCGCCATTAAAGCAAGTATTACATTTAGATGTGCCCTAAAAAATGACAAAATGAACCCCAAAATGCAGCTTTAACTTTGGACAGGTGTCTATATATTTTAGATTTCATACAATAGATCATCTGCTTGCTACTGCCTCATATAAGTAGATTCATCTCTTAAAAACTCTACGTCCATATTGGATAAAATTGTGTGGAATCTAGAGTATGTTACATAAAGGCTGCAACACATGATTATTTTTATTATCGGTTTGTTTTTCAAACTATTTTTACTAGTTAGCTATTTATCTTGTGACATATAATGAAAATGTGAAATATGCTCGTCACAGTTTCCCAGAGCCCAAAGCGACGTCCTCAGATTGCTTCTTCTGTTTAAAGACTCTTTGTTTACCATCAGAAATCACAAATAAAAGCAGCAAATCTTTACACATGCATAAAAAGCCAAAACAAGCAAGTGTTTTCATTGAGTATAAATTGAGTTACCGATGTTCAGGGCTGCAGCTAACCAGTAGTTTAATTATTGATTAATTTGAGAATCATTGCCTCGATTGGTGCAATTGTTTGGTCTGAAAAGAAAAATCTAAATATAGAGTGAAATGTCCATCACAGTTTCCTTAAGCTCAAGTTCACATCTTCAAATTGCTTCATCTGTCTGACTCACTATTGAAAAAGAACTGGCACTGAGGGGAGCTCATACCTTTGCCAAAGCCCAACGGTCCTCTCTAATTCAATCAGGGCTAATCCAATACCAAACTTGATAGTCCTGTATCAATCTAAATTTGAAACCACCCATAACTGCCAAACCACAAGTGAACCTCATCAGGCCAACATTCTGCTTCAAATTGTACCAGCTGAACAACACCCTATCTGGAAATGTTAAAGGAGGTGAGAAAAGATTTATGGAGCTGTCCCTTTATTCGGATCCGCACCAAAAGTTAATGGGGTCTATTCTGGGTCATCAACTTTCCAACTTTCCAAGTTTCTTGGAAATCCGTCTGGTGGGTTTTATTAAAATCCCGCTTGCAAACCAACCAAAGGATGAAATAAACAAGAAGCTACAAGAAGAGTATTAAGAATGTTTCCATCATTTAGACTGAAACTGCTAAAAACAATTATTTAACAGGCCCTCTCAGTATTTGGTATGTCCACTCTGGGCTACTTTAGATACATTACTTCGAGACATGATGGACTCTATAGAAGAGGACCTGCTGTTTGTAGATATAAAAAGGCTCATAATGATAACACAACTATCTTTTTTAGGCTATTACACACTCAGGAAAACAGAATAACTGCACTTATTATTGTGCAGCATTTTAATATCTCACAAAATGCTGTAAAACAGCCCACAAATGTTACAAATCGAAAAAGAGCAACACACAGACACTTGGAGTCAACTGGGAGAGATGGCACATTCATGCACAGAGCCGAGCCGACTGTCATCTCTCTAAGTCGTCCTCGTCCTCGACACTCTCTCAGCCTAAACAAGAGGACAGCTGATTCTTCTCAGGGTTGGCCTGAGTTTAGACACTGGTGTGGAGAGAGACCGGGGCGTCAGGAGAGGATCCACAGCTGCTGCCGGATCAAAACCACACATATGAAGGAGGAGTGCGATTTGTCAGGAGGGAAGTGAGAAAATAAGGCACGTTCTTGAAATCATAATGTGTCTTTTTAAAGGCCTAAGTGGTCACTAGAGAGTCAACTTAGTCTCTTTAGATAATCCGCAAAGTAAACATGTAATTCAAGTAAGTTAAAGGAAACTTTAAAAGTGGAGCCGCAGCTTTAAGGCATGAAAAACCTGAGCGACCAGCAGAGGGCAGACTTGCAACAAAAGAGGAGCAAGACCTTCAGTGAGTAATTGGATCACTGTAACTTGTTGCCCTAATGCATTTTGGGGTCCATTAGTAAGCTGATATTGTAATTTAATTTCGACATTAAGCTAGGAGGCATTGAGTCTTTTAAGTTCCTGTATTTATTCACGATGTGTCTGTATTTCTGGGACAGAAAGTGTCACAAGGCAGATACAGGACATGTGGAGTAGATCAGGATTCATAAAACAGTGACATCCAATGTGATCTGTGAATTATTGTCGTGCTGCAGGCGCTGAAGAACATCTTATGTTTCAGCTTTGAATTGTTTCCCGCCCCCATTTTTTTCTTTTCTTTTCTTTTTTTCTTTCTTTTTTTTTGAGCCCGAACACATGTTGACCATCACGCTTTTTATTCCAGAGGCGGCTGCATTCTTTGACCTAAAACGTCCTCACAGTTGGTTTTCATAATCAAACTGCCACACAGCTGACAGCAAGATGAGACCATGTTTTCTGGGGCTTTTCATTGAACATCTATCAGTGCGCAGAGCTCGCCCTTCATTTGAGAGACCAGTTTGGCGGGATCATTGGAAAGAGGCCTTGCCAAAGTGGTATTTTTCACTTACATGCATTGCTGTAAAGAAAAGAGTCAACAGTTAGATTCAACTGAGCAACCAGACTCAACGCGATACTGTCACCTCGTCTCCCACATTAACGACAGAACAATGCACACACAGTATCATCACCGCTCGCGTCGTACTGTGGGCTCTCTTCGTGAATTGTTCAGCCGCACAAAGATTCAAATCATCTTCGGCTGTAGGAATGAAAAAGATAGTGTGTGCTTATCTATTCTTTCAGCGTTCCTTTCAAGACAGTGTGCTTATTTTGCAGACACATAATGAACAGGCCGACGCAGTGAAAGAAAAGGCACCAGGCAGAAGATCTTCTCCAGGAACTGGTCAGCGGGGACGTTTCACAATGGACTCTTTTATTCAGAACCCAGAGTGATTGGGGAATAATTGTCTTCTTCTGCAGTAGATGAGAGCAACAGTTCGTTTAAAAAGAGCTGCAGGGATCTCCCCGCATATTTTAAAGAGTGGATAATGAAATTGGTGTTTATCAATGAGTCATAAACTCTCTCATGATTACAACTTCTCCCTCCAGCCACTAATTCGACTTTCTGCAGATAGAAATTATGTCAAATTACATTTGTACATTCGGAGGTTTGTAAAATGCCTGAAATGATCTATGATTAGCTTGTCAGGCCGGTCTTGACGACGGCGACCACTTTGAAGATCAAAGGCCGACCGTTAATTGGAGATCCATTCGTCGAAAAACGGGCGCAGTTATATGTGTGTGTAGTGAATTGCCTTTAATTGCAGTGCAACAGCTCATGAATGAATATTGAATTGGAAGAGAAGTGATGATTGATCAAGAAAGATTTGATTAAGTATCGAAAGACATTTAAAGGTGTTTTTTCTCAATTTGCATAAATGGATGGATGGATGGATGGATGGATGGTGGGGGGAATAACACATCATAATCACAGAACGACAGACACAAGTACACTTTGAGGGGGATAAGAAATAATAAAAAGACAAAAACATAAACAATAGGAATTCATTTAAATCTACTTACAGTTCCCTGAAATATTCTATATATGGTTACTAAAGCCCGGCGTAAACCAGAATATTGTCTTGTATTGATATGGCGAGGTGTCTCGTGTAGGTGGGTGTTGACAATAACTGTTTCATGCACAGGTATTTATACCTACTGTATACATACATGAAAGATCGAGATATGTAGCTATATTCCAAAAGTTACTGAATAAGCAAATGCAACAGAGACATAAACTATATAATGAATGTCTGTCATTTAAAGGGACATTATGGAGTTATGGAGAAGAAAGTCAAACTCAGAATTGTAATATTGATTATATAAACGAGGTAGTAACACATGTGAATAAATAAGCTGTTCTCAGGGGAAAGTAAGGTCCCCAGAACTCTGTGTAAAGCTAGAAAGGTGGCGGGGTCCGCCACATGTGAACCGTGTTGTCCTTTAAAGTATATTCAGTTGTGAAAACGAAGACAGTTAGTTTTAATGTAAAAATACATAACAAATAATAACAAAGTAGATGAATACCTGACATAACAAGGGTTTAAAGAGGCAGTATGTAGTTTTGAAGGTTCAATTCAAACTCAGAATTTTAGTAATGAGGGATAAACTCAGAAATATTCTTTTTTTTCTCCATAGCTGAATAATCAAGCTCATTTCAGAGAAATAATAAGGTCCCCCCAACACTGTTTGAAGATGGAAAGGTGGCGGGGTCCGCCACATTTAAACAGAATGTATGAGACTGTCTTGTTCTTTAAGGTCAGATTGTTTATTCAGTCATGATTTGTTTATTTAGATCAGATCAGTCAATATAGATCTTTCTCTTCTGATTAAAATGTATTCCCCAGAACTACATTGTGCACCTTTAAATTATAATAGCCTAGTGAATGTAAGTCAGTGGTGTGTGCCTGTTTAGAAAAAAATTAATTAAAATGAGCGTAATGCTGAAATGATTTCAAAGACATCATCTGTGCGTTCAAGACACCGTAAGCTGAATATTGAATAGTATTTTCCCTTCTGGAAAACTGTTCCAACAACAAACAAAGAAAACATAAAACCATAAAACAAAAATATATCTCAGGTGTCAAACTCAAGCACACTGTTCTCTATATTGTAACCCTGCAGGTGATCAAACCTCGAATCATTGATAAAAACAAATTAGCCCGGTTAAATCCTGAAGCGTCCCGAGGAGGGTAGTGTTTGTTTTAAGGTGGTACGACGGAATTAAAAAAAAAAAAGGGGGAGAAAAAAAGAAACACGTGTCAAACTCAGGGAAAAAACGCCACTGGGCGGCTCGGTATCGCAATTGTGACTGAAAACATCGCCTCCTGCACAACTTAAACTGAATCAACTCAAACTTTACCGCCTAACATCGACATTTCCCCCCAAACAATACGTGTCACCCTCCTCCTCCCCCTCCTCTCCTTCTATCTATTTGTCTCGCAGTAGTCCGCGGTGCCTCCTTAACTGAGTGCTGGCACTTCACAGAGAGGGGAGTGCAGAATGGAGAGGGTCAGAAAGATTGGTGGGTGGGGATAGAGCCCTTTTGGGAGAGAGGGAGAGAGAGAGAAAAAAACTAAAAAAAAAAAAAAAAAAAGAAAGAAAAAAAGAAAAATCACGTGTTTGGAGATCAAAGTAGATCCGCTTTGTAGAGGGGGAGGGGGAGGAGGAGGAGGGGGTGAGAAAGAAAGAGGGAGAGCGAGAGAGAGAGAGAGAGAGAGAGAGAGAGAGAGAGAGAGGGAGCGTTTGCAGGCAGTGTAATTGACAAGGCTTGCAGTGGTGAAATAAACACGCTTCAGCCCAGGCTCAGCTCTTATTGCGCGATTCTGACTCCTCTTTTTTTTTGGTTTTGTTTTTTTTTTTTTTCTTTTGACGCATCGCCCGCCGGAACCTTTGATTTCTCAATTCACCGTCAAACCCCCCGATCAATTAATCCCTGTGAAATTATGTCCCGATCGGCGCAGATCCAGCCGGCAAGATGATGATTTTACCACGGAGAGGCTCAGATCGTGTACCCGACACGGTGGTCCTGGTGATCCTCGCGGTTGCCACTTCTCTCGGTACCGTCTTCGCCAAGGATACCGCCTTTGTGGAAGTGGTTCTGTTCGAGTCCAGTCCCAATGGAGATTATACTACTTACACGACTGGCTTGCAGGGACGCTTCTCCAAAGCAGGAGCCACTATCAGCGCGGAGGGGGAGATCGTTCAAGTACGTGTTGTTTTAAAGTGTCTCTTTCTCTATGTTCTCCCCCGTGACAAGCGGCGGCGGCGCCGAGCAACACTACCGGGGGCGCGGGGTGTAATTTTACCAAGCTGCCCTTCTTAAAAACTTTTTTTTCCACAGGGGGGAGAGGGGGGGCGGTTGACATGGGTTGTATATGTATGTGTGAGTGTGTGTGTGTGTGTGTGTGCACATGCAGCGTGAGGGATGGTACCGAGAGCTTCGCGAGCCTGTGCGGTCACAAGATGGCTCCTATCTTGTGGAATTCATTCACAGGGAAAACATGCTCTTGCAGGTTATTTTGTTGATGTCTGGAGCTCGTTGCAAGTGAGTTTGCCCCCTCACCACCACCACCACCGTCCTCCACCTCCTCCTCCTCCCCCCAACACGTTTGGTCACCTTGTTCCTCCTAAAGCTTTACAAAAACCCCTCCACCGGTTCCACTAAAAAAAAAGAAGGAAAATAAAGTTTGCGAACTTTCACCGAGCAGGTTTTTTTTCCCTTTCTTTTCTTTTTTTGTTGAGTTATTTCACAAGAGCAGCAGAAGGCTACCAGAGGGTACTGTCTGTGCTGACCGCTCCTGTGTGCCCCAGCTGTGTGTTTTGTGCTCACATGTTCTGCTCGTAAGCGCGAAAAAGTTGAGTGTAAATAAGAGGAATGTGTTTGTTTTCATTGGGCCGGACCGACGTGTAGACTTACGAAAAAACCCGCACGTCCCGCCGCTCGTTAGCCTTCGTGTTGCTCTTGTTACTATGTCGCCGTCATCAACGCATGTTTTCCCTTCTTCTGGCCACACTTGTGACTATTTTAAGGGGGGGAGAAAAAAAAAACACAAAGAAGACTTGAGTAATCGCAGGAGAAGCGTTCACGTTCACACGGCTTATTTCCCAAGTGCACTTGGCTGCAGCTGGTTATGCTTGGATCGACCATCCAACTTTGATCGAGTTGGAATTCACTTAGAAAAAAAAAATATGAAGCCCTCCCTCCGAAGCCAAAGACTTATCATCCCCTTGCTTCATCTGCTTGTTAGTTAAAGAGTTCAGGGGGTCCAGTCATGCGCCAGAGATGTATTGTTTCTGGCTTCATTTTTGTTTAATACCCCAGTGTTGTTGGCGTGCGTGATGGAGGGGAGGCCCAACAGCTCCTCCAGCTCCTTGTGAATGATTGGAGGCCCACTTGGATGTGATGCAGTCGCTTCTTTGGCCTGTGAAGTTTTGATTTGGAGGCATTCCTGGAATCCAAACTAGTGTTATGCACATTACAGGTGCAACTGTGTAGTTCTGGGTGCTGGGGATGAGATAAAACTTTTCACTGATTGAATTTAACGCCAAAAATAAACCGAACAAGCAAGATGACCTTAAAGGAAAAACACGTTTTCATACCACTGTACTTGTACTGTTTATGTCTGCCGGACACTACCACCTTTCTGTTTATTTTATCATTCACTTGCAGAAAAAAAGAGAATATTTCCGATTTCGTACCATCAGGTCATCAATACTGCAAATGTGAAGTTTCTGAATGGGGAATTGTCATCCAAAACTACGTAGTGTCCCTTTACGATAGTTTGTGGAGGTGTGGTTAGTTGGGCCACCAAGTCCAGTCCATTGTGATGGTTTGAATACCGCTTCACCATGAAGGGTCGTTTCTGATTTTAAGTTAAATATGTGGAATGGCTAGGAGATGCACAAACAATGTACAGTGGAGGTGATGTTTGAGTTTTTGTTTTGATTTATCGTCCTAGCTGCTGAAGTGTGACCTCAGACTGAAGAAACGGTTGAGCTCCATGAGATCATTGGTCTGTGGTGGGAGGCCAGGTTTCACTGCAGCATCAGGAGAGGGAGGCAGAGATAGTTGAGGAGCATGGGGGGGGGGGTTTAAATGCAGCCAACACACATTTGAGTTTAATCAAGTTCACCACATTGCGTCTAGTGTGCATCACATGAAAACCCCTAGACGACGATTCATTTGCACGTTTGTCTTCCTGTCATTGTGCACTTGTGCACTGCATCAGCTAACATGCACCACCCTTCTCTCCATCCATCCCATGCCACTCTGCAACAATGCCTGTATCAGCCTCAGGACAGCATCTTTTCAGTGCATGTATGCATTTGTTGTTTTTTTCTCAGTAAAACTTTGAAAGAAAGATGATATGTGGGGATCAAAGTAGGGAATACTCAGCATAAAAATGGCCCGTTTATACACAGTGATGGCCATTTGGCGCCACTCGGTAACCACACTGAAATGTCGGACCTCAGCTTTACATTGCTGACCACATCTATTTAGGTTTGCTTTCTTTGCTAACATAGCTTCTGACCACTTAGAGGCAGCTTATATTTTGTCAGGCTATAATGAGGGGCAAGTCTGTCCAGCTCGGTGCACTGTCTTTTCTTACAGCATATATTCCACCAAAGATTTATGCAAGTTGAGAGTGACAATGGATGACAGCCATACAACCGGAAGAGTGTAATTTTAACGTGGTATCAAATTCTGCACTTGCACATTCTGTACTTGTGAAATAACATTGCAGCAGCGTGTTGGTGAGTTGCTGCGGTGTTGTAACGGATATAGCCTTACACTGGAATTGGGGTGAAGACAGATATTTAGGTTGTGCATTCAGTTATCCGCAGCGACCTCTGCAACCTTCGCCCTTGTCTACTTTTTCCCTTTAATGTTCGAGCTGTCTTGTGTTCAGTGAAATGCAGTGCTTGATTTGGTCAGCCTGAGGTTGATGGGGCCTTTCCCGTCCACTCCTGTTTGAGCAGAGCCCAGAGGGGTTTGCGCTACCTTATGTGTGTTCACTGATGGCCAGACCACAGCAGGTATGGGTTCAAGTACAGGGGAAAGGGGGGACTTGGCAACTTTCCTGAGCAAAGACCCAACCACGATCGCCGCTCATGCACTCCCAACTCCCTAAAGCTAACACCCGCTCAGCCCTGCCTGAAGTGTGTGAAAAGTGGCAAATGCTGCCAGGGCCAAAAATAATAAATTAAGTTAATTTGCTTCTCGCTCTGCACTGAGGGGGGAAACATGATGATGCAGATCTGGCCACAGTGCCAAACCCCAGGCTTCTCATGCCAGTTCCCTGATTGCTACACTTCAACTCTGTATTAGCAACATAATCCATGTATCCTTCAATCATTCTGTCGAGACATGAGACTATGTATGTGTCAACAGACATTTCCCTAAGATGACTTTAAGAGCGTATCTACAGCGGTGGCTCTTGGCTACAACACTGCTGTGAGGTTGTCCCTCCCACCAGGTAGTTAATTGTATTCCCCTCTTGTTCTAGATTTAGATACTTCCTGATTAGACTGCTACAATGAAATCGACCTGGCAAGATGAAAACCCTGCAGCGCTGTGAGCCCAGAGGAATTGATTATGAGAACCCCTTTATTGAGAGGACTTGGACTTGGAACACTCAGTGCCTTGTCTTCATAGTTTACACTGCTCGGAACAGATCGCCAGACCAGCTTTTAAGATTGGTTGCACCAGTGCACCTCAGTTTTGCACCCGTACATAATTAAAGTGCACCCAATAATACCTTTTAATTTGTTGTTTTTTTTACACAGAATGTAAAGTTGCCAGTGCATGTTTTTCTTCATTTCCTTGTCAATTACTGACGCACAGGGATGCTGGCCGACCCGTCCTACAAGCCCAAAGCACAAGTATTTGACGAGTTTGGAATGAGAGTCAAAAATCTACTTTTTCTTACAAATGAGATTTGCATGCAACAAGAGACTGCGATAACCTAAATTGTTAATAATAACTGTAATTGTAATAAACTGCAAAACTTGCAGCACACTGCTGCAACCAATCAAAAATGTTAAGTTGCACCTTACAGATTTGTGGGTGATGTGCAACCAAAAACATCTGCAGCCTGGAGCCCTGTAGAATTTCAGACTGTCTTGTGTCACCTTTCCATTTCTAGCAACAGTTTTGTCTGGAGTCCATTAAGATGGGCGATGGTGGCGTGTCCACATCATCCCACAGTTGAGTCCCCTAGGTGACACCTAGTTTAGCAGGGCTTGATAAAGCCGGCTGATGCTGATGTAATCTAATTTCTGGAATGGCCTTGCAGTGCAGGACGCTCAGTTGGACTTGCTGGCCATCATGTTTTTCACATTCACTTCATTGTTGACAGCGCACGCACAGCTTTCCCGATTAGAATGCGTTTGATGAGAAGGGAAACACCATCTGCTGCTCATCATTCACTATTGTCTCCCTGACGCCAAATCGTCTTTCCTGTTGCGAGATGTGCTGCGATGCACTGCATGAGCGCACATCTGCCTCTGATTTCCAGCCAGGCCCGTGCTGTCAGCATGTGAGTGAGGAGCGGAGGCAGGGACGTGGCAGGGGCACCGAGAGGACCAGATGGAACTCGCAGTGTCGTCGGCCAGAACCGGAGGAATTGATGTGGCTTTTGCCTACTTCCTCTCAGAAAGGACACAGAGACAGGGACATCCCCTGAATCCAGCGTCAGGAAGAAGAGGCTATAGTTTCCCAACACCCATGAGCTGCTTCACCTTTGAACTTCATCTCTGTGCACATGAAGTGCCAGTAACTATAGCTGGGAGACTTCATGATGTGGTTCTTTGAAAGTGGCAGTTTTTTCTGACTGGATGTGCAGGGGGAAAGTGGCGGTTTTGAGCTAAGACAACGATGAGCTTAAATACTGGAGCTCCTACCTTGGAGCTGGCAAGAGTTGTGTCGCGCTGCATTTAGACTATAATGAGAGCTTTAGTGGTTTAAGGCATCCAGCGCGCTTTCTCACCACAGGCTGGAAACCCCAAGAGGCCATAATGGGCCGGTCCCAGACGGGAGGTGCCAGGGACCGGGCCACTCCCAGCGCCAAAGCAACAGTAGCAGTACACAAACGCTGGTTTAAAAGGTTAAAAGTGCTGCTCCCTACTTTTTTCCATTTATTGGCTTGGCGGTCGCAGCTGTATTTTAAGTGCTATCGTCTCTTAACCGCCACCCTATTTCACTTTCATGTCCCAGCCAAAGTAATTTGAGGCTGCGTTTCTCCCCTTTTCGGAATAGAACAGACTAAACTGTTTTTCTCTTTCTCTTGCTTAACACCCCCCTCCCACACACACACTCTCACCCCCCACCACCGTCTGCTCTTTTTGATGCAGCCAAAATTTGTCATGCATCTATTGAATGTGAATGACTTCAATTTGAGTGTTGCACCTATTTCTTAACCAGCATGGACTAATCAATAGTACCGAAGTGCCCTGGTGGACCATGAGCCGCAACATCCCTCTCCCGTGACTTGCTGCCATCTCGCTAATGATGGGCACAAAACGCCCGGAAAATTCTTTCAGTTGATGATGAAGTGTAGAATTATTTAAAAAATTGACAGTGGTTTATTTCGTACTCCCAGAATCTAAGATGACATCTTCAAATGGTGTAATTTGTCTGAAGAGCATATATGAAAGTATCTGCAATTGAGAAGCAGGAACCAGCCAACATCTGGCATCCTCTCTTGCTTAATTACATGAAATTATCATAAAATCAACTGACGTAAATTGACCAAGTAATCGGATATCACAGTCTTGCAATAAATATGCAGAATCCTGAGAAGGAAAACACTTGAAAATCTATTTTTAGCATTTAAACTGCAAACACTGACTGCCTGCAGTGATTGTTCAGGTGTCTCAATCTAAAAACCTGTTGGATCGCTTGGTATGTGTCCAACCCTCTTTTAATTGGCCACACTTACTCCCAAACCAGCAACCGTGTTTTCCTCTCCTGCATCTCTCTCTCTCCCCCTCTCTCTCTCTCTCTCTGTCTCTCTCGCTCTCTCGCTCTCTCTCAGCTCTCGCTCTCAGCTCTCAGCTCTCTGATCTCTCTCTCTCTCACTCGCGCTCTCTCTCTCTCTCTCTCTCTCTCTCTCTCTCTCTCTCTCTCTCTCTCTCTCTCTCTCTCTCTCTCTCTCTCTCTCTCTCTCTCTCTCTCTCTCTCTCAACTCTTCATTCCCGCTCACTGCACAGCTCCACCTGGAACAAGTGCATGTTGGTACTGGTGGCCCCAGTAGCTATGTTAGTTTCCACTGGGCTGAGTGGCTGAGCCGATCTTTGATGTTCCACTCCAAGAGAGATTAGCAGTCAGCGCTGGTGCTTGCTACTGATGTCTCTCCAGCATCCAGGCCTCTCCCAGGGGGAACCCTATTCCCCTGTGTCCCTCTTGTCTGATCTGCTGTTGATCATGTGTCTGAGTTCATTTGTGGGAACGCCTCGTGTTTGTCCTCTGTTTTTACACTCCGATGATGAGGAAATGTTAATTCAGCTTTGCCCCTGGGGTGTGATTTTTAAAAAAAAATATTTTTCCTATGTAGAGTGCTGGGAAATGCACCACGAAAGACTGTCACACTTTCACAGGTGAAAAAGTGACTTTTCATACCACCTGTCTTCAGTCGGGTTATTTTTGAAGCACTTTTGTTATCAGTTAAAGATGAAAAAGAGTCTGGAGTGGACAATTTTTTTTTTCTTTTTTTGCTTTTGACCAGCCCCTGGTGTGTCGGACTGCCTTTGATGAAATGGCACTGAAAGGCCCAGTCCATCCCCTCAGCCCATATTTTTATCCACTGACACAGAGGGTCTGCAAAACAAAGGCTAAGGGGTCGAGGGTTATGAAATGACAATGCTCACAGTGGCTCATCCAGGCAGAGGCATGCTTTGTTGTCAGCCAGGAATGTGCTGACTAACCGTGGAAGGCCACAACGCCAGCCTCTTCTTTTGTTGTACTTTTTTTGCCAATAGACTAGGAAGGTAGCCGTGCAGGGAGTCCTTTTCATTCCGACCACTGCACTCCATCTGCCTCGTTCCCCTCCTACCTCTCACCATACGTGGATCCTTGTGCCCTCTGTTCTCCTACTACTCGCAATTGTTTTCATGGAAGGAGAGGTCTTATCAAAGATATGTCCCGCTCACCCAAGTTCAAGAAGACGGGGTTCAAAATTCTTACCTTTGTGTACATCATTGCATAAGAATCTGCCTTGCATGCCTAAAAAAACACAATGTTACTTTTAATGCAAGGAAGTCCATTCCTTCTGTCATTATGATTCATACTAATGTTTTAGCCCTAGCAGCAATTTCTTTGGTTATTATTGAGGGAAGCCATTACTGGTCTTGCGCACATGATCACCCTCCGCCTAATGCATCATACTAATGTTGTGAGGGTTCTCCTGACAGGCCCTTGGTCAGAAACCCTGCAATTTTTCATTTCTCCCTCCTTCTGTTTCCTTTAATGGATTCCAACACAGCTGTGGCAAAGGTCATTTATAGGGGTGCCAGATGGAGACAAATCCATTTCAGGTGGAGGCGCCGACTCCATCATGTTCACGTCTGCCGTAACCCTCTCATCCTACAATGCTTTCTAGAGGCTGCTTTTGTGTGTGACTGTGTGTAGGTAGTTGTTTCAGTAATGAGGAAGATCCAGGCTCTAACACAATGGGGCCAGAGGTATGATGGATTGGGCTTGCTTGGTCAGATGAGAACAAGCTGGGTTATCTCCACACATTTTTTCTTTTTTTTTCCTTTTTGTCTGGTGGAGTACTCCATGTCTTCAAGCGCCGCAGTGAAGATGTATCGCTACATCTTCCCACCTCCTCCTCCTCCCGATGCTAAAAATGCGCCCTAGATTTCTCAAATGAAAAATTGGCTTTCTTTTTATGTTGTCCCTGTATCATGGGTGTACTGAAGATGTTGGGGACACAGGGTTTTCTATTTTTGGTTTGCTTTGTTAACCGACAAAAGACTGTTCTCTCACAGTTCAATATTTATTTTTGAAGGGTGGCTTTTTCTTGTGCAGTGCAGGTGCGCCTCAAGCGAAGAGCAGTCGGTGCTTCTGTAGCTGTGAGAAAAAGACATTCGCCAGTGCATTCAGTCCCTGAGAGTCAGGTGTAACTTTTCCTTTCTACAAATGCAGTACCTTCACTAACATGCCAATAAAAGCTCTATGGTACAGCCTCTGGCTTTGATAAAGAAGCCTCCATAACTCCTCCTGTCCTTCCCCTTGACCCCCGTCGGCAGCTCAGGCCATGCTGTGTCCCTCTCCAGCCCCTGGACCCTGATCAGGGAGGGGCCTGCAGGGCTGGGTGAATAGCTGCTGGGAGTCGTGCTGCGGGTGTAAACCACATGAATGTGCCGCCTGAGCAGATAGGATCAGGCGAGGCGGGGAGGCCTGTGAGGCCGCGACGCTCGGCGCAGCTCCACGCGCTAACATCAAAGGCAGTGCTGAAGGGGGGTGGTGGTGGAAGGGAGGAGGGAAGAAGAGAGAGCGCGAGGGCTGGGCCAAACTCTTCAAAGGCCTCTCTGAGTAATGCCGGCCCTGATATGCGGCTCTGCAAAACTGAATGATGATGTAATTGCAGGCCTTCGAGCTAAATCCGCTCCCATACAAATAAAGGTAGAGGTGTTCCCTTGCACAAGCACGGTGAGAAAAATACTTCTAGGGTTAGGTTGAAACTAGAAAGCTTGGAACACCTTGCAGGAGAAAGGTGTTAGGTCACTTCCTGACGCAAGGATCCCGCTGCAAAAAGTTGTATTTACATTTTTGATGGAGGACTTGGAACGGGAAAAGAGTTTTTATCTGATTTGAGCAGATAGGTTAATCCACTGGGCGTTTCTAAGTACACAACAGGTGGAACAGAGTAGACTCTGTTCTTTGTAAAGTTTATACAGGGCCGTGTGTGCGTGAGTCGAACAGTGTGCACATGCGCTTCCCTTGTAATGTGTGTTAAACCAAGCATGGCCACAGATTCTTTCAAAATGTCCCCGCGATCATCTGGCTGATAACTCATTGACAGCTCCCATGACAGTTTAGAAGCACACGCCGCAGGAAAGTATCTCCCTCGTCAAGAGCACACGGCAGTAATTCACTGTTGTTGACTGGTTTGCCAAAGGTTACTTGCATGCCTCTGAGTGAAGCTCTTGTTTCCTCGCCCTTGTTTTGTGTTTTGGGTCAGACTGCACAAAGGCTTTGTTGGTGGTTGTAAAGAGAAAATCTCCGTGCTTCGAGTCTGTGCAGTTTAGCAATCCATGACTCTCACGGGACCACCCATCTAATTGCTATACTTGAGAGTATGGAGACGAAACGCAATTCATACCATTTCTGGGGCTTCAAATAAAAAATTTTATCATTTCAACTGTTGACTCTGTTTTCAATTGAATTGTCTATGCCAGAAAATACTGGATGTAATGACAAATTCCAAATCTGTGAGTGAATAACACTTGAGCAATTCAAGACATCATAAGAAGTTGTGAACCTTTTTGACCATTCATCAATTAAAGGTGCAATATGCAAGAATTGACTGTCAAACCAGCAAGTGGAGAGGGAAGCATATCACCAGAGTATCACTAACTACTGCTAACTGATGCTGGCCATAGCTCCTTAATTCAGTTAGCTGTGCAGCTCGCATTTTGGACCGTGAGCTTGGTGACCGGAGTGTTAGTGTTTAAACAGCTAGCGCAAGAAGCTACAAGGGAAGCTAGCTGGTTAGCACGCTAACTTAAATAGATATATTTGCAACACAATTTATTTATTTATGTTGTTTATTTCGGGCATTATAATGACATATTTTCACCTAAAATTCTTACATATTACTCCTTTACCATGACTTTACAAACAACATTCTACAGATTGTTGGCATACACTTTGAATAGTTTGAATTCATCGTTAATCCAGGTAATGGATTGAAATCGGAAAGTTTAGTCAATTTCACCTGCAGGTCTGAATTTCCCTCCAACCAGATGTGCTTTGAGTGCGGCAGCTGTTAAATCGCTCAGTTACGCCGTTAAAACACTGGAACCTGCTCCTGCGGCAGAGCATCACCAGAGGATGATTTACAGAGCATTGTGACCAAAATAAATCTTCACATGGGCTAATCTTATCCACACTCAGGCTGTATGTTGGTGAAATAAGCAGACAGGTCCTCCAGTGAGCTTCTGTTTCAGTGTCAGTTTGCAGGTACATTGCGCCGTTAAGTGCTGCTGTTATGTCAGAACTGCAGTTGAACTTCATGCTGTGGGTGAAGAAAGGATGTTCAGGCCTTCCAGCCACAAAATGCTGCTGGATATTGTACAAAAAAGGCATGTGAAACTACTGAAGGAAGGGTGATTCATAATATTTAAATGAAGAACCATTAGAGCATTTGTGTTAGATTTTCCTTTTAAATGTTAATGTGGACCTTCTTTGCACTGAGTTTACACCATGTTAGGGAAATATGATATTGGATTTAGTTTTGCAGACACTATAAATGACTCAAAATGTATTGAGTATCTCTAGAGAGATCAATGTTGTTTTGATTTATCAACATCTTCGATGAATGAGATATAAGGGTGCCAATGGAGGCGAGACTTCCAGACAATATCTTGAAGTACTATTAAGCAAATGGATGTGACATTTTCTGTCATGCAAATGTTACCTGCACTATTGCTGCACTGCTACCCCAGCCCCCCCGGCTCAACATGAACCTGAGTGTGTATGAAAAGGTGAAGACAATTACTCCTGGCCAGCTGTCTCCATCTCAGTCTCCTTGCAACCCATCTGTTCACCTTTCATTGCCCCTGCATGTTGCTGTCAGGTTAAAAAATGTCTTTTTTTTTTTTTTAATTCTTTTTCTCGTATCACACAAAACTTTAAATTAAAGGTCATTGATATAAGGGGGGGAATTGGAGGGAAAGATCAAATTGTTTTTTGTGTGGTGAGATGTAGCACGTCACTGCACTTTCTCAACCTCACCCCTTCTCCTGCTGTCATTTGTTACTGTAAAAGCTGCACTTTTCATTTTTTTGAGCAATTTTAAAAGAGGCGCCGAGCAGATCTCAGCTATTCTTTGCTTGACAGTGTGTGTGCAGTTTGTCCAAACAAACTTGGCTCGCTGATGATGACTTGTCCTCGGACATGTCAAGGTATCTAGTTTCTCAGAATGCTGTTTTGAGTGATAGGACAGATCGAGTCGAGTGGGAGAAGATGGGAATGACGGAAAAAGACGGGCCAATACAGCCCTTTGCTATTCCGTCTGCATCCCACAGGCATGTGACAAAGTCAAATTGTCACCCCTGGGGTGACATGCATCCCGCAGGCATTTCCAAGTAAACACATCCCAGAGATGTGGCTCTTGAGATTTGGACAGCGGCCTCACCAGTCGTTTAGAAGCATTATTCTCTGTCTTATAACAGATGCAGGAGGATTTGAAATTCTTATATTGTGGATTTTATTTTAAGCACTAGATAGGGCTAGAAACTAAATCTACTTAAAGGAACAGTTTCGAAATTTTGAGAAATTCTCATATTTGCTTTGTTGCCAAATGTTCAATTAGAAGACTGATATGACTCTCATATCTATCATATCTGTAAATATGAAGCTACAGCCAGGAGACTCTGATCTTAGCATAAAGACTGGAAACAAAGTGCCGTCCTGGCCCCCCCACCACAATACCTCAAATTGTCATATTTATATTGTGGAGTTTAAAAAGAGTTTTTAAAAGCGTGTTAATGAGTTTTTGAATACTGGTAGGTGTCAGTTGGTTTGGACATTCACAGTTACCATTGTAGATCAGCTCAACTAGCATCCAGAAACTCAGACTTCATCCACAGACACTGCAAGATAGGACGGCATTCTTAAGTGTTGGGCACACTTTTCCGTTAAGGTACAGGTAGGTTAAGGTGCAGTGGTACTTTCAACATATAATTCTATTCTGATCCGACAAAACATGATGATTTCATCAAATCTTAAAGGAGAGGTGTACAATTTAAAAATATGTTTATCCACTCCTAATCAAAACCCTTCTTCAGGAAACTGAAAGTGTGCGTCCTCACAGATGAGTCAGTCCATTTATCCAAATGGCTTCTAGTAGAAATCTACAATAGATCTGCTCCAGAAGGCTTTTATGTGAATTTCACAGTAATGGCTTCACACTCCACTGAGGTTTTCTATAGCACTGCTACTAAACGCTAACAACAGGTCAGGGCCAATTTTACAGTAAGTAAGCTCGCCTCTTCAGACCACTTCTAAAATTTGGTGATTTGATTTTACACCAGACCATCCTTGTGCCCAGCTTTAAGCCATTTCCTATTGGCAACCACATGTAGCATATTTGGGTCAGCTTTTCTGCAGCATTGCCTCAAGCTAAGCTCACGGACAGAGGATTTGGTGAGCTACTGATGCATACGTTCGTCATAATTATTGTTTTGCAAAAGCTGGAGTTAGAAGCGCCCGGGCAACGGGAAAGCTTCAGAATTCAAATTAGAGTGTGGGATTGCGCTTTAAAGTTGTGGCTGTTTTTCTGTTTTCGGCTATTGCATCCTTGAAAACTCTGCCGTTTTGTACTGTTGGTTGATCCCGGCTGCTCATGTATTAAAAAACTCGAGTTGGCATGGTGCATTTTGTTCTCTTAGGAGTTGAGGTGGCATGGGAGACAGGTGAGGTGGCCGAGTATACACAGTGTTCTCTTCACAAACAAGAAAACAAAGCATTGCAGCACACCTTAAAGCAATTTCCCTGATAATTGCATCATAATGAAGCACAAAGCAGTGAATGCAAGTACATTTCTTTGTCAGATCATTCCTTCCCTCCCTTTCATCAGTTCTTTCTGCCCTCTTTCTCTCTCCCCTTCTTCTCTCACTCTGCTAAGCATGGGAGGGGGAGGGGGTATAAATGTGAGACCACACATGCTGTGTCAATGTTTGCTAGAATAATTAGAGACAATGTGGGCCAATAACGGGAGGAGTGCAGTAACCTGAACTCACTTTGTTCTGCCCCGGCAGCAACACAAAAGCCATTCACAGATGCACAGATCCGCGGACTCGGAGCAGGAGCAACTGCACTTTTAGCCGGCGTGGTGCGCGGCGCCGAGGATCTGCAGGAAAATGGATTGGTTTCTGTGGACAGTGAACAGAAAAGCGCTCTCACATCATCGCTTTGTGCTAGCTCAAAGTGATGCTGATGTCACGCTAAAGGCCTTTTAACACTGCCCTGCACATCCCTGCCACCACCCCAAAAAAAACACCCCTACCCCCTTGTCACCCTCCCCAGTCGACCAACACATGGCCCTGGCTTAGAGGGTCCTCTTTAACTAGAGGATATCCGGCCGCTCAGTATGCAAAGAGCCTGTGGATTCCTGACGCGAGTGCTAGAGCTGGATCAGAGGTGACTTTCAGTGTAGTCAGACAACTGTTGGATTAGCGGGACATTTTGCGTTGACTCCACGCCAGTGGGAGGGAGCCTAGCCAGGAGCAGGGCGTACTTGGTCAAATGCAGACTAATAGAGTCCTTTATTTATAAAGTTTACATTTTGAGCATGCCAGTGCTGCTTGGATCTTGCATGACTTCCATTAAGCACAGCAGATTTGATATCTTCAAAGAGGGCAGTTCTTTCCAAAAAATTGTGAGGAAAAAAGGAGGACCTAAGAGAGAGCCAGAAAAGATTTTTCTACCTCGAGACAGAGCTGTTGTCTTCAGGCATGGGAGGGACCGAAATGGGACTATATGCCTAAAATCCCCAAACAATGTGTGTTAAGTGTCGCCTAAGTCACTGGTGTTTCCCTGGCTGCATCAGTGACCCGCTGCTGCGCTCACACCCCTGGGTGGACCAACTGGTTTGTCCCCTCCGGTGTCCATCTTGAAAGGGGACACCGCTATGGGATGCATACATCCCCTGGAGACCGCTGGTGTCATCGTGGCACCTGTCCCCTCCACTCTCAGTCCGTGTCAACAGCTCAGACTTATTTACATTCATTCTTGTTTTCAAGAGAACTGGAAATGTAAACAGCAAAACGGTCCGTTTGTGTCTTCTGCACGAAATGTAAAGGACACAAGTGCCTTCCACTGATAACAGCAATGTTATTGTACAGTAATGATCTTGCTAGAACTCTTTCTCATGCCCTATTTACAGTTAATCATCTGCAAATTTGATTGCAGTTACTGAGTTCTGTTTTTTCTTTCGACAAACTACATGCATCCCAAATCTCACAGAGAGCTGATTGGGTTTTGAAATATATTGTATAGAAAAACTTGCCCTTTAACTCTTTGGCTGTTCATATTCATGATTGTTAATTTTTTTTTGACAGGACCCCCTCTCTCGTTCTCTTTTTAGCCTGGGGATACACAACAGCTTACGTTTTTCTCTTCCAGCCAGCGCTCCTTTAATCATTTTCAGATTCTTTCTCATTCTCTTCTCTCACCGCTTCCTCTCTCGTCTCCTCCTTCGCGTTCCCTTCCACTGGGCTCATGTTCTGTTCTGTTCTGTTTCTCCCAGCGGCAATGTGTTCCTCATCACAGCTTGTGTTTCCTCTTATCTACAGTTCTTTTATCAGTGGCAGCCACACATGCCCGAGAGAAGGGGCTGTGGGGCAGCTGATGGTATCAGCAGGTGGAGATTTCACCACCGGGTTCAGGGGCCCAGTGTGGCCAGAGGAGGGCCAGACCGGAAGGGTCTGACATGGCAACGTGCAGTGTGAACTCCGAACAATGTTGAGCCCTGCTTTGATTTAAACACCTGCCTTTTTCTAGTTTTGTCATGACACAAAAGTGATCCGCTGATATGTTTTTGATGAAGCTCAGGATTTGTTAGCTTGTGATCTTTTCTTCACCTGTTCGGCCAGGCTGGCCAGCACTGCTTACGCTTTTCACTATGAGTCATGATCAGCACTTTATGCTGAATGTCTGAATGTTGTGTTCAGCCTGAACGATACTGGATTTCTGAGAACGACTCCAACATCGATATAGAAATATATCAATCGAATGTTGTTATCAAACTCCGACAGAGATACATACGTAACAGAAGCAAGATATTTTTCTGTTAAGAAATAAACTATATTGTGCAAAAATGGCATCAGTGCACTGGCGCATTAAACTTCATTGGGACTGTAATTAGTATAAATTTCCACCATCTTTTTCTGCAGTATTTTCATTAAAAAAGATCCTATGGGACAATGTATATGGCATTACTTATATATCTGTGATAGGCCAACATCAGCTGATAAACTGATTGGGCTCTTGTTGTGTTGCATATTTTTGGTTCAATGCAGCTTGTAGGACAGGTAAAAATCACTGCATCTGTGGCGCGCAGGTAGTTGAGTGGTTAGAGTGCATGCCACAAACACAGTGGACCCTGGTTCGAGTCCGGCCAGAGGGCCTGTGCTGAATGTCGCCCCCTCATCTCTCTCCCCTTTCTGACCTCTCCACTGTCAAATAAAGGTGTCAATGCCTCAAAAAAATCTTTAAGAAAAAAAAAATCAATGCATCTGCACCCAATAATGACCTATACCTGACACCTGGTGTAAAGCAGATGTGTATAATCTTGCTCCAGGCATGTGCACTGCATGCAAGATTCTTGCACCACAAAATGGCACAGATCCTCAAAGTTGAGCGAACGAAGAGCGGCAACGGTGGGGAGAGATCGGAGGGTAAACCAAAGCACAGGCTCACAAAAGCCTAAAATGATATCGCTGGTGGATATCTGGATGCTTGGGATGCCTTGGATGGCTGCTGTACACTTTTGGCTTTGTCTTTGCGGGGATGAATAGAGGCCTCTGTGGTTGTGATGACAGGCCTCTCCGGGCTGGGCCCTGGCTGGCTGGCTGGCTGGCAGACTAGGTGCTGGAGGTCGGGAGACTTCAGCTCTCACATAGGGGCAGGAGCCCAACAGGGGATGCTGGTCGTCCTGGTTCTCCCGACAAAAGACACTCTGTTCTCTGCCTATGACCAGGCTTTGTTATTGTGACATGCCATGTACACTTGCACACACACGTTTAGCTGCGAGCCAAGGGCCCGCAGCGGCCACTACATCCCCCACCTGTGTTTGGATGTTTGGACATGGCTATAGGGTTAGTGGGATAATTGGATCACAGATGTTTGATTTTCTGTGGTTAGTGCTCATATGGGTAGCTGTAAAACATTATTTATCATGTTTTTATGTGGTGTGTGTTGCATTTACATGAGCTAAATGTCATATCCATAAACAATTACCACACCATAGGTGCTTTTCATGATGAATCGTTTAGTCTATATTTTACCCCATAAAATGGGGAAAAAACTCTGTATCCCAGAGCCCAAAGAGATGTCTTTATAACTGTTAATAAAAGGCAGCAGGTCCCTCAGTTTAAGAACCAGAAAATGTTTGACATTGACATTTATTTGTCCCTTTGATTATTCAATTGTTGCATCTCCACATTGATTGATCCAGCAATCAGCATCTTCAAAATTCTGTCACATTCTGAGGGCAACAGGAAATGAAAGTGTTCAGTGATGAGTGCCTTTATAGATGCACATAGATCGCTTAACCATGAGTGCATTTGACTGAGCAACTTTCTGTGGTCTTCAATTCATTGAGAGATCATAAACTGTGACAAGAACGGTTTGATTACTGACTGTAGGCCACTGTTGGCTGGTTTGGTGCTGAGCCACCTAGTTGAGCACAGGAGGGCCTTTCGGAAGAGAAGGAGCTGCCACGGCTGTCGCAAGAGGTTTCATCATCCCTCGTTTTGCACTAGTACAGCACCGCACAGCTGGCCAAGACAAACGTGAGGTAAACACACTGCTCACTTGACTGTGTGACTTACGCTCTAACATGCTAGCAGCACACCCATGGGACTCTAATGGCTGAGGCTGAGCCGTGGTCTTGTTTTTTTTGAATTATTAACGAAACAAGGAGAAGCTATGGAGGAGATGGGGCTTCCACACGCGATGTATGAAGAGCGGGAGCTCTCCCAGACCCTTCACATGCCCTCCAAGTTTATCCCAGTCGCCCCTCTTGAAGATTCACAGAGCCTCTTTGATCTGTATGCTGTCCTCCCAGCTGGGAGGCCAGGGGATGCGAGCAGCCCTTTTAGTCTCCCATTTTAAGTCACACATTCTTTCCTTAAGGACCCCAAGGTCCTGACCCTTAGTTGGAGCGCAATTTCATATGCAAAAATAGGCCAGACTCGCCAGGCTATTTGAATATGTACTCGTCCTCTTATAGCCTTCATCATCCTCGGATCTTCAGAATTAGGTATTCATCTTCAAGGTGTCATGGTGAGGCGTATTCTAATTCTGGCTGAAGCAGTGGCAGACAGACCTTCCCTGACCATTCGTCCTCCTCTGTCCTTTTGATATTTTCATCACACCCATTATGCATTTCAAAAGGCTCTGTATTGCCTTTCAGAGAGACCAAGTGTAGTCGAACAAATGCCTCGCTGTTCAATACAAACATGGAGGTGGAGGCTCGGAGTAACTGCCCCTGCGGACTGGGTTTTAAAATATAAAATCACATAATCACACTGCAGTATAAATCAGCTCAAAGCCACATTATATTTATTCATTTTTATTATCATGCAGATTGCCAAATCTGCAGATTCCTGTGCACCCAGCAGTCGGCCCTAGTTGGCACTTCTGTGACATCCTGTGACGTCTGATTTACTGTAACTTTGCATAGATTCTTTCCGTCTCCTGAGGCAGTATTTGCCATGGGCGTCCCTTTTTCAGAAGAGGGCTTGCAACCTGCAGTCCTCTTAGATGTGGAGCCAAATGCCCCAGAGGTTACAGCCAGCTAAGTGGTTCCTTGTTTCTAATAAAAAACAAATCAAATAACATGGATCCCTAGGGGGTTTATAACACTAGAGTCATGAACTCTTGGCCAGATAAATCTCTTCCAAATATCCCCATACAAAGGCATGGATGTGGGAGGAACTTGTTGGCTTTGATTGTATAATTTATAAGCCACAACGTGCCGAAGAGAGGAGAGGAGAGGAGAGTAGGGGAGGGGGGGAGAGCCGTGACCACTCAGCGATGGAACAGCCCTCTCGACTGTGAAATGACCTGATCTTTAGAAGTTGGCCATTACCTTTTCAAAGCGACCTCAGTAACGCGGATGGCAGGAAATGCTTGTGTGTAAAGCGGGTTTGATGTTTAACTCTTCAGGGGCGGTTATCCCCGGGGTCTGCTTATTCCCAACCCCACAACTCTCCTTCCCCTTTCTCTCCGGCCCCGTCAGCTCCTACCTCTGGCAGCGCGACCAGCGAGAACGGGAGGAACAATACTGCGTTTGTGCACCACTCTGCACTCGGCCTGCTGCTAAACAAATGTTCGGATGAGGAATTTTGGTGGCTGGCCTTGCCCCTGGCCCAGCCTGATCCCACAGTGACTTCATAAACACTCTCCGGGGTGATCAAAAGAACAAATCAGCCTTTATGGGGAGCTATATGTTAACGGAATTGTTTCCACACCAATTTAAGTTTGCTTTCTCTCTCCACGCCCTCATGTAGATTATTTATTTTGCTCCTGCAGCAGAAGGGGAACTACCCAAGGCACATACATGCATTTCTGTGGGAGGTGCAAGGGGTTGAGTGACGAAGGCATGACAGTCAAGCTTATGACACTTTCTCTGCCTGTAATTGCCACTGATGTTGTGGTAATATTTGCAGAGTGGTTAACACACCCACTGTCCCCAATAACTTGTTTTCATGCTGGTTTGGGGTACACTATTTTGCATATTGTTTTGTTTTTTTTCAATTTTCTCAGAGGCGACTCAAAGCAATCTTATGAAACTTCATCAAAATCAAAAACAACTTAAGTAGGAGAATCTAATGCATATCCCCTCCCACGGTGGAATGTATGAAATCCACAGATCCTGTCCTCAGGCGGTGGTGTGGGTTGACAGGGTTGGAGATGAGGGGGATTGAATGGCTGGCTGACATGGATCCACACCCAGACCTTCGGTCCATGTGGCCCTGAGGTGACTGGTAAAAGGATACGCACATGGAAGATGACTGCATTATACTGCTTTATTCAAGATTAGAAAGTTCACTTAAAATGTCCCTGTTACTTCGGATACTCCAGATAACAAGCTGTCAACTGTTTGTTCAGTTTTGCAACAAAAATATAAATAAAACAAATATGAAAATACATATTTACAGGCTGTAACTTAGAGATTCACAATTAGATACTTAATACTCTAATAATGAAGTTTTAAAGATATATTACATATATGCCTCGTATCTAAATGGCTACCTCAATCTCTTTTAATAATTGGTTGAACAAGTCTTGGTGCAAACTAGACTCCTTATCTGAACCCACATCTTTTCCCTGACCCCGCCTCACCTGCTAACACCTGCCATTGCGAGTCCCCTTCCTTCCAATCATTTTCCCAACCTCAGCCAGGCCTCAACTTGGCCCAGCACCTTTATGCCTTTTATCTCCATTGGTGGAGCCAGCCATTGAAGGAACATCGACGCCACCCCCACCCCTCCCCAACCTTTCTTTCTCTCTCTTTACCGCGCGCCTGCACAATAGCTTCGCTCGGCAGAGTTCCAAGAACAGTGTTTGTCCAATCACCACTGCAGCCCCACCCCCCTTTTATTGGTGTGTGTGTGTGTGTGGAGGGACCATGAGTGTGTAGGTTTGTGAGTGTGCATGTTGTTTTTCAAGCAGTTGAGAAGGATGTGTGACTGGATCATTATGGTAATTTCAAATGCAAAGAGTACTGAGCTGGATGTCCGCGTTGGCGTCCATGATTGTGGAAGTAAAAGTCTGCAGACGGTGCTGAAGCGCTTCGAAGCCTTTGGTGGGTAGAGGCTGGTGGGTAGTGTAGTATAGATAGTGATCTGACATACAAAACTGATGGGACAAAAATCAAGATTTGCCAGTTTCCTCTGGTTGTAGTTGTCAAACACTGATGGCTGTAGCATGAAGCTTCTGTGCTGTAGAACATTGAGGCTTCAATTCAAAGAAAACTTTAAAACCTTGGGAAAAATACTTCTGGAACTAGCAACAGCTTCCTTTCAGAGATTCTATATATGATTCATAGAATAGAGGTTTTTGTTGAGTTAAGAGATTTGAAAGCATACTTCATCCTGTGCTTACTCTTCAATCTCCCCGTATACACCTCTTCTCAAGTCCTAAGCTTCTATACCCTGAGCCCAGCTGCTCTGCCAGGGTAGGGCCGTTTCATTCCCTTTTGTCCGCATCACTGACCTCCGAGCGCACTGGGAGCGCACCTCTGCGGGGCCTGGCCTGTAGCCGGACGCTTGATGTGGACATTTTTGGAGCAGCGGGTCCCCCTCACCCGGGCAACCAGGCCCCTTTGAGCCCTTACCCCTCACTGTTTGCCCAGCCACTCTTTCCACCTCGGCCAAGTCTTCTTCTTTTCCCCCTCACTGTGGGACTGGAAGAAAGCTTGAGAGGCAGCATGTTGTTTTGTGCTCGCTGCCTGGTTGTGCTACTGGTGGCCGGCTTCCTATGGTGCACCAAAGCTCCCATTCACTTTTTTTTCCCCTCCCTCACTTTCTTTGACCTCCCCCAGGGAAGGAACCCCTGTTTGATCACATTAGGGGAGAAAGAGAGAGATCAGTGGTGCTTTTGACATTCCCACTAGCTTTTGACAGTCTATATGCTGGTGATCAGTTTACCCAGCACCAGCAAGTGGCCTCTTTTGAATTTCTCCCTTTCTTTTATGTTTTTTTAGGCCAGCCATTGTGATGCCTTTTGATTATAATGTGTGGGTAGTGCTTAGCAGGACTGCTGCATCATTTCTTATTTCACACTTCTCCCTTGATTCTGCTCTACCTTCTTTTGAAAAAAAAAGGCTTGTGTTGACCACTTTTTCTAAAATGACAACGTCCGTGATCATGTATGTAGAAAAACATGTGCTCTTAAATAAAAGAGAGCCACAGCGTGCAGATGAGCCTTGACACTCTCTTTACGGTGATCAAAGCTGAGGCACTCATATTTTGGCCATTCAAAAAGCTGAGATGCAAGCACTTCACAGCTGGTGGGGACTGTAGAAGTTTCTTCAAAAGCCTGATTCACTGTGTGGGTGACAAGCAGTTACTCTCTTTGATATTGTATGTTTCTTATCACTGCTCCGAATCATTCTGATATCATGCCCCCCTCCGTTTCCTTTGATCCGCAAGGTTTTAACATATTTGAGCAAGTGGACGCGGTTTTTGGGTATGACCACTTTACATTCATTTGAGGCTATGCTCACAAAGAGGCAGAATTCGCTAAAGGCTTAAAGAAGAAGGCCTCTGGAATGTTTTATTTATGCCAAAAATGCCTGGCCACAATTAACCAACCACAACCACACTGAATGTCAATTTAGGTCATTTTCTACCCTCACAAAAGCCCCGGACTTGGACCCCATGAAGCAGAAAAAAGCTGATGTAATGGGTTTAAGAAAATCTCCAAGGGGAGTCAAACCTCACCCATATACCCCCAACCTACCCCCCACCCACCCTCCTCTCCTTCTCTGACCAAAATCCCGACCCTTACCCACCCTCCAAACTCCTCTGAAGTGGTAACCACCTTCAGTCGCAATCCAAATATGGTCCCTTTGATCCTCAAATTCAGCAGGTTTGAAACTTTTTCAGCAAGAGTTTGAGCTTTTAGATAACACTTTGCGATGGTAACAAAAAAAGAGGTTTATGATTCACTGATTTAGTGTTTGGGGGTGGGGGAAGGGGAGCAGGAGATGAAGGCAAAGGGATGAGGGAGAAAAGGAAAGAAGGAGGGAGCGAGGGGGGTAAAGAAAAGAAATCCCAGCCTTGGCACACACACACAGACTCTCTGTGCAGCGTAAAGCACAAAAGAAACCTGTAACGCCTCCAGATTCCTTCTAGTCGAGTATCAAAGACATGCTTTGCTTTAGAACAAGAGACTAGTGGGTAAGATAGAACTGAGTGAGCCAGTGAACCCAGGACTGGCTCGGTTGGGTGCTGCGAGTTAATCTCTCAGATAGGATTTTCTCCCCCCTTCTTCTTCTCCACCTCCTCCCTCTCTTTGGGGATATCGGTATTACTGTGTAGCCCTGAATAGAGAGACTTGTCTAACCTGATCATTGGTCAGAATATATGCAGGGAGAAGCTCCGAAAACACATGTAGAGATGGTTACCGCTTTCAAGTTCAGCGGTGGGATAGACCTAAATAAATAAATGGAAAAAGAAGGTTAACACGAGCAGCAATCATATTTTGTTCGTGCTAAAGCTTTAATTGAAGGCTTGTGTTGACAATAGCTCTAGTTTAATTATTTTGGCAGTTGACATAAAGCCTTGAAAAGTTTGCTGTATGATTATCTGACAATTACTCAACATTGTCTGTTGTATTAGGGCAGGAACGTACGATCTTCACTGTTGATTAATGTATCTATTGTATCTCTCAAATAACTTTATGGTTGTTTCCCAAAGCTGAGTGCATTGTCCAACTTACAGTCCAAAACTCACTGATCTTTTTTTATTTTTATTTTTGGCCTTTGCAAGGCTTTATTGGCAGTATAGCTGAAGACTAGACAGGAAACAGCATGAGAGAGAGAGGGGAGTGACACGCAGCAAAGGGCCCCAGGCTGGGATTCGAACCCAGGGCCGCTGCAGCGAGGACAGAGCCTCTGCACATGGGACGCCCGCTCTACCCACTGAGCAAAACTATGCCCCCAAAACTCACTTATTTAACAGATGATTGCAATTTTCTTACATTAGAGAAGCCGGAACAGAATGTGTGGCCTTTTGCCTGGTGATGGACAGATCACCTTGAGATATGCGTTGCCAGCAATACCAAGGGTACGGCGCGCTTGGGGTGCGTTCTTCTCTTGGCTGCCTGTCACATTTTTCAAGCAGTTTTCTTTAGAAGTTAGAATATCCTCAGCTTTGCAGCGCAAGGGGTGGTTTCGCACCATGCTCTCCATTGATCGCATTTGATCGCCCGATTGTGCATTAAGCCCCGGTCCACAGATGCACCCCACTGTTTACCCAACACACTTTTTCAAACCCGCTTTTGAAGCAGCTGCTCTGTAGCAACGAGTCTTGTTGCAATCAAGGCTTTACACAATAATTGCTTATCAGAAGTGCTGTTGGTTGATTCTGTATTGATCCGCTGAATGACTCATCATTTCATAACAAGCATATCTCTGTAGTTGAAGCTGATGGACTGGATTTTCAAGACTGATACCAATATTAGAGTTTTTGAAGAATACGTCTATTATATTTTTAATGCGGTTTCCTGTTTCCTATACTCTTATTTAAGAATGTAAACCATCTCTACCAAGTACATGTTGTGTTGGTGAGAAAAACTTGCTTGTATCTTATTCTTAAAGCTACAACAAAGAAGCAATAGGTAGTTTGGAGAACATCCAAATAGCTTCCGGTGCTCCTGTTCTTGCAATCCAAGGTTGTCCCTTAAGGAATATGAGTAGGAAGCTGTACGATGACTACCCCCCACTCCATCTAACCACCCCAGTCCCATAGCATTATTCCTGGAAATGGTCCTGGCTTTGTTGATTCACATTCTCTTTTCCCCTGAAATAATATTAGCTCCTTAAAAGGGCCTTGAGCTCCTGGATCGAGCTTTCCTCTCGTTTCACCCTCTCAGGTTGTCATGAAAGGTGATCGTGCAGCCATTCACAAAATATAAGGGGGCAGGTGAAAGAAAGAGAACGGCAGAAAAACAGCAGCCACGTGAGCCAAAAACAGACTTGGGGAAAGTCTGATTTTATGTGCGGCAGTACAAGAAATATCTCTCCACCCCACTTCACCTCTTACTCTTCCGAGTTTCTCTTTTAATCTAAATCACAGGGCTATTTCCTGGTGATGCTTAACACACTCTTCACCTCTTTCCCCCGAGTGCAGCGTGACCTTAGCCATTCGACCCGGAAGTGATGTAGATGAGCGCTTCCTCTGGTGTAGTTGGAGCCCCAGTAAGTGTTTCCTAAAGAAAACAAGTCAGAGGCGGCCGAAATCTGAAACCAGCGCTAATGCTGGCTGCCTCTCCACCTTGCGTCCGCTCGTCTCTCCCTAGATCCTGTAGCCAGGGGGAGAGCTGCGGTATGGAGGGGGTGGGGGGGCGCTCTTACTGTACCAAACCCTATCTTCCATGCGCACATTCGTTTAAGTGTGTGAACATGTGCATATACTTTTAAGTCCTGTCCACATTCCTCTCAACTCTCACCGGTGGGAAGCTACAATCCTCAGCAAACACACCGTGCAGCAGGCCAATGTTCCGGCTAGCCTAGCCCAGTCTAGTCTAGCCACGCCCTGACAGACACACCGGCATGCGTGGCCAAAATGGGTTGTTTGTGCAGTTGTTGTGTGGAAGGTCATTCACTAAGTTAAGTGTGTGTGTGTGTGTGTGTGTGTGTGTGTGTGTGTGTGTGTGTGTGTGTATGTATGTATGTGTGAGGACAATATGAACCTGACCTTTGCAGAAAGCCCCTCTGTGGATCAGCGAGGATTGTAACACTCCTCTCGTGCTGTAACTGTCAAACACAAACACACACACAGACACACACATCTGCGTGAAAGTACACAGTCACTCTGATTTCATGATGTGGCTCTGCACTTTGATATGCTGGGCCCTACTGTGCATATTTGACAAGCATCAGAGTTTAGGTGGTGCAGCTCTTGATTGTGGGCCAGCTGCTTGCCTGTGACATGTTTGATCTCTGCAGGCCACCAGCTCCCACAAACTGTAAATGCACATACTAAAGTGTCAGGTGGAGACTGGCCACAAATCCCTTTTTGTTCCAGGTCACTGTGCTGAAGAAAGAGATGTCCAGTTATTGTGTGTTATCATCCACTGAGCTCTTGCCATATTGTTAATGTGACACTGAATTCCTGTTTCTTTGCATAATATTATTCCGGTTGAGTCGGTTGATTGATTCATATTGTCTTTTTTTTTCTTTTTTTTTGTACATTTCAAGCTTCTCGTTGGTGAGAAATTGATTTTTGTCTTGTTTGACACTAAAAAGGTTTTTGGGGGGCTTTC
This sequence comes from Diplodus puntazzo, assembly GCA_963678695.2. Taxonomy (NCBI): domain Eukaryota; kingdom Metazoa; phylum Chordata; class Actinopteri; order Spariformes; family Sparidae; genus Diplodus; species Diplodus puntazzo. The sequence continues at coordinate 20,677,177 of OZ023159.1, read as the reverse complement.
ACAGTTGACATTTTTTGCAACTTCATGGCAATATACACTAAATAGTTGAACCGATGATTCATATTTTACTAAGTAATTGCGGAAAACAAGTCAAAACAATCATTAGAACTTCCCATCACCTTGTGTTTGCTTGATGAGGAAGTGCAAATCCACGAATGAAACTGCTGCGGCGTCTAGCTGATTGAAAACCTGCAGAGCCTTCATGGTGGACGTAAATGGAAGGTGCGGTGAGAGACTAATGATGACCACAACTGGGAATATATCCTCCTCCTCTTCCCACCATCGTCTGGACAAGGTTGCCGCCATGTTGTGCACTCCAGAGGGCAGGGTGGGAGCGAGAAGAGGGAAGCGGGGGGTAGGCAGGGCAATATGGTCCGCCTATGCTCTAATCCCATTCCAGCAGGCCGAGCAGCAGCTTGCGACGCATTCCACAACTCTGGGGGCTTTTTGGGTGGGGAGGGAGGGCGGGCAGCATTCCTCCATAGCCGGAGTCATCAAAGCCGCCGCGCAACATCAAAGGCCACTCAGGCCCTAGGTGTTGATGACTGCAATCCTCCCCTCGGTCCACTTTTAGCAACCTCTTCCCTCCAGCCCTCTAACACACACATGCACACATGCAGAGCGGGCTGACTGCGCCAGGTATGTGCGCCTTCCAGCCTCCCTCCTTCCTCCCCAGGCTCACCAGCCACTCTGCAGCAGCATTAATCATAGCTCATTAAGTAGTGACATTGACTTTTGTTTTATGGTGAGGGGTGAAGGGGAGCGGGACGGGCCAGAGCGTGGAGATGCCGCTGATATTTGGGGCGGATGCTGGCAGTGGGCATTATACAACTGCGCAAACAGTAATACGGTGTTGAACAACGGCAGCATGATAAACTGTGTAATGACTAGTTAATAATTTAGTCAATGGATAAAAAGAACAGTCACTTTGTTAAATGATTCATTTGTTTTGGTAAGCCATTTGCCAATCTCAGACTCTCGAATTCCGGCTCCTCTATTTTATGTATTTGAAAATTCTCTTTGGCTTTTTAACTGCATTGGACACAACGAGCAAGATTCAAGACGTCAAATTGGGCTCTGAGAGCTTGCCTTCAACATTTTCTCACAAAACAACGAGATCATTAATAGTTGATGCTTTGTCGGCTGCTTTTTTGGTGTGTTTTCTTGTTATCCTAAGAGTTCCTCACAGTTGTTTCCTGTTGAAAGTGAGGTTGTCTTTTGTCAAAATAAAAATCTTGCAAGAAATGTGTCGGGGAGATAAAAACATGTGTACTTGCTACCCTCTGTGGTTGTGCGCTGTATAGAATTGTTTATTAATGAGCCCAATTTCCCTTTGCTTGTTACGTTGTTAGTCATTCTAATGAATTCACTGTGGCACCTTGATGCTGACAAATAATTTATGCGCGCGTTCACCTACTTTCGTAATTGTCCTCATAAGGATGGCAGCCTCTTACACACAGAGACAATACGTTTGTTTGCTGTGACTTTATCTTGGCGCATAGATGCAGTGATCTCTTCAGGGAACGGGGGATGCGGCAGTTGTTTCCACTCCCCTCTTCCCTTTCCAAAATGGTGGCATCCAGCCCACTGTTGACCCCTGAACTTTGTCGGCCTGTCCTTTGTTCGTATCACTCTGGGTTTTCAAGACTTAAGCGCTGAAAGTGACACCAGAGAGACGTTTGAGTGTGCGCACACACACACACGCCATTGACTGTTTCGGGATGCACTCGCCGAGAGTTAATAGAGTCACAAGCTCGGCGTCCTGCTCAGTGTTAAAGCTGTCAACCCCACAGCCTTGTGCTACATATCAGGACATTTACATGATATTGGGTGTCCTTTGCCAGCGTCCCCAAGTCATACTGAAACCATGACACTTGTTTGCTTTGCCCGTTGCTATGAAGATGGCGTGGAGGTGATTTTCGGGGAAGGTTAAGGAGGGGACAGCGAGTAGTGGGATGGATGATGACTGCACTGAGGCTCGCATCACAAAGCTGGCTTACTTGGGGCATGGCCTTGACTAAAGGAAAAGTTGTTAAGTGTAAAATCCAGTCTTCTGACTACTTCATTGATACACTTAACATGATGACTGGCTTAAGTGTAGGGGGAAGTTCATTTTGTTCACATTACAGAAATGCAAATCGCAAATGTCCCTTTTTTACTCCCCAACAATGTGTTTTTTCTTTATTACACCCCTCCTTCATGTCGGCTTGACTGCCATAATAAAAGATGGACGCTGGGCCTACCTTGGCTAATTGTTCCTTTAGTCCCACTGGAGAAGACAAAGGGGAGGAAGTCTTCATTATTCGAGGGGAAAGGCACAGGGATCCCTTTACGGCGATAATGTTACAGGAGGTGGAGTGTCGGCCCCACCTGTAGGGCCCTCCCAGCTGCTCTGCTGTAACTGGATCCCGCTCCTTCTCTCCTCAAGGCTACCAGCCCTCTTTGAAGTTATTTCTAGTGCTGGGAAAGAGGGGCAGGGAGTGACCGAGAGGGGCAAAGAGTGACTGAGAGTGAAAAGGTGTGTGCGTGTGTGTGTGTGTGTAGTGTGTCAGTGCATGCATTTAAGTTTGTGAGTCTATTTGTGCATGCTATACATAGAAGGCTGCAATTCAAAACTCTTGCTCCTCTTCCCCCCCGTGCAGTCTGACATTGAACCTCTGAACGAGGATAAGACATGATGGGATTATAAAGTAAATGAATCAACCCCAAAACAAGCCCCGAAGACCACAAACCACACCCACACGCATCAACTGTTTTTCAGTTCAGGAAACTGACAAAACAACCTAGAAATAACTTCAAATGTTTATCTCCTGTAAACTAGATGGATTATTACAGATATCTCAAAAGAAGCGAGATTGTATCATTATCATTATAATATGGGGGATCTAATCTCCCCTGAGGATGCACATCTCAGGTTTTGCCTGAAGTCACTGTAAAACCTACAGTTCTCAGTTGGGTTAGGTTTGTTAAAGATGTTGGATCGTGATCGTATACATGCCAATAGAGTAATGTAGCCAGCTGTGGCGATGATGATGATTGAAAGAATTATTTGACATGGCTCTTTCTTGGCTTTCCTCGTGGCATGCTGGATGATGAGCTTGTGACCTGACGTGACTCATCACACCTAAAGACCTGCAGTGTCCCAAACCTGTCTGCAGCCAAGGACACTCACTGTAAATCCTCCTAGTGAGGTCTGACTCTGGTCTCCTAAACAGGCACATCCCTATCTGCACCAGAAGCTTAACCTCGCAGAGCCTGAACTAAAATGACTCGCTCTCCATCCTTACCTGCTTTGGTGAGGGTTCTTTCAGGTCATCTTTGGGATTAAGGCTCCATATCAGGCCTGGCTTCTAACATGATGTCTGAGCATTTCAGGGTCCAGACGAGGTACCCTTAATAAATAGCAGCTGCTATGCTCAGATGAGGGCTTGAAAATTGTTTCTATTTTTTTCTTTTTTACATTATCAACGGTGATGTTGTGGTTTCTTTCTTGTGACAAATGTACTTACTGTAAGGCTTTGGACAAAAAGTGTCTGCTAAATGCCCTAAATGTAAATGTCAGTGCAGACAGAATGTCTGTGGCTCAGTGGGGGAGGTGTGATAATGAAATAGAGGATATGTGGAAGCATCAAAGCTAGAAGGGGCATTTCACGTGAACAGATGGCAACAAGACTTTGGGGAAATTTGACCTTTGACTTATGGCTGTCAGTTAGTTTAGCCTTACCTTATAATTCTTGCAAAATATGTACTGATGTCATTCCAGAAAACTCAGTAATGAATGAAAATGACACCTTACCGGACGGTTTTGTCTGTTTAGTTGCTTGTTTGTGTATTACTGCAAGTTTTGTCAACTTATGTGTGCAGCTGGGTTAGTATTGGGATCAAGGTTGAAATAAAATGTGCAATCTTGTAGACTGAAACCATAATCATGCTTGCACACGTGCTTGTGTCTCTGTGAAAGTACTTTTCTCACCTTCTTTATCTTAGGATGCCAACGTCGCCCACAAAAACGGCAGCTCATATTAAGCGCCCGGCAAAACACCCTCACCTCATCTGTTTCACCTTCTGGAGGTCTGAAGCGCATTTGCTGGTAGAGAGAGCTGATTTCTGTCCTTACTATTACCGGTGCAGGAGAAGGTTGAGGGTTAAGCGTCAGCAAGGTTACCTTGTCTGTCCCGCAGTGCAAAGGTGGGGGCCTGCGATACAGGTGGCTGTAATGGAAGGTGTAGCAAGTAGAGGAGCTGGCGGCAACAAGACGTTGATATTTTGGTAGTTTATGTATTTTGGCCAACAGTGCTTGTTTGCTTGATGTTACATAATAAAGAACCCACACTGCATGTGCTGGTTTGCATAAGATGTTGTTACTGGTAGTAATTAAGGCTTAATAGTCTGGTGTTTTAATGAAGAGATTTCTGGACATCGCTTCTAAGCCAACTTCCAGCCACCCTCTTCCCAAAAAAATGTAGTTTGGTTAAATCAATCAACAGAAACTAAATCAACAACTAATGAATGCGTCAATCATTTCATCGTCAGCAATGATTGCTGGTTTCGTCTTCAGAAAAGTGAAGATTTTCAGCTTTTTGTAATATTGTTTCCATTTAAATTGAATACTCAAATTTGTGGACAAGAAGAGATTTAAAAGATGTTGCCTGTGAGGTCTGAGAGTTTATTTCATGGGCACTTTTTAACTGGTGCTAATTTCACAGACCCAAGTGATTGATGAATTATTCATAAATTGAAATAATCCCTACAACTGCAAGAATGAACTAAAGCCGTTCATAGATATGGGCGGCGCAATTCCGCAGCAACGACGACCTGTCTTTACGCCGCCTTTGTTTTGTTTTTTGTTTTTTTTACGCTGAACAAAACTACAGCAGTATAATGCCACCCCAGATTGTGATTTTGGATTGCATGCCAGCGTTCCGCAACCAAAAGAGGCATGACGTGTAAAACAAAACCGTCACGCCTAGCCTGACTGTTTACATAAGCGTTGGGCAGTGCTTTCAAAACAATGGCATACCACGGCCATAGCAATCATTTATTCTCTGTCTCTGTTGTATGGTTGTATGATTTTGGAGGGAAAGGAGGAGCTCACCGCAGCTCACTGTCTCTCCAATTTGTAGACATTTTTGGTTGCTGTTCTTCTTGTTGTATAACGCAAGTATAACGCAGTCCTCGAAATGTCTGTCCCATCCTGCCGGCTCACCAGCATTCTCTCGCTCGCGATGGGCGATATGTATCGGGCAGTTGAATTGTACATAGCGAAATTGCTTTCATAGACTTATTTAAAGCATCTACACAGTTGGTTTGCAGTCTTTCCCCTTCTTATCCTCAGGAGTGCGTTATGACATTCTTTTCAAACAACGAAAAAGTAAAATTATCGTTTATCATTGTCATTGGTACCAGCCAAGAGAAGCGGGTTATTATCTGTTATTGGTATCGGCAGAAAAGAATCCATATTGTGCATCCCTACTCTTCTCACACGGACGTCCATTTGGTGCTGTCACTACCTCTTCTGATGGCCCTGAGGTGGAATAGCAGTGATTTATATAGAATGGCAAAAGCGAAAAAAATAACGGCACAACAGTCCTGTCAGTTTTCTAACCACAGGTCTAAACAACGACGTTGGGCTTCTTCTTTACACATGTGATTATTTCCATGTCATTGACTGTACTTGTGACACTCCACACGTGGTGTTATTAGCCCTAATATATCTCGGGAGTGAACCAGCGTTGATTGAAAGGTAACAGATTAAGTGCGTTGGACTACATGTTTTAAGGGTGTTATTTGTTCATGTGCCAGATGGTGTGGATGTCTGCAGATGGTACTCCAAGGCTCAAGTTCGTGTGAGTCTGTGGAGCTGGAGCTGTCTCGTGTGTGAGTGTGAGTGCTTGTTGATGTCCTGAACATCCGGTTGCGTTACCACTCCTGTCCTGGCCTGAATAAGCAGTGCCTTTTTTTTTCTCTCAAAACAGCTCTGAGTGTTGTAACTATGTCATGAGACTCTACAACACACCACAGGTCCCCGCGGAGGCTCGGTCTGTGGCCTGTGATCAGACGTACCCACCCAGCCATCAACACAACGCAACCGCCTGCCGCCTCTGTTGGCAAGTCTGGTGTGTTATTCCAGGAAGTTGACAAAACCCCCCCATGTTGAGAGGGGAGGTTGAAGCGCAGTGCTGGGGAGGGGAAAGTGTTGGTGGAGGGGCGTTAGAGGAGGAGGTCGGAGGGGTCGCTGAATTAAAGGCCCAGGGAGGTGGGCGGGATGCTTCTTCACTGGGGTGAATGAGTTCAGGGCGAGCGGATGGTCAGCAAGGGATGCCGCTGAGTTACCCCTGGTCATTCATGATGCATTTCAGGCTACACACTAACCAACGCACACACGCCTGTGCTCAAACAGTGAGATACGTAAACACAAACACAGTGCGGGGGGATGCAGGTGGGTGCGAGGACTGGCGCCATGCCCAGGTTTTTCTTCATCAAGATTGTGTGTGCATGTGAAATAGGTGCCAGCTCCTCTTCCAAAATTTATAAAGGAAACCTACAAACAACAGATCTGTCCGGTTAATCATTTAGCCAGCCTCACAAAGAACATCTTGTAAAAATTGTCTGTGGCTGGCACAGGCTTCAGACAACAAGGAAGCTTTGATTGTTAGAACAGAAACTCATCCTCAGTGTGACCTACATGCCATTGCAAGAAGTGTTCACACTCATTATGGGTAAAATATTGCTGCTTAAGGTCTGTACAAAGGTTTTTTTTTTTTTTTTTAGAGTTGATGTTTCAAGGGCTTGCATGCAAGGGTCTATATCTGCATGCCGTATAGATCTGTTTAGCTCAGGGATCAATCTCCTCTGGAATCCACCTAATTGCCTTTTGATGTTTTGAGCTCCACATCCCCGCATCCATGTAGCAAGGACGCCTTGTTGTAATGCAGCTTGTTTCAGCAAGATTTAGCACCCTACGAGCATCATTTCACAAGTCTATCCAGTCCAGAAGCATAATCTTTTTGAAATATCTGCTTTGTCACAACGAAAGCTTTTTCTTTTCTTTTCTTTTAGCCTTGGGGATGTTTCATGTGCAAATACAGATGTTTGGAGAAGTTTCTGAGGATTTCAAAGGCGTTCTGAAGAATGTTATTAAAAGTAAAGTAAATTATTACTTTTAATGTCAGCCATGTCTTCTTTTCATGTTGAAGTGGATGTGAGGACAGAATTTGCAAAACGCACATACACAACTGTGCAGAAAAACAAAACACGCTCTTTCATGCATATAGCATGGCGAGGGGCAGGGGAGGGTGACTGTTTTGGAGTCGGGGAGGGATGAGGGGCAAATGGAGGTTTGTAACCAGGGCCACCAATAATTTAGAGGGAGAGAGGAAAAGGGGGTGCAGCGTGGGGAAAAGGGATGGGGAAGGGTGGGGGGGCAGAAGAAGTGGTCGTCGTATGATCAAAGGCTCAGCAAATTGTGTCACAGACGGACAGAGAAGAATGCCGTTGGATGGTGTGACTTGCATTTTGATTTCCTTTGAGAGCTGGGGGGGCTCGCGGGGGGTCGAGGTTTGGTGGGAGTTTTTAGAAGTAGGTCCCTGTTTTGATCCTGTTATCCTGTTATTGGGCCACTTGTTCGTGGACGAAAAAGCCTCTGAGGACTGGGTGTTAAAGTTTTTAGCTTTTTTTGATTTTCTTCTCAAACTTAGTTTCTTTTTTTTTTTATCTGTTAAGTTTTAACGAAGTCAGAATGCACTTAACAAGTCGCATTTTGTATTTACAATATGACAAATATGCTGTAAACTCAACTGACCTTAGAGGACAAAACAATTTTACACTGTTTTACTTTAATTGCCTCAAACGGTGTTCCAGGAACCTTATTATCATCTGAGAACAGCTTGTTTATTCAGTCATGGAAAAAAATATTTTTGTGTTTGTATTATTAACTCATGAGTACCTCATTCCCTTTAATAATAAAGGAAACCCGTTGTACGAATCCATCTTCATTATACTCTATATATCACAGATGCCATCACATTTAAAAAGCATCCCATGTGAGCAAGCACTTTCTCTACAGGTGGCTTTCCAGAAAAAAAAGAGGGGGGCTTGTCGGGGGGTGTGGCCAGCTTGAGTGACAGGTGGAGTTCAAATCCCTGCCAGGATTTCATTGAGAGTGTGGCCTCTGTAACGGGATATTCATGTGAAAGGCTGCCTCCCCCAGGGGCAGCACAGACAGGGCAGAACAAGAGCCGCCCCCTTGTGGCACTTTTGGGGCCGGTTGCCCTTCACCCAAAACCCTGGGTACAGACGAGCAGAGCAAAGTGGAGCGACGGGGTGTTTCCAGTGGGCCGAGCTTGTCTGATTTGGGGCCTAGCAGGGAAAGCTAGCAGTTGGAATACAAGAGGGGACAGTCTCTGTCATTTTGTGTGTGTGTGTGTGTGTGTGTGTGTGTGTGTGTGTGTGTCTGTGTGTGCGCACGTTTGCATATGTGCTTGTTACTCCTTTTGTGTGCATGGCCAGTAGCTGTGACCCACTTCACTAGAACACCATCCCTCATCCAAACCGAGCTCCTTTTCCTTTAGCTCCCCATCCCCACATCCATCAATACCTACATCAACATCTTACAAAAAAAAAAATCCCTGCGGTGGAGATAATGGCGCTATGGCCAGCCTCTAAAATAACAACACGGTCCACAACAACAACACTGCCCCATTTGGAGTGCAAGAGCCCCCGCACAATGGCCCAGTGTTCAGGACCCAGGGGCGCAGGCGGGGCTCCCCGCTGCCATCCAAGCTGTTAGACAAGCAGGAGAGAGAGGTCATAATCACACAGCAAGCAGTGCTCCACTTCCTGGTCCTTCACTAGATTGACTGACACAAAGATTGAGCCTTTCGTTCTACACCGACATCCTCTGGTGGGCTATCTTACATGTTATCCAAAATGTTACCTCAGGTGACTGGGATGTGCGGTATGCCTTGGAGAATTGTCACGGTTTTAAAATGATGATATGTGGGAGGGGCAGGCCGGGAAATGCAGGTTGAGTGGAAGCCTGACAACAAGGTTACGCTCTTTTATCTTTGTCTGTCCCTTCAATTTTGGCGTCCTCAAAAGGCCGAGAGGTAAAGCGCACTCTGAAATTATCATACAGAATGTGTACGTAATGTATGGCTGTGCTGCTGCCTCCCTGCTCCTGCCAGCCGTAGGCTAATATCTATCTTCCGAACAGTCGTCTGGAGCATGGCGGCTCTCTGCTCATCTATGTTTACAAGAGAAAAAAACGGCTTTTGAAAAAATGCACGCAGACAAGCTGAGTGCATCCTATGCATTTTGAGTCAGCGTAGTCTTGATTCATTATGACCTCGTCTTTCCTCTGCTGAGAGAATAATCCATTTTGTTTCCAAGGGCAAAGGTTGTGGTTGAAAACTGGAGCTCAATCTGTCATTTTATGTCATCTGTGTGTGGGAGGCCTGAGTTGGAGGATTCAAGGATGAGTGCTCTGTTCTCTAAAGGTGCAATTCAGAATCCATGAGCGTGTATGTAAAAAGTAGCTGTACGCGTGTGCTGTTGGTATTAAATGTTCTTCCAACTTGGATACCTTAAAAGCCTGTGATTTCTCCAATGCAGCATCTGCTGTTCGTGACTGTCTCTCCGTTAAAAACTGATGCCAGTCCCTTCATCCGATTTCATCCCAAATGGAGGATGAAAAGTTGCTACATTGTGGAGCTCTGTAACAGCACACATTGTCCACATTCCTTCGCTATGATTATTCAGTAGTTGCACCTGATTTGCATTTGACCCCCTTACTCTTAAGCTGAGTCCTCCCCAAAAATCCTTTGGGTCAGGGGCTTGACCCCTTTGCCTTGTGGCGCTGAAGTGACAAGGCACCTTCTGAATATCTCCCCAATTGGCCTGCTGCACGACTAACCTGCTCCCAATGTGATGAAGTGGGGTTCAAAGGTCAGGGTTCAGCAGAGGGAGAAGGGTATCTCGGGTCATCAACAGTGGCCCAGGGCTCGGCGCCACAGTGCTGGCTGATTGGGGTGCTGTGGTCATTGGGTTAAAAGGATAAGTGGCCTTCAGGTCATTTTGGCCCAGTTTAATGCAAATACAGGAGCTTGTCTTTGCACTGTTGCCAGGGTGGGGAACGGATCCAGGATTTTGGGACTCCACTTGGTTACAGTTTTAATTCAACCTTGTGTGACCACATCGTAACTTCTTCTCAGTGAATGGCAGACAACTGTAGTTCTCCTCTGCTTTTCTGGTTTTTAGTTTGTGTTTTACTTCTTTTTGTTGCACTGTTGAGCTCAAGTGATGGCCTGTTGTGCTTATCAGCGTTATCTGTTAACTTCCCTCATGATACAGACACCTCTTAGATGTCCATACTAGCACACGGACAAGATTGATGATTAGACAACAGTCTCAGCGACTCTCTAGCCTTCTTCACCATCTTCTGACAGTCAAGACCACTCGACTAAAGCAATGGAAATGCATTAAGATAGATGCTTCTGCTTCTTTGCGATGGAAGGCTAACTCTTTCTTCTGGCCCAGTGAGTGAGTCAGTGTGTTTGTGATGTGTGCCTCCTTTAGCTTTAATCGTCTCTACAGACATCCTTTAGATGCTTGCTCTGCAGAGTTCTTGGCGCAGAGAACTGGGCCAATTTAGTGGCCTTAATTGTAACGAGAGGGCGGCTCAAGACACTGATCAGACTGTGTGTGTGTGTGTGTGTGTGTGTGTGTGTGTGTGTGTGTGTGTCTGTGTGCGGGTGTGTGTTGGTGTGAAACGTCAGCATCCACTTTCTAATTTAATAAGGGGAGATAAATCATTGTGCGTGTATGCACAAAAACAAAAGAAATGGCAGCAGCATGAATCATGTGCAGCACTAAGAATGGAAGCGCACAGTTCCTTAAGAAGAAACTCTGAAAATCTGCCTCATCAGCAGATCCATGAAAGCACATAAATCCCAGTTTTGCTTATCTGCTGCTATTCTTTTAATGCTGCACTGTGTGTTTAGATCCTGCATGGATTTTGCCACACACAGCGAATACTTTAGAAACGTCTAATGCTCTTAAGCTCTTACGTTTCATTATGGAAAATGGGTGACAAGTGGATTATAAATTGTCTTACTCCCTGAGACGGGGGTGGGGGCCAGGGCCAATCTTTAAGCCAGTGGTGCCAGCACTCTAAATGGATGCAAAATGTGGCTCAGCTTTTCATGTTTTCTTAAAACACTGCACATTCTACTATTTTTTTTTTCTATCTTTCTGTCACATTAGGATCTCAAGACACAAAATGCTATGTTTAAATGTGACTTCCTTGACACGTCTTATCAAAGCTTTGAACCAGTTTGTGTTGCGTCAGTGGTGTTTGCTGTTAAAATCCTGACACTTTGAGGTTGATAAAAACTTGATACCTTTTGATGTTAAGCCTTATCTATCCATTCTGTCTTCTTTCCAGATGCATCCTTTGGGACTATGTAATAATAATGATGAGGAGGACCTATATGAGTATGGCTGGGTCGGTGTGGTGAAGCTGGAGCAACCAGAACTGGACCCCAGTTGCCTCACCGTGCTGGGAAAGGTAAAGAACTGGTTGTTTACTCTTTCGAGTTTTTGTGCTGTGCCAGTTGTCCACGTAACTTGCACAGGTCGTTTCATTTGTCCCTGATGAACTAGTCTGACTCACCGGATCTAGACTGTAGGTATTAAACCTGCCATTCGTCAACTATATCAGTCTGCATTCTCCTCCCCTTCCTGTGTCTAGTCAGCAACAACAGCCTCTGAGCTAGAAACCTACATGCTGTGTTTTTTTTTCCCCCTATAGCACAATAATAATAGGTGCTTACAGAGCACTGTGGATATAGGTCTGGCTATGCGAGACTAGCAGTTAGTCTATTGGATGCTACACAGTAAAGATGGCATAATAGCTTGAAGTATATACGAGAGGTCAGTGAAAAACATGCACCACACTCTACTGCACTTATCACTTCGCATTCACTCAGAGAGGTATTCTAGGTGCATTCAGGGTGACATGCATAAGGGTGCCACTGTAGGTGAGGTGAGTCATGCGATGAAGCTTAAGTCTTCGCCTTTGTTAAAAACAGTTAGGACCTGAGTCATTTTGACAACTTAATGTGGTGAATTACGCAAGTTGAGTATTCAGGCCGCAGTACGGCTCTATTCGTGACATATTTGAAGATTAAAAAAGGTTTTCAAGTTTTTCTTTACAGCTGCTATCTGCTACGTATGTTCACATTCTCAAACATGAGTACACTGAAAGTATTCTGAATGAATTACTACTTGCCCGTAAACAATCTTAAGAGTATAGATCAAAATGGACATCTCTTGCAGGTGTATTGGATGTTTGGAAATGAGCAGAAACGTTCAGACTGATGGTTCCTTTTGCTACACTCACATTACGGACAGTTCTTTGCCTTATACTGAATGAACCCCTCACGAAGAATTTGTCTTTGATCGTTTGTAGTCAAAGAGACAATTCACGGAAGGATGATTTTGTTTTATTTTGTTTCTTACTTCCCATTGCTGGGAGAATGAGGGTGAACTGAATCCCTCCTTTGTCTCTCTAACCCGCCCTCTCTCCCTCCCTCCTCCAGTGCTCCCAGACCCCTCTGGAGTCTACGAGTGGTATTTTATCATGCTTTAATTAAGTGTTCCTCTTAATGGAATGTACCAACATTCCCTGAAGGATGAGGGGGGGCCTGGCTATAGTCTCATTTATCCTTTGCATGGCCAGTGACAGAAAGAGAGCAGCCATTCATAATTTAAGGAGCCCTTGTGTCGTATAGACATGCTAATGGTGCACTTTCCTCTGTGATGGTTGCCGCTACCTAGCGGATGCATCTTTACGCTCAGCCCTGAAAACTGACCTGATGTTCAGCACTCAAGCTGCGGCTAAACTGCAACTGCAGCTAAGAATGTTGTCACGGGTGGCTTCACTTAGCTACTAGTAAATGGTCTTCATTGAGGTGATGCATCAATATTTCAAGAGCAGCAGAACAGTTCCAGGGTGAAACCAAGGACAGTACTTCTAGTTTAACTTGTTGCCACTTACCTCTACTATAATTGCCACAGAAACAGTGTACCTGTAGGATGGTAAGACACACATTGTTCAGCCTGTGAGACAAGTACACGATTTATAACTAGAGGGAGTTAATGTTTAACAGAAAAACACATCAAAGCTCGTTCGCAGGACTTGGGGAGTATTACTGCGTATTTGAGAAGCCTTTTGTTGCTCCAGTGGGAGTTAAGCAAAGTCTGATAAATCGTCGCAGTTGACGTCTCCTCAGTTGTTGCCAACTTGGACTGAAAACTAAAAATTTGAAAAATTAAAAAAATCTGTGGGTGTGGAGTTAGAAAAAAGTGATCTTCATGAGGTTGTTTACAGATGGTTGAAATTTGAACTGATACTGATACCCAAAAATAGCAGTAGTCCAAACCTTTCAGACACAGCTAGTGGCTCAGTATT